>OY776089.1:30676610-31424110 GCA_963675205.1 Catocala nupta | reverse complement strand
TACCTACCTACCTACCTACCTACCTACCTACCTACCTACCTACCTACCTACCTACCTACCTACCTACCTACCTACCTACCTACCTACCTACCTACCTACCTACCTACCTACCTACCTACCTACCTACCTACCTACCTACCTACCTACCTACCTACCTACCTACCTACCTACCTACCTACCTACCTACCTACCTACCTACCTACCTACCTACCTACCTACCTACCTACCTACCTACCTACCTACCTACCTACCTACCTACCTACCTACCTACCTACCTACCTACCTACCTACCTACCTACCTACCTACCTACCTACCTACCTACCTACCTACCTACCTACCTACCTACCTACCTACCTACCTACCTACCTACCTACCTACCTACCTACCTACCTACCTACCTACCTACCTACCTACCTACCTACCTACCTACCTACCTACCTACCTACCTACCTACCTACCTACCTACCTACCTACCTACCTACCTACCTACCTACCTACCTACCTACCTACCTACCTACCTACCTACCTACCTACCTACCTACCTACCTACCTACCTACCTACCTACCTACCTACCTACCTACCTACCTACCTACCTACCTACCTACCTACCTACCTACCTACCTACCTACCTACCTACCTACCTACCTACCTACCTACCTACCTACCTACCTACCTACCTACCTACCTACCTACCTACCTACCTACCTACCTACCTACCTACCTACCTACCTACCTACCTACCTACCTACCTACCTACCTACCTACCTACCTACCTACCTACCTACCTACCTACCTACCTACCTACCTACCTACCTACCTACCTACCTACCTACCTACCTACCTACCTACCTACCTACCTACCTACCTACCTACCTACCTACCTACCTACCTACCTACCTACCTACCTACCTACCTACCTACCTACCTACCTACCTACCTACCTACCTACCTACCTACCTACCTACCTACCTACCTACCTACCTACCTACCTACCTACCTACCTACCTACCTACCTACCTACCTACCTACCTACCTACCTACCTACCTACCTACCTACCTACCTACCTACCTACCTACCTACCTACCTACCTACCTACCTACCTACCTACCTACCTACCTACCTACCTACCTACCTACCTACCTACCTACCTACCTACCTACCTACCTACCTACCTACCTACCTACCTACCTACCTACCTACCTACCTACCTACCTACCTACCTACCTACCTACCTACCTACCTACCTACCTACCTACCTACCTACCTACCTACCTACCTACCTACCTACCTACCTACCTACCTACCTACCTACCTACCTACCTACCTACCTACCTACCTACCTACCTACCTACCTACCTACCTACCTACCTACCTACCTACCTACCTACCTACCTACCTACCTACCTACCTACCTACCTACCTACCTACCTACCTACCTACCTACCTACCTACCTACCTACCTACCTACCTACCTACCTACCTACCTACCTACCTACCTACCTACCTACCTACCTACCTACCTACCTACCTACCTACCTACCTACCTACCTACCTACCTACCTACCTACCTACCTACCTACCTACCTACCTACCTACCTACCTACCTACCTACCTACCTACCTACCTACCTACCTACCTACCTACCTACCTACCTACCTACCTACCTACCTACCTACCTACCTACCTACCTACCTACCTACCTACCTACCTACCTACCTACCTACCTACCTACCTACCTACCTACCTACCTACCTACCTACCTACCTACCTACCTACCTACCTACCTACCTACCTACCTACCTACCTACCTACCTACCTACCTACCTACCTACCTACCTACCTACCTACCTACCTACCTACCTACCTACCTACCTACCTACCTACCTACCTACCTACCTACCTACCTACCTACCTACCTACCTACCTACCTACCTACCTACCTACCTACCTACCTACCTACCTACCTACCTACCTACCTACCTACCTACCTACCTACCTACCTACCTACCTACCTACCTACCTACCTACCTACCTACCTACCTACCTACCTACCTACCTACCTACCTACCTACCTACCTACCTACCTACCTACCTACCTACCTACCTACCTACCTACCTACCTACCTACCTACCTACCTACCTACCTACCTACCTACCTACCTACCTACCTACCTACCTACCTACCTACCTACCTACCTACCTACCTACCTACCTACCTACCTACCTACCTACCTACCTACCTACCTACCTACCTACCTACCTACCTACCTACCTACCTACCTACCTACCTACCTACCTACCTACCTACCTACCTACCTACCTACCTACCTACCTACCTACCTACCTACCTACCTACCTACCTACCTACCTACCTACCTACCTACCTACCTACCTACCTACCTACCTACCTACCTACCTACCTACCTACCTACCTACCTACCTACCTACCTACCTACCTACCTACCTACCTACCTACCTACCTACCTACCTACCTACCTACCTACCTACCTACCTACCTACCTACCTACCTACCTACCTACCTACCTACCTACCTACCTACCTACCTACCTACCTACCTACCTACCTACCTACCTACCTACCTACCTACCTACCTACCTACCTACCTACCTACCTACCTACCTACCTACCTACCTACCTACCTACCTACCTACCTACCTACCTACCTACCTACCTACCTACCTACCTACCTACCTACCTACCTACCTACCTACCTACCTACCTACCTACCTACCTACCTACCTACCTACCTACCTACCTACCTACCTACCTACCTACCTACCTACCTACCTACCTACCTACCTACCTACCTACCTACCTACCTACCTACCTACCTACCTACCTACCTACCTACCTACCTACCTACCTACCTACCTACCTACCTACCTACCTACCTACCTACCTACCTACAAATTATTATTATATTATAGATTTATTGATGGGTCTTTATTGTTAATGTTGTCCTGTGGGAGGTCCTTATTCACCGGCAATAAAACAAGTTTGGTGACTGGACGTTGTACGACGCTATTACTAGTTTTTAAAGTAACAACTCTTACATAACCATCCCTTCCTGGATGTACAGCTTGAATGCGTCCTTAGGCCCATTTACCTGGGGGTAAGTTGTCTTCCTTGATAAGGACGACATCCCCGACCTCTAAGTTCTTATTGGGCTTACGCCATTTTGATCTGGCCTGCAGTTGTTGAAGATATTCGTTTGACCATTTTCTCCAAAGCTGTTTGTTCATTGACTGAATAAGTTGCCACCTTGTTGATAAATTTATATGATCTGGATCAGTCTGCGGCCTAGATAAAAGCGGACCAATGACCAAAAAATGTCTTGGCGTGAGAATGTCATCGTCTGGGCACTCTGACATCTGAGACTTGGCCTTGAGTTCAGACACGCCTCAATTTGATGTAGTAACGTCGTGAACTCCTTCTGATCTCCAAGGATACGCTTTAAGTGGTACTTTAGGCTTTTCACTGCAGCCTCACACAGACCGCCAGCACTTGGCCACGCGGGGGCATTAAAGTGCCATCTTATATTAATGTCATCGATGTTATTGAAGAAATCAGTATTTATAGTGGCTATGATATCTTGATACTCCTTCTTAATGATACGATTGGCGCCAACGAAATTTCGCCCACTGTCACTGTATACGTGGCTAGGCGATCCACGTCGTGCCGAGAACCTTCGGAAAGCTGCTAAAAAGGAAGGAGTACTCAGATCGGAGACAAGCTCTAGATGAACAGCTTTAGTGGACAAACAAACAAACACTGCAATATACCCCTTGACTGTTTTGATTCCCCGTCCCTTATTGGCTTTTATCTCAACGTGTCCGGTAAAATCGACACCGGTGTGAGAGAAGGGTCATCACGGGGTGACTCGAGGCTGTGGAAGATCAGCCATGATTTGTTGATACTGTGAGTGATTGAAGCGTTGACACTTAACGCATGATCTCAACTTCCTTTTGACAGTACGGATTCCGCTGACAATCCAATATTTGTCTCTGATATACAAGAGTGTCAGACGCGGGCCTGTAAAGTAGTCATATGAGCATGGTCAATGATTAAATCTGTGAGACGACTATGGCTTGATAATATGATGGGATGTTTTGATGAATCTTTGATGCACGCGTTATTAAGTCGTCCACCTACTCTTAGGATACCGTGCTCATCCAAAAAAGGATTAAGACATGCTATTTTACTTTTAGAATGCACGTATCCCCTTTGATTGATAGATATAATGTCTTCATGAAATTCGCGTAATTCACTATCCTTGACAATGATATTCGTCGCATAGACCATCTCTGCTGATGACAATATATTACGGCTTGAAGTGTGTTTACCTCGTGACTGCATAACAAATCGTAATATCCAAGCCACTATTTTTATAATGCGAGTCAATGAACCGTAATTATATAATAAGTCGTGTATAAATGAAATATGATTCTGATATAAGGTCGTGTTTACACTAAGTTTTTTAGTCTCCAAATCGGGTGATTGATATGAGGTAACAGGTAGGTTACTATGTTCGAAATTTGCTAGCCATTTCGGACCCTACCACCACAGCGAATGACCTAATAACTTCTTCAAAGTAGAACCGTGAGTAGCACAATCAGCAGCGTCCTCCTCAGACCTCACATGATACCAACGAGACGGTGGAACAATGCTAGTGATTTTGATGATTCTATTGGCCACAAACTATTTCCACTTCTTGACATCTCCTTTTATCCATCCTAAAACTATCATGGAATCTGTCCAGGCACAAATCTTTACATCTTGATTTGATAAAGACTCCATGACCTTTTTGATAAGTTGGGAAAGCAATAATGCACCACATAGCTCAAGACGTGGCAAGGACAGTTTTTTAGCTATGGGTGCCAACTTTGTTTTGGCTACAGCAAGACGAGATGTGTACAAGCCCTTATCTTTAGTCACTACGTATACAACGCTTGCTGGCATCGCAAAATGCGTGAATTTGATATGATTGCTGAGTGTTACCAAGATAACGAGGAATTACAAATTGATTTACTAATTTATAATCATTTTTAAGATTAATCTATTCCTCTTGAATTGATTGCGAAACGTCTTCATCCCATGTACAATTTGATGACCAAGCATTTTGGAATAGCAGTTTCGCTCTTACTGATAGTGGTGATAGCCAACCCAAAGGGTCAAATAGTTTTGAAATTTCAGAGAGCAGTTGTCTCTTTGTTACATGATTATTATGATGCTGTAACTGGTTTTTAAAACTAAAGCTATCGTTTGATGGATTCCATCTTAATCCCAAAGATTTCCTTGTGTCCGAGCACTTGAAATCAAACGGGCTATTGAGCTGATCGGGTGATAGATCTAACAACAATTCTGGTTCATTACTGGACTATTTACGGAGATTCATGCCAGCACCTTTAAGTATCTCAGTGAGCTGAAGCTGGAGTTCTCTGGCTTAAGGAATGGTACTAGCACCACTAAACAAATCATCCATATAAAATGACTGATGGAGCGCAGATGCAGCTAGTGGATACATGGCGCCGTCATCTATAGCTAATTGCTTTAGCGTTCTCATAGCTAAATATGGAGCGGCCTTGGTACCATAGGTCACGGTAGTGAGTTGATATTCACGAAGTAATTCCCAAGGTGATTGCCGCCAAATGATAGATTGAACATGACGGTCTGATTGCCTAATAAAGATTTGACGGAACATTTTTTCTATATCCGCCGTGATTACATAACGATAAGTTCTCCAATTTAAGATTAGAGTCATGAGGTCTTTCTGAAGATTCGGCCCACAACACATGAGGTCATTCAGGCTTCTGCCTGATATAGATTTTGCCGACGCATTGAAAATGACACGAAGTTTTGTCGTTGATGAATCTAATTTCATTACACCGTGATGGGGTAAGTAGAAAGCACATTTCGAATCGTCAACATTAGTACAGATACTATAATACTATACTAGTACAGATACTCAATCCCATACAAAAATCTTGGACACGCCTAACTCTGGCTATTTATTTTATTATTTTTACTTGCTATTTTGGTACCTATCTTTTTACACTAGATGGCAGCACAAATCTAGCGCCACTGCTGCCATCTACCCATAACCTCAGGCGGACCGTCTGGCGGAAAGCCTTCGTAAGGTTTTAGAGGCGGAAGAGGTCCGCGTCTCCAGGCCGCAAAAGTGCGTGGATTTGCGCATTACGGGCCTGGATGACTCAGTCGCCAAGGAAGAGATCGTCGCTGCCGTCGCCAAAATCGGAGGGTGCCCTGAAGATCAAGTTAGGAACAGTGACATTAAACAGGGCCGCGCCGGAATGGGGACGGCCATTATAAGCTGTCCCGTGGCCGCCGCCAAGAAGCTGGCCGATGGCTGACGTACTTTGGTGGGATGGGTGTCGGCGCAGGTAAAGGCCTTAGAACCCAGGCCTGCCCGGTGTTACCGCTGCCTATCGAGCGGTCATGTGGGCGTCAAGTGCCCCTCACAGGCTGACTGCACCGGCCGCTGCTTCCGCTGTGGTCAGCCTGGTCACATGGCCGCTACTTGTGAGGCCGCGCCGCACTGTATTTTGTGTGCGGCGGTGGGCAAACCCGCGAAGCACCGGGCGGGTGGCAAGGAGTGCGCCGCCACTCACAAAAAGTTACCCCCAAAATCGCCTGCCTTGTCATCGGCAGTAGCAAGGGTCGCCGCTCCCGCGGTCGGAGGGGCGGAGGTGATGGAGACGTAATGCCTCCGCGCCTCCGTCTCCTCCAGGGTAATTTAAACCACTGCGCCAGGGCTCAGGACCTTCTCCTCCAGAGCATGGCGCAGTGGTCAATTCATGTCGCTATAGTAGCCGAGCCCTATTTTGTCCCTCCCAGGGCTGACTGGGTAGGGGACCTCGATGGCTCGGTGGCGTTAATTTCGCCGGCCGCCGCCGGCGCCCCGTCCTTCGAGAACATCGTCCGAGGACGGAGCTGCGTCGCAGCACTTGTAGGAGAAGCGGTTGTGGTGAGCGGTTACTTCTCACCCAACCGACCTCTCGCCGACTTCGAGGAGTATCTCCTCGAACTGAACGTCGTCGTCGCTCGAAGCCACCCTCGGCCCGTGCTCGTCGTCGGGGACCTCAATGCCAAATCCTCGGCTTGGGGTTCCGCGACCACGGACGCGAGGGGTGAATTGCTAGAGGAGTGGGCCGTTGAAAACGGCCTGCTAGTCCTCAATCGTGGGTCAGTGCACACGTGCGTGCGTCAGCGGGGCGGTTCCGTCATCGACGTTTCCTTTGCTAGCCCCGCACTAGCACGCCGTGTCCAAGGCTGGCGCGTCGTCGAGGAGGTGGAGACGTTGTCGGACCACCGCTATATTCGGTTCGACGTCTCCGCCCAGACCTCCGACCCCCCAGCCCCAAGGGCCCCGATTGGGGGCGGTCCGCGTTGGGCTTTGAAGAAGCTAAATCGGGAGGTCCTCCTGGAAGCCTCCATCGTTCAGGCCTGGGTGCCAGCACCGGCCAGGCCTGACAATATCGAGATGGAGGCCGAGTGGTTCCGGGAGGCCATAACTCAAGTCTGTGATGCGGCGATGCCTAGAGTTCCTCAAACTTTTACAGCTAGGCGCCGGGTGTACTGGTGGTCGGAACATATTGCCGAGCTGCGCCACTCCTGCGTGGTGGCCAGACGCCAGTACATCCGGCTTCGTAGGAGGCGTCGCCGCCCTCCCGATTTCGACGCCAGGGAGGCGGAATTGTATGAGGTATACAGAGCGGCCAAAAAGGCTCTCAAAATTGCCATCATGCGGGCCAAGGATCCGGCCCGCCAAGAACTGCTGGGGACTCTGGACCTTAATCCCTGGGGGCGTCCATACCTTATGGTAAGGGGCAAGCTTCGCTCCTGGGCGCCCCCCTTGTCCCAGAGTCTCCGGCCACAGTTGGTGGAGGAGGTGGTGGCCGCTCTGTTTCCTTCACGGGCGGAGCACACTCCTCCGCAAATGGTTCCGCCTTCCATGGCGTCCAGCGCGGACTTTGACGACGACGTGGTTCCCAAAGTGACCCAGGTAGAGTTGCGAGCGGCGGTGTCGAGACTTCGCTCGAAAAACACCGCCCCAAGGCCCGACGGCATTCCAGGTCGTGCATTGGCCCTGGTCCTCGAGGAGCTCGCGCCCCGACTGAGGGGACTCCTCAGCGAGTGTCTGGTGCAGGGCCAGTTTCCGCGCCAGTGGAAGGTGGGGAGACTGGTCCTGATCAGGAAGGAGGGGCGCCCGGCGGACTCTCCTGGCTAAACTCTTCGAGTTTATTATCGCAGAGCGCCTCGTCCAGCGTCTGTCCACGGTGGGCCCAGATTTGGCGGAAAACCAATATGGTTTCCGCCGCGGGCGCTCCACCATTGACGCTGTCCAGCGTGTGAGGAGCCTGGCGGAGGATGCGGTGTCCCGGGGCGAGGTCGTCTTCGCGGTGTCTTTGGACATCGCGAATGCCTTTAATACCTTGCCCTGGAGTTGCATTAGGGAGGCACTCATTTTCCATCGAGTGCCGACCTACCTCCGCCGCATAGTCGGGGCATATCTTTCAGAGAGGGTAGTCGTCTACCCGGGTCACGACGGTTGGAGTCGGCGAGAGATGTCGTGCGGTGTTCCACAGGGATCGGTTCTGGGTCCGCTCCTGTGGAACATCGGTTACGACTGGGTGCTGCGAGGTGCGCTCCTCCGTGGCGTCGGCGTCATTTGTTACGCCGACGACACGCTTGTCACGGCGAGGGGTAAGTCGCACAGGGCGGCGGCCATACTGGCGACCGCTGGGGTCGCACAAGTCATTGGTCGTATCCGGCGGTTGGGCCTCGAGGTGGCCCTGTCCAAGTCCGAGGCCGTTTGTTTTCACGGCCCTCGGAAACGGCCACCTCCAGGGGCCCATATTATGGTAGGAGGGGTCCGCATCGGCGTCGAGCCAACCCTAAAGTACTTGGGTCTCTTGCTCGACAGCCGATGGGACTTTATAGCCCACTTCCGTCGTTTGGCCCCCATTCTTCGGGGCGCTACAGGCGCGCTTTCGCGCCTACTGCCCAACCTTGGGGGGCCAAATAACTCCTGCCGGAGGCTCTACGAGGGGGTCGTGCGGTCCATGGCCCTATATGGGGCCCCAGTGTGGGCGGACAACCTGATGGCCCGCAACATCTCGGCGCTTCGTGCTCCACAGCGCGCCATGGCCGTCAGGTTGATTAGAGGATACCGCACGATCTCGTTCGAGGCTGCGAGCCTCCTCGCCGGATCGATGCCATGGGACCTGGAAGCGGCGCTCCTGGCAACGCTCTATCGTTGGCGCCAGGAGGCGCTAGCTCGGGGCGAAGGACCGGGTCTTTCCGCAATAAAGGCAGTAAGGTCCGAGCTCCGCCAGGTCCTAGTGGCGAATTGGAAGGAACGACTTGTGCACCCCAGTGCCGGGCACGCCACGATCGTGGCGGTAAGTCCCGTGTTTGAGGAGTGGCTGGAGAGGCGGCACGGCGCCCTCACCTTCCGGCTGACACAGGTTCTGACTGGCCACGGTTGTTTTGGCCAGTTCCTGTGTCGTATACGCCGGCAAGAGACGCCCGGTTGTCACCACTGCGGCGACTGCCGCGACGCTGTTGAGGACACGGCGCTGCACACTTTGGCGATTTGCCCCGCCTGGGCATCGCAGCGCCGTGAATTGATCGTGGCAGTCGGATCGGTTAACCTCTCGCTCCCGGCCGTAGTTGAGTCTATGGTCCGGAGTGAGAGGTCGTGGAACGCCGTCGCCTCCTTCTGTGAGGAAGTGATTTCCATCAAGGAGGTGGCGGAGCGGGAGAGGGAGCGTTTAAACCCTCTCCCCAACCGCAGAACCGGGCGCCGGAGGGCGCGAGATGACCTCCAGCCACCCTGAGGTTTGACCTGGGGGTGGCGGGCTTTGTGGGCCTGCCCGCCATCCATTCAGCACCAGGTCCAAGAGGCGGCGTGCGTGTTCCCACGCGCGCCTCTGTGTCGAGTCCGTCTCCCCTCTAGGGGGGAGACAGTAGGGGAAGTAGTGCCTATTTTGGGTAGGTCTTTCGTGTAGTGGCCTGCCGTTTCATACGGCGGGCCGAAACCTCGGCGGGGTCGCGACCGTATGCGAAAGTGATTCGCGCGGCCCCGTCGATAGTGGTTTTGTCGAGGAACACCGTGGTAGGTTTAGTCGGTATGCCGGGAGGTACATTATCTTTTTAAAATCTTTATTATTATACCCCGGCGAGTCCGACATAATCCCTCCGCCCGCCCCCGCGGAGGGATATGGGTCATTGCATTCCCCCACGAAAAAAAAAAAAAAAAAAAAAACAAAAAAAGTGTAAAAATCAAAATTTTTGCACTTCCCACAATAGGGGGTGGTCGAGAGTGGTACCAAATGACGGGGGACAACTCCGGGCGTTATTTAATGATGGTTCAGAGAATAATTTTGAATAATTTGAGACAAATTTTGTCAATTTATTAAAAAATTTGCATTTCTTTGACGAATTTTTAATGTTCTTTTTGTAGTATAAAAATCTTTTAAATTTTGGCAGCATTGAAAATTTCTGTAGCGTTGATCAAGACAAGGTAGAAAACAAGATATGATAAAAAACCCGCTGAAAAATATGAATATTTAGGTACCGAAAGATTAGTTTAGGTTAGGTGTAAAAATCAAAAGTTTTGCACTTCCCACAATAGGGGGTGGTCGAGAGTGGTACCAAACGACGGGGGAAAACGCCGGGCGTTATTTAATGATGGTTCAGAGTATAACTTTAAATAGCTTGAGACAAATTTTGACAATTAATTAAAAAATTTGCATTTCTTTGACGAATTTTTAATGTTCTTTTGTAGTATAAAAAACTCTTAAATTTTGGCAGCATTGATATTTTCTATAGCGTTGATCAAGACAAGGTATAATACAAGATATGACAAAAAACCCGCTGGAAAATATGAATATTTAGGTACCGAAAGATTAGGTTAGGTTAGGTGCAAAAATCACTCGCGGGCGTACCGCACCGTCTCCTTTGAGGCGGCGTGCGTCCTGGCGGCATCGCCGCCCTGGGATTTGGAGGCGGAGGTCCAAGCGTCGGTGTATCACTGGCGCGTGGACCTCCGGCTCCATGGTGAGGAACCCACTCACGGGGCGGTGGAGACGCGAAGGTCCCAGGCTCGACTGGTCCTCGAGGCCAAGTGGGAGGAAAGGCTGGCCCAGCCCCGCTACGGGGTGAGGACCGTCGAGGCTGTCCGTCCGGTGCTAAGGCAATGGATGGACAGACGGCGCGGACCGCTCACCTATCGGCTTACTCAGGTGCTCTCCGGACACGGCTGTTTCGGAGAGTACCTGTGCAAGATAGCCGGTAGGGAGCCGACAACCAGGTGTCACCACTGCGAGGAGTGCGACCGGGACACGGCGCAGCACACGCTGGAGGAGTGTCCGGCGTGGGCCGAGGAGCGCTGTGCCCTGGTCGCCGTGATTGGCCCCGACCTCTCGTTGCCGACCGTCGTATCCATGATGGTCGGTGACGACAGGTGCTGGGGCGCAATGAGGTCCTTCTGCGAGGCTGTCATCTCGCAGAAGGAGGCGGCGGAGCGGGGGCGTGAGGAAGATCCTTACGCCCCGGACATCCGCCGCCGGAGGAGGGGGCGCAGGAGACGCGCTTATGTCGCTCTCCTGCCCCCCACCTAAGGGTTCTGGGTGGCAAGGCCTCAGGGGACCCTGCCACCCGTGAGTAAGAACCCATAGAGGGCGCGCGCGGTGTTCCCGCGCGCCTTCTAACGTCGAAAGGGGAGAGCGGTGAAATGCTCTCCCCCGGGGACGAGAGGAGGTCGGGTCCCATTGACCCGGCCGGCACCCACACGGGGGGGCCTGCTATGGATGAATCTTTTTAGACTCCCAACAGGCCCCCCCCACTGGGTGAGAGAGGGAACACCCCAGGTTTTTTTAGTGGGTATCCCAGCACTAGGCTGGTGAGTCCCACACGCCCCGCCGGTGCCGTCCCCTAGCCGGCGGGTAGTGCATCAAGCATTTTTTCCTGGGAATCAAAAAAAAAAAAAGGTGCAAAAATCACGCCGCCCGAAGTCGAGGAGGACGGCGCCGATGCCGGGGCGCCAGTAGTATCAATGGCGGAGCTCGGCGCGGCAATGGTGCGGCTCCGGGGCAAAAACACTGCTCCGGGGCCGGACGGGATTCCTGGCCGCGCCTGGGTTTTGGCCTATGACGCCCTAGGGGACCGGCTCCTCAGGCTGTTTAGCGCCTGCTTGGAGTCGGGACGGTTCCCTTCCATGTGGAAGACGGGCAAGCTGGTCCTCCTGAGAAAGGAGGGCCGCCCCGCGGACTCTCCCTCCGCGTACCGCCCCATAGTGCTGTTGGATGAGGTGGGCAAGCTCTTTGAGCGTGTGTTGGCTGCCCGCCTCTCCAAGCACCTGGTGCGGGTGGGCCCCGACTTATCCGAACTCCAGTTCGGATTCCGGGAGGGCCGATCGACGATTGACGCGATCAGTCGCGTCAAGGCCCTCTCGGCAGAGGCTGTCGCCTCGCGCGGGGTGCTGTTGGCGGTGTCCTTGGACATCGCCAACGCGTTCAACACCCTGCCGTGGGCGACTATTAGGGAGGCGCTCCGATTTCATGGGGTGCCTCCCTACCTGCGCCGAATAGTCGGGGACTACCTGCACCAGAGAAGTGTATTCTGTGTGGGGCGGAACGGAGAGACGTTCCGGAGGGAGGTGTCGTGCGGTGTTCCACAGGGATCGGTTCTGGGTCCGCTCCTGTGGAACATCGGTTACGACTGGGTGCTGCGGGGCGCCCTGCCCCCGGGCGTCGGCGTAACTTGTTACGCCGACGACACGCTGGTTACGGCCCGGGGAGAGGACTACTGGGCAGCTGCCCGTCTTGCCACGGCTGGAGTGGCTCTGGTTGTCGGCAGGATTAGGATGTTGGGACTGGAGGTGGCGCTGGAAAAGTCCGAGGCCCTTCTATTTCACGGGCCTCGGCGGGCGCCGCCACCAGATGCCCACATCATCGTTGGAGGGGTCCGCATCGGGGTGGAGCCGAGTATGAAATACTTGGGGCTCCACCTCGACGGCCGCTGGAACTTTCGCGTCCATTTTAGCCGCCTGGCCCCCCGGCTGATGTCGGCGGCGGGAGCGCTTAGCTCTCTGCTGCCGAATATCGGGGGGCCGAGTGTCATCTGCCGCCGCCTCTATTTGGGGGTGGTGCGGTCGATGGCCCTTTATGGGTCGCCCATTTGGGCTGGCGCCCTGGATCGCCGAAATGTCGCTCTCCTAAGGAGACCTCAGAGGGCGATGGCGATCAGGGTGTCGCGGGCGTACCGCACCGTCTCCTACGAGGCGGCGTGCGTTTTGGCGGCATCGCCGCCCTGGGATTTGAAGGCGGAGGTCCAAGCGTCAGTGTATTACTGGCGCGCTGACCTCCGGCTCCAGGGCGACGAGCCCACGCACAGGGCGGTGGAGACGCGAAGGTCCCAGGCTCGATTGGTCCTGGAGGCCAAATGACAGGAGAGATTTCAAGTTCCCAACTGGCCCCCCCCCATTGGGTGAGAGAGGGAACACCCCAGGTTTTTTAGTGGGTAGACCAGCGCGTTTTCTAGCTGGGAGTCCCACACGCCCCGCCGGTGCCGTCCCCTAGCCGGCGGGTAGTGCATGAAGCATTTTTCCTGGGAATCAAAAAAAAAAAAAAAAAAGGTGCAAAAATCAAAAGTTTTGCACTTCCCACAATAGGGGGTGGTCGAGAGTGGTACCAAACGACGGGGGAAAACTCCGGGCGTTATTTAATGATGGTTAAGAGTATAACTTTGAATAACTTGAGACAAATTTTGACAATTTATTAAAAATTTGCATTTCTTTGACGAATATTTAATGTTCTTTTTGTAGTATAATCTTAAATTTTGGCAGCATTGAAAATTTCTATAGCGTTGATCAAGATAAGGTAGAATACAAGATATGGTACAAAACCCGCTGAAAAATATGAATATTTAGGTACCGAGAAATTAGGTTAGGTTAGGTGTAAAAATCAAAAGTTTTGCACTTCCCACAATAGGGGGTGGTCGAGAGTGGTACCAAACGACGGGGGAAAACTTCGGGCGTTATTAAATGATGGTTGAGAGTATAACTTTGAATAATTTGAGACAAATTTTGACAATTTATTAAAAAATTTGCATATCTTTAACGAATATTTAATGTTCTTTTTGTAGTATAAAAACTCTTAAATTTTGGCAGCATTGAAATTTTCTATAGCGTTGATCAAGACAAGGTATAATACAAGATATGACAAAAAACCCGCTGAAAGATATGAATATTTAGGTACCGAGAAATTAGGTTAGGTTAGGTGTAAAAATCAAAAGTTTTGCACTTCCCACAATAGGGGGTGGTCGAGAGTGGTACCAAACGACGGAGGAAAACTCCGGGCGTTATTTAATGATGGTTCAGAGAATTACTTTGAATAATTTGAGACAAATTTTGACAATTTATTAAAAAATTTGCATTTCTTTGACGAATTTTTAATGTTCTTTTGTAGTATAAAAATGTCTTAAATTTTGGCAGCATTGAAATTTTCTATAGCGTTGATCAAGACAAGGTATAATACAAGATATGACAAAAAACCCGCTGAAAGATATGAATATTTAGGTACCGAGAAATTAGGTTAGGTTAGGTGTAAAAATCAAAAGTTTTGCACTTCCCACAATAGGGGGTGGTCGAGAGTGGTACCAAATGACGGGGGAAAACTTCGGGCGTTATTTATGAATGGTTCAGAGAATAACTTTGAATAATCCGAGACAAACTTTGACAATTTATTAAAAAATTTGCATTTCTGTGACGAATTTTAATGTTCTTCTTGTAGTATAAAAAACTCTTAAATTTTGGCAGCATTGAAAATTTCTATAGCGGTGATCAAGGCAAGGTAGAATACAAGATATGTTAAAAAACCCACTAGAAAATATGAATATTTAGGTATCGAAAGACTAGGTTAGGTTACGTGTAAAAATCAAAAGTTTTGCACTTCCCACAATAGAGGGTGGTCGAGAGTGGTACCAAACGACGGAGGAAAACTCCGGGCGTTATTTAATGATGGTTCAGAGACTAACTTTGAATAACTTGAGACAAATTTTTACAATTTATTAAAAAATTTGCATTTCTTTGACGAAATTTTAATGTTCATTTTGTAGTATAAAAACTCTTAAATTTTGGCAGCATTGAAATTTTCTATAGCGTTGATCAAGACAAGGTATAAAACAAGATATGACCAAAAACCCACTGAAAGATATGAATATTTAGGTACCGAAAGATTAGGTTAGGTTAGGTGTAAAAATCAAAAGTTTTGCACTTCCCACAATAGGGGGTGGTCGCGAGTGGTACCAAATGATGGGGGAAAACTTCGGGCGTTATTTATGAATGGTTCAGAGAATAACTTTGAATAATCCGAGACAAACTTTGACAATTTATTAAAAAAATTGCATTTCTGTGACGAATTTTTAATGTTCTTTTTGTAGTATAAAAAACTCTTAAATTTTGGCAGCATTGAAAATTTCTATAGCGTTGATCAAGGCAAGGTAGAATACAAGATATGATAAAAAACCCGCTGAAAAATATGAATATTTAGGTACCGAGAAATTAGGTTAGGTTAGGTGTAAAAATCAAAAGTTTTGCACTTCCCACAATAGGGGGTGGTCGAGAGTGGTACCAAACGACGGGGGAAAACTCCGGGCGTTATTTAATGATGGTTAAGAGTATAACTTTGAATAACTTGAGACAAATTTTGACAATTTATTAAAAATTTGCATTTCTTTGACGAAATTTTAATGTTCATTTTGTAGTGTCTCGTAGTGGACACAATGGAAGTTTGAAATAATAACAAACCTCTGTTACACTTTGATAACTTAATTTATTGGATATAAAAATTACAATATTGATATAGGTGTTCTCTCTAGCGCGTACAATGGTAAGTGTGTGTTCGCATTCAGAAAAATAATAAAGTAAATATTAATGACGGTGGCGGTGAAAACACTAATAAGAAAAAATTATATAGTTAGCAAAGAGACAGTTGCACGTAAGCGTTTGCCTTCTAAAATCTTGCAGGCGTATGCGCCTGAACATCTTCCCCCCCGTTGAAAGAGTCCTTCTTTCAACAATCGTAGCTGTCATCAACTGATAGCGGGCAGATGCGGGTAAATGGTCTTCGAAAGCTGCCTCTTGTTGTGTCGACATCTGCGACACGTGATATGCCATCGCTTCCGGGAAACAGCCGGCTGATTCGTCCCATCCGCCAAGTGAGAGGTGGCACGTTGTCTTCTTGCAGAAGTACTAGATCTCCAACACGAAGAGTTGCTGTATTCTTGCGCCATTTAGAGCGTTGTTGGAGTTCTGCAATGTATTCCCTTTGCCAGCGTTGCCAAAAATGTTGGTGAATTTGCTCGAGTCGTTTGTAGCGCTGTTGGGTTTGGGTATGATTTTCCAGTATGGGACCTGGCAGTGCCTTGAGGGAACGTCCTATCAGAAAGTGCCCAGGGGTAAGGAAATGGTAATCATTGGGTGAAGGTGAAAGTGGACATAAAGGTCGACTGTTCAGTATAGCCTCCACTTGGGCAAATAGTGTTGATATCTCCTCGAAAGTTAAATGAGAGTTTCCCATAGCACGTTTTATGTGATATTTCGCGGATTTCACACCGGCCTCCCAAATGCCGCCGAAATGTGGAGCGTAAGTAGGAGAAAATATGAATTTTATACCTTCATTGATCGCGAAGTCAATTACAGGCTCTTGATTATTTTTTAGAAAATTACCTATTTCCTTTGCAGCCGCAACAAAATTGCGCCCATTATCGCAGAATATTTCAGCTGGCTTGCCCCGTCTCGAGATAAACCTACGTAATGTTAATATGAACGCATCTTTAGACAAATCGCTAACGGCTTCTAGGTGCACGCATTTGTATCGGAAGCACACAAACAAACACATATAGGTTTTAGTAAGCCGTGCACCTCGACCCTTCCTGTTTAAGGTGAGGAACGGACCAGCAAAATCGACGCCTACAGTACGAAAGGGAAAATCAGGGTTGATGCGTTGCGCAGGTAAGTTTCCCATCATGGGAATCATTGTTTTTCCTTGGACTCGTCTGCACATGATGCAGTTGTGGACTGTACGTCGGGCTAAATGTCTCCCATGTATTGGCCATACAGTCTCCCTAACGCAGGCTAGTAGTAATTGTGGTCCAGCATGCATGTTGTATAAATGATGATATTTGAAATAGAGTTTGGTTAGATAGTGAGATGAATGAAGAAGAATTGGATGTTTTTTAGAATAATCGGAATTGAACTTATCTATTCTACCACCGACTCGTATAGTTTTGCTCTCATCTAGAAATGGAGATAGTGATAAGAGTGTAGACTTACTGCTGAGAGGTTTGTCCTTTATCAAAACATCATACTCGTGGGGAAATGATTCCTTCTGAGCAATTCTACATAGGACGATGAAAGAAGATTCTAATTCATCAATAGTTAGCTTACAGAAAGTTTTGTTTTTAGGATAACGAGCATTGTTTATAAATCTTTGTACGTATGCAAATGTACGTCTAAGTCTATTAAAAGAAGAAAAAATCTCAAATTTTAAAATATTATTTGAATTTTGAATAGTGGCTGCATTAGATTTTAATTCAGGTAGATCTGATTGATTCAATAAATTGTCTATGTTATGCCATTGAGCTTCAGTTTGCATTAGGAAAGTAGGACCTGACCACCATAGCTGACCATTGACCATCCTATGACCATTTTCCCCCAATAATAGCTTTCCAGAAAAGGTTAGTAGGTTAAGTTTAAGTTAGGTTTAGTTAAGTTAAGTTAGTGTTTAGGACAATTTACACAGTATCTTCACGCTATACTCAATATTTTAGGGTAAACAGAGTTCCCAACTTAGATCAAATTTTCCGTTATTATTCCTATTGTTTCAAACACGTATTTGAATTGGATCGGCCGACTATTTCAGGGCTGTTTCAAGCTACCGCGCTTCTCCGCGATTCATCACCGCGAGCCGTGTTCGTGCTGCGGGTTCGTGCTTCCGGCTCATACAGCTGACGCATGCTCGTGCTCGAGCGCCCAGGTGTCGCCGAATCAGGATCTAATAGCAGCTAAGATTATACATTTATTTATTTTATCCCTTCATTTGCATTGATTTCTTAATTTTACAAATATTTTAAAATTATTTTAAGTGTGCCGTCATCACCAATTAAATTATATGAACAATTGAGTATTTATCAAATAAATTAAAAATGTCTAGTGACGAAATTAATGCAAAGCTATTAAAAGAATTATATGCTAAACGTAGCTCGATCAAAGGTCGTTTAACAAAGTTTAAAAAATATTTGGACATAGTTATTTAAGAGTTTTTTATACTACAAAAGAACATTAAAAATTCGTCAAAGAAATGCAAATTTTTTAATTAATTGTCAAAATTTGTCTCAAGCTATTTAAAGTTATACTCTGAACCATCATTAAATAACGCCCGGCGTTTTCCCCCGTCGTTTGGTACCACTCTCGACCACCCCCTATTGTGGGAAGTGCAAAACTTTTGATTTTTACACCTAACCTAAACTAATCTTTCGGTACCTAAATATTCATATTTTTCAGCGGGTTTTTTATCATATCTTGTTTTCTACCTTGTCTTGATCAACGCTACAGAAATTTTCAATGCTGCCAAAATTTAAAAGATTTTTATACTACAAAAAGAACATTAAAAATTCGTCAAAGAAATGCAAATTTTTTAATAAATTGACAAAATTTGTCTCAAATTATTCAAAATTATTCTCTGAACCATCATTAAATAACGCCCGGAGTTGTCCCCCGTCATTTGGTACCACTCTCGACCACCCCCTATTGTGGGAAGTGCAAAAATTTTGATTTTTACACTTTTTGTTTTTTATTTTTTTTTTTTTTTCGTGGGGGAATGCAATGACCCATATCCCTCCGCGGGGGCGGGCGGAGGGATTATGTCGGACTCGCCGGGGTATAATAATAAAGATTTTAAAAAGATAATGTACCTCCCGGCATACCGACTAAACCTACCACGGTGTTCCTCGACAAAACCACTATCGACGGGGCCGCGCGAATCACTTTCGCATACGGTCGCGACGCCGCCGAGGTTTCGGCCCGCCGTATGAAACGGCAGGCCACTACACGAAAGACCTACCCAAAATAGGCACTACTTCCCCTACTGTCTCCCCCCTAGAGGGGAGACGGACTCGACACAGAGGCGCGCGTGGGAACACGCACGCCGCCTCTTGGACCTGGTGCTGAATGGATGGCGGGCAGGCCCACAAAGCCCGCCACCCCCAGGTCAAACCTCAGGGTGGCTGGAGGTCATCTCGCGCCCTCCGGCGCCCAGTTCTGCGGTTGGGGAGAGGGTTTAAACGCTCCCTCTCCCGCTCCGCCACCTCCTTGATGGAAATCACTTCCTCACAGAAGGAGGCGACAGCGTTCCACGACCTCTCACTCCGGACCATAGACTCAACTACGGCCGGGAGCGAGAGGTTAACCGATCCGACTGCCGCGATCAATTCACGGCGCTGCGATGCCCAGGCGGGGCAAATCGCCAAAGTGTGCAGCGCCGTGTCCTCAACAGCGTCGCGGCAGTCGCCGCAGTGGTGACAACCGGGCGTCTCTTGCCGGCGTATACGACACAGGAACTGGCCAAAACAACCGTGGCCAGTCAGAACCTGTGTCAGCCGGAAGGTGAGGGCGCCGTGCCGCCTCTCCAGCCACTCCTCAAACACGGGACTTACCGCCACGATCGTGGCGTGCCCGGCACTGGGGTGCACAAGTCGTTCCTTCCAATTCGCCACTAGGACCTGGCGGAGCTCGGACCTTACTGCCTTTATTGCGGAAAGACCCGGTCCTTCGCCCCGAGCTAGCGCCTCCTGGCGCCAACGATAGAGCGTTGCCAGGAGCGCCGCTTCCAGGTCCCATGGCATCGATCCGGCGAGGAGGCTCGCAGCCTCGAACGAGATCGTGCGGTATCCTCTAATCAACCTGACGGCCATGGCGCGCTGTGGAGCACGAAGCGCCGAGATGTTGCGGGCCATCAGGTTGTCCGCCCACACTGGGGCCCCATATAGGGCCATGGACCGCACGACCCCCTCGTAGAGCCTCCGGCAGGAGTTATTTGGGCAGTAGGCGCGAAAGCGCGCCTGTAGCGCCCCGAAGAATGGGGGCCAAACGACGGAAGTGGGCTATAAAGTCCCATCGGCTGTCGAGCAAGAGACCCAAGTACTTTAGGGTTGGCTCGACGCCGATGCGGACCCCTCCTACCATAATATGGGCCCCTGGAGGTGGCCGTTTCCGAGGGCCGTGAAAACAAACGGCCTCGGACTTGGACAGGGCCACCTCGAGGCCCAACCGCCGGATACGACCAATGACTTGTGCGACCCCAGCGGTCGCCAGTATGGCCGCCGCCCTGTGCGACTTACCCCTCGCCGTGACAAGCGTGTCGTCGGCGTAACAAATGACGCCGACGCCACGGAGGAGCGCACCTCGCAGCACCCAGTCGTAACCGATGTTCCACAGGAGCGGACCCAGAACCGATCCCTGTGGAACACCGCACGACATCTCTCGCCGACTCCAACCGTCGTGACCCGGGTAGACGACTACCCTCTCTGAAAGATATGCCCCGACTATGCGGCGGAGGTAGGTCGGCACTCGATGGAAAATGAGTGCCTCCCTAATGCAACTCCAGGGCAAGGTATTAAAGGCATTCGCGATGTCCAAAGACACCGCGAAGACGACCTCGCCCCGGGACACCGCATCCTCCGCCAGGCTCCTCACACGCTGGACAGCGTCAATGGTGGAGCGCCCGCGGCGGAAACCATATTGGTTTTCCGCCAAATCTGGGCCCACCGTGGACAGACGCTGGACGAGGCGCTCTGCGATAATAAACTCGAAGAGTTTAGCCAGGAGAGTCCGCCGGGCGCCCCTCCTTCCTGATCAGGACCAGTCTCCCCACCTTCCACTGGCGCGGAAACTGGCCCTGCACCAGACACTCGCTGAGGAGCCCCCTCAGTCGGGGCGCGAGCTCCTCGAGGACCAGGGCCAATGCACGACCTGGAATGCCGTCGGGCCCTGGGGCGGTGTTTTTCGAGCGAAGTCTCGACACCGCCGCTCGCAACTCTACCTGGGTCACTTCGGGAACCACGTCGTCGTCAAAGTCCGCGCTGGACGCCATGGAAGGCGGAACCATCGACGGAGGAGTGTGCTCCGCCCGTGAAGGGAACAGAGCGGCCACCACCTCCTCCACCAACTGTGGCCGGAGACTCTGGGACAAGGGGGGCGCCCAGGGGCGAAGCTTGCCCCTTACCATAAGGTATGGACGCCCCCAGGGATTAAGGTCCAGAGTCCCCAGCAGTTCTTGGCGGGCCAGATCCTTGGCCCGCATGATGGCAATTTTGAGAGCCTTTTTGGCCGCTCTGTATACCTCATACAATTCCGCCTCCCTGGCGTCGAAATCGGGAGGGCGGCGACGCCTCCTACGAAGCCGGATGTACTGGCGTCTGGCCACCACGCAGGAGTGGCGCAGCTCGGCAATATGTTCCGACCACCAGTACACCCGGCGCCTAGCTGTAAAAGTTTGAGGAACTCTAGGCATCGCCGCATCACAGACTTGAGTTATGGCCTCCCGGAACCACTCGGCCTCCATCTCGATATTGTCAGGCCTGGCCGGTGCTGGCACCCAGGCCTGAACGATGGAGGCTTCCAGGAGGACCTCCCGATTTAGCTTCTTCAAAGCCCAACGCGGACCGCCCCCAATCGGGGCCCTTGGGGCTGGGGGGTCGGAGGTCTGGGCGGAGACGTCGAACCGAATATAGCGGTGGTCCGACAACGTCTCCACCTCCTCGACGACGCGCCAGCCTTGGACACGGCGTGCTAGTGCGGGGCTAGCAAAGGAAACGTCGATGACGGAACCGCCCCGCTGACGCACGCACGTGTGCACTGACCCACGATTGAGGACTAGCAGGCCGTTTTCAACGGCCCACTCCTCTAGCAATTCACCCCTCGCGTCCGTGGTCGCGGAACCCCAAGCCGAGGATTTGGCATTGAGGTCCCCGACGACGAGCACGGGCCGAGGGTGGCTTCGAGCGACGACGACGTTCAGTTCGAGGAGATACTCCTCGAAGTCGGCGAGAGGTCGGTTGGGTGAGAAGTAACCGCCCACCACAACCGCTTCTCCTACAAGTGCTGCGACGCAGCCCCGTCCTCGGACGATGTTCTCGAAGGACGGGGCGCCGGCGGCGGCCGGCGAAATTAACGCCACCGAGCCATCGAGGTCCCCTACCCAGTCAGCCCTGGGAGGGACAAAATAGGGCTCGGCTACTATAGCGACATGAATTGACCACTGCGCCATGCTCTGGAGGAGAAGGTCCTGAGCCCTGGCGCAGTGGTTTAAATTACCCTGGAGGAGACGGAGGCGCGGAGGCATTACGTCTCCATCACCTCCGCCCCTCCGACCGCGGGAGCGGCGACCCTTGCTACTGCCGATTACAAGGCAGGCGATTTTGGGGGTAACTTTTTGTGGGTGGCGGCGCACTCCTTGCCACCCGCCCGGTGCTTCGCGGGTTTGCCCACCGCCGCACACAAAATACAGTGCGGCGCGGCCTCACAAGTAGCGGCCATGTGACCAGGCTGACCACAGCGGAAGCAGCGGCCGGTGCAGTCAGCCTGTGAGGGGCACTTGACGCCCACATGACCGCTCGATAGGCAGCGGTAACACCGGGCAGGCCTGGGTTCTAAGGCCTTTACCTGCGCCGACACCCATCCCACCAAAATACGTCAGCCATCGGCCAGCTTCTTGGCGGCGGCCACGGGACAGCTTATAATGGCCGTCCCCATTCCGGCGCGGCCCTGTTTAATGTCACTGTTCCTAACTTGATCTTCAGGGCACCCTCCGATTTTGGCGACGGCAGCGACGATCTCTTCCTTGGCGACTGAGTCATCCAGGCCCGTAATGCGCAAATCCACGCACTTTTGCGGCCTGGAGACGCGGACCTCTTCCGCCTCTAAAACCTTACGAAGGCTTTCCGCCAGACGGTCCGCCTGATCGCCGCTAGCGACTCCCGGCACTTCAATAAGGCGGGCGCCGGTCTGGGTTGTCCGGCACCTCAAGCCCGCCGTGATCCCTAACTTGCCGGGGTCGATTGCCGTCCGCGCCTTTCTAAGGTGCTCCGCATAAGTGGTCCCTCGCTCAATGGCAGCCGGCTGCAGTGTAAGAACCACTGCAGTAGAGCGAGGGGCCTGGAGCTTCCTCGCCGCCTTTTTGGCCGCCTGCCTGGCCTTTTTGGCCGCCTTCTTCCTTTTCTTCGCCTCTTCCTTCTTCTTGCCGACGACCTCCCAGTCGTCGGCTTTACGTGTGGTGGCATTTGCTTGTTCCACTGGAGGGGCGGGGCGCTCCTTGGGAGCTACAGCGCTTTTAGCCTGCCGTCTTTTCTTGCCCTTCGGACTGGCAGGTACATCTGTGGCGGCCGCTGAAATAGCTGCTGGAGGCCGCGAGGCCCTTACTTTGGCCGCGTAGGATGCCTGCGGCGCAGGCGTCAAGGGAGAAGGCGGGAGAGGCTCTCGTCGATCTGCCGCTAAAGGAGGGCGCAGTAGCCGGCCCTCCATGACGGAGAGTTTGGCACGGAACTCTCCGAGCTCCTGCCGGACGAGAGCTACAAGGTCAGTTTCGACCTTGTTTGCGCCCTGGTCGTGCCGCTTCTCGAACTCTTCCTGGCGTTTCTTTAGCTCGGATAGCTCCTTCGCTAAGCGAGCATTCTCTTCCTGCAGCTTTTGCACCTCGTCATTCACTGTGCGGCTGAACACAGCCTCCGCAATCTCTCGAATGGCTTCGAGGGACTCTTTGAGGGTCTTCTGGCACGTGCCCTTCAGTCCCTTCGACTTCCTCGAAACCAGTCGTATGGCCTCCAGTGCGTCAGTAAGCCGGGTTTTGAGGTGAGACACCGGCAGGTCTTCGGCATCCGGCTCTACCGCTGGCTGCTTGCGTCCTGCAGCAACTCGCCGGGCTGCCGCAGCAATAACTCTGTCTTCGGACGTGCGCTCCTCGTCATCGGCCTTTTGTAAAGCGGCAGCAAGTCTGGCTTTCGCCTGGCCCAGACCCACGTACCTGCCATGGATGGGCGGGCGACCGCGTCCACGTCGCGCTGTTGCGACTTTAGGTGCCGGAACCGCGTCCTCACTAGAGCAGTCCGACTCCGACTCCTGCGCCGACCGCAAGCGTTTGCGTGGAGCCTTCTCCGGTGTTGCCTCCGAAGTAAGCTCCACGACATCGCTACCGTGCTCCGACGGCACGTACTCCTCGACTTCCTCGGAGCGCGCAAAACTAGGCGTGCACGACTCCCTCATCGTCTTTTTTAAAATTGTTTTTTTAGAATTTTCTATGATAATACCCACGAGTATGGGAGAACTAAACGTCGACCCGGGCAGAGATCCCAATACCCGGGCAAGCCTAATACTTCAGGGGGACGGCAGGTACCCTGAAGGGGCCGCACTAGTGACTGAACTACCCATCAGCCATGCATCTCCTCGCCGTGCGGCAGCAACTTGAGATTCGGGGTGGTTTTTATAGAGGGCCACTCCCTCGCAGTCCGGGCGATGAAGCCAAGACCCTCGCTCCCGTCAGCAGCCGCGAGACGTGATCCACGACACTGCACAATACGGGGTTACAACGGGTGACAACGGGGACAAAAGTCAGAAGAAAGGGGGGGACAACGACGGACAACAAAAGGGGACAAGAAACAAATTTGGACGCAGAATCAAAAAGGGGGGAACAAAACCAAAACAGGGACAAAACAAAAGGTGGACAAAGAGGGGGAAAGAATCGTCAGAATGACGAGAAGAGACCCCGTTGTCTGTTCAGCGGCAGGGTGAGTGCACGCCGAACCCGTCAAAGCGGCTCTCCCTTGTCCACTCTAAGACAGAGCGGTACTGGGAGAGCCAGGCCCAAAGATAGGGCCTCCGGCTTGGGGATGGGACTAGCGTCCATCCCCCCGCCTCCGGTGCCAAACGCGACAAATGGCACCGGTTGTCAGAATATTAGCCACCAGCAACAATGAAAAGCATTGTTGCTGGTGCCCAGGGTGCACCACGGGGAGGTTTTCTGACACGCACCCCTTGATTTTTACACCTAACCTAACCTAATCTTTCGGTACCTAAATATTCATATCTTTCAGCGGGTTTTTTATTACTACAAAAAAAACATTAAAAATTCGTCAAAGAAATGCAAATTTTTTAATAAATTGTCAAAATTTGTCTCGGATTATTCAAAGTTATTCTCTGAACCATCATTAAATAACGCCCGGTGTTGTCCCCCGTTGTTTGGTACCACTCTCGACCACCCCCTATTGTGGGAAGCGCAAAACTTTTGATTTTTACACCTAACCTAACCTAATCTTTCGGTACCTAAATATTCATATTTTTCAGCGGCTTTTTGTCATATCTTGTATTCTACTTTGTCTTGATCAACGCTATAGAAATGTTCAATGCTGCACAAAATTTAAGAGTTTTTATACTACAAAAAGAACATTAAAAATTCGTCAAAGAAATGCAAATTTTTTAATAAATTGTCGAAATTTGTCACATATTATTCAAAGTTATTCTCTGAACCATCATTAATCGCTCCTAGAAGGCACATAAATTCGTTAAAGTTTTTTGTTATACTTCTGATGTTAAGATGTAAAATGTTTAGTGCATTGCAAGGTCGTATTAGCTTGACGCAGTCATCTATACTGCATATTGTTGACGAGGAGACGTTTACGTTGTCCAGTTCAGTATTTATTTCATTTATATTAGCCGTTGGGAGTAATTTGTTATTTCAAGACAAGGACTCAATAGTATAGACAGGCTAACTGTCAAACCAGCACGTATTCGGAATATTGCATAGTAAAGTAGTATATATTCGTTAATTGGACGATACACAGATACATACCTATTGTTATAAGGGGCATACGAGTATAAGGGGTACAATGTGCATAGACTATTATTGGTGAAAAGGGCGTGAGAAGAATTTGTTAAGTTGAGAGTATGTAATGTGTATTTTGTTAATATGTGTGAAAGTGTGTATATTGTGACGGTTTGATTTGAAGATATTATAGGCTTATATGGTACATTGATTAAGAAAATAAAATATTTTTTTAAACTTTCGTACTTTTTACACTTTGGTAATTATTGTTTTTAGGTTCGTTGGTGACTCCTTCTCGTCAGCAGGTATATTGCGGATTTCTATAGAGGATGGTCGTGACGCCCGCTGCAAATCATGGATTTTTGTTT
Source organism: Catocala nupta (assembly GCA_963675205.1). NCBI lineage: Eukaryota > Metazoa > Arthropoda > Insecta > Lepidoptera > Erebidae > Catocala > Catocala nupta. The sequence continues at coordinate 31,397,820 of OY776089.1, read as the reverse complement.
TTAGTTGTTCTATATGTTCTCTCGCTAGTTGCTTTTCTTTTTGGAGTATTCCTATCTGTTTGGACATATCATCATACTGGTTGCTGATAAAGCTAACCGTTTTTTCAATTTCTAAGTTGGATTTCTGGATAGTTAGATTTTGGTGCTTTATATCAGCTATTTCTGAAATTAGTTTCTTTAGAGAAGCATTTGTTCGCTACATCTATGACGTCCGGTTTGTGGACTGCAAAGTACGGGTAGTGCGTCGGGACCTCTGGTCCTAAAACCTCGTATCCGTGTCGGTCTGCATCATCCTGGAGGCGGCGGCTATCTGGGCAAATGGTATTGGAGTTCCATGCCGTGTGCTTCGCGTTGAAGTCGCCAGCGACGATCGTGGGTAGTGGCGTAGTGGCGAGTTCAACAATGTATGGAGAGCAGCTACTACGAGTCGCTGACGCGGCGGCTTATAGAACGCGTACACGGGTGGGCTGGCATCCGTGCAGACCTCTACACCGAGGGCGTACGCGGACTGTAGAGCTGGTACTGGCAGCGCTTGGTGGACGACTCTCCTTTCCCATCCCGTCGGCGTTCAAAAGAGCTCGCGCAGACTTCGCAGATCCAGGATTGCATAGTTCTGCCATGCATGTTGCGCTGCGCACACGCTGCGCGCATTAAATATAAATTTGTAGCGTCAGCAGCCGCTACAAAGGTAAGTGTATCATCGACTATGATCCGCGATGGACACTCGCAACCCCAAAGGAGTTACAAGTGCGTTGCCAGCCCTTTAAAAAGGAATGAAGGAGGGAAAGGACAAAGGAAAGGATAGGAAAAGGATCGGGGTAACTGGGCCTCCGGCTCTCTCACTCACCGATACGAAACGCAACAGTACGGGTACCGTTACTTCACGCCGGTATTCTGTGGGAGGGTAGTACTACCCCGGTCGATCCGGCCCATTCATGAATGGGCCAGGTGATCCTCGCTGGTTTCAGCATGAATGCTGAAACCAGCGAGGATCTATTACTGCTGCTGATCTGAGCTGATAAAGGCGGTGAAGAGTGAGTGTGCAGTAAACACGAATTTGATTTTTATGCTGTTTAGAGATATACATATGTAAGTGACGTTTTCAATATGTTTCCAAATTTGCTTACTGTTTTTACCTGCCTTATGCAATATGTGTCTATAGTATTTAATTTCTATAAAAGTTTATTACATTAATTTCTGTATGTTTTGTAAGTTATTTGAAGTACCAAGTTATTAGGGAAACGCTTAGATCTTCGATGAAGCTTATCTCTGTGTCTTATACATCGAATTAGTCCAGGCATAATCCAAGGTTTAAAAAGCGCGTCTGTGGCAATCACAATGCATCAACGCTCCGTATGACGTATAAACGAACCGAGCGTTTACTGTATAATCTGTGCGCATTAGTTGTCAATTATCTACTGTCAAAAGCTGTCAAGTGAGATTGACATTGAGATCATTGTGTTTCGCGTTCATAGCTAAGACACTATATACTATAAAGGTACTGTTCGCGTTGCTTGAGATCAACAAAAGTAGAAACACGTGCACCTAAACTTTAAATTTGTTCTTTAATATACACATAGCAAGTTTGGTGCTTATTTGTAAGCAGGTGCTTAGCTATACGCTGCCAATATGTTCAAAATGAAGAGGAATAAAGCTTCCGCAGCAGTTTCAGAAAATTCAGGTTATCTTAAAATCAATGTTTTACACTTGTATATAATCCGCAAAATTATTTACCGAACATCTATTTTCACCTATTGACTCGCAGCGATACACCGGATACAATAGGCTTTGAATTGTCGGGCATTTTAAGAGAGTTTTTCTTTAGGGGAGGCATGGTGAAAGCCCTATTTGTTTTTTTTTATTAGAAGAATGGCATTCCCATTCCAAAAATAATGTCAATTTATTGGCGTATCTATACAAATCCAGTTCGTCTTATTATTAGTTGCCTGTTTTTGATTCTCATTCAGTAGCCATAAGCATTAGCATTCCATAACCAAAATAAATTGTGTACTTAATTACCTTGACTATTCAATTGCACACTATTTTAATCACACTACTTGCAAACATTTTATAAAGTGTGTTACCATTGAAGATAATTTTAATATGTCATATCTGCACTATGTGTGCATGTGTAATGGTGTTTGTTTGATATTAATTATGTATACTGTGTTCTTGACATGATGTTCTCATTGATCAAAAACAATGCCACCAAATGGTTATCCTATAAAAAATTCATTTTGAATTTGAGATTAATTGAATCAGAGTGAAATGTCTTGTGATACCTTACTGTACCTACAGTTTAATTATATTACTTACAGACTCTGAAGAAGAACTGAGTCCTGAGATCCACAAGAAATCATTGGAGAAGTTAAAGAAGATTGATCCTGACTTTTACACTTTCTTGGAGGAAAATGATGAGAATCTGCTGAACTTTGATGTAGACTCTGGTGACGAAGGATCCGGCAAGGATGATGATGCTGAGGATGAAGATGATAAAGTACACAAGCCAGGACCACTGCAAGGAGACAGTGATGAGAGTGATTTCGAGGTATGTTTAAACAATAAACTGAAAGAACTAGCTGTAATTTATATGAATTTGAAAATAAAATAAATAAAATAATAGCTTTATTATCAATTATTATTTCATTTAAAGCTATCATGTAGGTCACATTGCATAAGTTTGTGCTATTGAGAGGGCCTGGATTCTATTCCTGAATTGGTAAGTTGTTACTGTTATTACAATTTCTGTTGGTAAATTTTCAGTAGCAGCACCAATTTATGTAAAGACTCTCCTATTATATGTTTATCTAAATTGTAATTGGTCTTTTACACTCATTGTTTATTAAGACTTACTTTTTCAATTTTTTTTATTATAGAAGACAAACAGTTACGCAACTTTTTTAATCTAGAGTATTCACATTATCTGTATATGTATAATTGTGTAGCTTACTAGATTTTCCACATTTTATGTTTTTACATATTATTTGTGAACTGAAAAAATATGAGTAAATGGGACATGAAACTTTGTTATTCTTTTATTATCAGTTAACGTTTGTAATACTAAAAGCCTAAATTTGCTATGCGATAAAGAAAACGAAATCTATGAGATGAGTATTATTACAAAACGATCAACAATATGACGAAGAAGTGCATGGAGACCAGCATTAGTGTGACTAGAAAAAAGGCAAATTAAGTGAGCCCCAATTTACTTACTAAGCTACCTAAGCACCCTGCAGTTAATATAACAAAACTTATGGCAGTAAGGGACCCCAGTCATAGTGCAATGAGCTTGGAAACCAGATGTTACAACTGTAATGTCCATTTTGATCTTAGATCTCCAGAGCAATGGTATATGAGTGATAAATTTATATTTTATTGGGTTGATAGATGTGTCTGAAGATATACCTTATTTGAAGGAAGATCATTAAGTTTACTGGTTTGTTCAACTATTCTACAAGCATTGTTTATGTAAATGCTAACTTGCTTAGTAATTAAGTAGCAATAATTATTTTTACAGGATGTATTATGTATGATGTACTGAGCATTTTAATTACTGAACATATTTAACCTTTAAGAAAACCTTTTTTTGAATAAGACTGAACATGAATAAGTATATAAGGTCATGTCAAGATCTTATTGTTATACATTTACATAAAAATATTTGATTTTCTATTAGGCGTCTACAATCATAACAATGGCAGTGCATGCACTGATTTTAAACAACACAACTCTGTTGACATTAGCATGCTGCCTAATAAGCTAAGCACTAAGTGAAAATGACTTCAAATTGAAATAGTATAGTGTATTGCCTTTATGTGAACCTTGTTACTCTGTCTTAACAAATATTATGTTAGTTTTAGTGATGGCCAGTTTAGAGAGTAATTACAAAGTCGTTTAATGTTTTAGGAGGAGGATGGCAAACCAGTTCAGGGCAAAATCACTCTTAAAATGGTGGCACTTTGGCAAGCAGAACTGCAGAGTGACAGTAAAGTGAAGCTGAGCACATTGAGCACAGTTATAAAAGCGTTCAACGCGGCTATGTTGAGAGCCACCAGTGAAGATGGCACCACTACTGAGGGAGAATATAAAGTGGAAGGTTATTATTGGATAGTTTTATATAATGTAGTGTTAACATTTAATTCACGGTTGGTCCTGACCTAAAAATATAAAAGATGTAAACTATGAAATAAGATATTCAAAATGTTATTGTTAATTGTTATATATCTTATTATTTCTGTGGTACCACACATCAATTATGGAACAAATAATGTGATGAATATAAAGTTATTCAGTACATAACCTTAACAGTAAAAAGTAAGTATGACATGGGTCCTAAAACATGGTGCAGAAATATACTTGCAAGACTACACTGTCTACCACTTGGACTCTATCAAACTGAGAATGAAATTACCACCAAGTCTTTAGTCACTAACATTTTGATCAGTATTGTTATGGTACTGCCTTGATTAGAATTATTAACTCTAAGCAACAATGTAGGTACATGTTAAGCTAAAATGTCTCTGATGCATTGTCGTCTATCATAATTAGATTTGGTTTAATAATATAATTTTTGTTCCAGGTTCTTCTGTTTTCAATGCTGTAATTCAGATGTGTGTGTTATATTTACCTGGTGCTATTAGAAAGTACCTGGGCATGGAACAATCTGGCAAGGATCCACAGAAATGCAAGCATTTCACTAAAATCAAAACTCACCTGATCGCATATCTCAGTGACCTACTGAAACTGCTGAGCGGTGTCACTTCAGAGAATATATTGACAGTGCTGTTAAAACACTTGCATCAAATGTCTAACTATGTTGCTTGTTTCATAAGAATAGCAAAGCAAGCATTGAAAAAGCTCCTCACTTTCTGGAGCACCGGTGAGGAGACGGTGAGAGTGCTGGCCTTTCTCTGCATTCTTCGGATAACTAGGAACCAGCAAGCAGCACTGCTCGATCTAGTGTTGAAAGCGATGTATCTGACGTATGTTAAGAACTGCAAATTCGTCAGCCCCTCGACCTGGCCAGGCATTAATTTCATGAGAAGGTCATTGGTTGAGATGTTCACCTTGGACCTGAACGTGTCCTATCAACATGTGTTCCTGTACATTCGACAGCTAGCTATACATTTGCGAAACGCTATCGTTGTCCAGAAAATAGAGAACAGACAAGCTGTGTACAACTGGCAATTTGTGAATTCTCTACATCTATGGGCCGACCTGCTGGGCGCCACGTCGAACAAGCCGCAGCTGCAGCCACTGGTATACCCGCTGGTGATGATCGTCACCAACACTATCAAGCTGGTGCCGACGCACCAGTACTATCCTCTGCGCTTCCACTGCGTCGACATTCTGATAACTCTGTCCAAAGAATCCAACACCTTCGTGCCTATTCTACCCTTCCTCGTGGAGGTAAATGTTTTAGTGAAACTCTTTGTAATCCGTATACCTCAATCTGTAAGGACTGGGTGATAACGTATTTTATCTTATTTGCAGGTTCTGACGAACTATGATTTTAACAAAAAGCACAAGAAAGTGTCTATGAAGCCACTCGATTTTTCTTGTATCCTTCGACTGGCAAAGTCTCAACTGATGGAAAATGGCTTCAAAGACTCTGTCATAGAGCGAGTGTACGGACTTATGTTGGAATATACAGCCAACGAGTCGCACTCGATAGCCTTCCCCGACGTCACACTATTGGCTGTCATACAGGTTTGTAATTACCCATGTAAACTCTGCATGACCATAAGATCTCATTATAATATTTGAAACACCACATGTCTTGAGCCCCATTTACACGCGGCCTTCCCAATAGTTGACACAATTGGGCGCACAACGAGTCCGCGTCTTGTTATGTCTGTGTGTCTGTATGTCTGCATGTCTGTGTGTCTGTATGTCTGCATGTCTGCGTGTCTATATGTCTGTGCGTCAAGTGTCGGACGAACGCTCAGGCTTGCTCGCGGGTGTCGCCGATGCCTGTGACGTTTTATAATTTTTCGGTGCGTTTGGTGAAAATGCGGACTCTGGCGATTGATAATAATAATAATAATAATGTATTTATTTGTTAGAATATTGTAGTTACATAGCGTGCTCATTTGGACGTGTTTGATTGATGAATGTGTATGTATGTATGTACATACATATGTAGCACTTCATTAATGTGCAATTTATATCTCCAAGGTTCTAAACATTACTGATGTAACTTTTTTATAATTACAGTTGAAACAATTCCTGAAAACGTGTTCGGTATCAAATTATACCAAAAAGATGCGACAATTACTCGACAAGATTGAAGAGAACTCCAAGTTCATAGAGCGCGAAAGAAACAAGGTCAGTTTCTCTTTGAGCGACGACAAGATGATCGCGGCCTGGGAGACCAGCGTCCGAACAAAGGGCACGCCTCTGTCGACGTTCCACGAGAACTGGAGTAAGATTAACAGGATACAGAAACGTAAGAAGGTAACTAAGAACGACGAGCTAGCCGGCGAGCTGCCCAAGATTAAGAGAGCGAAGCTATCGGAGGACGCGCCCGCCACTCCTCAGCACAGGGGGCCGCTGGTGCTGTTCCCCTCCGACGACGAGGACGAGGGCGAGCTCTTGACCCCCAGTCCGCCGCCACCCGGCGCTAACAAACATACTAACAAACAAAAGAAAAAGTCCATCAAGAAGAAACGCGTCGAGCCCGCCGACACCCTCGTCGAAGACAAAGCCGACATCGTACAAGAGTTAAGCGTCAATGACTGGTAACCAATAAAACATGGAGCTACAGTTATGTCTTTTAATTAGTACAAGCATCAATAATAAACTAAAAAGTCAGTATAAAGTCAGGGTATCCCCTGCAGGAAGTAGGTCCAGTGCACGCGCGGTTCGGGCGGGTCGAAGGTCTCGATCGTGAGCGTGCCGCTGGCCGCCGCGGGCCCCGCGCTCTCCGTCAGGTACACGCTCACCTTCATCTCCTGCCGAACCACACACGTCAGTTAGCACCTAGCATATAATGTGACACAGTTGATCGCAGACCGTGTGACTCTACTCACTTGCTTCGGCTTCACACGTTCGTACAAAGTCTTGACGTAGAACTCGTCTCTGTCTACATACATCTTAAATGTGCTCTCCTGTGTGAACACGTTTTTAAATGGTATAACGATGTTCCGTCCCGCTTGTATCTCGTAGGGGCCCTGCGGCTTCGGCCGCTTGGCGTTGCCGTGTATGTTGTACCTGTCGACACAATCGAAAGGTAAGTAAACACCATTTAGAAAGTTATTTTGAATGCGTACTCTGCGACCGATTTAACGAAATCATATAAAGAGTTTCGTCATTTCGTCTCGCAGGTTTATTTTGTTACCTGACATCCCTGACTCTGTATTATATAGGTAGGTTCATAACACAATCTCTTCGGACAATGTGGTGTCGTGGTGTCCTATATTTTGGTCAAGATCTGATGTTGAGTTTTGAAGATAATTAAAGATATTCCTCAGAAGAAAATACAGTAGATAAATAATAAAAGGCGATAACTTACACAAATTCGCCGGCAACGAGTGAGTTAAAGGAAACTCTACTAATTTGAATGCCAGGCTCTATTGGTTCAAACCACACCAAAAACTTTCCTTTCTCCAACGGACCCAACGAATACTGCGAGTCGGCTTGTATAGATGAATGAGATACCTGTCCAAATACCGTGCGATTACAATCTGTTTCGTGACTAAACGACTGAGTGCTACGTCTACGTACCTGCTGACAATACTCTACAAATGGCAGCGATGCGCGATCCTAGCGACCGATGACAGCGCGAGGGCGGAGTATTTGTAAGATTGTACCTGCCGTAGTATATATAGTACCTAGGTTTGTCGTGTCGTTCAGTGATACCACGTAGGTACACTACTCGTGTAATAAGAGACTGCTGTGGCGTCAAAGGAAACACATTTAATGACAAGAATTGAGAAAGGTGTAGTGAGGTGTTTGTTACTGAAGTGGCAAGAATGGAAGATAAAGATTAACCAACAAAGTATAAGAGACATCGGCGATATGCTACAAAACACCCAAGTTAAAAGTACCTTAAATCAATGCGCGTGTATCAAAAATGTTATCCGATTGTAACATGAGGCAAGCCGTAGTCTGTATCTACATTAACATGTGGCTTCGCGACACGCACCTTGGTTCGTTCAGAGGGTTTCATGCCGACATATAGGTACCTACACAGGTGCAGTATGGTGCAGCTTTGTCTGTGGTCGGTCGGCCTGTCGGTGTCGGTGCTGTCAATGTCAATCTTAGCAACCCCTAATGCTATCGTGTTGATATCTGTAATAGTTCTAGCCCAACTTTACTGTAGATAAAATTCAGTTTATTTTTATATAGATATATTATTATGTTGAAGATGCGCGCTCCAAAGTTGGCGCCGGTCTTAACGTGGCTATTTCGGCTCTCTTACTGTTCTGGCGTATTCCCGAGATCATGGAAGGCAGCATTGGTCCACACGATCCCAAAAAAAGGCGACCGCTCAAACCTGTCTAACTACAGACCGATAGCCATAACTTCCTCTTTTCTCAAAGATAATGGAATGCATCATCAACTGTCAGCTCTTACAGCACCTAGAGAGTCATCAGATGCTTAGTGACCAGCAGTACGGCTTCCGTAAGAGTCGGTCGGCTGGTGATCTTCTAGTGTACCTGACACATAGTTGGGCTCAGGCGATCGAGACAAAGGGGGAAGCCTTGGCGGTTAGTTTGGACATAGCGAAGGCCTTCGATCATGTTTGGCAAAAACCCTTTCGAAGCTCCCTTCCTATGGTCTTCCCGAGAGATTATGCTATTGGGTTACTAGCTTTTTAGACAGACAGACATCGAATGCTCTAACTCAATGTCTGTAAATGCTGGTGTCCCGCAAGGCTGTGTAATATCGCCTACTCTGTTCCTCCACCATATCAATGGCATGTTGCAAATTAGCAGCATTCATTGTTATGCGGATGACAGCACGAGCTCGATGCTCTTTATACCGGCCGCGCTAACATCTCTCGGGAAAACGTCATCGAGAGCCGAAACAAACTTGTGTCTGAAATTGAGACCTCTATGAAGAAAGTCTCGGATTGCGGCAGACTTGATTTGGTCTGATTTAACCCCACAAAGACACAAGTCTGCGCGTTCACCGCAAAAAAGCTGCTGTTGGTCGTATCTTCTCGTTTTGAGAATAACCCCATAACTGCCTCAGACGATATTGGAATTTTTGGCGTCGACATATCGATCGAAGTCCAGTTCCGCGGCTATTTAGAGAATAAGCTTGGCGTGCTCAACAGATTGAGACAGTATTTCACGCCGGCCCACTGCCTACTACTTTATAAGGCGCAGGTTTGGCCTCACATGGAATACTGTTCTCATCTTTGGGCAGGGGCACCCCAGTACCCGCTTCTCCCTCTGGACCGCATTCAACGGAGAGCGACTCCAATCGTCGACTGCCAGAATGTTTCAAATCAGCTAGACCCCTTGGCGCTACGTAGAGATGTGGCCTCGTTATGTATCTTCTATCGCTATTACTGTGGATAGTGCTCCGAGGAATTGTTCGGACTGATCATCCCTGCCGCCTCTTTTCGCCATCGTCCTACGCGACAGCATTTTCATCCCCATCATTTAGATGGTTGGCAGTCCACAACTGTGCGTTTCTCCAGAAATTTTCTGCCTCGCACAACAAAACTGGAATGAGCTGTCGGCTGCGGTATTTCCGGACCAATACGACCTTCAACACTTCAAGAAAAGAGCGTACTCCTTTTTGAAAGGTCGGCAACGCACTTGTGACTCCTATGGTGTTGCGGGTGTCCTTGGGTGGCGGTAATCACTTACCATCAGGCGATTCGTCTGCTCGTTTGCCCCTAATCCATAAAAACAATATATACTAAATTTGTACATTTTGCAAAAAATTGTGATTGTAACTTGGCTTCGAGTCCTCCGGAGGCTAAAATTTATAAAATAAAGCCTATAGCTGACCACCTCAACCAGAAGTTTCAGTTATAATACAAACTCAAACAAAATATTTGCATAAATGAATCGCTGACGCAATGGAAAGGGTGGTTAGCAATAAATTAATTTACAAAAAATAAGGCTGCGTCAATTGGTTTCAAAACATACGAAGATTGTGACGCTAAGTCGGGATACCTTTGGCGTTTTGAACCGAGCCGCCTACTCCCTTATCCGGGATCATCCCCAGTTTGGTCCTCCGTCTGTTGCAGGGTTTTGAGAATAAGGGCCATTGTGTATGGATGGATAATTATTATAACAGCCCTCGCACGTGCTTTAAAAACAATGGGCTTTGATTGTGTTGGTACATTATGTACCAATCGAAAAAGTAACATGGTTGTTGGAGAAATACAGGTATATACCATGTGAATATATCGGTCTGGCGAGACCAAAATAGGGTGGCAACAATATCCACGTAGGTATCACGGCAACGCAGTACAAAGAATAAACGACACAATCAAACCGATAGTCGCTTTAGACTATAATTTATGTATGGGCGGGGTTGCGTAAGGATCAAAAACTGACAATGTTCCCTATGGAACGGAAAAGGACTTCCGTATGGTACAAGAAAATGTTCAAGCGCTTACTCAATGTTACCGGCTTGAACAGTTTCATCTTGCACTTTGAGTCCCCAGAGCCAGAACACCCAGTTCCAAGATTCACCATACACAGAGGTTTTAGATTGGAATTCATTAAGAATCTGTTACAGAAAAAAGAACAATCTCCAATTGACGCCATTATGCCGTGGCAGCGCCACTTCTTTCTCAGAAGAATATTTTAGGCACCTACCCAAAGAGTATCAATCTCTTCCAGGTCGAAGCGGCGAGAAGTTGCGCAGGGTTTGCGTTCTACGCCTTAAACACACCCACGTTTACTGCCCTGGTTGCAACGCTACTTTGTGCCCGTTTACTTGCTTGCCGCAATATAACGCCACAAAATGATATTTTTTTTGTTTCGTTTTATACTTTCTTTTTAATTTTTGTTTTTATTATTGTAAACAGTTAATCCAACTTTGCCATTTTTTCATTTTCTACAAGCTGACCCACAAAACAACTTTACAAATAAATATAAAATATTCGACGAAAGACGACTCTACACATTTTTTGTCCTTAATTCTCGATTTGGTTGGCCATTTTGTCAATGTTTCCAATTGAATTTAATAAGTGTAGCAAAACATTAGATATAAGTGTTTATGTATATTGGTTTTATATATTGTACCTATATTTATTGACAAAATAACTCATTTGTAGAATTATCAAACGGTTTATTTTTTATAGCCTTATCTTTGGCAGTGGTAATTTTAGGGGTTTTTTTTGTAAGGTTTTCTGAGATCTGACTACTTGAAGCACACGATTTGTTATAAAAGAAACTCGTTAACAAGTTAAGCATCATAAATAACCATAAAACATATTTTAAGTGGATAATAAGCCCAAAAAGGTCTTTGAACACAAAGATATTTTTGCTTTCACTACTTCGCATTCAAATCAATTTCTTTGACAAATTTTATGTGAAAAGGATGTTTTTACCTATTTAAATTAATAAAATAACTAATAAATAATATTATTATACCTTTTATCATGCTATTAATGTCTCATATCAATTATCAATCTTTTTAAATTTATTTATTTAATTACATGTCTAAACTCACACAATTGTGTGTTTAGACATATAATATGAATATTAATTAGTATTCTTGTATGAATTTACCTCGAAATCGGCATTTATAAAACATTGTTAGGATTGCAATATATCCTAGCTATTTACTGTGTGCATCATCTGCAACCGACAGCGACACCGTCAATCCTAGCAGAACGATACAGATGTCGTCAAAGACGGCAAGTGGCAGGCGAGTCGATAGGACTATTTGGCTGACTTGAAAAAGATGGCTAGATACTCTGAATTTAATAACTGAGAAGAAAATCTACGAGATCAATTTGTGTGCGGTCTGCGGAGTGATTTTATTCAACAGAGGCTATTTGCAGAAAACGATCTAGATTATAACAAAGCGTTACAGTTAGCCAATACGCTGGAGGCAGCTGAGCGGGACGCCGGAGCTGTCGAGGGCTCGCGGGAACAAGATCCGGACAGAGAACTTAGCGAGAAGATACACAAATTAGAAAACAGAAATAGTCCAGCGTGCGGGGGCAACGGACATAGCTCACAAAACTGCAGGTATAAAGATTTTCAATGCAGTTACTGTGAAAAAATGGGTCTTTGGCGAAGAGTATGCAGGTAAAAGGAATTGGATCGCCGTATGACATCGGATAGTTCAAACTCCAACGGTGCCCGGGGAAGGTCACGTAGGGGTCGCGTGCGCGGCCACAGCGCGGACGGCGGGAAGCAACGCAGTGGGGCGGCGGCGGGACACGCGCCCGGGCTAGCGCTAACGTCGACACGGGCCACAACGCGCCCGGTGCGCCGCACTGACTGCGCGAGCTAGCGACGGATGACACCTCCGGGAAGGAACAGCACACGTCTGATGATAGCAAGGAGGCAATGTACCAGATGTCTTTAGCGCAGTATAGACCGGTGTGTATACAGATTATAATAAATAATAAACCCTTAAAAATGGAAGTCGATAAAGGGTCAGCGTTATCTTGTATAAGCTATTCTACATACATAAAATTGTTTAAGGATATACCGTAAAAAACATTTAAGTTAAAATTAAAATTTTACGATGGTTCAGCTATTTATCCGATATTGGAGACAAATGTTGATTAGACAAAAAGGTGAAAAAGTTAGATTTATACGTCGTAGTTTATTAGGGAGACAGTGGCTGTCTAAATTGTGTATAGAAATACCTAAGCTTAGTAAGTGTATAGAAATCCATAATATGGTACCAGGTAAAAATAACGTACTCAATGATATTGTTTCCAGCCATGAGAATCTATTTGACGGCACATTGGGCAGTTATACGGGGGAAGAGCTCAACCTGTACGTTCGGCAGGGAGCGCAGCCTATTGACTGCCGCGCGCGGCCTGTACCGTACGCGCTGCTCCCGTGGGTGGATGCAGACTTGGACGTTATCGAGCCGGTCGACCGCTCTGACTGGGCCACGCCGTTGGTTATAGCGAGGAAGGCGGACGGCGGAATACGACTGTGCGCGAATTATAAAGGCCGATTTACATTAAACAAGCGAATGCTCATTCTATTCCCTCTCCGTCAAATTCTACTAGTGTAAACAGAGACGGAACATTCCTTCGTTGTTCTATCTAGCTCGCATAGATCCTATGGAATATTCTAAAAATGCTCGCTCGCTTTATGTAAACGGCACTAGAGTGCGTGAACAGTAGCTTAGAGCGTTCTTACGTGTTCGGACGTGCTCGCTTCCCGGAGCGGTCTCTTCAAAGTGTTCTTGTGTTCTAGAGATTTGAATACATACTTATCAAATTAATTATGGATTGGTCTCAAGAAAAATGTCTATTAATGATAGAAGCCTACCAAAGTGCCAGATGTCTGTGGGATCCGACTTTTGAACACTATAAAAATACAACTTTCAAACAAGATGCTTGGCAGGAAATAGCAAATCTACTTGATTGTAATGTTGAAGAAGCAAAAATAAAGATGGAATCGCTTCTTGCATCTTGATATTTTGGTGTAAACGCTGAAAACAAGCTTTCGTTTACACTAAAAAATCAAGAAAGAATGCTCTTGTTCTAGCTCTAGCTCTTTGTTCGTTTGGTGTAAACCCACCTTAAGGTGACACTGAACAAAGATTTGTTGGTCGATAGGTACCCGGTTCCAAAAGTAGAAGATTCATTTAGCGGGTTGAGTGGTAATCATTATGTCACCAAACTAGATCTGTCACAAGCTTAATAATCAGCTGATTTTAAATGAAACGTCTAAAAACTACACTGTCATAAACACACGTGGAGAACTGTTTAAATACAACCGCCTGGTGTATGACCTCGCTTCTAGTCCTGGAATATTAAAAAAAATAATGACAAAAGTCTTTAAAAATATGCCGGATGTAGTAGTTTTATGATGACATTCTAATAAAAAGTTAATCAAGGGATTTGCATTTAAAAGCGTAGAGCAAGTATTTAGTACCTATTTAAATATATTATTTTTGTAATCTTATAATATAATTTTTGCATGCCTAATCTAAGGTAGAATGTACAAGGATCTAATACCCTCTTGTTAACATAATTATTTGTTTTTACCTTCATTCTATGCAAATAAACTTTATTATTATTATACGGGGATCAATACTCGGCTGTAAGCCGGTGTTTTTATGACGGTTACTGGTTGACACCAAGTAGCCGCCATCTAAGATACAATAAGAGCGTTTTGTTCTGTATGATGCGGTTCGGTCTCATCACTTTGCATATCGTACTATTCTACATGTGTTTAATATAGCTGCTTTTTGAATGTTAATATAGGTATTTGGTGTTAGGTCGAGAAATTTAAGACTGGTGTAAATATTTTGGGATTACCCCGGTGGTGGATATCACAATCGGCACAATGTAAACTTTGTTGACTTTTCAAATTCTTGTTATTTCTTCTTTTAGATCAGTATATTTGTTAATTTTTCAGTAATAGTTTTTAAAAGGTTGTGGGTATTCGGTACTGCTATGTAACTTATGTGTGCTGTGTTTTGTGATTTGTTGTGTATTGTGATATCTGGTCTATTAAAATGTATAGACTTGTCGGTGAGTATGGCACGGTCGTAGTATATTTTGTGACTGTTGTTCTCTAATACGGTATTCACGGTATTCAGGTTGTATTTGTAGTAGGGTGTATGTGTATCCTGTATAAGTTTATATTTAATGGCTAATTTTTGATGGATAATATTTACTATATGGTTGTGGCGATATGTATAATCAGTTTGCGTGAGTGTTGTGCATGCTCCTGTAATGTGTTGTATATTCTCAGGCTGAGATAGATGTCGTAAATGCCACAGGCAGCCTGAGATTCTCAGGCTGCCTGTGGCATTTACGACATCTATCATCTGTTAAATCTTTAATATGTTTTCTGTAATTTCTAGTATTAACTACTTGGTCCTGAATCGTTATTATGATTATTATTATTAAAGGAAAGGATTAAAATGAAAAATGTGAGTTCATGATTGACCAGATGAAATATTTAGGGTTCATAATAGATAAAAAGGGAGTTCGAGTCAACCCAGAAAAGTTAAAACTCATATTAGGTATGCCTCATCCATACCAATATCTCAGAATTAAAATCGTTTTTGGGCATGGTTAATTTCTACGGAAAATTTATAAGCAACTAGCTGTCACGACAGACGTTGTCCTGTGAAGGCGAAAAAAAAAATTTAAAAAATGAACATATCTAAACCATCCTCGAATCCACATGAACACACACAAAAAAATTCATTCAAATCGGTCCAGCCGTTTAGGAGGAGTTTAATTACAACGAAAAGTGGCATTGATTTATATATATATATATATACTACTCAAAACAAAATAAGGGCCACTAGTTTATTTACATTTAAGTGCACTTTAGTAAACTGAAAGTAACTGATAAGTAGCATTATATTGATATTACGAACTCTGTGTCTGATCTCTTTTATGCTGGTGTTCGTGTTCCTAATTTGAAAAGTATTGGCCATCATTTTAAGAAAAAAAATAATTGGATGTTATTCTTATGTTTTCTTCGATTGTCTTCTTAACTTGTTTCGGTTATTTTAGGGAAAAAGTTTTTCTCTTTCAATTTTAATTGATTCATTTATTATCTCGCGTTAATCATGCCACCAGTACGAAGGCACATGGATACAATTACAGCAACCAGAGCCATAACTATGATTCAAGAAGGACGTTCTCAGCGTTACGTGGGTTTGCAGTTGGGTTTTTCTCGAAGAGCTGTCCAAAATGTATGTAATCGCTTCCAAGAGACCGGCAGTGTTGCCAGGAGACCCGGTTCAGGTAGAGTTCATGTAACAACGGCGCACGAGGATCGGTACGTCCAACTAAGTGCTCGTCGTGATCGTACAGTAACGGCCCGTAAGTTACAACACCACCTACGGCTGACAACGGGTACCCGTGTCAGTGATCAAACTATACGTAATCGATTGCACGAAGACCAGCAAATGTCAAGACGACGAGTTGTTCGAATTCCTCTGACCAGGGTTCAACGTGCAAACCTTTTAAGATTCTCCCGTCAGTATTTGCACTGGGGGATTAATCAGTGGGGCAAGGTGCTTTTTACAGACGAGTGCAAAGTAAAAATTTTTAATGATGATCGGCGTGTTAGGTTGTTGAGACAACGCGGCGAGCGGTTTTCGGAGTCCTGCATCCACGAAGTTGACCGTTTCGGTGGTCCCGACGTAATGGTTTGGGGTGGGATTAGCTTACACGGTAAAACAGAGCTCACTATTTTAAATGCGGGTACCATAACTGCATCGAGGACGTCATCAGGCCTCAAGTGATCCCATTTGCACAGCGAGTGGGGCCTGGATTCATCCTGATGCAAGACAATGCCCGTGCACACACAGCTCGATCGACCCAAACTGTCCTAGAAGGGTCTCATATTGAGGTATTACCATGGCCAGCTAACAGTCCGGATTTAAATCCAATCGAGCAATTGTGGGACCAATTGAAACGAAGGGTTAGAGAGAATGAGCAAGAGGGTCTACAACCAACAGCAGCTGATTGACGCTTCAAAACGTGCCTGGGAGGAGATTGCAGATGAAAACGTGAGGAATTTGATCATGCATACGAGGCTTCAGGAGTGTATTGCTAGGAGAGGAGGACATACTCGTTACTAAAAAGAAGAAACAAAAGTGACAAGAACAGTATTTAGTCTTTTTCCGGTGATTTCTTTTGTTCATGTTTTTCATTCAAAATGGCCAATTTCATTATGAACTTAAAAAAACAATTCATGATCATTATTTTAAACAATTGTTAGCCTATATAATAACCAATAACATTATTTTGTAGTTACTTATGTTAAACAATTTTCTTCTTGTCTTTATTGTTTTTATGGTACAGCAAAAAATCTTAGTGGCCCTTATTTTGTTTTGAGTAGTTTATATATCAAATATATATATATATATATATATATATATATATATATATACATATATATATAGATTTGAGCACTCATATGACCTCTTTATGAATTACTGAAAAAGGGTAAACATTGAAAATGGACAAAGTCACACACAAAGGCATTTAATTTTAAAAATCTTTTGTGTATGTATAGAATTAGGTTGTGTAATTTTGAGACATAGAGTCATTATTCCACACTCTTGCAAGGTTAAAGTGGGGTATATAAATATAAACTCCATGAGGGTCATATGGGGGTAGCAAAAACAAAGGCGCTAGTTTGGGGCTATGTGCGTTGGCCGGACATAAACGAGGCTGTAGATACAGCGTGCCGTGCCTGTACCGTGTGCGCCGCAGTATCTGACGCCCCGCCGGCGCACGCATCGCGCGCCTGGCCGTGGTCAGACCGCCAATGGATACATATAGACTTTTTGGGGCCGATAGCGGGACAGACGTACCTTATTGTAGTTGATGCACATTCAAAGTGGACAGAGGCAATTAAAATGAATAGCACTAAAGCGACAGTTGTAATAAAGGAGTTGCGGGAAATGTGGGCCAGATACGGTTGGCCGAAACAGGTGGTTAGTGATAATGGTCCCCCATTTTTCAGTACTAAGTTCAGTTTTTAAATACCAATAGGATTGAACACATTTTTTCAGCTCCATATCGCCCGGCTTCGAATGGGGCGGCCGAAAACGCCGTTAAAATATGTAAATACAACATACTTGCTTTTTTTTTTTGTCGTGTGTTTGGTGGGCAACCTATTGTCAAGAGTTTTTCAAGCCGCCCGTAGGCCTCTGACATGACTTAACGACTGCTTTCAATTTGGCAACAACCGAGACCGACTTTTTACGTGCCCTCCGAAGCAAGGAGACGCTCAGATGAAATACGACTAAGCGGTCACCCATCTATAGACTGACCGCACCCAACGTTGCTTAACCTCGCTAATAGTTAACCGATCATTGAGTGCTAAAACAGACATACACGCTTCCTTGTGTAGATTCGGTAACTTTAGATCGTTCGTTATTTTGTTGGCTACAAAATACATTTTTAACCGCTCCACATAATTTAGCTGACCAGCTACCGGTTTTCACATCAAAGTCTTTGATTTTGCCCACAGACATTGTAATTATTTGGACAATAGATAGACAAGATAAACTGAAAATATTCTGCACCGAACAAAGTTTTGTCCTCGTCGCCTCTGATAAATAAAAGAGCGTGCGTTGAGTACAGACGTATATTTAAGTAAGTAAGTTTAAGTGCACGATTAACGGCTAAACTTTGTCGGGACGGTAAAACTGCCCTCAAGTATAATTATTAGCAATGCAACCAACATGTAACAAAATACAAATATGAATTTCTTTTCTTGTTACACTATCACAGCTTAACTGCTCGACCAATCATCAGAAATTTCGAATAAACGTTGTCAGGGGTACAAAAAAGGACTTCGAGATCTTTCATCCAGAAAAGAGTACTGTTGTTGCCGAGGGAAAGCCAATATCGAATAAATATCATGTTAAATATAAGGCTTTCCATGTTATGGATGATCAGTATTTCCCTCTTATAAATTTTCGATTGTTCGAATACCAACCTTATAACGGTCAATTTTCCAGAATTAATCGACATGCTATGATGTGCTTAGATAATGTGCTTTTAGATCAAAGAACTGAAACTTTGCATGTGAGGTAGGTACCACACATATTTTATTAACTAATGCTTTCATGCATTTTATGTACTAATGCATACGCCGAAAAATAGAAAGCAGCATCTTGTAGGTACTATGAATGTGGAGGAGCCTACTTTTCGACAACTATTAGGTAGCTATTTACATAATATACAAGTAAGTTAACCTGGCATATGAAGTCAGCTTTGCTATCAGTTTTATTGTGCACTCTGAGACGGATGGGAATCCTTTGCCCCAGCCCAGTGGTGAATTCCAAGGTTTTCTCCTTAGCGGGGAGACATTTTAGTATCACCTTGTACACAAACGTGCCCACGAGATAATTGGACACCTCCAGGTACTGTTCAGTATCGCCCACCACTAGAGGTGAATAGGTCATGGTTAACACCGCCTGTAATCATTTAGTAACACAATTAATTAAGTAGATATTAAAAGTGCCAAACAAGCAATGACACGCCGTTTTATTCAATAATTAAATACGGCGTGATAGCAGCAACCAACTAACGCACAATATAATCATAGCCACTTAACAGGTACCTGCCGGTGTACCTACCCAGGCGTCGGGAGATCGCATTACTTGACGTGACGTTAATAATATTTATTCTTTAAAAATCCCGATCGCAGTCGCTACTGTGGGTGTGACTAGCAACAAATCACGTTGCCAATGCTCACAGATAATTTCCATATCACATTCATAGGAATTTTGGTTTTAATGGTCTATTATTATGATATTGTTCTGTGAAGGAACGTGGTCTCATGTTACTTTAACACAACGGGAGGGTCCTTCGACCAGGCTGGTTGATTGTGTCTGGCGGGCCGCGGCCTGACTCTTGATGTTGATGTCGGCTAAGTATATATATATACAGGGTGTCCGGTAATTAATGGATAACCTGGAAATGTCTTATAGTGGATCTGATGGCGGTTCAGAAAAAAATATGAAAAAATCTATCCTAACTACTACCTGAGATATGTGATTTTTTTTAATTACCATGTATATCTTTCTTGTATACTACGACCATACATGAATGTAATCCATCGGTTTTTTGTTGTTTTATTATTAAACACTAATTATGCTAGTAGATAGACAGTCAAAAGTATGCTATGCTAATATAGCTTGCACTTTTGACATTTCAAGGTTATCCATTAATTACCGGACATCCGGTATATATATATATATATATATATATACTTAGTCGCTGTGTAAACTTTCACTTGTGCGATTCAGGATTGTATGGCGAGCGTGATTATAAACGCCTATTGTGTACGCCTGTTGTCTGTAGTCGGAACTTCTTGGTCTGTATGGAATCGCCACAGTTGCAAATATATACATAAGTACACACATACAAAATATGAGTTTAGTACATAACTACAAGCGTACGTTGGTACCTCAGACTTCCTGTTGATGGTGAGCATGTCGGGACAGTGGAGTTGCTCGCACTTGATGTAGAAGTCGGAGTCGTCGGAGAGCGGGTTCTTGACGACGAGCTCCTTCTGCAGCGACTCGCGCGCGCGCGACACGAACGTCAGCGTCGCCACGATGGGGCTCGCCGTCACCGTCACCACTATGTTGTAGAACTGGTACTCGCGACTCACCTCGTTTATGAACATCACCTGTTACACAAGCTACCATTACACACACGCCGGGAGTTTATCAAGAAATACCAATTAAATGTAGGGTAATTCAAGTAGCTACCCCTAAGAGAGTTGCACCTCTGGACTTATTTTCATTTTAGGACTCCTGTATAAAAACAAAATATTTAATTTAGTTTATACATCAACCTGGTTTATATTTTCATTAACCTGTAAGGTTTTGTTGATAAATGCTGAAAATCAGCGTTATTATACGCTTGCACCAACAACTATCTACAAGTTTAAGTGCACACCAGTAGGCAACTGAGCAACTGCCATTGCTTGTGCACGGGTTACGCATTCATCTGTATACAACGTCATTTTAAGCTGTTTAATTTAAACTTTTCTACAAATGTTAATCTGATTTTGTAACTATTTCATATGCCTATTTTTTATCTTAATGTTAAATGCCTTCTCTATGAATTGTTGATTTATGTAACAAGCCGTATACAAGACATTTCTTAATAAGAAAGTGAATATTGTGACTACATTAGACTCATGCTGTCAACAATTATAAAAACAGGTTAATACTTAATATGTGTGTAAAAAAGGTTAAATCAAACAGACTGCGAAATGGGGTGGCTATATAAGTTGCACCGATAAGAGCAGTGCTTATTTATATGTATGACAGCCAAAACTTCCCTTTAACTGACTATATAACCTAAGATGTGTACTAACTTTCAATTGCATTTCGCAAATCTCATAACAAACGAATGTCCAGCGGCACGTGGCAGTCGCCTCGCCCCATGTCTTGATCGATTCTGGGTGCGTGATCTCGTAATACCCCTCGAACTTGTCTGGGACTACCTTCACTAGTTCCGTTATAACTGCGTACGATTCAGGGTTCTGGAAAGCAAACCAAAGCGTATCAAATATCCATCAGAAAAACACTCTTCTTTGCTTATAATGATTATCTACTTGAATCACATTTGTAATTTTATAAAATAACTTCTTACGATTCAAAACGATATATAACTACATATTTAATTATGTAAAATATTAAGTATTAAGATGTAAATAAGATTAATTAAGATGTAAATAAGATTAATTAAGATGTAAATAAGATTAATTAAGATGTAAATAAGATTAATTAAGATGTAAATAAGATTAATTAAGATGTAAATAAGATTAATTAAGATGTAAATAAGATTAATTAAGATGTAAATAAGATTAATTAAGATGTAAATAAGATTAATTAAGATGTAAATAAGATTAATTAAGATGTAAATAAGATTAATTAAGATGTAAATAAGATTAATTAAGATGTAAATAAGATTAATTAAGATGTAAATAAGATTAATTAAGATGTAAATAAGATTAATTAAGATGTAAATAAGATTAATTAAGATGTAAATAAGATTAATTAAGATGTAAATAAGATTAATTAAGATGTAAATAAGATTAATTAAGATGTAAATAAGATTAATTAAGATGTAAATAAGATTAATTAAGATGTAAATAAGATTAATTAAGATGTAAATAAGATTAAAATGCCAGTTGTACTACGATAATGAGCCACCGCACGTATGTATATCATACCACCACCCCACCGGCACGAGATAGTGAAGAAAGAGTTCGAAAATATGATTGAACAAGATTATGCAGACCAAGTACGAGCCCATGATTCTCATCACTTCACAACGTGCCTATAAAAAAGCGACATTAGAGTTTGTGGTGACTATCGGCGCCTCAACTCTATTACCAAGCCAGACCGCTATCCAGTTCCACGCATCAAGGATTTCACTCACCATCTATCAGGCAAGAATATATTTTCAACCATTGCATCGATCCAAACCGCGCTTACCAACAACTGAGCATTAGAGACGAAGATATCGAGAAGACAGCCATAATTACGCCAATGGGATTATTTGAATTCCCGCGCATGTGCCCCGTTTTGAAAAACGCTGGCCAAACATTTTAACGATACATTCACGAAGTACTACGAGACCTAGATTTCGTTTATCCATATATAGACGACATATTATTAGCATCTGGAAACGAAGCTCAACATCGAGAACATCTCCACACTGTACTTAAGCGATTAGATGACCATGGCATCACCACCAACCTCGCCAAGTATAACTTAGGAAAAACAGAAGTGCAATTTCTAGGCTACACAGTAACAAAAGAAGGAATTAAACCAACCGAACACAACATTCAAGCCATCACAGAGAGCCCAAGACAATCGAGGAGCTACGCAGATTTCTTGGGATGATAAACTTCTATCGCGATCACATTCCCAACGCGGCAACTCTACAAACACCGCTAAATTCATATCTCCACAACAGTAAGAAAAAGGACAAAACGCAAATAACTTGGACCGACGACGCAACACAAGCATTCGAACAGTTTAAAGCTAGCATCATAACCGCAGCTTTACTCGCTCACCCATCACATCACGCCACACTCGCCTTATTTTGCGACGCATCGAACAACGCAGCCGACGCCGTATTATAACAGTATATAGACGAAACATGGCAGCCCCTAGAATACTATTTAAAGAAATTCAACGACGCACAAAAGAAGTATTCTACCTATGATCGGGAACTACTTTCTATATACCTATCCGCCAAACATTTCCGCAAGACATTCGGAGGACATCATTTGATTATATTCACCGACCACAAGTCATTAACATTCGTCGACTAAGATTAATTCAACCGAAACCCCGAGGCGAGCAAGGCAACTTATATTTATCAGTGAATTTATCACTGACATACGTCACGTAAGTGGTAAATATAATATTGTTGCCAACGCACTTAGTCGCATAGAAACCATCTCATGCGCATCTACACTGGACTACAAGGACATAGCGACCGCGCAAGAAAAGGACAGCAATATTCAAGAATTTTTTTTTTTTTTTTTTTAATCTTTTATTTTTACCAAAAGGGTTTAGTCATAATTGACTACGACACCCTCATTATTACAAAAGTACAGAAATAGGCTTATGAATTAAATCCTTTTCCAACCATCTGAAGAAGTAATTTTGCTTCTTGCGATGTAGGCGCAGCAAGAATGCTGTTACATTTACCTACATCATTACATCTTAAATCTAATTTGACTCTTTCTGCTTCGTTCCTGACACATTCCATAAGTACATGATAGGTATCTTGAATTTTGTTACAGTCTGGGCAATTGGGTGAGGCCACTTTACCCATTAGATATGCAAAACTGTTTAGCGGAATGTGTCCTGAACGAAGTCGAAGAGTTCTCACTACATCTTGCCGACCCATATTGGTTTGCTCAATCCAGGACATGCGTGACAATGTTGGTTCGATTGTTCTGTACCATATGCCCTTAGTCAATGACCTCTTGTCGTAATATTCGTGCCACATATCGTTACATTGCTTTTTAATTAAGTACAAGACGTCATTGAAAAAGGGCAAGTAATGGGTCTCAATACCATCAACCGTAGCTTCTCGCGCTAGACCATCCACTACTTCATTACCCCATAAACCAATATGGGATGGCACCCACTGCAATACAACAGTCTTATTTTTCGAAACTATAGAACCAATAGATCTCAAGATATTATACGCAATCGGGGTTCTTCTATAGGTTGATGTACATCGTAATAAATGTTGAAGAGCGCTTTTTGAGTCTGTGAAGATCACAAAACTATGATATTCTATAGATTCTATGTAGGATAGCGCTTCTGCGATCGCAATCAATTCTGCGTACATGATACACATGTTAGCTTGAATATTTAGTCTAACAGAATCTTTAGTTTGTAAATCAAAAAACGCTGCTCCAACTTTATTTTCATTTTTAGATCCATCTGTGAAAATTTTGTAAAATTGTGTATAGCTTTGATTTACGAATTGTGAACACGCATTTTTTAAAAACGTTTTATTGTAAGCGTGTTTTGATTTAGTGATTAATTCTATATTCAGTTTTATGTAAGTTGATAAATCTATATTGTTGACCCAAGTGTCTAATAAAAACATTTCGAATTGAGGGCTGACGTGGATGGGAACGGAAGTGAGAGATTCGTGAATTTTTATTAAAATGGGTTTCTTTTTACGCCTCCAATAAGGTTTTAGACAGTACAATTGTAATTCCGCTAATGAAGGTAAAATATTATTATTGGAGCAAGACTTCAACTTAAGCCAATATTTACCGCCAAGATGGTGTCTACGTATTTGTAATGGTTGAATATGCAATTCGTTTTCCATTACATGGATGAGAGTGCTCTTTATGAAGCCTCCAATGAGCCTCAAACACGAATTTTGAATTATGTCTAGTTTGGTTAATTGAGTCTGACTACTGTTAGCAAAAAGAAAGCTAGCATAATCCAACCTACTGCGTACTAGAGCTATATATAAACGTCTAAGGTGTTTAGGGTGAACTCCCCACCCAGGGCCTGACAGTATTTTAAAAATATTTATTAATTTCGATACTTTATCGCGAGTTTCGTTTATATGCTTAGACCACGACAGTGATCTGTCTAACCATACGCCTAAATATTTTGTGGTGTTTACAACGTCTAACGGTACATCGTTTATTTTAATCTCTATGGATAAGGGGTTTCTCATGAATCCGGATTGGAAGATACAGACTTTACTCTTTAAAGCAGATATTTCGAGACCTATATTCCTGAGTAGTTTACTTAGGAAATTAAGCGCTAATTGTAAGTTATGAGCAGCAGAAGATATATTAAGACTAGTTGAATATATCACAAAATCGTCAGCGTATTGGGAGATATAAACATTTTTAATACTTCTACAAATATCAATAGTCGCGATATTGAACAACAATGGAGAAAGTGGATCCCCCTGTGCCAAACCCATACTGGTGTAACGACTGGCTATATCCTGACCTTGAATGTTAAGTATTCTAGTTTTTAAGAAATTCCATAAATAGGTGCATATTTTAGACCCTATTCCCATATTGTCCATAACATGTAAAAGAAATTTAACGTCCACATTATTGTATGCATTATTTATGTCTATAAAACAAGCAGATGTAATGAGCTTTTTAGAGAATCCTAGTTGAATTTGGGTTACAAGATTCGTTAAGTTATCAATAGTAGAACGACCCTTTCTAAAACCTGTAGTATTATTGCTAAAAAAGCAATTCTTTTCCATATACCACTCTAATCTATGTATTAAAATGTTATGGAAAATTTTACAAATACACGACATCATGGAAATAGGGCGCAAAGACGAGGCACTATTAGGGTCACGTCCAGGTTTAGGTATAGGCACAATTGTGATATTTCTCCACTGTTTAGGCACAAAACCTGTAGTTAAGCAACTATTGTAGATAAGCATAAGAATGTGTTTTCCGTTTTGAGGTAGATTTTTAATCATAGAGTATGAAATATTGTCATATCCCGGCGCAGTATCTTTAGAACGAACGCATTTGTTAAATTCAACTAAAGTAATTTTACTTTCTAATTTAGGGTTATCATTAGAAAAAAACAGGTTCACTAGGTGTTACAAAATCTGGTGTTAAACTGAGCAGCAAATCCGTGGCTTTGTCACTATCAACATAGCATGACTGATACTTAAAGCCTTTTATCCATTTCATTTTTCGCCATACAATAGTTGGGGACGTTGAGTCATCCAGAGAAGAGCAAAAATGCTGCCATGTTTTGTTCTTGGCAATGCGAATAGACTTTTGTGCTAAGCGGATTTTATCTTTAAGTATGATGTAGTTTGCCGGAGTTGGATTGCGCCTAAATTTTGCTAACGCTAAACGACGTTCTGCCACTAGTCTTGATAATTCCGAATTCCAGTATGGTTTGGGGGTGAATTTTGTGAAAGGGTTTGGGTTTATTTTAAGATCGGGTATACATACGTCTGCCGCTGTATTGATATTGCAAATAAAATTATCGTAATTCATTTGCAAATTATTAGAGAATTTGAAATCTGTAAATAGAGTATCAAGTAATTTTTATATGCCTCCCAATCGGCCTTTTTAAAATTACGTTTATATATGGGCGGAGATTTAGCAAAACTAGAAGAAATTCTGATAATACAATGATCGCTACCGAGCGTTTCATTTGAAACAAACCAGTTGAACGATAAAGCTATATCCGAGGAAACTAAAGAGATATCCGGAGAGGATTGTATGACTGTACCGTTATGTAAACTAATTCGAGTGGGATCACCGTTGTTTAAGCTAGTCAGATGATTATCCAATGATGCTTCAAAAATTAGGATGCCTCTGCCGTCTGTTTTATAGGACCATGAGGAATGATGTCCATTGTAATCACCAAGAAATAGCGTTTTTTTAGTTTGAGTGGAAAATAGAGAGTCCCAGTCGTTTTGAGTTGTTCTAGCAGATGGTGGGCAATATACACAAACAATATTTTCAACAGCAGAGCAATTATAAATTTTAACTGAAATAAGTTCTATATCTGAGTTACTGATTTGCATATTAATTAATTGAGATTTTATTGATTTGTGAGTTAAAATTGCTACTCCACCGTACCCATCAATTCTATCTTTACGATATATATTATAGTTAGATAGTGTCAAATAAGTATCTGGGTCTAACCAGGTCTCACATATTGCAACAACATGGATCTTTTCCTGTACGAGTAAACTCTCTAAAGCGGTTAACTTTGGTCGTAGAGATTGTGCATTCCATTGTATATTAAATTTTGTAATATAATTTTTGTCACCCATTAATGTAATTGAAAATACTTTGTAATACAGGCCAATCAGACAAATTTTCTACTACCACTAAAATTAACCACTCGACACAACATTTAGCCACCATTTTTAATTTAGCGCCTAACGGATCGTTTTTAAAAAATAGTATCTCTTTTAACCTGGATAAAAGCTCCTCGAAGTTAACTTCTTTTTTTTTATCATTACATAATCTAGGTTTATCTTCATCGTCTCCGTGTATTTCATCTGAACTGCTGTTGCCACAGTCCAACGGTTCCTCAAAGTTACCATCTTGAGTAAAATCAACGTCCAATGTGTAAGTTCCTACTTTTTGTTGATGTTTTGTCTTGCGCGACGTTGATTTATTCGGCGTTGGCTCATTCTTTCTGAAAGAATCTATACTTGTTTTTATAACATCAGCGTAACTCTTGGACTTTGTATTTACGTCTAAATTCACTTGAGTAATTTTTTGGTATTGCTCCGAAGAAGTTTCTTTAGGTATAGAACAATCATACGTTGTTGTATGTGGGGACGGAGGTACATACATAGATATGGCTTTCTGGTATGTGCAGTTAAACTCTGCCATAATCTCTCTTATTTTCTTTTGTTTAATAAAAACCGGACAAATTTTCATTAGAGCCATATGTTTTCCGCTACAATTTACACATTTATAATCACTTGTGTCACAATTGGCATGATGGTCCCCACATTTTGGGCAAACAATTTTTTTTGAAGGGCATATCTTTGCGGGGTGTCCAAATTTCCAGCATCGTGAGCATTGCGTCACGGGAAAGATGTAAGGTTCTACTTTTATCCTTAAATTGTTCACGAATACATAAGCTGGCAAGGTGGAGCCTTTAAAGCATAGTCGTACCGCTTCACTCGGAATCCAAAGATCTTCTTCATGGGTACTATTCAAATTACGTTTTTTAAGGCGATTAATCGATAATAATTGCAAATTTGAATCAGTAAAAGTAATGCTACTCTTTATCTCTTCATCGGAAATGTCCAAATCCACGTTTTTAATCACTCCGTAGGATATGCTTTTTATCAGAGCTCGTTGATACCTCCAACCCTTGTCTTCCAAAACCTTGCAAGTTTTTAATTGAATGGCGTTTACCTCATTCGAGAAGTCCACGCGCATTTTATACTGACTTAAATATTTGACACCTTTCACGTCTTTAATATTATTCTCACAAAATAATCTCGCTAAAGCAAACTGTTTAGGTAATATAACCTTACTAGTTATATATATCTGTATATTTTCACCTTCCTCTTTTCTAATCTTTTGTTTTCGTTGAACCACTGTCCATTCCGTGTTCGCGTCCCCTTCCTCCTCTTCTCTCAATCGTTTTTTCATCGTTCTTTGTAATAATAATTCATTATTACAATCATCCGTACTTTTTTCTACGTCCGATTCCGTCATTTCATTATCATATAACGAGTTTTAGCTCGCGTAAACGTGTGATATCTCCATATTTAAAATATTATCATCATCACTAGGCCGATCAGCCGCCATAAGGATGTTTTATATGAAGAAATATCATATTAAAATAAGTGATAAAAACAATGCACCGGCACGGCCGGCGGTGCCCGCGATGATAGTATTAGGGTCACCTTGCGCACGTGTGAAAAGGATAGAATGCTAATGAGCAGGTAAACAAAGTTATCGCACCGGTACGCGTCCACTTCGTACGTACACCGTAACGACACTGAATATTCAAGAATTATTATAACAAAGCATCTTCCCTTAAGAAAGTAACAATACCTAACACAAACATAGAACTATACTGTGAAACATATACATCATATATAGGGTGTCCAGAAACTCAACGATAACCTGGTACCTGGCGAGAGGCCAAGGTATACCAGTTATGAAAAAACTAAGAAAAAAAACCATGTCATTTAGTCAATGCATAATAGACATTTTTCGAAAAAGTTGAATATTTGACACCGTTGGTCGCATTTTTAAGTACTGTGACCACAATTTTTTCAATTTTACAGTGATTTTTTAAATAATGTCATCTTAAATAACAGTCTTATTAATCGCAACCACAAAACAAAGTAATGAACATTGTTAACTAAGTAAAATAAATTAAGTTTTGACGAGTTATGGTTTAGAAAAACTTTGACACTCCATGTTGGAAAAAAAGGTACCTTGGGAAGTTATTTCAAAAGATGGTCCATTTAGTCTAGATTTTAAAATGCTACAACACCTGCCTCTTTTCTTGCCAATGAAAGTGCTATTTCGCATTTCAAGTGAAGGGAACACTCATTTCAAAATAATTATCTGGTACTCTTTTGTTTAAAAAATTATTATTATAAAAACAAAAAACCCGACTTCATAAAAGTAATGAAATGAGAAGAGAAAAACAAGTATCACAATATCTATATAAAATTCGACTGACTAATGCATTGTTTTGTAAGCTTACTTTATCAACCAATGAAATAACTACATACATATATTATGTACATTCAAATAAGTTGAACTAAACACTATGGTGCGGTGACAAACGTAGTTTTGGTAGATCTTTCTTTGCCCGTAGGTAACAAAGTATTGTTTGTCCCCGCCTGCAGCACCATAAAATATTTAGTTTAACTAATTTGCATATACATACATATATGTAGTTAATAATAAT
This sequence comes from Catocala nupta, assembly GCA_963675205.1. Lineage (NCBI taxonomy): Eukaryota > Metazoa > Arthropoda > Insecta > Lepidoptera > Erebidae > Catocala > Catocala nupta. Next base: position 31,368,246 of record OY776089.1, on the reverse strand, counting down.
AATAATAATAATAATCTGGCAACACTAAGCAACGTCTATGTATTTTTTGAGAAAAATATTTTATTTTCAGTTTAAATTTTATTTTTGATATAAATCCATTTATTTTCAAATCATATTAAAACAATAAGACGCTTTGCACAATAAACATAAAAAATTACAGGCATAAAAGCAAATATTCATCAGTATTAAGTATTACAAATAATATGACAACGTCAAAAATGAAAATTTTCACAGAGACTGTATTTAAGTTTATTAAAATACAAGATGTTAACAAGAGCCAGATCTAGAGCTGCACCGCTACCACCTCCGGGTTCGTCGCTTAGCTCCGCCTCGCAGCCGTCGGTACATCGATCAGAATCACCGGCCGCTGCAGTTGCGTCGAGCTCGAGCGACGAATATTTTTCTCCGCCTTCGTCACCGTCACCTGCACGTCGGCGGGGAAGAGGCCGGCCACCGACCCGCTTGGGACCCCGAGGCCCACCGACCTCGAACCGGGCCCCCGCTGCCGGTGGTGATGTGCGCCGCATGCGATGGACTCAATCCATTAATGAAAACGTCATGCGGGCATATTTTGGGGCTACAGAGGGAGGAACTAACCTCACTGCGTATCGCAGCCGCATGCTTGTTCTGTTTCAGGCCTTTGAACCAAGCGTCAACGTTTCAGCACAGCGATTATCGGATCAAGTGCGGGTTATCCAACGCAGTCGACAGTTGGATGATACCGTGCTTGATAGGCTACGCTCAGAATACTTGCCTACGAGCCATGCCATTCGCATCCAACCCGCAGTTACGCAACTATCACCTGGTGCGACGCGGACGGGCAATAGTGCCAGCATGGAGGTGGATGACATGACAAATGATGTAAGTATTCAGTACAAGGAGGAGGTAAAGGATGCTTTGGAAAGTGCGATTCAGGAATACCGGTACATGCAATTTACGATTCGGCCTCGTCTGCCTCGGTTACCTATGCATAGAAAAAATATAGCATTGGTGAGTGTCCTGGACTCGCTATTATCTAGTTATTTAGATAATAGCGAGAATCTCGCCGATACTCATTCGATCCTGTACTGTGCTGCTGTGGCGGCAAGTCGTATAGCGGGCATCAAGTTACCCACACATGTCCCTGCTATACCACAAACATCTGTCACCCCGGCCTGGCAGTGCAGGATTGAACGGCGTATTGCTGAGGCAAGGACACTCATCGGTAAGCTGATCTGCTTCAGGGCAGGGAACACACGGCCCAGGGTAATGCGCTATGTGGGCCGGGCTTTTCTGGGGACTGGTGTCAGTCCTCATGAATACGTATCTCGGGCCACAGAGCGCATTGACTTCCTGAAGCAGAATGTCTATGCATGGGCAAATCGACTGCGCAGATACAAAAAACGCGTGCACCGGTATGTCATCAACCGCACGTTTCAAAGTGACCAAAGATGGGTTTATAGAACCTGGGAACGACCAGATCAATGTGTGGCCGATGTGGGGCTACCAGATGCTGATGCTACAAATACGTTTTGGAGGAACATCTGGTCGGTACCCGTCGGCCACACTGAGGGGGAATGGATGCGGGAGGTCAAGCGAGCAAGTGAGCTAATTCCAGAAATGGAAAACGTGGTCATTGATAGCCAGGATGTAATTAGTGCGGTCCGATCCTTATCAAATTGGAAATCACCAGTACCGGACGGACTGCACAATTTCTGGCTGAAATGGCTGCGTAGCTCACATGCTTGTTTGGCTGCTCAATTTCAATCTGCCCTAGAATCTGGATCGTTACCAGATTTTATGACCACGGGAATAACCCACCTACTCCATAAAACAGGTAGTACCAACGAGCCCGGCAATTATAGACCGATAACATGTTTGCCATCGATCTATAAGCTTCTTACATCTATTTTGAGAGCCAAGGTATCTAAACATATTGATACAAATTCAATAATGTCAGCTTCTCAGAATGGATGTAAGAGGGGGGCTCGTGGTACTAAGGAACTCCTCCTCATTGATATGGCCATTAGCCAACAGGTTCGCCGTAAACAAAGGGATATGGCGGCATGTTGGATAGATTATAAGAAAGCGTATGATTCGGTGCCTCATGCATGGCTTTTGAGGGTGTTAGAGTTGTATAAAGTAAATGCAACTCTGCGCACCTTTTTGAAGTCATGCATGGGGCAATGGAAAACGGTTCTTAGCTATCCAGGATGTCGACAGATCCCTGGGAATGGCGAATTGATAAAAATTGAGCGGGGTATATTTCAGGGCGACAGCCTGAGTCCTCTTTGGTTCTGCCTAGCATTGAATCCTCTTAGTACATTACTAGAGGGTTCAGGGCTAGGTTACAGGTTACATAGAGGTGGTGGAGTGATATCCCACTTGTTATATATGGATGACTTAAAGTTGTTTGCCCACACTAAATTACAGTTGATGGATTTACTTAAAGTAACTGAAACTTTTAGTAAGTCTATCAGTATGGATTTTGGTGTGGACAAATGTGCTGTCATCCATGTAAAACAAGGCAGGATAGTGGAATCCGAAGGAACACAACTTTCGGATTCCATTAACCTAAGATCACTTCTTGTAACCGATACTTACAAGTACTTGGGTATGTCACAGGCGTTAAGTATCAATGAGGCTGACATGAAGCAATCGTTGCAGGAGCGTTTCTTTGGTCGCCTGAAAAAAGTTTTAAAAAGTCTTTTATCAGGTGGCAACAAGGTGCGCGCTTGTAACGGTTGGGTCATGCCGGTGCTCATGTACTCCTTTGGCATACTTAAGTGGACTCAGACAGAACTGGATGCCCTGGACCGGAGGGTCCGTACACTCTTGACGGCATACCGTATGCATCACCCACGTTCGTCTGTGATGAGATTGTATATCCCGCGGAAATGTGGAGGCCGAGGCTTTCTGAATGCCAAGGCCCTTCATAGCCGCGAGGTATGCAACCTCAGAGAATACTTTCTTAAGGCAGACGTGGGTATGCATCGGGATGTAGTTGCTGTAGACATCGGACTCACCCCGCTCAGTTTGGCTAAAGAGAACTGGCGCAAGCCTGTAGTACTTAGCACTAACGATCGCAGGGATGTATGGCAGAGCAAGGAGCTTCACGGTAGGTTCTACAAGGCTCTATATGGAGCTGATGTAGACCTGTTAGCCTCCGTGAACTGGCTACGTTTCGGTGACCTCTTTGGGGAAACCGAAGGGTTTGTCTGTGCTATTGCGGATGAAGTTATCAAGACGAATAACTACCGGAGATATATCTTGAGGGATGGTACGGTTGACATTTGTCGGGCGTGCCACCTACCTGGTGAGTCCCTCAGGCATATAGTTTCCGGTTGTTCTCGTCTTGCTAACGGCGAGTACTTGCACAGACATAACCAAGTAGCCAGGATTATTCACCAGCAACTTGCTCTGAAATACAAACTTGTAGATGTCGAAGTGCCGTACTACAGGTATGTAGCTGAATCAGTTCTCGAAAATGGTCATGTCACGTTGTACTGGGATCGAACTATCATCACAGACAGGACTGTTGTGGCCAACAAACCTGACATTGTGGTGATAGATCGATCAGAGCGCCGCGCATTGATTATCGATGTCACCATTCCGCATGACGGCAATCTCGCGAAAGCTGAAAAAGATAAGCAAATTAAATATCTCGATTTGGCTCGCGAGGTTGTCGACATGTGGGACGTTGATTCGGCAATCATTGTGCCGATAGTCATATCTGTCAATGGTCTAATAGCCAAGAGCCTCGATCACCATCTAAAGAGGCTCGCGTTGGGTGCTTGGATCAAGGGTTTGATGCAGAAGGCAGTGCTTTTAGATACAGCACGCATTGTGAGGAGGTTCCTATCTCTGGAATCCTAACCACCGGCAGCTTGGACCCTGTTCCCGATGCCGGTGGGGTACCATATATTTTATATTTTTAAATGATATGTATTTTTATAGATATATGTATATTTAAAAATAAAAAATGTATTGAAAATATTTAAATAAAGAGAATAATAATAATAATAATATTTTATTTCTCTCCCACAAAAAGATACATTTAAAAGTTATTACAAATTAGTTGTCTTCTATTTGTGGGAGACAGGAACTCAAACTAGGATACCCTGTGCTATGAATTCCTGGCTCCCCCTCTCGGTTTTTATAGGTACAATTTTGTCACAACGGTAGTTAAAAGTGGTTCAAAGATTTTTTCTTGTACATATAATAAAAGAAAAAAAAAAAAGTAATCTAGTTATAAAACCAAACAAAAAGTAATAATAAAAATAAGAAATTAAACAAAATATAAACAAAATGATAAATCAAATTAATGCCTGGATTTATGTGTGTGTGTGCGCGTGTCTGTGTAAGTGTGTGTGTGTGTGTGTGTGTGTGTGTGTGTGTGTGTGTGTGTTTGTATTACGGAAGCTACGCTAAGATAGAATCGTAAGAAGTTTTTCAGTTTGTTCATAATCAAGTTTTAAGAGCCATTGGCAGACTTGAGTTATTTCATTATTTGATAAAGTAAGCTTTCAAAACAATGCATTAGTCAGTCGAATTTTATATACATAGATATTGTGATACTTGATTTTCTTTTATCATTTCTTTACTTTTAAGCAGCCGGGTTTTTTGTTTTTATAATAATAATTTTATTTCAGACTTTCTAGTTTTATTAACCGACAAGTTATTTCTGTTGTTACTTATGTAATATTATAAATTATAATATAACATATTATATACATAGTTTTATTTTAATATACATAAGTACAGGCAATGTCATTCCTGACTTGAATACAGTCTTGCTAGAAAATGATACCTACTTCGGGCGTCCCGATATACAGGTGTCCGGTAATTAATGGATAACCTGGCAATGTCTTATAGTGGAACTGATAGCCGTTCAGGAAAAATATGAAAAAAAATCTATCCTGACTACTACCTGAGATATGTGTTGTTTTTTAATTACCATGTATAACTTTCTTGTATACTACGACCGTAAATTAATGAAATTTATCGGTTTTTTGTTGTTTTTTTATTAAACACTAATTATGCTAATAGATTGACAGTCAAAAGTATGCTATGCTAATATAGCTTGCACTCTTTAATATATTTATTTTAATTTTTTTGCTTTTTTCTGAACGGCCTTCAGTTCTACTATAAGACATTTCAAGGTTATCCATTAATTACCGGACACCCTGTATAATTGGTCCGCTTTTTGACAATTTGTGTTAAAACAGTAATATAAACGTGATATGATACATATATTTTTGAAATGGTCTTTTCACGATCTTTCATTTGGTACCCATATTGCTAAGGTAAGAAAAATAAATATAACTCCCCCATATTTTCTCATTTTATTTTTGTCACTAGCACAATTTTGATGAATTCAACGACACCTCACATGTCAAAAACCGTCTAGCGGTTTGGGCTGTAGGGCGTGCCAAAGAAATGGACATACATACATACATACCTACACACATACATACGCTCGAAAAACATTACACTCCTTCTGACGCAGTCGGGTAAAAAGGTCGGTCATTGTTTGTAATGAACAAAGTTGATAAAATGGGATAGATAGTAGTTATGCTGTCTGTCAGAGCGAGACAGATTGTCATTCGACTTTTAGGATGAGTGAGACGGATAGTGAAGCCGATGTTTGATGAGTCGTTCATAATAAAATTAAAATAATATTATTTAGTACGCATGGGATACGGATGCACAACAACAATAACAACAGATCAAGGTCAACAGTTCGAGAGTCAGCTGTTTCAAAATTTAATGAAAACAATAGGTACTAAGAATCGTCGTACAACACCATACTACCCACAAAGCAACGGCATTGCGGAACGATGACATCGCTCGCTCAAAAACGCACTACGCGCGAAACTCACCGACACAAGTACATGGATTGACGAGTTACCTATAGTGCTACTTGGATTACGCACCGCTTTGCGCACCGACACAGGTGTTAGCGCCGCCGAGCTCACTTACGGCTACAACTTACGTTTACCTGGCGATTTCTTAGCACCAAGTAATGCCACACCTAATATGGATTATACTTACGTTGAAAATCTGCGAAACATAATTCATATAAACAAGCCGCAACCCGTCACCGAACACCACAGTAATAATAAGCGTGTGTTTGTGCACAAAGACTTACGCGAGTGCACTCATGTGTTTATTAGGATAGATGCAGTTAAGAAGCCACTTCCAGCACTAAATGAAGGTCCCTACTGAGTTATAAGCCGAACAGATAGGGTATTTACTACCGGATCGACACTACATTTACCGGATCGACAAACAACTATCTCAATTGATCGATTGAAGCCTGCATACATCATAATAGAAGATAGCAACAAACATACCAGTACCTTACCTCCAAGCAACATCACAGTTACTATACCTTCAAGCAACATACCCGTTACCTTAACCTGTCACCTCACCGCAACATAATGTTGACGAGCGACCAATACCTAAAACTTGTCTGCGAACGGACACCATGATGTAACAGCCAGTCACGGTAACACGTTCGGGTCGTGTCGTCAAATTGCCGGTACGCTTTCACGTGAAGGGGATACTGTAGCCACCGCACGTATACCATACCTTGAACCGCACACGCACGACACCACAAGACATGAGACAAGATCAATTTCCATTTGCGCGGGAAACGGCTCGCTCCGACGTTAGCGCCGCGCACGGAAGTTAGCGTAAACTAAACTCATTTCTGATTGGTCGAATGTAAGACTTGCTATTGGTTACATTTCTGTGTAAATATTTTATAAGTTTTTATTGGATAACGCAATATTTGGTGTACTATAAATTAAGGTGTCAATAGTCAAATATATACATTCTAAAATCTGGAGTCTACGTGTTACTACACCCGTCACTATCCTCAACCTCCGAAATAGTTTATCTCCATCGTTTGAATAGTGTTACAAACCTCTGTAATATTGTAAACGTTTAATTCCTCGGTGTGCGTGTCCTTGGCTGGAACACTGATGGTGATGGCTCCGTTAGGGTTCGGATGTAGGGCTGAGCCGATCACTTTCACGAATAGGGCGCTCTCTCCGAGGGGCGAATATAACAGCTGGCACTACACAACAAAATGTAATACATCGTAACTATGTAAACAACCACCTAATCCTAACTATAATATTATAAATGCGAATGTGAGTTTGTTTGTTTGTTACGCTCTCACGCCTTAACTACTCGACCGATCATCATGAAATTTTGCATACGAATTCTCATGGATACAGAAAACGATAGAGATTTATTAACAAAATGTACATTAACGCGAGAGAAGCCGCGGGTATAGTACCCGCGGCTTCTCTCGCGTTAATGTACATTGTATGCGATAAACCATCAAGTAATAAACTTAAACCATCAAGTAATAAAAAAATAACTTGTACAATAATTACATATTTGATATCGCATGTAACAAAGAGCCAGAACGCTAGTCGAGATAACAAAAACAACAAGGTTACCTCGTGTTGTCCGATGCTCTTAGGTTTAAAGTTCACAGGTATGTCGAAGGTCGAATTAGGCTCGACGTGGAATTCTCTCAGAGTATCAAACGGACCGCCAGACACTTCCGACAGAATGAGCCACAGGTCATCCGTGCTATAAAGCAGATATGTTCATTAGTTCGATTGCTCTAACGATCTCTATCGTCAGGTACATATTGCTGAGGAGGCACTCACGGATTAGTGACTACGATGTAATCAGTCTTCACTTCTCGAACTGGGCACTCCAAGTGCATCATTTTGTTCTGAACATTGCCGTTGTCGACACACGTGGCGTACAGGGCCAGCTCGAGCGGCACGTAGTTTTCTATGTTACAACATGCCTGTGAATACAATAAGTGTCCTACTATACATTATCTGTACAGACGGACGCGCCACTATGACACAACTAGAGCTGCAATTCATGTAGGTATCTAAGTATAGCATGCACCTACCTATTCAAATAGCCGGGCCGCTCGACGTGTACAGTACTGTACCAACTGCTAAGTTTGCAGAATGTCACGAGCTTGTAAATCTAAGTCAAAGTCAAAGTCAAAGTTAAAAATCTTTATTTCCATAAAAATGTGCAAACAATTTTTGGACACGTCACTTCACTACTATATTAATAAAAAATAAAAATAAAATTAAATAGAAGGAAATAAAAATTTAGCATTGAAAGAAGCCGGTTCGAGGAGTAGAGCTTTCATAAGAAGATCTGATTTTAAATTGCGGTGCATTCACAATTTTTGCTCAATAGAATTACAGCAATAATTTAGAAAAGAACACGCTTCCCGACGTAATACGTGCGGTGCACGCCATTATATGTAGCGGCAGGGTCAGCAGGCCTCGTATGTTGATCGACACTATTCAATTGTTTATATATTGTAAATCAATGAAACGAAATGTATATAGGCCCATACATACGAATCATACAAAAAGTTTTAATGATTATTACGTCATAACGTATTATAAAATAGTAACAAATATGGATCCGCTTAAATATTTATCTTGACGGACAAGTATTTTGTTCCATTTCAGTGTGTAAAATATAAACACATACACATACACAATATAATCACCCGACGCAAGATTTCAGTTATTTTTCTGCAGTCAAGGTCATAAGAAGAACAAAAACAGATATCTTGGGATCGCTCCGCTAATCATCGTTAAGCAGGCGTGTGCCCCGGTCCGCTCTGAAAGGCTGAACCATTAATGTGATATCACTTCGAATACGTAGAACGATTTTTACATCTACCACTTACCACTACTAAGAGCGTACCCTTAGTCAGTACATATGTACAGATAGATGCATTCTACAGATTGATATAAACACAATAAAGAAAAGGCAAATAATGAGCCAATTTACCCAAACTTTGACGAAGGGATTATGGTTGGTTGGTCTATAAGTGATGGTGAACGTCACGTTGGTTTGGGCAGCTATGGTGCCCTGCTGAGGTGATATTGTGAAATCGTTTGATTTGAGTGGTTGCCACCAGAATCTGCAAAATTTAGCGTAATTATTGTATGATATAATCACACTATAATTATAGAATTCCGTCAAATAATTGATTGACTAATATGACAAACAGTGATTGGTTTGATGACATGTTTAATATAAACCACAGATTAATTTAAGTAGCAAGCTAATACAAAAAGCACAAAATTTGACGGACTTACAACAGACTAAATGTATGTAGGTAGCCTAAATCATGTTTGCCTATGGTTTGTTCCTAGCAGTTATTAAAATTATTAAGCGTCAATCAATAGAGTATAAATCAAAATATAATGGCAAGCATAGTGACCTAGCTCCAAAGTTGCCTTTATTGAGTAACATGACTTTGAGTATCTTGCAGCCGCGCTTGCGCACGCGCCCGAACTGCAGCGAGTTCTGACTGAAGCACAGGCTCATGCCCGTCGCGCAGCCGCTCAGGCGCACCAGCGGCCTCTCGAACTCGAATACCTTCATGTTTAACTGCAACATGCATAATTATGGGTGATTCCATAAATGTTGGGCAACTTTATGTCTTCAGAACGTTTCGCTCAACTAATTAAATTAATTGTATTAATAATAATATTAATAGAGCTGAATAAAGGTGTTTCTTTATATAGACTTGCATAAACAAAAAAGTATTTTATTGTCTTCTGTTTACGCGAATGTTATGTTATTCATTGAAATATTACTACTATATACGGATTTTATCGCGTTGTTTATTTAACACTGTATCTATTTTTATGCTAATAAAATTATTAAAGCTTTTAAAATTATTTATATTTAGTTTTACACTTTCCCCGACGTTTCGGTTGCTTTTCAGCAGACATGGTCTCCCCGTGACCATGGCTGCTGAAAAGCAACCGAAACATATTAGCATAAATATTAGTAAAATTCAATAGTAGCAGTAGTGTAACAGTTTTCAAAATTATGTAATAGATACAGTGTTAAATAAACAACGCGATAAAATCCGTATATAGTAGTTTAATTTCAAAGTATTTTATTTTATTTTAAACCCTGTCTTACATTATACAAAAGCCAGTCCCTAGCCTTGTCCATGCATCAAAATTTAGTATTTGATGATTTAAATTTCTAAAACCATTCAGTTAATAACTTTTAAACGTTAATAAAACTAATAAACACTAAATAATTCATCTATTATCCAAGTTTGATTGAATTTTATTTTAGTAAAATTATTTGATATATCCTAATTCAATTAACTGTCCACAATTTAAAGCATCAGGCCATTCTCTAGCCGCTAACAAAATTGAAAATTTCGTGCTAAATGACCCATAGAATGAATGACAAGTTTTATTTTATTTGTACCATGAAGTTAGCAGCAAATAAAAAATACGGATTTCAGACATTTTGTTTCACATTGCTTACTCGGCAGTGTATGCACGTGTTTTCCAGTCACTGTGTCAGGCCCTAGGTAAGTAATTTTATAAAATTATGTTATTTATTAGTAACATTTTTGATAATTACTATAATTTTTAAGTCCGTTTCGATAGAAAATGATAAATGTAGAGCTATTTAGAATTAAGTTGGAGTATTCTTATTTTTTTTTAATTCAATTTGTCAGTTGGACAAAAATTCCATATAAATCCCCCAGGGGATCGAAGCACGGGATCCTACTGGACGGAGCCGTCCCTAGTACGTCAGTCTCTTGCTATGAATTTGTCTACAGTTGTCCCACCTCCTCTTCCTATCATGAAGATATGTCTGTGTCTTATTTGGTTAAGAATAACAATAATAAAAATTTAATCATGTTTTCTGACCAAATCGGTGTAGGTTTTAGTAGACTCATAAATTCTTATACAGAGTCTCCCTGTGTAAATATTTGTTCCCCTGGGGCTAGGTTAAGTACTTTAACTGATAAGTTAAAAATGACAACTTTGAATTCTGAATCGACCATAGTAATTCTATATGGTGACAGCTTATCTGTCACAAAAAATGAGGCTTTACATTTAACTGAGGTAATTGAATCATTACATAGTAAAGTAGGGTGTAACTTTATTCTTTGCGCTTTACCTTATTCCTATTCATTAACACAGGAACAGAATAGATATATTCAAAATCTGAATTTATTATTTTATAACAGTACATGTTATACAAATTATACAAAATTCTTTGACACTAATAAGTTTATTAGTAGATTTTTATTGACTAAAGATACAATGTATCTTTCATATTTTTATAAAAAACAACTTGCTAAGTTATTAGCATTTAATATATTATTATTTAGAGACACAGGTACCAGTACGGTAGTGAAGATTTTAGATCATAGTAGTAATATTACTACTAATTCCTATATTGATACTTCTATTAGTTTAAACTATTAGATGAGACAAAGGATAGGCAGTCACATAGTATTAGACTTATTCACCAGAATATTCAGGGTCTATCCGGCAAGGAGTTAGAATTAGATTTATTTTTTAAAGAACATGACATCCAAATATGTTGCTTAACAGAACATTGGTTAAGAAGTAGTCAACTAATATTTAATAATGAACATTATACCGTTGTAAGTGCGTTTGTAAGAAGGAATTCTATACATGGTGGCTCTCTAATATATGTATGTAATAATCTTAAATTTAAGGAAAGAAATGATATAGTAAATCTTTCTATCGAGCGCACTGTTGAATTATCTTGTGTGGAGCTGGAGCAACATGTCATACTTTGCGTGTACCGACCACCGCAGAGTGACTTTAGTGTATTCGAAACAGTAATGGAGGATATTTTAAAACGCTTAAGTTATGGTAATAGGCATATAGTAGTATGTGGTGATTTTAATATTGATTTACTTCAGCGATCAGTTCTTTCTGTAAGACTTATTAGTTTATTTAGATCATTTAATTTAAATAATTTATTTTTCGAACCAACCAGAATTACATCACACTCTGCTACGTGCTTAGACAATATATTTTGCGAATGCCAATTTCTAAATAGGGCCATATTGAGTGATTTGACATCCGACCACTGTGGGCAAAAGGTTGTATTTCCTATAAATACAATTAAAAAAGAAACTATCATCACATGTAGACCAATGACATCTAATCGCATAAAGGAATTTAAGAATAACATTAATGCCAAGGTTGTCAATATGGACCTAGATTGCAATAGTCCAGACGAACTATACGAGTCTTTGCATAACGTCATTACACTGGAATATAACAAAATTTTTAAAATGAAGACATATTACAAAAAATTAAAAGTTAAGTTTTGTGATTGGGCAACACCTGGGATATATACAAGTAGAGCTAAGTTATATGAATTATATGGAATAAAAAAATATAATTTTGATCCAAATTTTATTAAATATGTTAGAAATTATTCAAAATTATTTAAAAAGGCTTGTGCTACAGCCAAGTCCCTTTATTTAAAAAACAAAATTCGAAATGCCGACGATAAAATTAAAGCTACTTGGAATATTATTAATAATGAAACTGGACGCACCAAGCAGCGTGATAATACTATTAAACTTAATGTAAATAATAAGATAATTTCAAATAACTTGCAAGTAGCTGAAACATTTAATAACTACTTTGCAAAGATACCTGTTAATACAACTAGTTCCTTAAGGTCTTGCCCAGTAAAAGCAGAATCCTTGGTTAGGGATAGCGTGGTGGAGTGTAAAGTCCTGTTTAGTTTTAAATATGTACATCCGCATGACATAATAAAAGTATTTAAGTCACTTAATTCAAAAAAATCAGCTGACTTGTGGGGTATTTCTATGAAATTAATTACAAGTATTATTGATAACGTAGCGCCACACCTAGCTGCAATATTCAACGGATGCATTGATGTGGGCATTTTTCCAAATTTAATGAAATGTAGCAAAATAATACCATTATTTAAAAATGGATGTAAAAGTGATCCATGTAATTTCAGACCGATTTCTATATTACCTGCTATAAGTAAAATATTTGAGAAAATTATATTACAGCAATTAGAGAGCCACTTTAACGTAAACAACTTATTTCATACTCAACAATATGGTTTTAGAAAGGGTCGATCTACAATAGATGCGGGTGTTACACTTTTAAAACATATTTTTGCTGCTTGGGAAAATTCGCAAGATGCCATTGGCGTATTCTGTGATCTCTCAAAAGCCTTTGACTGCGTTGAACATCAAACGTTATTGCGAAAGCTCAGGCATTATGGAATTCGAAATGCTGCACTCGACCTCGTTAGTTCTTACCTAAGCGATAGATTACAACACGTTGAAATCAACGGAAGTAGATCTTCTGGATTACCAGTCGCAATGGGCGTGCCACAGGGCTCAATTTTAGGACCCTTTCTGTTTCTAGCGTACGTGAATGATTTGCCGTTCTTCGTACAGAATTTGTGCGACATTGTACTATTTGCTGATGACACATCACTTATTTTTAAAGTAGACCGTAAGACACCAAATTTACAGGGTGTTAATTCTTCACTCGCGCAAGTCCTGGACTGGTTCACGGCGAATAATTTACTACTCAATTCAAAAAAAACAAAATGTATTAAGTTTACATTGCCTAATATAAAGAGTCCTAGCATAAACGTTAATTTAAATAATGAAACAGTAACATTTGTACAATCCACAGTTTTCTTAGGCATTACTTTAGATGATAAAGTTCAGTGGGGCGCTCAAATATCGTGTCTTGCAGGGAGACTTAGTTCAGCAGCATTCGCGGTTAGGAAAGTAAGACAGCTTACTGATATAGATACTGCAAGACTAGTATATTTTAGTTATTTTCACAGCGTTATGTCCTATGGCATACTATTGTGGGGTAAGGCAGCTGATATTGAAACAATTTTCATTCTTCAAAAGCGTGCAGTACGTAGCATTTATAATTTAGGCCCACGAGTTTCCCTGAAAGAGCGTTTTAAAGAAATTGGTATACTTACTGTTGCGTCGCAATATATATTTACGAATATTATGTTTATAAAACATAATATTCACTTATATAATAAGAATAGTGATATTCACAACTTAAACACTAGAAATAAGCATAAGTTGGTAGGTCCGTATCATCGTTTACATAAAGTTCACAATTCATTTGCGGGACTCAGTATACGCTTTTTTAATAAACTACCGATTGATATTATAAATTTACCTTTACTAAAATTTAAAAGTGCTGTTAAAAGTCAGCTTATCCGGAAGGGCTATTATTCAATCAATGATTACTTAAATGATAAAAACTCATGGAACTAGTTGCTTGTTTCATACAGGATTCAAACAATGTATGTATTATATAAGTCAATTTAGTTATGTGAAGGTACTTCGTGTTTATTTGGTGGTGTTAAAGTATCTTTCTTTTCTTTTAAACAAACTTTATAAGTAATAACGTAAATTTTGTTTTAACTACATTTAGTCACGAACTACCTTTTCATGTCACAAAGTGTAAGTGTATGCGTCCTCATGCCATACTATTGTCTATTACAAATGGCTACGTACTGATAAATATGATTTCAAATCTCAAATGCTTTTTACATAATATTACCAACTTTTCTTTATTTTAGAATTTAGTTTTATATGGACAGTGACATATGGCATAATGACTGCAACACCTGGTACATAAATGAGTTGTAAAATACTGAAATTATAAGTTGATGGCGATTTAAAAGAGTGGCCTTGAGTTTCTTGCAGGTATCTTCTCATAGGCTCAACCTTTTGCCTGAACCTTGCAACTAACATAAATGTAAATTCAGTAAATATAATAAACTCACTAACCCATTTGACGTTCATAAGTGTTACTTTGTGACCTAAGTGAATAAATTATTTTTGACTTTGACTTTGACTTTGACTTCTAAGGACTGATGAAGAGGCCAGCGACTGATGAATTAGTACTTCTAACTTATAGTTAAAGTCAAATGACGTTTGTTTGTTATAGCACTGTGCCTATAATTGACTATTAATTTTGACTTCTAGACATGCCGTCGTCTAAAAAGAAGCCAAAATTGTCTAAAGAAGAAATAGCCTTAAAGAAGTCAATTGCTGCAAAAGCTCGATTAATGAAGATTAAAAGTGATCCTGTTTCATTAGCTCAACACAAAGAGAAAGAAAGACTGAAGTATCTGAAAAAGAAAGAAAAAGGACAGCGAAAATGTATTAAAGATATGACTCCAAGAGAGCAAACAAAGACTCGAAAAAAGTGAAAGGAGTACTCATCTGATTATAGACTAAACCAAAAAATGTAATCAAGCCGGCAATGATAAAATTCCAAGGGAAAATGAACCTCCAGAACCTTTGAACAACGATATTGGAAACCAAAATTTGCAAGTCGTGAGACAAATAGAAACCAAGAAAAGAAGTGTTCGCTAGCGAAGTCTAGAAATATATTATTGAAGAAAAAGTTTCAGAATAAAAGTTTCTAGACTATCGCAACTTGTACACATACTTAATATAATTACTATATATAAACGGTACTTTATATCGGACTGACCAAACGTACAATCGCTGAAAAGGTTAAGGAACATATCACAGCTGTCAAGAACCGGTTAGTAAACAAGTCTTCTATAGCCGAGCATTTGCTACATAAACCACAGGTTTTATCTACCGACCGTCACTATTACTCCAGGACAGTACGTCAAGCGGTTGAAATTAAGAAATATCGCAATTGCAACCGAAAGGATGGATACCGTTTTTCTACATCTTGGAATCCAGTCATCAGCAAATGTAAACGTCGCAGTAGTGACTTAGGTTGCCAGTGTGTAGACGTCGTTAGTGTTGTGTGTCGAAATACCGACAGTGCGAATATAAATAATAGTGACCAAGTGCGGGTAGTTGCCGAGACCCACAGTTCACGAAGGCCCCGCTGAGCTCACATCAGTTAACACGTGACCACGATCGATGCAAGTCGATCGAAACGTCGGGCAATCAATAGGTATTTACTACCTTTTAAATACTTTTCGCGAGTAAGACCCGTTGTCTAGCATTATATTAAGTGAGCTTTCAGAGATCACCGATTTGAAAAAGAAGCTTAAATGTAACAAAAGAAATATTACAGACTTAAACAAGGACAAAAGATTAAGAAGGAAAAGAAACCGCTTACTCCAAAAATTAAATTTATTGCTTGGCAGAAGATCCAAATCAAAGTAAAGAATTAGTTAAGAAGGCGTTGTTTGGCGAAGTTTTACGTACCCAAATAATAGAAAATTATTCAAAAGTTATTTCTACTAAGGAAAAAATCCATCTTTAAAAAGCTCCTGTCTGGCCCAACTACTGACAAATATAAACTATGGCGACTTGATAACAACTTCATAACACAAAAAAGTTGCAAGGACAACGACGCAGAGATTTTGAAAATAATAGATTTGAGAATAGCTAGGATGAACAAAATAATAACTATAATTCAGGAGTTTTATGAAGGTGACAGTATCAGCCGAAACGCTGCAGGCAAAAAAGAATGCATTATACGCAATAAAATAAAGAAACAGAAACGATACTTGTTGGATTCACTAAGAAATATACTTAATAAGTTTTTGAAAACAAATACAATCACTATTGGTTATTTATTATTTTGCAAACAGCGTCCGTTTTGGATTGTACTTCCTAAACTTACAGACCGTGATACTTGTGCCGTGACTATTGTACATAAAAATATTAATCTGAAACTATCAAGTTTGAAAGTGCAAATGTTCTTGGATTCGACAACCACCAGTCAGCATTACAGATACTTTAAGTAGATACAATGTTTATTTGGAGTGAAATGAGTGCTTCTTCAAAACTTTACCCTACGACGAATTTGACAACAGTGAATATATATCAATGGCTCAGTGGAAACACGAGAAAGAGATGTATAAAGATCCAAAGACGAACGAACGTTTTATATCTAAGTATAAAAAGAAAATATGAATATCAGACCTCGAGATTTGATAATAGAACAGGAAATGATCTTTTAAAATTATTAAAACATGAAGGAAACATAGTTCACCAGTATCAAACATTAAAATCCTTAGCAGCAGCAATCACTTACAGATAAGGATACAGCAATCCACATAGACTTTTCAGAGAACGATGCAACTAAATGTAATCAAGACATACAATAGTATCATTTTGGTGGTTCCAGAATACAAATCTCTTTGCACATTGTAGTTGTTTACAACAAGCCCTCAACAACTGTTCATTGCACTATTTCTTCGAATTTAGCCCATAATGTTGCAGCTATTTGGGCGTATTTATAGCCAGTGTTACAATCCTTGCCTTCAAGTGTAGAAAATCTACACTTCATAACGTAAGTACCAGTAACACAATACAGAAATAAAGCTATGTGCTTCATACTAGCCCGCAAACTTCAAGATTGGTATCCTAACACGTGATTTTCATGGAATGATCATGAGGCAGGTTACGGACGATGTAGAAGCAACGTAAATAAAATCATAGCGCACAAAGCCGATATAACAGGTAAAAGGTGATAGAGTATTTTATAAATTAAAGAAAGTTATTGATGTTTTTGATAAGTGAAAATTCTATTTTATTATAAGTACTTAATGAGCCATTATTGATTTTAAAGTGAGATTTTGTTTTTGTAATTACTATAAGGTTAAAATAATGAGTACAAAGAAGAGTCTGATGAGTCGATTCTTAATTTATAAATTATATATTATAATTGTTAGATACTTTGTTTTACTATTTGTTAATTACTTATTGAAGTTGATAATACTTGTATATTATTTCATAAGTAGACGACTGATATTGTTTTAAAAACTTAGTTTTTATGATTTACTGTAATTGCCATAACATTTGTGATAACAAATAAATGAGAAACTTTACGTATATGATTGTTTTCTTATAGTAGTTAGCATTCACATCTGTCCCTAGTTATACTTATCAGTCCTTAGATACCTAAATTGTATGGTAGTTAGCTTCCTCGTCAGTCCCCATGCATACTCGTCAGTCACTACACGCCTAAATTTGTAATACCCTAAAATTATCGTAAAATACTATATTAAGTGACTGGCCCTTTTAATTATGGTACAATGATGTAAATACCTACCAAATAGCGATCTAATTGGGATTTAATCATTATTAGGACAAGTTAAGTTTATAAATCACCCTATTTTTATGGAATGACTCATATACATAACTATGTATGTACATATATTAGTTCATTTATGCACGTCCCTCACACCTAGCGATCGCTCGCATCCAGGGTGGGTATTTGTTACACTGACGGACACTTATATTACACTGACGGACTCATAAACTGCATCAAAATTCAGGATTACTTTCGAATCAATATTTTTGATAAGTATGCAAACTTTTTAGATTATACTAAATGAAAATGTCGAGACTGTCCATTAATCATAAAAAACAAAATTTAAAAATAGAACTACAGTGAAAGATAAAACTATAGCCGGAAAAATACAATTGATGGATAGTCTCAAATTCGTGTGATAATAGAGTAATGTTTAAAATTATTTTTTTTGGGTTTTCATTTGCGATTTAAATTATTGCTACGAATAGTATTGATTATTAGTCTTTTAAACTCAACAAAAGTTTCGCAACAATAAATATGGATAGTTCGTCCGAACAAACCGCTCAAATTGTGGCATTGGTGCGGGAAGACTTGGATCAACGAACGATTGCTAGAAATTTAAATTTAAACCAGGCTACGGTTTCCAGAGTTTACCGAAGGTTTGTAGAGATAGGTTCTTACAAAAGGAGATCCGGTACAGACAGAACTCGAGCAACCAACCGTCGTGACGATCGATTTATTGTTTCATATTCCCTACGAAATCGTTTCCTCACGTCAGTAAACATCAGAACAGAGCTGAATGAAGTGCGTGGAGTAAACGTGAGTGCACGAACAATAAGAAGGAGGCTTAAAGAAACGGCAATCACCCCTTTTAGACCAGCAAATGGTCTAAAGCTGTCTGCAGCTCACAGACAAACTCGTTTAAGATTTGCGCGTGAACATCTTAATTGGACTGAATATTGTTCACCGAGGAGTGTAGGGTAGAACATTTTTAAATGGTGCAGACAGTTGCAGAAGAGTCTATCGTCGACGTGGGGAGAGATATGCTGAAAGTTGCATTGAGGAGCGTGTTCCTTTTAGAGGCGGTTCGTGTATGGTGTCGGGTGGCATTTCGATGATCGGGCGAATGGAACTTGTGATCATTGACATGGTTCGTCAAAACGGTAGAAGAGGTGGTTTGACGGCATAACGCTATATAACAGAGGTTTTAGAAGCTCACGTGGTACCTTACATGGGATTAATATGTGAAATTTTACTCTAATGCAAGACAATGCCCGACGCCGCTGCACAACTTCGCCAATATTGCGAAGAGGTATACGTACCATGAATTGGCCAGCACGCAGCCCGGATCTTAATCCTATTGAGCATGTTTGGGACAGTTTAAAAAAAGCTGTATATGCAAGAAATCCTGTGCCCACAACAGTGGCAGCAATAAGAACAGCGATTTCACAAGAATGGAATAATATTCCGCAAGACCGTTAATAACCCTAATCAGATATATGCGGAACCGATTAGAAACTGTAATACGTGCCCTACGTGGAGGCAATACACCTTATTAAAAGAAAAAGAAACCTGTGCAACTTTTTTTTGATGATTTTTATTGACTAAAGATACAATGTTTCTACCTGTATCATTCAATGCTAGACCTGCTAGAAATTGTTTGCGCAGTGTAAGAAAAGCCGGAAAGATTCTTCTAGCCCGATCTGGCAACAAATGTAAATGGTACACTGACCACGATACATTAGGTTTATAGAATAGCAAAGATTACTAATCTTAAAATTGTTCTTCAGTCGATGGGCTGTGAATCAATGGGGTTAGCAAAATTTAACAATAAACGAATCCGAATACAATCAATGAGCTTACCCAACCCTTGAACAACTTCTCCACAGGGGGTTGGCGTCAGCGGCTCAGCACGCCGACAAGGACGCGTGGTTATACGTGTTCACAATTGTTCCAAGTACTCAACAACACAATGTTACGCGAATGGTACGTGATTACACTGTTCAAAAACAAAAGTCTGACAATATATTATAATTTCTAAAGATTTACAAAATGGAAGCCTCGTGTAAAGTTTAAAAGATCAAGATAAGAACACTAGTGACAAGTAGATTCTAGATACAATGACAAGTTGACAACTTCGACATTTCGTTTTATAGTGACTTCAGCGTCATAGACAACCGGAAATGCACAAAAGGTTGCCAGTGGGAAAATTACGTTTTGGACGGCATATCTACCCACCCCGGACAGGCTTAATGTGTCCGCTAATTGACTGGCAATCGTGACAAAGTTGCAACCGCTCTCTTCATTACCGAACCGTCCACCAGAACCTCTGCAAAACGGGCCACGTCATCCTAGCCAAAAATCAAATTGAGAATGCACCCCCGGCGCCAACACACTGGCGGTAGGTTGGCATTCTTAATCAAAACGAGGTCCCCAACTTTCGGTAGATCTGTTTTATCAGTCCACTTGACGCGCTGCTGGAGAATATACAAATATCCTAAATTCCAACGTTTCCAAAAATTCTGAGAGAGTTACTTAATCGTCTCTCTCGGTTTGAATTGGTCCAACACAAATTCAAACCGAGAGAGACGATTAAGTTTCGTATCAACAAAGGGATACTCAGGCAGGACGACAAGTGGCTGTCCAATCAAAAAATGGCGCGGCGTAAGGGCTTCCAAATCATTGGGCCTAAAGAGATCGGGCACAACGATCGCGAATTTAACACTGCCTCAATCTTAAAAAACATAGTTGCGAGCTCTTCAAAGGTCACTACAGTTTCACCAATAACTCGTCGCAAATGTGTCTTGGCGGATTTTACAATAGCCGCAAATATGCCAACCCAATGAGGACAAGCTGGTGGATCAAACAGATAGGTTATCCCACGGTGGGCCAATTTATTACCAATAACAATTTGATTGCCCGAAAGTAAGGTGTATAAACTTTGTTTGTATCCTTGAAGTTGGTACCGCAGCCCGACTGAATCAAAGACGGCAGTCCTCTCCATAAAACAAATCTATCCAAGGTTGCAACAAATGCCTCAGTTGAGAGAGATGAGACTACCTCTAAATGAACCGCCTTGGTTGCCAGGCAGACGAAGACACACAAATAGACCTTGACAACCGTACTGTTGTGAAGAGGCGATGTTTTAACCAAAAAGGGACCTGCAAAGTCCGTACCGACACCGGCGAAGGGTCTCTGTGACACGATCAGTGGGCATATCGCCCATCAAAGGCTGCATGGTAGAGTGGGCTGACAAAATCCAAAATTCTCGCTGCAAAATGGCCAACAACGCATTGCAACCGGCATGCGAGTTTTTAATGTGACGCTCAGTCACCAGCAATTTAACCAAATTACCTTCCTTGGAGAGCAAAAGAGGGCGACGAGCCCCGTAAGGGATGTTGGCGTTCCTAAGAAAGATCACGCAAAAGACCCGAATCATCCAAAAAGAGGTTAAGTTTACTAAGGGAACTCGACAACTTAGCCATCCCAGTTTTCAAAATTTCAATCGCTTGTTCAAAACTAATAGCTTGCACTGAACGAACCCAATGGAGGAGAGCCTCTTGTCCCCCTTGAGGAGCGAGGACTGGTACCAAGCGTTTATCGTTTGAATGCCTACAATTATACCTACTAATTTGTCGAGTGAGCTATAACGATTCAACAAAAAATCTGGATCGAACGCACTTTCTCGTTGAACAGCGTGTGTTCGTAACCCGGACAACGAGGTAGTATTCAATGCTGGCGTTTGAGGCTAGTCAGTCACTGAACGAGTCAACCATTCTGGATCCCACCAGAGTGAGTGCTCAACCAAACTGGGGCCATACATCATGTTTCCAGGTACATGTCTCCAATTCAATGAAGTCTCAGATTTCTGAATCTGGGAGACTCGGTTGGCCACGAATATCTCCAAAGTGTAGACTGATAATTTCAACCAACAAAGAACAATTTGAGGATCAGACCAGGCATAGGTGGTGCCAAGGTTCACGGTACGGCCCAATGTATTTGACACGCTATTCAATAATCGTGCAAGAAGAGCTGCAACTGACAACTCCAATTTCGAGATGGTCATTGCCGTCCAAAGAGGTGCTACCTTACTCTTAGCCATGACCAGGGAAACTTCCACCTGACCCACCGCACTTACATTACAGTGCGCAAATAATCAACAGCTGCATAGCCGCGTTCAGAGGTGAAGGGACGCCATGTACTTCCCTGGCGGAAGAACAGCGCGAGGCAGCGAAACCTGATTAATCGCAGGCAATGAGGACCCAGTCCTCAACAATAGTTCCCCGAAGAGGTTCATCCTAACTAAGTCCTGCTGTCCACAGCCTTTGCAAAAGGCATTTGACCCAAAATATAACAGGACATATCTAACCATTTGGATCAAATGTCCTCGCAACAATAGAGAGCACCAGTCGTTTTGTCCATATATGGAGCATTTCCTAACCGACATTATAAGTAATAATGTTTTGGACTGGTCTGTATTGAACACCAAGGACAGTCATCATAGCCAGATTGTCCATAATCTCAAGATGTGGATCCTGCTGGTGATCATTCGGAAGACCTTTCAACAGCGCAGGTGAGTTGGACAACCATTTACGCAAGTCATAGCCTGCGGAGGACAAAATTCCAACCAATTCATCACGCAGGAGGAATGTTTCCTCCTCCGTGGAAGCACCTGTGCAAATATTATCAACATACAGGTCTTCCTTCAAGATGGCGGACGCCCGAGGAAAGGTCAAACATAAACACAGTATGGAACAGTAATCTTGTAGTACAGAGTGGAACAGTAATCTTGTTATGATCCGGCCGGAACGGAGGCGACCAATGTTATTCTGGTAAAACAATTCGCATACCTCCGGGTCTACACGAAAAGCTTGTGGTGGCTCTTCCACTTCCCAGAACCTTTGAACCGCTTCAGAGAGAGTGGAGCCTGTTACCAAAGCATTATCAATGTTTAGTGGAGGGAGAACCCTTAGAACAAGTCCCATCAAATCCAAATCAAATATGGTCGGTATGGCCACCAGGCCACCTGGCTGCAAGATCCGATTTCTACCCAAAAGTATCGTACTCAAGACATCAGCACCAAGTAGCAAATCTAGTGATCCAGGTCCACCAAACTTGGGGTCTGCCAGGTCCAAACTCGACGTCAAACCTACCACAGCAGCTGACAGATGTGTCTGATGACAACCCAAAATATTCTCCATAACAACAGCCGAAGACCCAAAGGAAGGGCCTAGAGAATCAACAGGAGAGAACGCGAAAAAAACCTGTCTCTCAATTTTAAGGACCGCAGCGTTTCCCACTCCATTTATAAAACCTGCAAACGTGCGAAGTTTCAGGCGTATCTGCCCCACCAACTAAGTAGACAATATGCATCTCTGGGAACCTGTATCCAACAATGCACGGACCACGACAGAGTTAGCCCCCGGCCCCATACTCTAACACAGACTGTTTGTAACAAGACGGTTTCAATAGGTGGGGGGTGCATTGTTGGGGCAGATGCCGACTTCCTATTGCCACTTGGGCGGTGATCGATCACCGCAACGGAAGCCCTATGTCCCGGTCGGCGCGCCATCGATGGTGGGTCATAATTTGATACCTGCCCTAACCGCAGCGGAGGCGTCTCACGTCGGGGTCGTTTTACTAAAGGTGGCAAAGGCATATGGCGATGCCTCGGGGATTGCCGGCGTTCACCAGCCGCATAATCCGTGCCGCGTGGGGGAGACGCTGAGCATCTATTAACTACCACTCCAGAGCCAACGCTGGGCGGGGAACGTGCCTTCAAGGTGCGGGAGTCGTCGCGGCGTCCACGTGCAACATACCCGCACGTAGGTGACTCACGTCCAAAATTTGCACATGGGCGAAGGTTAGGACATTTTCGCTAGTAATAAATTTCCCAAACAAGACAAAGATAATCTTCTTGTGTTGGCAATCCTGGATGGGATGCCACATGCAAATTACCAAAAACCTTACAACTAACAATGTTATGCCCCATGACCTTACAATATAAGCAATCACTATGACTCTGGGCAGCCGCAAAACTACGGGGGAAACGTCCCTCAGGAGTACCTCGAACCTTCGTACGGCCTGGTACTGGTCTCGCGGCCGGGGTGGTTGATGTACAACTGAAGTCAACTCCAGAGTTGTCAGACATCCTGCATTCATCCTCAAGAAATTTTTCGAGGTCAGCAAAGGGGTGGCACTTTCTCCACCATACTTATATTCAAAACGAGCCCTAAGCTCAGAAGGCAATATTTTCAAAATTATATAAACCAAAAAATAAGACCAATGTTCAACGGGCAACTCTAACTTTCAGCGCATTGACCCGTCGAGCGTCTGATTAAAAAAGTGAAAGGAAAATCTGCTGAATTCTGGGGTATCTCTGTAAAATTAGTTGAAAATATTATTGTTAATATAGCGCCACACCTAGCCGCAATATTCAACGGATGCATTGATGTGAGCATTTTTCACAACTTAATGAAATGTAGTAAAATAATACCTTTATTTAAAAATGGATGCAAGAGCGACCCTAGTAATTTTAGGCCAATTTCAATATTATCTGCAATCAGTAAAATATTTGAGAAGATATTACAGCAATTAGTGTAAACAATTTATTTCATGCAGATCAATATGGTTTTAGGAAAGGCCGTTCTACGATAGATGCGGGTGTTACGCTTTTAAGACATATATTCAGTGCCTGGGAAAATTCGCAAGATGTCATTGGTGAATTGGTGCGTTGACCATCATACGCTGCTGCGGAAACTTAGGCATTATGGCATCCGAGATACTGCACTTGACCTAGTTGATTCCTACCTAAGCGATAGACTACAACACGTTGATATTCACAGAAGTAGATCTTCTGGATTACCAGTTATAATGGGCGTGACACAGGGCTCAATTTTAGGACCCTCGCCGTTTTTAGTGTACGTAAATGATTTGCCGTTCTTTGTACAGGATATTTGTGACATTTTTTTATTCGCGGATGACACACCCCTTATATTTAAAGTAGACCGAAAAGCACCAAATTTAAGTGCTGTTAACGATTCAGTCGCGCCAGTCCTGGACTGGTTTACGACGAATAATTTACTACTAAACTCTAAAAACAATTAAATGTATCAAGTTTACATTGCCAAAGGTAAAGTCCTAACGTAAATATAAATTTAAATAATGAAATTATTACTTTAGTTGAATCTACAGTTTTTTAGGATTAACTTTAGATCATAAAGTTCAGTGGGGCGCTCAAAGATTGTATCTTGCAGGAAAACTTAGCTCAGCCGCATACGCAATTCGGAAAGTGAGACAGTTTACTGATGTAGATACTGCGAGACTTGTATATTTTAGTTATTTTCACAGTGTCATGTCTTATGGTATATTATTGTGGGGCAAGGCAGCTGACATTGAGACGATTTTTATTCTCAAAAAACGAGCAGTACGTAGCATTTTTAATCTAGCTACACGAGTTTTGCTGATAGAGCGATTTAAAGAAATAGGGCATACTTACTGTTGCATCGCAATATATATTTGCAAACATTATGTTTATTAAACATAATATTCACTTATATAATAAGAATAGTGATATACATAACTTAAACACTAGAAATAGGCATAAGTTAGTAGATCCGTATCATCGATTACATAAAGTTCACAATACATTTGCGGGACTTGGTATACGTTTCTTTAATATATTACCCATTAATATAAATAATTTACCATTACTTCAATTTAAAAGAAGGGTTATTATTCAGTCAACGACTACTTGAATGACAAAAACTCATGGAACTAGTTGCTTGTTCTATACACGATTAAAGTTTTGTATTACTTATAAGTCAATTTAGTAATGTAGAGAGGTACCTCGTGATTTATTTGTGACGTTTTCAGGTATCGTGCTTCCCATTTCAATTATTATTGAAAATAAAATTAAACACATGAATCCACAATCGCATTTAGTCACGGACTGCCTTTGCATTGTCACAGTGTATAAATGTATGCACCCTTATGCCATCCTACTGTCTATTACAGATTAATATTAAATCTACTAATTCCTTATTATTTCATCTCCTTTACATTATTAAGTAATTATTTATTTAAAATTATTGTTATAAGCTTTAGATTTATATAGTCAGTAATATATGGCATAATGGCTGCAACACCTTCTTGATATGAGTTGTAAAATATTGAAATTATATTTAATTGGCGATTTAAAAGAGTGGACATGAGTTTCTTGCAGGTTTTTCTCATAGGCTCAACCCTTTGCCTGAACCTAGCAACTAACCTAACTGTAGCTTCAGTAACTTAGTAAACTCACTAACCTATATATTTCGATGTTCATAAGTGTTACTTTGTGACCTAAATGAATAGATGATTTTGACTTTGGCTCACGAATAGTCACGAATACATGATATACTCGTACGTCGAAAACAATCATAATAGCGCGTAATAATGTGACACTCTATGATGTTGGCTTTATTTAGAGATATGTGAAACACATGTTTCTGTGTACATGCTGTTACATCCCTGTTCTACTTAATAAAATGCTCTATTGCAGTTTTTGCCAATTAACATCAATACAATATTGAAGAACAACAATAATAATTGCATAATAAATTTAATACTCGTACTTAATCTATTCCAGTTTATTATTGTGGCAAGTGGTTATTTTCTAGCAAAATTGCTTACTAGCTAGGGATCTGGATCTTGCCTGCCGGCTGGCCTTCAGCAAAACTAGAAATAACAATAGCTCCGGGTCGACTCTGCCCTATACTAGTAGGATATATATCGCGATATAAGTACAAGGAATTATAATCCAAATAAAATCGCGTGTAGTGTATAGTTAAAGTTAAACCGCTCAAACCCCGTTGACGCCGATCGGCGTCCTCACATTTGTACCCGTTAAACCCCGTTGACGCCTTAAGGCGTCAAGCAAAAAAAAGAGGGTCGCGCGCGATTTTTTGCCGTTTCAGTATTGAAAGGCCTGTATTTAAAGTCTTGTATTGTATATCATTGTACTCGGAATGAACTGAGCTTTTCGAACGAACCATTTACCAACTGAATAATATTTATATAATATTGTTATTGTCATGTCACGTGACTCCGCGCCGAGCGTTCGTTCGTCGATGATATTTGTGCTGCTGTATACTGTCGTTTTCTGTAGGGAAAGTGTAATACTTTATTAGAAAGCTTATTCTTTCTATTTTTAGACACAATAAAAACAATACTGACTAATGTTATTTTTGTATAACAAACTGAAGCCCAAAATAACCTATTATCATTTATCGGATTTCACGCCCCTTTTGTTATTTGTTGTTTTTTAGTACAGTATTATATCGTATTTCAGGTTTCAATCACTATAATAGTGTTATTTATTAGTGTTTCTATAAAAATATCTGAATATAACGCACAAGGTTACGATGAATATTTTGTAAAAACAAAAACAATATTTACTTCTGCCGCGCTCTAAATGTACTCGTCACGCACGTCAGTGCCACTTTCAAATGTCAATATCTTAATTTTTTCTCACAGCCATATACAAGGTGGCTATGACCGATGGGCATTAAAATGGACAGAGTATTCCATATGGGCTCAGTGTTAATTCAAAACGGTTAAAAACTCGATAAAGATAAAAATAGAAAATCACTTTTTTCAAACAAATTAAAACAATTTAATACGCAAACACCATTTATAAACATTTACACTAACCTGCGGTCACTTGCATAACAAAACGGCAACGTCGCAATTTGTTGTCTTTCATTTTGCCGATGGCGGGCGGCGGAGCCACAGATGTTTCAAGTGTGTACGTAGCTAATACAGTTTTACGGGCACAACACAATTTTTAGTCAAAGAGAATACAATATTTAGTACCTACATAATTATTACTAACTACACAAATCACCTCAAATCCAAAATTAAATTTTCAATATGTCCACCATTCTCATTTACACACAACTGAAATCGACGTAAGATATTATTTTGTAGTCTTACAATGAAGTTATTGTCCGCTACCAAGCTTTTTAATTTATTGAATGCTACAATTATTCTATTTCTAAGTTCGTCTATTGTATTTACATCCGTGGCGTACACTTCACCTTTCACGTACCCCCACAAAAAGAAGTCCATAGGCGTTAGGTCCGGAGATCGGGGGGGCCATCGTACGGGGCCGAATCTGCCCAAACATTTCTGTGAGTCGCGCCCTGGAAGACACCACTGAATGTGGAGGCGCGCCGTCTAGCTGGTACCACAACCGCCGATATTCGGCTACGGACAGTTCATCTACGTACTCACTAACGGGACCATTTAATATGTCCAAAAACTTTGTCGCGTTAAGGGTGCCGTCAATAAAAATAGGGTCGATGACATGATTTTTATGCATGCCCGCCCACACGTTCAGTGAAAAGCGGTATTGATGTTCGGACTCCCGAAACATGTGTGGGTTTTCTTCACTCCAATATCTACGATTCTGTCTGTTCTAAATGCCGTTGCGCGTAAATGTACTCTCATCGGTCCACACAATATTGGATTAGAAGTTATCGTCGAAACTAACGTAATTTAACAGCCACTGACAATAACTATTCCTAACCGGCAAGTCTCGGCTCAATAAGGCTTGGAGTTTTCTAAATTTGTAAAGTTTGCGCCTATTACGTTTTAAAACCGTATGCACGGTGCCACGACTTACTCTGAATTGTTGCGCGGCTCTATGAAGGCTTGTAGGGTTACGGGCGAAATGCTCCAAGATTTGTTCTTGCAGCTCGTGCAGCGGGTATCCGCTGTGCAGCTACTCCTTCTTGATGCGGCACTATGGGTTTATTTTCCCGTGTCCTTTGTACTGCCTTTACTATGCTTTTTTATTGCTGGGACATGTACGGCTGTCTCCATACCTTTCTTTGTATGTTCGCAGCGCTAGGGCGGCATTTCCGTGACATTCACCGTATATCAATATCATGTCAGTGTTTTCGGACGACGTGTACGTGACGGGAGGCATTTTATTGCAATCAGCGTGTCTAATCAAGTAATCACAATAAAAACAAAAAACAAACAGTGTGTCACAAAGTTAAAAAGCCAAACACAAACACTATTTAATCCAAAGATCCGAGCGGCTCGGGCGCTGCGCTGACGCAAACTAAAAAAGTTCTTTTAATTTTTGGAGATTTTGACTCGTTAGGATCTGGTAATTCCCGGACCCAAACAATAGGTACGATGGTCTTTCCAAATGTGGACGCCAGCCGTCGGGCTAATGACCGAGGCCCAATCGCTTTCAAGAGTGCATAGTGATCTATTTTCTTTTCTTTTACTCTTATTGAATAAGAGCGGGACGTTTATTATGATTTGTTCGCTCTCTTCATAAAAGTGCAAGAGCGGCAACATTTTACGTATACGTATGCTTAGACTCTCGGTCAGCTGTTAGGGCAGATACAACCCGTTGCCATTTAGCAAAAACTAAAAGTCTATCCTGTGGCTAAACTACTGCTACTATTGAACTGAAATTTGGTGTAGAGATTGTATGTGGTACATACTATATGTAGTTAGAAATAAAGCCTCACTGTTTAATCCACCCTGTATAAATACTTCGTTTTACTATAAAGAGTATTTATCTAGAAAATAGAAAAAGTAAAAACTCTTTTTATTACATTTACATTTCTTTTGAAACAAATATTTCCAATAACGAACAATTTGTACAGTTCTGCTTAGTTTATCCATAAACTAAAGTATACACGTCAATGCGATGATTCATAATACTTGTCGTAGCTTACAATGTGTATTTCTAAGAAATACGAGCGATGTTATCATAACTCAAAGCTCAGAAACATAAACATCGATAGGGCGTGTCGAGTGTCGCTCATGTGGCGACCGCGCGACGGGTGTCTAATGTTAGCAATTATAGGTAGAATATAATTATTTTATAGAAATATTTAGTTAAGTATAGCGATGTAGAAGTATTATTTGAATATGTTTAATTGTATCCGTTATTTTTTGTTGGCAACACTGATTTTGCTCGACTGCCCTACTATGCTTGATAGTATAAAACTTACGCGCGGAACGATAACGGGCAGTCGTGCGTTGAGTGGCGATCGGATAATATATACAATGATATGTTACAATAATATTAAAGGAAATAAATACTTGAGAACTGATTCTGGAGTTTTCCTTACACTAATTGCCGGCTTTTGTTATTGTTTACATTAAGTGCGCGCGAGGTCTGAAAGGTAAAACTCTGTCCGTTTTGTGTGTGAGTAAATATTCAGAAAATAAACAGTTGTGAATTTTCAGTACAGTTCTTTTTATAAGTGCTGTATAGGACTATATTATATAATAAATTTTTGTATATACATACCTACCATGTTATCGTTGATGAATCAAAAATACATTAACAATAAATGCGTAACATAGAACAATTGAAAATCTCGCAAATGTTAATCGATTTATTTCGCTGAAAATGTTTTTTATTTCAGTGTTACTTTCTAGTAACTTTTCCGTGTTTTCTATTGGACCATTATTTTGTATATTCAGTAAAGATACAGTTTTGCTTACATTATACTGTCTTTAATGCATCTAGGAGATTATTTATATTTAATTAAAATAAGAGAGGAGCTATGGGGCGGGGCTATCCTGGGGCACGTCTGAATTATTTTGAGGGTAACTTGGCCTGACCTTGCAATAGCGAAGAATGATTGCTCGCCGAGCCGTCCATACATACATAACATATCTGTACAAATGGTTTTGATTTGTTATCGATGTGTCATCTACCTAGTTACTTGCGGTTATAATTAAAGGTAACGTAGACCAACCTGAACATTGAGAGTGCTGATCAACCCTACCGGCTTAAATTGTATTTTTAAGGGTACTTTTTTAAAAGGTTTTATAGTGCATTTATTAGGCACCACTTTGAGTGACGACAGAGCATTCTCGATGTCCATCGCGATCTGCGCGCGAACCTTGTCATCTTTGTAGTTTTGTAACATCTGTGCTCTGGAACATAATACAAGTATGTAAATAGAAACATCACAAATCATCAGAGAGAGGCATATCCAGGGTCAACGTGGTGAAATTGTCTAATCAAGGCTTAATGTCTCTGTGATACGGCGAATCAACGCTGTTATTTTCTTTAATATTTTCTATTTGTTTCAATGTAGTATATTTATAGTAGTAGTTTATAGTGGTAGTTTGTATGTACGGCAGTTTGTATCAGGTAATGAGCGAGTGTATAAAGTGCTAGGAATACCTGGAGGGGCCGGAGTCCGTCTGCACGATGGTCACGGAGGGGTCGAGGCAAACGCTGGTTGTGTCGGAGTCCGGCGTGTCGCCTACTACGGGATACATCTCTCTAAATATATAAATAGCATCGATAGGCATTTTGCTATGGTTCATCACTTCTATCGTACGAATTATTTTCTCACCGACTTTCACATGGCCTAAGTCAAAGCTCTTCTGACATCCTTCGTATAAATCGAATAGAAGAGGAATACCTAAAACAATGTTACGAATGACACACATACACAGACCAGCAGAACAATTTACTGAGATGAACACACGAGAGACATTTTGTTATCGCATACGATACGCACCTTCGCCTTTAATGGTCAAAATTTCTTCGCACAAAGAGTTGACCCAAAACTGCAGCTTGAATTCATATTCTTTAACTTGCTTGGGACGGAAGAATATAGATATTTTAATACGTTTGCCCGGCTCCACTTTTGGCACCTTCTTGTGATCAACAAATAATTCCGGCAGATTGGAAAAGTTTAAGTCGAGACTAAAAGAATATACTTATTTTTTATTTTGGTACTTTATTATTTAATAATATACATACTATACTATTTAATAATATAAATAACTTACAGCACAGGCACTTTGTCTCCGTTGGTAAACGCAATACTTTTCTTGTAAGTGGCGTCAGGCGTGTTGATAAAACATTTGCCAAAGTCATACTCCATGCACGAAAAATGATATATAGGCTTTTCTATCGCCGCATATAGGAATATGCAGTACTCCGGACCATCTGAGATCTGAAGCATACGTAACAAGCTTGACCAACTTCTCGTGTGTAATGGAAGCATCGATCTTTTATAAATGTTTACCAACGTTAATTTCATATGGCGCTATGATATCAGTGTAGGACACACATCAAATTTTAGAGGACATTACACGAAAATTAATACTAGCTCTACCTTACATGCTGTGAACATGAACTCAAGACCTCTTGGCTTCGTAGTCCATTGGTGGTTTTAGCAATAGATTACTAGTGCATACCAGCAACTTGACGGGGAACCCCTCAACGGGGATCTGCTTGAGCGTGAAGTAGAGCGTGCACTCGAGTTGACCGCCTGGGGTCACGTGGCCACTGCGCGGCTCCACGTGCACCTGCAGGAACTTGCGCACGTTCGTCGTGTTGTACTGCCAGTCGAAGAAGAACGTCGCAGACCCCTTGTTCTTTATGTTGAATGGTATTGTTCTTTCGTACGTCGAAGCCGTCTAAATAACAATATTTTTATACAATAATACTCAGGTAAGCAACCATTAAAAACGTATGATTCCTAAACGGATGAACGTTTCTCGATGATCATGTGTATATCATCTTACATTTTTGATTTTCGGTAATAATGTATACTGACACCAAATAATGTGTACACCCAACCATTAGTTAGGAGCAGATTGTTCTGGTAGTGAGCGTGTTGTGACCGAGTCTTAATCTACTTTTACGCTCGCTAGTTTTAGCACCACGCCTCATACTATGCGCCTGTTCAGTTCAGTCGCCATGGAATAAAACATACGTAAAGTTGCGAAAGTGTGTGTCCGTTGGTTTGTCCTTATTTCACGCAGGCCGGCAAGTGATGTATAATATATTTTATACGAAAAAGATGCCTGGTTGCTGTGGAGTAGACCATTAAGCGACGGGGAAGCTACGGTTAAGAGCTAGTTACTAATATTTTAAGTAATTTTTATATTTAGTTGTTAACAATTAGTCTTAATATTCCAGAGAAGAAGAATTAGATCTGTTAGTTCAGTCGAGTATGGTACAAGCCAAGGTATGATACTGTACCTGATCTAGATAAATATTGGTGTCAACTTCGCTGTTCAGTATATGTTCGTTGCCGATGAGGTAGTAGGTGACGTTGGGCTTGATGGAGTGGCTCAGAGCGTTGACGCACAACATCAAGTACTTGGTCAGGTAGGTGATGCTGCAGAATATTTTAAAGGACAGCGGGCCATCTTCGATGGGGGTGTAAATCATCCTACAAATGAAACCGTGCACTTTACTTCTGATGCACCTCGACTTGTTCAACGGGCAGGAAATCAGCGCTAGTACTTATAGATATCAGTCATGATAGCACTGACGCCCTGTCCATATATTTGTTTATAATTGTTAGTTATTTTGTAAGTTATTATATATTTTCATATTGCAAAATGATATACCAAAAACATATCGACTTAAATAATACAAAGGTGACGTTGCCATGTTTCCTCAAATTCTGTCATGTCACCGCATTCGCAGTCGCCATTATTAGCCTGAAAGTGTGTTACTGTACGGTTTCAATATTTTACTTTGTGACAATCTAACATTATAATGTATGATAGATCCAAATATTATGTTTTAAAGGCTCAAATAAATATCTTATAAGCATAGGTTCCG
The DNA here is from genome assembly GCA_963675205.1 of Catocala nupta. NCBI lineage: Eukaryota > Metazoa > Arthropoda > Insecta > Lepidoptera > Erebidae > Catocala > Catocala nupta. The sequence continues at coordinate 31,334,703 of OY776089.1, read as the reverse complement.
TCGAATGGTAAGCGGTCACCTCAGCCGACAGCGGCAATACCGAACTACCGCTGCCACAATATAAATACTTTTAATTAATGTTAATAGCTTAAATTGTAGTAAACTTGTAGTTGTAGTAAAGTTCAATAATTACTATTATTGAACTATAAGCTATTTATAAATTAAACTACTTACTTACTTTATACGGATTTTGCCGCGTTGTTTTATTTAAAAACACTTATAATACATAATTTTGAGCTGTAACACAGTAGTGTAACACTTTTATTAGAAAATTTTGAACTGGTTTTAAGTAAACGACGCGGTAAAATCCGTATAAAGTTGTCTAATTTCAACATCCAAGTGATTGTTAATTTTTTAAACTTTTTTAATTTTTGCTTTATTTTGCTAACACGTAAGTAGAACTTAAGTATATCGTGTATACTACGGTATTCACGATATACTTAAGTTCTACTACTACGGTATATACTTACCATGTATAGTATATATATATATACCTATATATCGTGTTCATGAAATAACTCGAAACTTACGAAATGTACGTGTTGCTGTTCTACTACGAATTGTGCTAAAATATTACGATATTCTGTGTAAAACTATGAGAATTAACAAATATTGAACCAGCGCACACGGAACACCTAGATCAATAATTACTTGTTGCTTTTCTGAAGCACCAAACAGCGCCATACAAAGGTAATTATGATTGCCCTTTTTTACGAAAGTGTAACAGTGTAGGTATTAGATATATCATACTTGATCGGCGTCTCAGAGCGAGGCTTGAGCGTTCCTTGGTTGGGCTCCACAATGACGGGCGTCTTGCCCGACTCATTAACCATCGAATTGCCCATAAACTCGAACTGTAACGGTTCGTTTTCGTTGTTCTTCAGCATGACGTGGTTAGTGGTTGTGAAGCCCACCAGAGAGTTCCGTATGATGAGGATGGTGGGCACGAACACCACGTCCGGCTCGCGCACCAGCCCCACCACCAGCACGTTCATCACCAGCCTGTACACCGGGATTAACAACTTCCACTGCGACTCGTACACCTGCGCACACCACACCACAATACGTAACATGTCATCGCTTCTATTAACACTAACAACGAGAGCTAAGTAGAGGGAGCAAGCGTACAAAAGGTTCATAGGTCATACCCCTGGCGCAGTCGGCGAAAACGTGAATGTTACTTCTGTAGAAGTACCCCCTTCCACGTATCCTTTCAGCATGTTGCAGTGTACTGGGATGAGCTCCGGCTTGTCAGACATCACCATCTCGAAGATGAACTCATACGCTTCACTCGTCGGGTTTATGACGCTGAATGTTCTGCAATGAGGCGACAGTTGTAAGTCGAAGCGATGCCGGCGCGCTTCCTAGCCTAGCTGGCCACTGCTTATATAAAACAAACGCACTAACTTTTTGTAACAGCCTGAGCCCAACACGTTAAATTCCAAAACAGTCATATGTGGAGGTAGAGCGACTCCTGTGACTTTCCTCCTCCCTGACGTCAAGTAGTCGCTCTCCTCGACGTCCAGGTGCACGTAAGGGATCAGCGAGCGAGCATTCAGCTTGCACGCGATGTTCTGGTCGTACGGGTCCAGGTTATCTGATTGTAATAAGTAATTAAGTATTGTATTTTGTAGTGTAGGTCATGAAATTATCATTATATAATACAAAACTTGAGAGGTGTCAAGGGACACCCGGATGGAACGAAGTTCCTTTCGATTAATTAGTGAAGGAATTGTAATAAAAATTTTTTGATTAATTAATTTATAAATTTCCGAAAATCTAAGAAAATCCATAAAAGATACACACCCTACATGGCGCGTGCATAATAATAAGAAATCTGTTAGCTCGCAGCTGGCCACAAGGTCACGCGTTTTTTCCATAATGAAGTAATCTGCTGGCGCATGAATGAACAGTGCGAGCGAGATAGCGTAACTACTTACGCACGCCGCACAGCTTACAATAGCTTACTCTAACAAAAAGTGTCGTGACAACTTTTCGTAAGAATTTTTTCCGTCTAGCCCCCTTTCACAACGCGCGATAAGGAACTTCGTTCCAAAAATATAATATACATGTCTGCCATGTTTACCTATGATGCTCTTCAGCTTCACTTTGAAGTCAAATGCATCAAGAGGAGCGAATGTGACAGTGAACACTTGTTTTTCATTGGAGTTGAGGCAAGCCTTGGTGGGCTCGATGCGGAAGGGTAGGTCCACCTCGAACCACGTGTCTACGCTCTGCCGGTCCACGCTCATGCTGAACAACGTCACTTCACTTGCTTCTGTCGTCATATACCAATAATGATATTTAAAAACTCTTACCCTCATGTCAAGTTTATGGTTTATTATTTATATTTTTTTACGTATGATAATATTATTGCATACAGTCTTACTCTGGACTATCTCTAAGCCGTGACTTCGCGCAACGTAATTTATGTGAAGCATACGATGCACTAGAATTTAGTACAATAAAATATGTCTTGGTCTTTAAGTTGAACCCCACACTACTAAATTGTCTAAAAGTCTCAACATCCGTTTAGTGGATTTAACTCGATGTTGTAACAAACACAAAGGCAAAACTGCTCCTGTAAATTGTCAACATTAATTAGTTACTGCAAAATATTGTTGTGTACAAGCGCAGCCTCGTTACGGTTTTATAATAACTAGCGGTCGCCAAATGGGCGAAATTCGACCACAATTGATTTAAATTTTAAATTCGATCGTTATTAGGGTTTTTGTCTATAACTATACCCTTTTAGTCACATTTCATATAGTTACCTACTCTACATACAATAGGTATATGTAACCATAGTTACGAAGAATTCTGTGACATCATCATTAATGTATTTCTAATGCCTATTCTATAAAAATATTAGGATTCGCCACTCCTTCTCCATATCTATATATACGTGAAGCAAAAGCTTTGTACCCCTTTTTACGAAAATTGCGCGGACGGAGGAGTATAAAATTTGGCACATTTAAAGTTTATATGGAGAAGGAGTGACGAATTCTTATTTTTGTTATAAAATATTTATTAGAAATATATTAAATTAATGAAAAAACGCTACACGCACACACCCATGCATTTGACACACGCAGTCGAATCGCGTTCGTAGTATTTCGGCATTGTTCGTCTGACGTCGTACAATTCTTCGGAATTATGTTTACATATATCTTATTTATATGTAATAAAGTAAAAAAGAAAACAAAGTAGTAAGCTTAGGAATATCAATGGAAGAGTACAGGTAAGTAAATAATAATTTGCTTGAAAAAGATACGTAAATTAATCTCCATCTGACTTGGTGAAATCTAAATGAAAAGTGATAATAAGATTAATAAAAACATAAAAAAAAATAAAAATGTTTATTTTCAGTAACAAAAAAGTACACTTTAACAATTTAGGTAATTGGAGTCACTTGTTAAGCAAACAATATGCTTGTGATAGGTGGCTCCGCTCAACAGAAGAACCGACGACGGGTACTTATATAATTAACAAATAAGAGCTTTAACATTTATAAAATAAAAGTAATTAAAATAAAAGGGAAATAAAATAAACAATTTAGCAACAAATACAGAAGTATGTATCAATGGTACACTGTACCAGATGCGTGTACGATATGTGCGTGTATGTGTGTGAGTGTGTGTGTGTATTTATGTGTGTGTGAGTGTGTGTATGTGTATGAGTGAGTGGATTAGGCCTACTGTAACAAACTTTCACTATGCTCATAGCTCAATGTTTTCAGCCAAACTGTTAATGTTTTCTTACATTCTGCGTATGTCATGTGGTATATTTTTAATTCCTTGTTTATCAGTTTATATAGATGTGAAGACTGCCGTGGGTATTGACGTGATGCAAATGTCGATTTGACTACGACTGGGGGTGCGACTACGTAGTTCCTTCTAATATTCGGTCTTGATGAATTATAGGGCAGAGATTTATGTTGACTCCGCCAGTTGACACCGAAGAGAGCGGACGTGTGTCGATTGTATTTATTATTTCTAAACAGTAATTATTTTGATTGGTCGAACATAGTAAATTTCAATTCCTTGTCACTCTTGTAGATTTCTTACCTGCTGGATACTCCCACTAGGCGATCTTAGAAAGGGATATCAATATTTTTGGCCATTACTTACCGAATTGAGCATCGAAAAGTAAGCGGTGGTGTGCTGGGGTTTGATCCCGCACTCTCGGCGTGGGGCGGTGCTATCAACCCGACCACTTTAGCAGCCCCGCCACGAAGACAGTAGCTGCTGTCGACGAAATAGCTGTGTGCTACGTGCGACGCTCCACTAACTGCGCTACGACGGCCGTCCGCTACTAGTGCTACAGACTGGCTACGCGTCGTGTATTGGCTACGCACGTTGTGCTATGACGAAAGCAAGTAATAATACAGTACCGTACGTGCATTTAGCTCCACACCGTACACGTTGTATACAGGTATTTATTGATTTAATTACTATACGAATATGTTGAACGTTAAACGTACGCCACCAAAGGCCGACAAAAGTACAAAAAGCCTACAAATACCGTCTGAAAAGGTTGTCAATGCTGCCGTTTCAGTGAGCGAAAATGTAAACACGAACAGGAATAAACGCCCTCGGTCTGAAAATTCACCACAAAGCGGGCAGTCCTTACGGTTACAGGACTGACAGGATACACTTACAAACTGGAAAACTAAACAAGATACTATACATCAAATTTATTAGAAAGCCAATCAGCTCTCATTGCGAAACTAGCATCCGATATAGATAAAATAAAATCTCAAAACGTTCAAATTAAAAACTCAAATGCCGAAATCTCGCAGAGCTAATACAAACAATGTCCTTTTTTAATGAGAAATTTGAGGAGGTGAATAAGGAAATCGCGGGATTAAAAAAAGAGCGACTTGAACAGAATACTTATATACAACAGATAGAAAAAAGGGTTCAGGATCTGCAATATAAATCCCGTTCGTCTGCAATTGAAATCCGTAATATCCCCCAAGCTGATAGTGAAACCAACTCTCATCTAATTACATCCATGTGTAATATTGGAGAAGCAATTGTTATTCGTATACTGAAATCAGAACTCCAGACACTTACTGCTTACTGGGCAAACCTATAGCCCCGCTTATTGCAGAATTTACCACTGTACATATGAAACAGAAAGTTCTCTCAGTCGTCCGGTCGTACAACAAGAAAAAGGAATCTATAAAAGATAAGCTTAACACGGAAGATACGGTATTAAAGGTCAACGCGATCCCATCTATATCGGCGATCATCTAACACCCAGTCTGCGAAAGCTCTTCTACCAGGCACGACAATTTGCCAAGAAGAACGACTTTAAATTCTGCTGGGTTACCAACTGTAATATATACCTTCGCAAGAAAGAGGGTGACAGTCACTTACTAATTAACACCGAAAAACGTCTCCAGGACCTTACCAACAATTTGTGACTATACGATGTCACTATTTTAACTTTTTGCGTTTGTAAGATGTTTCTATTTAGTTTTGTTTTTTATGTACGATTATTTTTTATATTATTTTTAAATCATACCTTTCCCATAATTATATACACATTCATAACTACACCCACATACACAGAAATCAACATATCTCAATACAATTTACTACAATATAATGTACACACACCTTTACACTACAATACACAACTAAACCATCACGTAAAACACATTATGAACAAGTTAACTGACACACATTACGTTACTTATTATGTACCTAGCTTACACATAAACTTAATTAATAATGGCTGCTATAAATGCCATTAACAATGAATTAGACAACCTTGGCACTAATCGTGGGTTTGTTTGTACACCAAGTGATTGTTAGAAGTATATAAAATTGTCATACAGTAATATAAACATTTTCCATACAAACATTCGCAGTGTCAACAAAAATTTTGATAATCTATTAACGTTGATTAGCCTAACTAAAATTTAATTTGACGTGCTTATTCTGACGGAATGTTGGTTATCTAAAGTCACTAATGTACCTATAATGGAAGGATATCAATCTCGCTCTACAGGTCAAGTTTCAAACCAAAATGAGGGCATTATTATATATATAAAGCAATGTTTGAATTTCACTATTAGGGAGCCAAATATGAAGTTTAGAAATAGTCTTATATGTGAAATTGACTAGAAAATGGCAATTGTAGCAGTCTACAGATCACCATCTTATAACACGAAACAACAATTAGACAACTTCTTCTCCTGCTTAAACGATGTTATGATAATGATGTTTTCAAATATCGCGCTTATAGGAGACCTTAATATTGATATAAAGCCAGGTAATAACAGTCCCTATGGTCTTGATTACCTGATATTAAACACGACCCATGGTTTATCACCTGCACATCTCCTCCCCATAAGAATCGGAAATTGTCTAGATCACGTTTTTCTAAAGTCCATTTTACCTGCAACTACCCTAATCTTGGAGTCCTACGTAACTGATCACAAACCAATAATACTAAGCTTTGCCAATAGCGAGCTACCTCGTAAACGACATTTTGTTACCCGTTTAAATTATGAAGCTGCAAAAAAGAACTAGAGAAAACAAATTTAGCCCATATCTATTCTATTAATGACGCTAATAAGGCAATGAACGCACTGTTAACGATAATATCATCCATCATTACTAAACATCAAATTACAACAAAAATCCCTAAAAAGCGTAGAACTCTAAAACCATGGATAACTCCCGGTTTATTCAAATGTATCGCATATCGAGATAAAATGCATATTGAAGCCAGAAAGGCACCCAACAACCCTGTTCTTAAAATTACGTACACTCGTTACAGAAACTTTTGCAATTCCTTACTGAGAAATTTGAAAACATTAAATGAATCTAACGAGCTAGAGAAAGCAAAACAAAACCCCAAGGCTTTATGAAAAGTTATAAAGGATATAACCCATACGCAGAAAGCACGTAATAGTTCAAGTGACTTACTAAAATTATGTCATGATCCTCAATTATCTGTTAATGAAGTCTGCAATTATTTTACTAATATAGGGAAAAGGTTGGCATCAAAAATAGCATCACAAAATATTACAGATAATTCTGCCGACACTCTCAGAACCTATTAGTCGCCCGTTAACTCTTTGGTCCTTCTCCCAGTAGACGAAACAGAAGTAGAGTCTCACATAATACAGCTGCGTAACGACTGCGCCGTAGGTTGGGATGGGATATCATCCCTTATGTTAAAGCAGAGGAGGGGTATATTGATTTCACCTCTAACATACATCTTTAATCTGTCTCCATAGCGGCTTTTTTACCGATAGCCTTAAAAGAGCTATTATTCACCCTATACATAAGAGCGATAACAGGAATTGTGTCAACCATTATAGACCAATTTCTGTACTATCCTCTCTGTCCAAGATCCTAGAAAGAATCCTCAATAAGCAGCTAGTAGCATTTCTTGGGAAATATCGCAACATTGTGGAGAACCAATATGGTTTTAAATCTGGTGTTTCAGCTGAAGATGCAGTACTGGATCTGACTGAATCTGTCGCTAGGAGCTCGGACAATAGAGTTAAATGTCTGGGTATTTTCTTGGATCTAACAAGAGCGTTTGAAACAGTTTCTGTTCCCAGACTCATAATCAAACTTGAACGTATTGGAATACGAGGTGTAACATTAGATCTTTTTAAGGACTACCTGACTAGTCGTACCCAGAATGTGAAGATTGAGACTTACCTCAGTGATGAGCAACTTGTAACGTGTGGGATCCCCCAGGGAAGCATTTTGGGGCCTACGTTATTCCAAATTTATGTCAATGATCTTTGTAGTCTATCCCTCCCAGGCAGTAAGATCTATGCATATGCTGACGATACTGCTATTCTCATCTGTGGACCTACCTGGGAGAAAGTCCAAATAAGAGCCAAATCTGCTCTTAGAGATGTTATGACTTGGCTGAAAAACAACCTACTTACCTTGAATACGAGCAAAACCACAAAGAGCGGTTTCAAAAGTGACTAGGAAACCGTGCAGATACCCCACATCTCAACTCTACACCGATTGAAAAGTACTAACGGTCCGCCAGCTCTTTGTACTCCAATGTACTTTAAGAAAACACAGTATCTGCCCCCCACCAAATAATAGAAAAAGAAGAAATCTATCATCGGGCACTAAACATAATACTACATTTGCAGAACACTAATTCTACGTACTAAGCAAGCATATCTATAAAAAAAATTACAAACTACTGAATATACTAGAATCAAATACACATGCAGTAAAATTAAAAGTGACCGAGTGGTTGTTAAAACAAGACTACAATACGACCGAATCAATACTTATGTATATCACATAATCCACATAAACCTTTGGACAACCACACTTTTCTTTATTCTACGTTTCTATAATCCACACCGTAATGCCCACATACGCACATGCACATACGCACATACACACACGCCCCGCGCGCCTGCATACACACACATACACACACATACACACACACATACACGCACGCACGCACGTACGCACGCACGCACTCACGCACGCACGCACGCACCATATATCCTTTAAATAACTCCAGAGGTGACCCTCGTATACCTATGTCTTCTAGTCTGTGTAAAAGAATTGAGACAGAGACAGTATCAAAGGCTTTTCCCAGGTCGAGGAAAACAGCCAGACACGCTTCCAATGACACTGACACACATACTGAGATGGTGAGAGTATATTTTGTGTTGAGTATTTTATTAATTGTGTGTTTATAAGCTTTTCGACTACTTTCGAAATTGATGGCGGTACTGATATTGCCCTATAGTTTGTTGGATTTGTTCTGTCATCACTCTTGTACACAGGGGTTATGAGTGCTTGTTTTAGAGCAGAAGGAAAAACGCCTTGTTCAAAGCACAGTTTAGTCAGGTATGAGATTATTGGGGCAACTAGATCATGGGAGGCTTTTAAAAAACTCGCTGGTATTTTATCCCATCCTGCAGCGCTGTCACTTTTCAAGGACATTATTACTGGGCTGACTTCATTTGGATCTGTATTTAGGAGCGCGAAAGAGAAAACAGGAGTATTTTTTATTTCTATAGTGATATTGTTCTGTATTGGGAGATAAAATAAGATAATTTATTTGTGTAAACACACAACAATTTAAATGTCAAAATTAGCATGCATAGTAAAATATAATTAAAAAATAACCCTATTCATAGTTTTAATTGAAAATTGTCAAAAGATTAATTATATTTGTAATAATGATAAAATATAAACAAAATTCGCCTTTTCTCTTCGCCATTTTCAAGTAATAGTCATAATAGTGAAATAAAATAATAAAAATAATAAATAATTCAATTTGAAATAAAAAATTAAGAAATATTTAAACATCGGGATTATATTTTTAATAAGTATTTAATTTAATTTATTATATTATTAGCTAAAAAGTCATTGACATTATAGTAAGCCATCAGCACAAGGTATGTCCGCAGTTTTTTTTTTTGAAGACTTCATTTTTTAATATTTTCCATTCTTTAGGCAGTTTGTTAAATATGACGGGTGCCATGAAGAAGACACTTCTGCGCATAAGTGCAGTCCTAGAAGTATGACAGAGCTTGCTGTTGTCGCGTCTATTTCTAGGAACTCTATCATTCAAACGAGGGAATAAAGTAGGATTTGATTTAACGAACATAGCTGTCTCTAAAATATATATGCATGGCAATGTCAGTATTCCATATTTAACGAAGTAAGGCCTGCAACTATCTGTAATTTCAACATCGATTTGATACATTTCTTTTGTATTTTAAAAGCCATTTCTTTACCAGTCGAGTATCCCCAGAACATGACGCCTTATCTTAAAACAGATTCTACCATTCCATAGTACGCCGTTAATATTGCTTCTACGTTAGTATCTCGCGAAAGTTTGTATAGGGCATAAGAACTACTACTTATTCTTTTACATAAGGCTTCAATAGGAGCCTTCCAATTTAAAGAAGAAAGGCAATATCAGTGTCGCTTATTTTGAAAGCGAGCGTGAACGAATTTATATACATTTTATAGAATTATAGCAGTAGTTTATTTTCTTAGTTATAGTTTTTTTTTATTTAATGGGATAAGGCAAATAAATAATAAACAAATATTTTTAAGATCTGAAATACACATAGCAATAACTAAACGCCAAACAATCAAATGTCAAATAATAAACAAATATTTTGTTAGATCTGAAATACACTTACAATAACTAAACGTCAAAAGCGACGTTTACAAGTAGCATTATATAATTACCATAATCAATTACGGACAATACTCATAAGTGGAGTATAACAGTTAATGGTTTGGTTTAAAACTTACTCTTTTTATATTTGAGACAGATGACAGAACACGTGCATTTCTGTCATCTGTCATTGTTACAGTCGTCTTGTCACAGGTCTTTTGAGTGATTAAGCGTCTGTTATTAACTTATTTATTTTTGTATTTTCGCATTGCTGTTGCATTCCAAATATAGTTTCATTTTACACATAATTAACAACTTATATCTATATATGGTGGTGAGTGCTGATGAAACGCCGTAGAAGTAAAGTAAATGCTATTGCGTGAGAGCTTTGCAAAGTATGATTGGTGTAAGTCTGCTGAATAGAGTGAGGAGCAACTTAATTACATAAAAGTGTGATATATATAAAGAAAGACGTAGTATTAAGTATTGGAAAAGGTACCATGAGATGATTTTCCTTTCAAATTACGGTTACGCTCATGATACGTAGTACCTCCTTATGTATGTATGTCGTTTAATACATAAAATGCTATTATACCTTCATACATACATATTCCAGAATGAACACATCTTTTTAATAATACTCTAGGTTTACCTACATGCATTAAAACGTAACCTAACCTAACTTACAATGTGAGTCTTTAACTTCGTTTCACATGAAAATCCCATGTTCCTACAATATGCTGTAATTACATTTTATTTTAATAGGCCTTAGATCTATCTTTTTTAAGTATTTGTACTAATGTACGCGAAGTCTAAATGCGACACTGATAATGCACGGTTATTTGCCGTTCTTCTTTCGGTCAATCGTTAAACCTAAGAATTTCGTAATATTAACTGCATTAATCGTATTATTATAGTAATTCATGTCAAGATTATTATTATATGTCAATGAACGTTGGGAGAAGTGCATTATAAAGGATTTTTATATATTAATTTTTAAGTTATTATTATCTAACCAAGTAATAATATTATTTAGCGTATTATTGATGTTGGTTTGGTAGTGGTACTTAGATTTACAAGGTATAATTACGGAACTGTCATCCGCAAAAAGCGTCATTGGATGTCTTGTATGTAGGAAGTGGAAGACATGTAGGAAGGTCATTAATGTAAAGTGTAACGAGAAGAGGTCCCAATACACTTCCCTGAGGAACACCGTGAATAATTTTACGCTCTCCTGATACATATATATTTTCCAGTTTAGTATGAGCATCAATTTTGCTTATTTCAGTTTTTTGTTTTCTATCATTCAGATAAGATTTAAAGAGGTTTTGAACGTTTCCTCTTATTCCACAGGCATCTAACTTTTTTAATAAAGTTTTATGTTGGACATAATCAAATGCCTGGGTCATGTCGCAGAATATTGCACAAATGGGAATATTTTTATCCATATTTGTCATAACTGGGTATAAAAAATCAAATATAGCCATATTTATGGTTTTGCCTTGCCTAAAGCCCTTCTGTTCTTTACATATTATATGATTTTTTTCTAAGTATTGATTAGTCTCTTTGTATATATATTTCCTATTATTTTTGAAAATATTGGTATTAGTAATATAGGCCTATAATTTTCCATTAATTCCTTATCCTGTTTCATGAATACAGATTTTAATATATAAATTTTTAGCGCGTTAGGAAATACCCCTTGTGATATACTTAAATTTATTATGTGACTTAACGGTTTACATATTGCAACAGCAACAGATTTAATTAGTTTTGTACAAATACCGTCGTATCCAACGCTATTTGTATTTTTTAAACCTAGAATTATCTTAAATACCTCATGCGGAACGCTTGGGGACATAAACATAGAGCTTTTTTTGGTTTTGATGTTTTGTATGGCAGATGTATGTACAGGCTTAATTTTATCTATAAAGACGTTATTAAATGAGTTGGCATTAAGTTTTTGGTCCGTGACGATATTATTATTTATATTTAGTTTATTAATGGTATGGGGATGTTTAAGTTTATCATTATTTATTATTTGCCAAATTGTTTTAGACTTGTTGCCTGAGGTTTTTATTTTGTAGCAATTTTGAGCTCGTTTTGTGATATTAATAATTTTCTTGAATAGCCTATTATAATTTAGAAATCTGTTTTTGTTCTGTATATTAGGTTTATATCTATATTGCCACAGCAAATATCGTCTCTGCTTACTGCATGTTTTTATGCCTCGAGATACCCAATTTTGTTTTTTATTTAATTTAACAGAGATCTTGGTAGTAGAGCCAAGCTGGTTACAGCATGAATGGGCCGGCTCAACCGGGGAAGTACTACCCTCTCACAGAAAATCGACGTGAAATAGCAGTGTCTCACTGCTGTGTTTCGTTCGGTGAATGAGAGTGCCGGAGGCCTAAGCATGAGGTGACGATTCTCGCAGCTTACGAGGGACCTGCAGAGTATCCGTAGAGTCATTGTGTGGGTGGCGCGAGTCGACCCGGCGGCCAGGGAGAGCCGTAGAAACGGTGTTCTGCTGGCCGCCCGCGGTATAGTCCAGAGGCCCAACCGAGTCTAACCAACTTGGTTGGCTGCCTCATCATGCCGCGCATAATCTCGAGGTGGCTCGTCGTGCCGGATGGTGACCGGAGGGTGGGTCCCGGCGACCACTTTCGGGAGGGTACGGGGGTCCTTCCGTCCGTCGGATCGGCTATCGCCATACCACACAGTAATATGACGAAACTTGCTCTGCGCCTTGCCCCACTTTGTTGCGAGAATAGCCGCCTCTTTTTTTTTTTTCACGCTTTCCCTTCCTTTCACTCTATGGCAGTACAAACAAAGCATTGTCGTTTAACAGCAGCCAATCGCCGTAACCCCACCGCTGCTTCCTCTTCCGGTGTCGTGGAGTTTATTAACATCAGAGGACTCCACGCCAACCTTAATGCTGTCCATCACCACCTGGAGACGGCTCGGCCGGCAATGCTTTTTCTAACGGAGACACAAATACGCCGTCCTGCAGACACGACCTACCTGCAGTATCCCGGCTACGTGCTAGAGGAGTGTTTCCTCGCGAAAGCCGGGGTATGCTTGTTTGTTAGGGCGGATATTTGTTGTCGCCGTCTACACTGCCTAGAGGACCCTTCCTTCTCTGTCCTTTGGGTACACGTAGATCATGGCTCTTTCAGCCAAATCTACATGTGCCTCTACCGATCCCATTCAGGAGACGCTGAGACAACTCGACTCTTTGATTACCTGAGTCAGGCGGCAGACGACGCGCAGGAGCAGTTTCCGAATGCTGAGTTGGTGTTCTTGGGAGATTTCAATGCCCACCATGAGACCTGGTTGGGTTCTCCCAAAACAGACCACGCGGGACGAATTGCCCATGCGTTCGCTCTCACGCATGACCTGTCTCAACTGGTACTCCAGCCCACCCGGATACCGGACATTGCAGGTCAGGCGCCCTCTTTGCTCGATCTGCTGCTGACAAGTAACCCGAACCGGTACAGTGTGTCGATTAGTGCTCCTCTGGGCACCTCAGACCACTGTCTGGTTTGTGCCACAGCTGTTGTTGTTACGCCCCCACGACCCGAGGAGGCAAGACGACGACTGTGGCACTACTCGTCAGCAGACTGGGATGGAATGCGGGAGTACTTCGCATCCATCCCTTGGGCTCAACGCTGCTTTGAGAACAGGGATCCTTCAGAGAGCGCTACTGCTGTCGCTGGTGAAATCATCCTGGGTATGGAATATTATATTCCATACAGTGATGTCACGAGCGGTGGCAGGAAAAGGCCCTGGTTCGGTCGTGAATGCGCTGATGCTGTTGAACGCAAACAGACAGCGTACCGCGCTTGGACCAGGGCTCGCACTCTCCACGACTCTAACGTGGATCACCTGAAGGCAGCGTTCAACCAAGCCACAAAGGTCTGCAAGAGGGCATACTTAAGAGCGGATGCCCAGCGCGTCGCACGGTTCGGCCAGGAGCTCATGGCCCATCCTACGGGCAGTCGTAGCTATTGGCGCCTGACCAAAGCCGTGCAGTCCAACTTCTGCCAGACCTCGCTGCCCCCTCTGAGATATCCGAATGGATCACTGGCTCATCGGCCGCAAGAGAAAGCAGATCTGCTTGCAAATCTCTTTGCGGCCAACTCCCGAATCGATGACTGTGGTTCGCAGCCGCCTAATATTGCCAACTGCGGCTACACCATGCCTGATATACGTATCAGGCAACGTGACGTTCGTGCGATACTGCAGTCTCTCGATGTTCGGAAAGCCAGTGGACCTGACGGCATCCCAGCTGTGGTCCTCAAAAAATGTGCAGCGGAGTTGTCTCCGACACTTACGCGCCTATACCGGACGTCTTACGCCGCAGGCATTGTGCCTGAGGCTTGGAAGGAGGCGAACGTTCAACCGATTCCCAAAAAGGGGGACCGTTCCGAGCCAGGCAACTATCGACCCATAGCTATCACCTCAGTGCTCTCCAAGGTGTTCGAGCGGATTATTAACACCCAAATTGTCCGCTACCTGGAGGATCACTCGTTGATCAATGATCGCCAATACGGATTTCGGGCTAAACGATCAACGGGTGATCTTCTAGCGTTCGTCATGCACCTCTGGGGTGAGGCTATGGACAAGCACGGCGAGTCTTTGGCTGTCAGCCTAGACATAGCCAAAGCTTTCGATAGAGTTTGGCACCGGTCTCTTCTTTCCAAGCTTCCGGCCTATGGCTTGCCCCCTCAACTGTGCACCTGGATTGCAAATTTCCTGCAGAAGCGTCGTATTCGGGTCCTTTGCGACGGTCGCGCTTCCAAATTTATGCAGGTCAATGCAGGAGTGCCTCAGGGCTCCGTCTTATCCCCTACGCTCTTTCTTCTGCATATCAATGACATGTTGAATCTCGGCAACATACATTGTTATGCGGACGACAGTACCGTGCATGGGCGATATCTCGGACGTCCTGGAGCTAAACAGGCTGAGGTTGTGGGGAAAAGGCAGGATCTTGTCGTTGAACTTGACCAGACCTTGAACCGCATCTCTGAATGGGGTGCCAAGAACTTGGTCCAGTTCAACGCCAAGAAGACCCAGGCATGCGCGTTCTCAACAAAAAAGTCTCCGTTCCTTCCCCTCCCTTCTCTGAAGAACACTCCACTGGTGATACGTGACAGCCTCTCCATCTTAGGTATGGATCTTTGCCGCTCCCTTAATCCCAAAACCTACATCGAGAGCGTCATTAGGCAAGCTTCGCGAAAACTCGGAGTTCTGAACAGGGTGAGGCGGTTCTTCGCGCCTGGGCAGCTGTGCCTATTGTATAAGGCACAAGTGCGCCCTTGCGTGGAGTACTGTTCTCATCTTTGGGACGGCTCCGCGCAGTACTTGCTAGACGCTCTTGACAGGTTACAGCGGCGGGCTGTCCGTATCATCGGAGATCCAGAGGTCACGAGTTCACTGGAACCTCTGCAACTCCGTAGGGATATTGCCTCTTTGGCATGTTTCTATAGAATATACCACGGGGAGTGCTCTGAAGAGTTATTCCACCTTATCCCGCCCTCCCCTTTCCTATCCAGAACAACGCGTGCTGGGCTCAGATGCCATCCTTACACGGTGGAGTCGACTAGAGTGCGTACCAATAAGTTTGGGTCCTCATACCTCTGCCGAACGATCAAGGCATGGAATTCTCTGCCAAGGCACGTGTTTCCTTCTTCCTTCAATCCTGGGTCCTTTAAGCGGGGCGTGAAAAAGCACCTTCTCAGGCCGTCAAAGTAGAGACCTCAACATCGCCTCGGCTGCTATGAGGACGATGTGGAGGCCACTGCTCTTAGACCACACGACTGCTTACCATCAGGCGGAGTGTGGTCATTTTGACGAGCAAAATAAAAAAAAAAAAAAAAAAAAAAAAAAAGATCATTTTCTCTGGAAAACATTGTTGATACAATATCATAAATATTTCTATAAACGCATTGAAAGCGATATTTGAATCCATTGCTACGAGTATATACACATCTGAGAATTTTAAGCTATTCATATAAGATTTAAATTTTATTACATTTTGTTTGTCATAATCCCGTCTAACCATGTAATAATAATAATAATAACAGCCCTGTATTAAACTGTCCCACTGCTGGGCACGGGCCTCTTCTCAGTGTGAGCAGGGTTAGGCCATAGTCCACCACGCTGGCCTAGTGCGGATTGGCAGACTTCACATATCTTCGAGAACATTATGGAGAACTCTCAGACATGCAGGTTGCCTCACGATGTTTTCCTTCACCGTTAAAGCAAGCGATAATTAACTATTTAATACGCATATAACTTCGAAAAGTAAGAGATGCGCGCCTTGGGTTCGAACTCGAGACCTCTGCGTGGCAGTCCAACGGTTTCCCACTAGGCTATCGCTGCCATGTGCCAATGATTAATTGCATATACTGTGTTTGTAGGGCATTTAATTAATTGTGCCGTATGATCAGACAAGGCAAACTCTAATACTTCAGCTTTAAAGGATCTGAAATTATGCGCAAAATTATCTATACATGTCTGACTATGTATTCGAGTTGGTGTATCAAGTGCTAGTTTTAACCCGTTACTTAATAATAAGTTCTCAAATTCTGTTGTATGCTTGTTTCTTTTTAATATGTTGATGTTGAAATCACCAGCTAGAATAACATTTTTTTATGACCTTGTTGCATTATTGTACGCAAAAGAATATTTAATTTTTCAATACATAAGTCATAATTATTTAGATTAGGTACTCTATATATACATACAAGGACAGTTCTGTGTTCCATCAACTCAATGGCGCAACATTCAAATATACCAGCTATGGATAGTTTTGCTATTTTTTGCAGTTCCGTCCACTGATGATTTGGAGTTTTTGAGATGTGACTGATGTTTTTGAGGAGTTGATTGGATGTTATTTTATTTGCAAGAAGTTGGCTTATATTTGCAAAGTAATTGTTTACAATGTTAACCGACTCTTGAAGAGTCTCTGCAGTGTGTAGCAAAGCCGAGTTATTTGAATTAGTAGGTTTTCGTTGAGTAATATTGTTTATTGTGTACCACAGTTTCTTGGGGTTCCTTTTTTTTGGATAGATGTTCACTGTCGTATCTACGTTTTTGCTTCTTAATAATACCATTATAGTAATTGCGGTATATTCGAAAGGTAATTTTTGAAATGTTGTTGAACGGATCTTATTTTAGTCTTTTTTGTATGTTGTTACTATTTAAGATGCAGCGGAGAAAACTACTAGTCATCCATGGTTTAATCAGTCTACAGCGGAAAGGAATCGTTATAATAGATGTTGCAGCAGTTAAACAGTTCTGAAGTGTATAAATTAGATTATATGTTGGAGTACGAGGGTGATCCATAATAAAATACGTTGATATTTTAAAATGATGTTTACTCAACCAAAGTTCAGACACGAATGAATCAGCAATACAGAGAACGGGTATTTATAAGGCGATCAAAACAAACTGTCCGAGTGGTGGGGGTTAGAACACGTGTTGTTTCGATCGTTCGATTGCACGTGTTGCTTTGATCGTCTCATATTACTCACAAGTAATTCTTAAAATAATTAAATAATAATCATGGTGTAAATTACAATTCAAATAAATCATTATTTATACTTAAAACTAAATAATTAATTGAAACGCTATCACGGCCATTCTGATCAAAAGCTCGTGCCCTGAGCGGCGATATTTTAACCTGAAAAGGAAAAATGTAGAAAAGGACTTTCATACAACCTTATCAACTCTGATTTTGTTTTGTCTATATTAATCATGGTTTTATTCGCTCAGTTACCAGACTAAATCACTTACGTGATCCGTACAGATAAGTAGCGAACGTAATGTTTCAGTACAGATAAGTGGCAAACAAAGTTTGTAATTATTCTGCCCAGTTGCCAGACTAAATCACTAACGTGATCCGTACAGACAAGTGGCTAACAAAGTTTGTAATTATTTGGTCCAGTTGCCAGACTAAATCACTAATGTGATCCGTACAGACAAGTGACAAACAAAGCTATATTTATTTTCTTGCCCAGTTGTCAGACTAAATCACAAATGTAATCCGTACAGACAAGTGGCTATTAATTCTCATCGTCATCTGTTTCGATTGCGTGATTAATGACGCTATCACGGTCATCTAAATTTGGTTTAGGTACTGCTCTTACATGTTCACGTGATACAACAGTGACCTTGCTGTTTCTTAAACTTTTTACTTCGTAGCGATCATTATCGAGTATTTTTGTAATTTGGTATGGACCTAAATATTTGGGACCTAGTTTGTTGCTTGACCATTGCGTATCTTTACATAACACGAAGTCCCTCAATTTAAACGGTATAACTGACGCACACTTTTTATCGAAACGATCTTTATTTTTGTGAGACTGTTCGGTCATTCTGATTTCAGCTTCTTTACGAATCTCGTGACGGTCAGTATTAGTCTCTAATATGCACAGTTGTGCAATAGCGGGTGGAGCGCAAATTTTTCCAATCAATAATTCTAAAGGGGAGTATCCGGTTGCCTTAGATTTCGTGCAATTGAGAGAAAGTTGAAGTTCGCCTAATTTGGTAAACCAAGCTCTTTTTTTGAGATTGAGCTACTGCACTGAGGTGATCTTTAATAGTGCGCATCAAGCGTTCAATTTGTCCATTTGCTCTAGGTACACCTTTGGCGATAGCATGATGTTCAATACCACCGGATGTAAAAAGATCTTGGATTTCTTTGCTCATTATTGCTGGTTCTCTATCTGAGACTATTCGTTTAGGTGTACCAAAGAGATTAATTATTTCTTGAAAAGATTTGTGAATAACATTTGAGGTTTTATCTCTTAAGGGGTGAATTATAACAAATTTAGTATAAGCATCGATTGCTACAAATGCGTAAGCTTTTTGCGTAGTACCCGTTAGATTCCCGATCAAATCTACATGTACAGTGTGAAAGGGACTATTATTTTTGTCAATCGGGTGAAGGTTGATTTGCTTTTTACCAGATGCTTCTTTACCGACTTTACAATTCAAGCAATTATCACAAAATTTTCTGACTCTCTTTGACATATTCTTGAACCAATACTGTTCTCTGATTTTTTGTAGAGTTCTTTCCCAACCGGCGTGTAAAAGGGTATTATGGTATTCACATATGAGATTACGGACAAGAGCGTCTGGTATGACTATTCTATTATGGGATTTGCCTTTATTATCTTGAGTTTTTATAAACAAAATGCCATTTTTCATTGTATATTTTTTATCATGCTCTACCTTGTTAATTATGGATTCTCTAATATTATGTAAAGCCAGATCTCTATTTTGTTCTACGATAATCCAAGATGAGTCTTTTATTATCATATTAATAGGAGGGTTTCTACTAAGAAAATCTACGTGTGACATTTCCTCGCCTTTTCTATATTTAATGTCAAATTCAAAATTTTGTAAAAAGGACCACCATCTGTGTACTCGTGGTGTAAGTTCCTTTTTTGTTCTACTTGCCTTAAGGGCGTTGCAGTCAGTGACCACCGTAAATTGTCTACCGAAGAGAAAATGTCTAAAATGTTTTAAAGCTTTGACGACGGCGAGAATTTCTAATTCGTAAGAATGGTATTTTGATTCTGGTTCAGTTGTTCGTAAACTAAAATAGCTAATGATTTTGCGGCGGTTATTTTCAATTTGAATAAGCATTGCTCCGTAACCGAGAGAACTGGCGTCGGTATGAACCTCAATTGGTAGATCATTACGGAATATAGAGAGTATTGGTTCTGATGTAAGATAAGTAATAATTTCTTGTCTAACATCTTCGTGTTCTTTGGTCCATACCCAGGTGCTGTCTTTTTTTGTTAATTGGTAGAGAAGTGCCATTTTTTGTGAGAATTTTGGGATAAAACGACGGAAATAACTAGCAAGTCCATTAAATTGTCGCACTTGTTTAACACATGTTGGAGGTTGAGAGCTTTTAAGAGCATTTGTTTTATGTGGGCTAGGTTTGACTTCACCATTTGAAATAATATTATTTATATAATATAATTATATTTATTAAATCGACACAAAGACGATCTGTACCATTTTTCTTTTTTACCAAGAGAATGGGGCTAGAGTATGGGGAACAGCTATCTCTAATAATGTCTTTATTTTTTAGGTCCTGAATAATCTCTTTAACCTTTTCTCGTTCAGCGGGAGCTAATCTATATGGTCGTCGTTGTACTATGCGATTAGGGTCTTTCAACCGGATTGATAAGCTACCAGTTGTTATTTTGCGAACAGGATTCTTCATGCCAAAAATATCTTTGTGTTGATTAAGTATTTCATTAAGTCGAGTCCGGTAATTTTCAGTTAGGTCAGAATCAATAGAATCAAAGGAATTCTGAAGGGTAGAATAGCAGACGTTTAATTCCCTTTCAACTTCTACCCCATTAGTATTAATTGTAATTTTGAGACCAGGTGTTTTCAGGGTGTCGATACCAAGTATGACAGAATACGGTAATTTTTCTACAACATGTAAACTGACGTCAAATGTTACTCCATTTGGCTACGGTATGAATCACCTCGTTAGATACTAATGGCTGATTCGTGATACTACGCAAATTAAGCACTTCAGTAGACCGTTTTCCTGAAATAGATCCAGCAACTTTTTGTGAAATAAGGGAACATTCGGCGCCAGTATCAATTAAACAAGAAAGGCTTATATTACCAAAGTTGATTTTCGTGCTTCCGGGTGTTTCGCGTTGAACAAGATTTGCCTGGTGTTCGCCCTTGTTAGCTGTCCTTGGCTTGGAGCGGCAATCCTTCGTGAGATGTCCCGATCGTTTACAAAACTCGCAGTAGATGGATTTACAATCTCGTGCTCGGTGACCTGGTTTTCCACATTTGATGCATGTAAATTCGATACGTGGTTGTTTTGCGTAGGGTTCATCAGTTGATGTAGACTCCGCTGGACGTTTCTTAACTTCTGGTTTGCCGTCGTTGTCCGTGGTATTTTATCTTGTCCAAGAAGTTGTTGCAATAATCGAACTTGCAGTCGTAGAAGTGAAAGCTCATCAGTATCTTCATTGTCGACGTTGCGGGTATTCAATGGTGGTTGCGTAGACCCACATGGTAGAATGGGCGAGTGTCTGCCAGGATTCGGGCGTTGGTATCCCACTTCTGATGTTGGAGTACGAGGGTGATCCATAATAAAATACGTTGATATTTTAAAATGATGTTTACTCAACCAAAGTTCAGACACGAATGAATCAGCAATACAGAGAACGGGTATTTATAAGGCGATCAAAACAAACTGTCCGAGTGGTGGGGGTTAGAACACGTGTTGTTTCGATCGTTCGATTGCACGTGTTGCTTTGATCGTCTCATATTACTCACAAGTAATTCTTAAAATAATTAAATAATAATCATGGTGTAAATTACAATTCAAATAAATCATTATTTATACTTAAAACTAAATAATTAATTGAAACGCTATCATATATGTAAGCGTGTTGGAATTTGTTTCAAAGTATAAATCATTTAAGTTACTATTTTAAGATTATTCAGCGACAGATCTATAGTTAGTTAGATCTATTTATAGTTTTTGGCATAAATCATAAGATGGTCAGTAATAGTAGAACTTATAATAGGTACAGTTTCTTTTTATATGTTTGTTTTAATCTTATGTTAAAATGATCAAGACAACTTTCGCCTCTGGTGGGTAAACAATGGCCAGGGAGTACTCCATGCATTGCTTACATGGTTTAGTAGTTAAGTCTGCTTGTTTATATTTATGTCACCTGTGATTATAACGGATTTTTTTATGTTATTGAGTTAAGGACTAAGCTGAGAGAGTTAGTAAAATCATCAGAGTTTAGTTTTGATGGTGATCTATAAATGCCAAGAATTACCAGGTCGTTTGATATGTTGATTTGTAAACAAGAGGCGTGGGTTAAAATAACTTGTTGAACAGTGGCGTTATGTATGTTTTGGACATATGCTACAATTCCATCAGCTCTGTTTAAGTGATTAGTAGATTGATGTGATGTATAATTATCTAATTGAGGTATTGGCTTATTGGCGTCAAATCTACAGTCGCTGAGGATAATTATGTCTATATTACTTTTAAGAGACGCTAGACTTACTTGTAAGTCATCAAAACTTGAGTATATACTAAGTACAAGCAATGTCATTCCTGACTTAAATACATTCTTGCTAGAAAATGATACTTCGGGCGTCCCGATATATAATTACGCTATATAGGTACGCTGTTTTACAATTTGTGTTAAAACAATAATATAAACGTGAAATGATACATATATTTTTGAAATGGTATTTTTACGATCTTTCCTTTGATACCCATATTGCTAAGGTAAGAAAAAAACAATTCCCCCTCTTTTTCTTCATTTGCAGGCGCGATTTTGAAAATTTATATAGCCTATGTCACTACCACAATTCTGATGAATTCAACGACACCTCATATGTCAAAAACCGTCCTGCCGTTTGGGCTGTAGGGCATGCCAAAGAAATGGACATACATACACATACATACATACGCTCGAAAAACATTACCCTCCTTCTGACGCAGTCGGATAAAAAGAGGTACAAAGTATGTGCTTCATGTATCTATATATCGCAGTTTGAATCGCGTTTGTAGTATTTCTTCGGCATTGTTCGTCTGGCATCGTACAATTCTTCGTAACTATGGTTACATATACTTTACTTATATGTAATAAAGAAAAAAAAATAGAAAGTAGTAAGCTTAGGAAATATTGTCAATGAAAGAGTATAGTTAAGTAAATAACAATTTGTTTGAAAATATAGGTAAATTAACCTGTATAGCCTTGGTGAAATCTAAATGAAGTTATAAGGGTAAGCTAAAGACAATAAAACGTTAATAACGGTCAAACTTAAAATTTAAATCAATTATGGTCGAATTTTGACCAGTGTGGGCGACCGCTAGTATACGTAAATATAGATACCATATAGCACGGCGCCATTTCAAGCTAGCGTTATAATGACGTGTATAAGCGTACACGCGAGTCACGCAATTTGCAAGCTTTATGACAGATACCTCTTCTTTTTTTTAACGTTTTGACGCTTCCCTTTCCGCAAGTGCGTCGAAGGAGTTATGTCGGGCTCAACCAGGGAAAGATGTTGGTGACATCCCGATCCTACCGACTAAACCTACCACGGTATTCCTTCTCACAATCTGTGACCGGGGCGCAGGAATCACTCGCGCGTTCATCCTGCAGCCCCGGCAGATTTGGGCCGCAACTTAGTCGTGGCAGCCTCGTCAATTACTCTATGGTAGGACAGATACCTGCCTTGGGTGCTGGATAATGCAATTTACAAATATTAGATACGTGTGCTTATGTAACCTTTTTCACTGTGCGGGTCTGCTTGATCGTTGACGCTGTTGTAGCTGTCGCCCACTGAGCCTTTGATCGCCGCGTCTTCCGCCAACTGATGAACCTGAACACATGTTATGCTTATTCGCGCTCGTATGTACACAACGCTGAGA
Organism: Catocala nupta; assembly: GCA_963675205.1. Classification (NCBI taxonomy): domain Eukaryota; kingdom Metazoa; phylum Arthropoda; class Insecta; order Lepidoptera; family Erebidae; genus Catocala; species Catocala nupta. The sequence goes on along the minus strand of OY776089.1, from coordinate 31,311,086 downwards.
TGCCACAATGCTAAATAGTTGGCCGCCTGTTATTTTAAGAGATGTAGATGTCACTAAACGTTTTTGTAACCTATTCTAGGCAGTACATACTAATGGATAACACTTTTAATCTCTTTGCTACATACTATCTGTAAATAGGATTTTGTTAAAGGATAAAAACAGATAAATATTATATTAACCTGGTTATGTATCTCATATAAAAAAAAATATATTTTTAGGAGAGCTGCTCAACTTTTGAAGTCCGGACACGGAACGATTCAAAAAGATAATCGTCAAAGGAAAAGAAATTGTTTAAGTCGCTATTATATGGTGTTTCATGTTTTCGAACTTTTCTCAACACCAACTGACCGCTAGAAGAGCGCGATCTGTGGACATCGCCCGAATCACGTCGCGCGTCATAGAGTGATGCGATGCGGTGCGCGACACTGCAATGCTTGTACTTACACTAATTCAAATCCAATAACAAAGATATAAACATTCAAGTCATTCCTCGCGTGAATGCTCCAAAGTATAGTAGTCCATATAGTGGTCGCCTACAAACTAAACAATGATCTAGGTCCTCCTCTAACAGCTTAGATATGTTCCGGTACTTCATTTAATCTAAACTTTGTTGTTTGATTTTAATCTTTTTCTTAGCGTATCGTTGGCTAACACTTATAAGTTATATATTTGCCGCTCAGAAAGCAGCTACTCTAGTTGCGTTGTCAGAAGCAGCCATCAGATCCTCCTGCGTGCAAGTTGTCAGGCATGCAGGGCACGATATAAGGTGGGACATCGTTTGTCTTGCACCTCACGCGCAAGCCAGTTTCCACCTGAACATGTTTTCTTTGCACCGACCGACCTTGCTTCGGAATCTATTTAGTGACTTCCAGACCGATCATGGCACTAAATGTCCAGATGGAAGGGTGACTTCCAGACCGATCATGGCACTTGATGTCCAGATGGAAGGCTCTCAGCAGGTGACACGATAGGAGTAGGTAAATATATATTTTCTCGCCACAGGTTGCATATCGCCTTTGATGGCTCCAGAGTCAGTGCAGGGACGATGATTAATGAATTGAACCTACGTAATGGGTGTTGTGAGAGATGTGAATACAGTACCTCTAGTTCAGAACACCTGTGTTTATCGGTCCTCGCCGGGTATTCGTCATCAATAACGAAACTCCACACAATTTTCATTGGCACAGTCCCCACATTTTCCACAGTAAAGTCGAATTTTCTCGTCTGCGTCACACAAAAATAGACACACACATGTAGAGAAATACATGAAATCACCCCCATCTATCTCTAAAAGGTTAGGAAAGTTATATAACACCCACATTATAATATCTTTATTAGAGAACAATCTATTGCCACCTACTGGGTACATTTCAAGACACGTGTTGCTACTGAAAATGTATGACTGACAAAACTCAGGTGTGTGCATTTTCAGCAAAAAAATATCACAATTCGTTCCTGTCAATTGTCCGTACCACAGTTCACTGTTTGAATTCGCTGGCTGCTTTATCAGATAGCGTGGATACAATTAGAATTGCTAAATAGATTGATTAATGTACGAACATGACGCAACGAATCTAAAAGGTTACTTACTTGATAAATGAAAGTATCCTTCAATACTTTAGTGTCAGGCAACGTGCACATATACTTAGTGTATGAAGTCATCGCTGAATATACTATAATCATGTTTATGATTCCCAAGAAGGTGTCCGATGATGGAATCACTTGTTCATCTGTGATTACTTCACCCCGTTGATTAAGGCTTAGCTCTCTGAAAACATATTTATTTGATATAATAAAATTAAATGTAACCCACGATTGATTCCAGACATCTTTTAGAGCGAAATATATAGACAACCACCTAATCCTTACTAATATTATAGATGCTTACGTGTTGATTGACAAGTGACGGAAAATATAACGACTACTTAAATTAAAATCTTTATATTACTTATAAGTCAACGTAGAAATGTAGAAGTAAATCGTGATTATTTGTGATGTTATCTAGTAGATTGCTTCCCGTGTCGATTATTCTTGAAAATAAAATTTTATATGTGTCACGAACTGGCTTTGTATTGTCGAAAGTATAAGTGTACGCGCCCTCAAGCCATCCTACTGTCTTTTAAGGATTAATCCTTATAATAAAGCAGTAAAAACGGATGTAATATGGTGCACAGTGTACATGCATGTAAGTGACGTCGTGTGGGGCTCGTAGTTAATATTGTTACACCCATCTCTCGGCATTGTGGGAAAGACTCAGCTGTTTCGTCTAATAATTTGTTACAGCGCTATCTATTGACGTCTTACGGAACTATGTAGTTTATCGGTTCGAGAAGAGTAGAGAGAACGCTGGCACATTCTCGAATCTTTGTACCTACTGTTTACATACCGGGTATGACGTTTCTAGAAAACTCCAGCAACGCTTTAACCGCATATAAAAAGGAAAGGCCAGCGCTTGCCGGTTCAGTTTACAATAGTAAGCGGTCAAGTATTTATCGAAGCGAACGGAAGCAAAAATACTACAGAGTTTGAAGCAGTTACAGTGGAAAAGTGTATATAGTGTTTGTTGTGTTTTCAATTTAATTGTGTGCTAGAATAAAACGTGTTTAGTTGGTAATATTGTTTACATTCTCATCCCTCGAACCCAGCACGTAACAAATTGGTGTCAGAAGTGAGATAAGGATATGCCAGTACTACCGAAGGAGGAAGTGGAAGGACTGCGTACCAGGAACCAGCGCCAGCAAGATGTGGACCAGAGGCGCTTTGGAGACGCCCCTTCACCGTCGTCAGGTGGACCACGTGACTTCGCGGCTGCAGCGAAACCATCTAGAGCAGCTCACTCGCCGGTGAATACCGACCTCGTGACCCTGGTGGAGTTTATGCAGGAGCAGGCACGCCGCCAGGAGGAGCACGCACGCCGCCTCGAGGAACAGCTGCAACGCGATAAGGAAGAGGGTATACGCCGCCAGGAGGAGCAGGCTCGTCGCCAGGAGGAGCAGGCTCGCCGCCAGGAGGACCAGCTGATAATGCTAAAAGACCTCAGCGCAACGGTTGGCAAGGAGATGAAGGAGGTGAAAAAGCTAGTCCAACGCCATGAAAGTCGCATCGCCGAGGTGGAGTAAACGATACGTGGGCTCAAGGCTGGAGATGGGATCGTGACATCTGCGGTAGTGGCGCCCTCACCACGAGGCTTTATAGTCCCTCCATTCGACGGCACATCGTCATGGTCAGCCTATAAGATCCAGTTCGAGGCCGTCATGAAATCGAACGGGTGGACGCAAGAACAGGATCTGACTGTTCTCACCTTGGGGCTTCGCGACCAGGCCTTGACCGTGTTAGAGGCGCTTGGTCAAGACGTCACATACGAGAAGCTGTTGGAGGCACTAGAAGCGAGATATGGTGAGGCACACCTGGAACACGTGTTTCGCGCCCAGCTGAAAGACCGATCGCAACGTGTTGGTGAAACCTTGCAGCAGTGGGCCCTGGAAGTGGAGAAGCTGTTTCGAAAGGCGTACCAGTCCTCACATGCGCTTATTGACGGGAACCTTGTTCAAGCTTTCACCGACGTGATCCGAGACCTGAAGGTTAGGGCCGCAGTGAGACATTTCAAAAACCTGAAGGACGCCTAAGCCCACGCTCTGGAGGTGGAAGCAGTACGACGGGACGATCGAGCTCACCGTATCAGGGAAGTGTTGACTTCACCCCGACGATAGCGTCAAGGTGAAGCTGCGGCGAGAGAGGCCACATCAGGTTGAGCTGCCCGAAGCAAACGAGTCCACGCAGCAGGAACCAGTCGCCGGTAGTAGGAACACCTGATATGCCTACCAGGCAACAACAGCAGGGAAACGAGTAAACGCCAGGACTACGGGGCGGGTGCTGGCTGGTGATAGAAGAGCCCCAAGGATCTCGATCTCATAATCATGTGACGGGAACAGCCTGACTATCGAAGGCGAAATTAACAGAACGCTGTGCAAGTTGACATTGGACACTAGAGCTTCTCGGACAGTCATCAGTTTCCGACTAGGAAGACGGTTTCTTGGGGACTACTACGGGAACCATGAATGTGTACATCTTAGAACAACTACCGGTCAGCATATAACCGTCTGAGGTAAGAAGGAGGTGGACACGCAGAATTAACCTTTATATTCATTAAGTTTAAGCTCTGCAATGGTCAGATGTGTGTCAAGTCCAACTTGTAAATAAATTCTACGCTCGCGTCACCTCGCAGCGCCCGCGCTTGCTGAGGTAGGCTTCCCTTCACCTCGAGTAAAAGAGACGGGCTGCGCGAAGAAATAATTCGTCCTTGTCACAACAATACACTTCGTCATCATCGTGCGCTGTTACAAGTGAGTCACCGCAACTTAGTTTTAAATAAAACTAGAAGCACCTACATTTGTTTTTTCTACGGGGCGCTGCGGCGATATAAATAACGAAAATGCAATGTTCAGCTTGTCAATCGCCTATAGAAGATCATCTGTTTTTGAAATGCCGGTTGTGTTTATTACATTATCATACTCTTTGTGTGAGAATATCCAATAAAGAGTTTAAAAACCTTACTACTGATACCAAATCGAAGTGGTCATGTCCAGCCTGTCGCAATAAAGCTCCTAAGAGTGATAATTCTGACACGCCAGTCCGGCCGATGTTGTCGCCTAACTTGCGCTCTAACGTTAACGTGGCTAAGCGCGGTACTACTGAGCATCGCACCACTAAGGATATATGCAAATACTTGCTGCTCACCCTCTTGTTTGTCACGTTTGGACCTTCGCAGTATCATAAAAGAGGAACTACGGGCCTGTATTACGGATTTTAAAACCGATATTAATAATCAATTGCGTGAAATGAAAGACGATATTAGAAATTTTAACGAGTCGATTAGTTTTATGAACAATCATTTCGAGAAACTGAATGACGAAATAAAAACGTACTGAAAACGTAATGAATCTTTAAAAATTATCTCATGGCTATTTCCGCGCGATGTATCCAACTAGACCAATTTATGCGTTCATCAAATTTAGAACTACAATGCGTACCTGAATGTAAGACTGAAAACTTAATAACCGTGGTAATACAACTGGGTAAAGTGGTAGCATGCCCCATAAACGAAACCGACATCTCTTACTGTAATAAGATTGCTAAGAAAGATCCTTCAAGCCCAAGGCCCCGTGCTATTCTGGTTACATCGAGCAGCCCTCGTCTTTGGATACACTCTTAGCGGCTACTGTGAAGTATATCAGGCAACACCCGAATGATAAACTGAACTCAAGTGATTTGGGTCTCAGCGAGAAGAAGAAGTCGGCGAGATACGTCACCAAAAATTTATGCCCGAGAATAAGTCTCTTCACGCTGCAGCACGATTTAAAGCCATGGAACTGAACTACAAGCATGTTTGGGTAAGCAGCGGCCGTATATACATGCGTAAAACTGATACATCTGAATATATCTATTTTCGCAACGCAGCAACCTTAGATAAACTCTCTAATCAGTAATAGTCTGGATTTTTGCTATACTTTAATTTAATCTTTAGTTATCATCGTAGTTTCTGTCATAATTCTCGTCTATAAATGTATACTATCAAAACGTTAGAGGTTAACGCACTAAGACATTAGACTTCTATAAAAATGTTTTATGCTGTGATTATGATGCTATTGTATTGTGTGAGATATGGCAAAACTATCCCATATTTACTGCGGAATTATTTGATGATCGTTATGTGACATACAGACGTGATCGATTGACCAGTGAATATCACAAAAATAAATCAGGTGACGGCGTTCTATCGCCATATCTAAGCGTTTTGAGTCACGTAGACTAACCCAGTTTGAAAGCAGCTGTGAAGACCTCTAGGTGGAACTAGATATGAGTAATAGCCGGAACTCCCTCGATAAGTTATACATATGTGCGGTCTAAATACCCCCACCGGTTCAAAAACATATTCTTGAACATTTTATTGACAACGCTAATTGAATCTTAGAATTGCACCATAACACACTAATATTAGGGGACTTTAATTTACGTTCAGTAACATGGCCCAGTAATAAGAATAACGCACTCTTGCCATATTCCTTACCTGGCCCGCTCGGGAGCAAATTAATCGACTTTATAGCTTTTAATAATTTAAGGCAGCAAAATACAATCCTCAATAACCAAGGAAAAATTCTAGATCTGGTACGTTCCACTGAAACGATAGAGCATATGCAAGAAAACAAGTATGTGGTTAGCAATATTGACCCATACCACCTATAAATTATAAACAGTAGATTAGTTAATTACCTAGAACATGATCATTTTCTTTCACCTGCGCAATATGGTTTCAGAAATAAACCATCAACAGCTGACGCGGTCCATAATTTAACTAATTTTATCAGTGGTGAACTCGGCAAAGGTAATCAGACCCTAGGAATCTTCCTTGACTTTGCCAAGGCATTTGACACCATCTCAAATTCTTCACTGCTAAACAAATTGGAGGCTCTTGGTGTAAAGGATATGCAACTGAAAATTTTTGCAGATTATTTAAGCAATTGGCACCAATGTATTAAAATAGGAAATGTCGTAAGCCATGATGAATACCAGGATATGGAATTCCCCAGGGAAGTATCCTAGCTCCTACGGTATATACGAGTATGTATTAAACTCCTATCTTCCTGGTATATATTATTAACGACCTATGTAATCTTACCTTAGAACATGGAAAGATAATATCCTATGTTGATAACACCGCCCTAATTTTTACTGCAAAAACTACCAACGAACTATACGAGAGCACCCAGTCTGGCTTAAATATTGTTTATACCTGGTTAAATAATAACTTGAGCTTGGCAACCGGTAAATTTCTGGCTATATTTAAAAAAGCCATTATTTGCTCTATATATAAATCTGGTGATAAAAATGAACCTAATAATTATCGTCCTATCTCCCTTTTGTCAACGTTGTCCAAAATATTAGAAAATGTTGTTAACAGGAGAGTCATGAAGTATTTGGAAAGCAACAAACTGCTCAGTGATTTTCAATTCGGCTTTAGAGCAACAAAATTAACTGAGGATGCACTTCTAGGACTAACATCGGCTTTAGTATCTTACATAGATGGAGGAGATAAATGCTTAGGGTTCTTTTTAGACCTCCAAAAAGCATTTGATACCGTATCCATTCCAATCTTAATAACTCGATTAGAGAACGTTGGCATAAAAGGTGTGGCCCTTGATTGGTTCGCAGATTACCTGACATATAGATGGCAACGTGTTAGTAGATGGCGATAAAAGTACTGACTCCAGCTGCAAATACGATGTTCCCCAGGGTAGCATATTAGTGCCTATGCTGTTTCTCATATACATATATTAATGAGCTTTGCAAAATAGATACCAAAGTAGTATTATCTGTTAGAAAGATAAGTATTTGTGTATGAAACGGTAATAAGGTACCATAAAAAGTAACAACTTTTTATGGTATCTTCTTAACGTTTCATACACAAATAGGCTAGGAACACCGAGCCTGCCTATTCTACAAATGCCAAATTCTAAAAGTGCCAAGAGTTAAATCAACTTTTACGCAAAGATATTATAACTTTTTAGCTCCCTACACATATAATATTGTAACAAAAGTCATAAAGTGCGCTCACTAAACAATGATAATTTCAAAAAAGTCACATTGATCTGGTTGAAATCAATGGACTATGATGCAGTAGAAAACCTTTTAACAGTATCATAAACATATACCAGTGGCTCACAAGCACATACATTCACACACATAAACACACCCACGCATTTATATACACATACACACACACATACACATACACAATATGCATGCATGCTTTGTTCGAAATAATGAAATTAAATTAAAATATGTAAACAAAACCACAGTACATAAATAATACAGTATTGTAACTCGGCCGTATCTTTGAAATAAATGCCTACAGCCGCGCGGTACGTAAACATGCGATAGGGCTGCCCACCTACAGCATTTTAATTAAATCTGCCTACTTTGAGTTTCTATCTATTTTTGTGATTGTAAATATTTTTTTATTTTATTTAAACAAATAAAATACTTTGTGAATGGAATAGGAAGTGTTCAATATATATGCTTGTTTTTTTTTTATTGCGATTTTTAATTTAAAAAAAAAACATGTTTATGTTAGATTTAAGACTTAATAACAAATCGGTCTTATAAATTTGCGACTGAAAAATATTTGCGCCTCGACTGAGACGTACGGAATGCTTTATTATTATATTTTAAAGTATATATAGATGGCGCTATCTGGCAAGGAGTTAAATAAGAGAGCTCTCAGTTTTTATTTTAATTAAAAATAGTTATATCATTATAGAGTGTTAAAGTGTGATAAATAAGTGAATAATACTTAGTTACAAATGTACTCACGTTGGCAAAGTAATTTAAAATAAAAAGCTATAAAATTTACAAAAAGTACTGCTGGATGTATAAAATAACTAAAAGTAGTGAAAATCAGTAAAGAAAGTGATAAATAGCTTTGAGTAATAATAAATACATTAACCTAATACAAACAATGACGAAAAACTAAGTGAATAACAAAAAATAAGTGCATGACTTTTGTTTATTAAGTGTACGGAATGTGAAAACATTCTTAAATGGTGACTCATACTAACTGATCTTTTCTGTTTGAAAATTCCATCATCGTATCTAGTAATACAAAATTTGGCAATATTAGAACAAGCAACTGGTGGCTGGCAGTGTACTGTGTTCAGTTACGCCGCAACTATTGATGGTTCGAATCTTCGCCGCTCGACTGACGACTTTTTGTGATATACATCAAGCGATTGTCTCAATTGATAAAACATTCAAGCTATATAGTTAAACGACATCTGTGAATAACATCATGAATTTCTTCGATAACATAACATTTAGAAAAACTCGTGCGCATTCATCACAGACAGATATTAATGAAAGCTTTTACCTTGACCGATCACTAGATGGCACCAGTCATAGTGCTCCGTGCATGTCGGAGGATGAAGAAACAACCGTGATTGAAAAATTAAAGGAACATATCGGAATTCTAACTGCGAAGCTACAAAGTGCAAATGACGAAATAGACAAGCTCTCTATTGAAAATAGTATGATGAAGGAGGAAATAGGAAATCTACTTCGCAGAAATGCACTTTTAAAGAAAGTAACTAACAGTCCAGCTAAATCTATTTCGTCAACGCCTATTAAGAAACGTCAGCTACAAAAACAAGTCAGTGACCAAACAGTGCATCAATCACTTCAAGCTTTTAGGCTAACTTTGGAATCACATGACCATAGCGAGTCATATCGATAAATAGACCAACAAAAAAAATCACATGTGAAACAAAGTGTTAAAAAGGCACCCTTATCGCAAAATTGTCAAAATAAGATGTATATTATAAGTTCGAACAAATCTAATAACATATTATCAGTAACAAAAGACACTTTTGGTAAACAATATAGCATATGCCATTTTCTAATTCCAAATGTTGGAATCAATCAGCTATTATTGAACATACACAAAAAATTAGAAGGTCTCACTTTAAATAATTTCTGTAATATTATAATAGGCGAGGAAGACTTCAAAACGTCAGGAAATTACATTGAACTCATCACCAAAATGAGAAATATACTCCAGAAAATTTATCATACCAATATAATTATTACCTTACCTACATTTAAGAATGCCATATATTACAATTTGTATAATTCAAGAGTCACTATGTTTAACCAGCTACTGTACTTGGATAATTTAACCTATGAATATGTCTACATATTGGACTCGAATCTTAATCTGACATATGATCGCACTATGTTCAGAAAATCAGGATCGATAAATAATAATGGCATGAAAGTTGTTTTTGAAGACTTAAATACTCTGATTAGTGCTATAATAGATAACTTTACATCTGACACAATCTCCCTAGAAAAGCAAATTGAGGTCACGAATACAGACATATCCTCCCAAAAGCTTTTTCGGACATAAATATATCAACATGTTACACCAAAATATTGCAGGCTTAAGAAATAAACTAAATGAACTTTATGTAGGCTTACAAGAACTATCGGATAATAATGATGCTCTGGATGTCATTTGTGTGACAGAACACTTTAAGATATCGGGCCATGAGGAACTGTGCAGTATACCAAATTTTTATCTTGCGGCATACTATAGTAGAAATAGTTCTAAGAGAGGGGGATCATGTATCTTTATAAAAAAGGTCCATCGCTGGCAACCTATTCCTCATATAGCTTCATTTGCTGTATCCTCTAGCTTTGAGTGTTGTGGTGTAGAATTGATTGACTATAACATTGTTATTATATGTATATATAGAACACCTCAAACCACCAACCTAAAGATATTTTTTGACAGGCTCAACAATATATTATGTTACATAAAAAAATCTTATAAAAGGCATAACATTGTACTGGCAGGCGATTTTAATATTAACATCTTGAAACAAAATAATATTACCTTAGAATTTGAATGTTTGCTCTTAAACTATAACTTGAAATTAGCATTTAGAGAACCTACCAGAAAAGTTAGTCAAACATGTATTGATAATTTCATTCATTGCTGTGCACAAAAATGTAAAACTGACATAATAGAGTTAGCATTATCAGACCACACTGCTCAGTTTTTACGATACCCGGTTAAGAAAGTCTGTGTGATTAAACGCTGGAAAATTAGACGTAGGGACTATAACATCAATAATTTGGAAATGTTTAATAACTATGTAGGTAGTCTGACTTTTTCAGAAATATATTATACTCAAGATCCAAATGAAGCTCATAATATTTTTTATGACACGTTTAAACTGCTTTATGATCTCTGTTTTCCATACCAGTATATTGCTATAAATGTACATAAAAAACAAAAATGGGTCTCGCATGGCATAAAGACCTGAAATATTAAAAAACGAGTACTTCTTTGGCAATATAGAAAAAAACCAAGTGACATAAATAAAATAAAATTTAAGCAATATTGTAGATTGTATAAAAAAATATTAAGATTAACACAACGAGTTCAAAATGTTCACTCCATAAACACATCACAAAATAAAGCAAAATCAATTTGGAAAATTGTAAACAGAGTGAAACATAATATCCCTAATGAAACTGTAACTAGTATAAAAATACATGAAAAAATGTTACTGATCCAAATGTAATATGTAATTTATTTAATAATTTTTTTATTAACAGAATAGTTCCAAATTGTATGACAAATAAATTAAAATATTTAGCATATATATCCTCTAGGCAAAAGTCTATGTATATGAATCCATGCTCTCCTTTCATTGTACTTAATATTATAAAGACCTTAAAGAACACCAATTGTGTTGGATATGATGAGTTGTGTACTAAAGTTATTAAATATGTAGCACCTAATATTTGTAACCACATTAGTCATATAATAAATTTATGCATAGAAACGGGCGTTTACCCTGAAAATCTTAAAACAGTTATTATAAAACCTGTCTCTAAAAAAGAAAGTAGAGATCACATGGACAACTATAGACCTATAGCACTTGTCCCTATTCTGTCCAAAATATTTGAAAATCATATATATAATGAACTTTCTAGAGAGTAATTGTATTTTAGTTAAAGAACAAAAGGGTTTTCGACGTAACATGTCAATAAATATGGCCATATATGATTTCCTAGAAGTTGTAGTAAAAGGTGTTGACAGAAAAATACCTGTCTGTTCCATATACATGGATATGAGCCAAGCTTTCGATCATGTAGATCATGAAATCCTGCTAGGTAAGCTCAATGCTTATGGCATAAGAGGAAATGTCCTAAAACTAATTGAAACATACCTTAAAAATAGAATACAGTACATGGAAGTTATTAAACTAAATACTATGACAAAAATTGAAGAAACTTACAGATCTCAATCACGTACAATTAAATATGGCGTGCCCCAAGGCAGCATATTAGGACCATTACTATTTATATTGTATATAAATGACTTACCAAACGCAACTACTAACTCAATAGCCCTCTTTGCGGATGACAGTACCATAACTATCAAATGTACAGATAAGGCTTGTTATGAATCTGATATCAATACTGCTCTGATGTCTGTTATTGACTGGTTGAATACAAATAATTTAAAAGCCAATATAGGAAAGACGAAACTAATGCACTTTAGTCAGCGTATACCTACCATAAATAACATTACGGTGTGCGCTAATGGACAATCGTTAGAAGAAGTAGAGGCTACAACATTTTTAGGCATAATAATCGACAAGAAAATTACATGGAAACCATACATAGAACAATTATGTAAGAGAATTAATAAGTCAGTGTATGCACTTCATGAATTATCACAAATAATTGATGTCAACGGTCTTCTTACTGCATACCATGGCTTAGTGGCATCGGTTCTTAGGTATGGAGTTATATTTTGGGGGAACTCAGTTGACAAAGACATAATATTTAAAGCCCAAAAACGCTGTATTAGGGCTATGTTCTCTCTCAAAACAATGGAAAGCTGTCTGCCCTACTTTAAAACTTACAATATTTTGACTCTGCCTTCAATTTATATACTAGAAGTAGCTATTTTTGTTAAAAGAAATTCAGGTTTATTTGTACTTGCCTCAGATACGTCTAAACGCTTACAAAGAGATAAACATCGGCTTTGTCTATGCAAAACAAATACGACATTTATGCACAAAAGTATTTTTTCCATGGCTCCTAAAATTTATAATAAATTGCCAAGAAGTATAAGGGAATCAAATGTGACCATATTTAAACAAAAACTAACAAAGCTTTTAAATGAGAAATGTTATTATAATGTCTCTGATTTTCTGAATGATTACTTATAATTTTACTGTGACATATGCACTGTGGACATTTTATAAATAACATTATGAGACATACATCATCATCATCAATGCGATGAGACATACGCATGTTATCATATTTTTATTAATTAATTAATCTTTAACATATTTTTGACATGTAATTTGGTATATTTTTTGTTATTTGACTTTGTTATTAAATTGCATTAATTGTGATTATGACATCTTTGTTTTGTTTTGGTAATAATTGATATTAATTTTTATTTTGGTTCTGGATTGTAATTTTATCTAATTGTAATTTGCACACCTCTTTAAGGTTATAATTCAGCGCACTTTATATATTTTATAAGACCTTAATGTACCTACCTGTTTTATGCAAATAAAAGAATTTGAATTTGAATTTGAAAAATCCGCATTCGAATATAAAGATTAATTAAAAATTGTTTTGGGAAACATGGACAAGGAGGAGAAAAAGGAATATCTTTTACATGGTTATATATACCTGCAGCTACTTTACAATTTATATGTTTAGTTTTAAAAGAAGTTCGGAATATTTCTTTTTTTCTATATATTCCACAAAATCATCGCTGGGTACAATTAAAAAAGTTTGCGAATTAATCTTACTGTAGTCCCGGTACCTTTCGGGAGGGGATAAAATCCTTTAAAAGGACTTAAATTACGTACCTACATACTATACTAGTAAGTATAATCATTTTATAGTGTTACCTTTCGGAGTTTCCAGGTAATCTAAAAAAAGTTATCTCTGGGTGCGTTATTGAGGAATTCATGCAACCAAAAACAGCACAATATATTCTACTTGTCATATTAAATAGGCTATACTTGTACTTATTTTGGGTAAAAAAATCTTACGGTTACTGTTTAAAAAATAACATACTGTCCGTTCGTCACTGCGGCGCATTCGCGAATGGTTGGGTGCCGAGCGCATGCCGATGCCGAGGCGCGTGGGTATGACTCGAGTTCCGACCGTTTGTATGAAGATAGGTTACTGTATATTTATGTACTGTGACAAAACCATTGTTACAACCCTTGTTTACATTTACAATTTTTATCTACTGCTTCTATTATTATCTTTGTTGATGTAATAAATAAAATTGTCACTATACAAGGGGTAGACACTGGCACCTGCAACACAGTGTTTACTAGCGCAGGTGTTAGGGCATTCTGTTTTAAACTATATCAAACTTATGTCAATAAAGATTATTATTATTATTTCGGTGAAAACCTAGGCTAGCAGATGAATTTTTCAAAATATTTGAATGCATTTCCTAATGTACTCCAAGACCTATACTTTATAATTGAAACAAACTATAACGAGATATGATTAAATTTAATCCAATTTATTTATTCCACAATGCCAGGAGAATTAAATGAAATGCAATGAAAAAATCCTTTACATTTTTTTTTAGGATGAGCCAGCTTTGACCGAAGATAAGAGAAAAGAACAAAGAAGATTATACGAATAGAAAAGAAAACAAAGAATTAAAAGCGATCCTGTCTAACGAGAAGAGTTTCTTAGAAAAGATGGAGAGAGATATGCAAACATATTATAGTCAAATGAATTTTAAGTAATTTATAATCTCGTTTGAGCTAAGCTAAGATTTTAGTAGTTAGTTAAAATAAATGTATATTTTTTTACTTATTCTTTTATTTTATTCTTTTTATTGTAGATTTTTTAGTGTAGTACCCAGAATATTACCTAAGAATCAGTAGAATATGTTCTACTAAATGTTAGTTCATTAGTCCTTTTGTTAGCCTAATTACCTATGAGTAGGTAACTCGGCTGACATTGTCAATTAGACTTGATAGTATACCTATTATATTATCTATGCTAGTATAATAAACTGAAGAGTTTGTTTGTTTTACCGCGCTAATTTAAGGAATTATCAGTCCGATTTCAAAACAATTTTTTTCGCTTTATAGCCTTCTTATTGAGCAAGATTAAAGGCTATATAATATCACGTGTAGATCTACGGGTAAGGCGCAGTCAGCAGTAACGAAGGTGAAACCGTGGGCACAACTAGTACTTGCTAAGATAGCAGCCGTTTAGATAAGGTGTATGGTCGAGGTAAGCCTTTGCTATATTTTTTAATATTTCAATATAAGCCTGTCTCTGTATACGTTTTTGGATTTTAATTTCGGTGCATAGGTTCTTTCATTTCGATAGCTTGTTATTTCATATCAGTGAACGACTGTATCATTTCAGTGGCATCAACATTTTAAACACGTATATCTCATAAGTTTATTAAGATTTTTAGACGGCACTAAATATATGCATTAACAATATCAAGAAGTACAATAAACAGTCACGACCAGTGTAAGTACAGCGCCTGGCAAGAGGCCAAGCAGGAAGGACTAGTGAGGATGTTGAGGACGGATCTTAGCGAAGACTGGAAGGAAACTCTGCAGAGAACGCAACAAGAGGACAAAGACTTAAAACCCATCCTCGAATGGAAGAAAACAGGTGCTTCGAGATCTCACTGAAGTGAAGTTGCGGCAATGAGCTCTATCACTAAGAATTATTGGGCACAGTAGAAAAGCTTGGTTGTCCAGGATGGAGTTCTGTGCCGTAAATGGGAGAATACTCGAGGTGACAAGTGTCACCTGCAAATGGTTGTGCCAAAGCTCAAGGTACCGGAAGTTTTATAACTCTATCATAATGGGAGTTCGGGAGGTCACATGGGAGTTTAGAGAAATCTGATTAAGATCCGGGAACGATTTTATTGGATCCATTGTCGAGAAGATGTTGAGAAATGGTTCCGCAAATGCATGAGTTGTGCTGCCGTGTAGGTGCCACACACTCGCAGCAAGGGTGCATTAAAGGTGTACAATGTTGGAGCCTCGTGGGAACGTATAGCATTAGATGTTGCCGGACCGTTTCCTGAAAGCCAAAGTGGGCACAAGTACTTCTTGGTGGTCATGGATTACTTCACAAAGTGGCCGGAAGTGTTTGCAATTCCCAATCAAAAGGCATCTACGGTGACCGACAAGCTAGTCCACGAAGTCTTTTGTCGTTTCGGGGTGCCCTTAGAGATCCACAGTGACCAAGGTCGGAACTTCGAGTCTGAAGTATTTAAGGAGACATGTCGTGTGATGGGTACCCACAAAACGAGGATGACTGCTTATCATCCGCAATAAGACGGCTTGGTTGAACGATTTAACCAGTCTCTGGAAAGATATCTGGCGAAAGTCGTAGAAAGCAAACAAAGGGATTGGGACAAACATATTCAACCGTTTCTCCTGTCATACCGTAGTGCCGTTCACGAAAGCTACTACACAACGCTAACTTCTGAAGAGAACTACGATCACTCGCAGACTTGATCACCGGCATCCCATCTGAATCTCCTCGCAGCATAACAGATTATGCAACTGATTTGCGCGACAGGATGAATGATGTATACGAGCACATCAGACAGACCGGTCAGCAGATGTCTGAGAGGATGAAGACCCGTTACGACCGGAAGGCGAACAATAAAGGCTACGAGGAAGGATCGCTGGTGTGGTTACATAATCCGGTTCGCAGTAAAGGAAAATCTCCTAAGTTGCAGGCAAAATGAGATGGACCCTATCGCATAGTCACTAAGATGAATGTCGTCACCGGATCCAGAAAGGACCACGAGGTACACCAAAGATCGTTGATGTGGATCGATTGGCACGCTACTACGGATCCAACAATGTTCGGGACGAACATGTCTAAGAGGGGGACAGTGTTACACCCAGTGCTATCTCTCGGCATTGTGGGGAAGACTCGGCAGTTTCGTCTAATAATTTTTACAGCACCATCTATAGACGTCTTACGGAACTACGTAGTTCGTCGGTTCGAGAAGAGGAGAGAGAACGCTGGCACATTCTCGAATCTTCATACTGTTTACAAACCGGGTATGACGTTTCTAGAAAACTCCGGAAACGCTTTAACCGCGTATAAAAGGGGAAGGCCAGCGCTCGCCGGGTCAGTTTACAATCGTAAGCGGTCAAGTATTCATCGAAGCGAACGGAAGCGAAAATACTACGGAGTTTGTAGCAGTTACAGTGAAAAAGTATAGTAGGTATAGTGTCTGTTGTGTTTTAAATTTGATTGTGTGCTACAATAAAACGTGTTTAGTCGGTAATATTTTTTACATTCTTATTCCTCGAATCCAGCACGTAACAATATATATCGCTATATATCGTCAAACAGATAGAGTGAATGTCGCTACGAGCGAAAAATTGTTTGTTCTGTAATATAAATTCCTATACTTAATATAATGTTAGACAACGGGTCTTACTCGCGATAAAGTATTTAAAAGGTAATAAATACCTATTGATTACCCGACGTTTCGACCGACTTGCATCGATCGTGGTCACGGGTTGACTGATGAGAGCTCAGCGGCGCCTTCGTGAAGTGCGGGTTTCGGCAACTACCCTCACTTGGTCACTATTATTTATATTCGCACTGTCGGTATTTCGACACACAACACTAACGACGTCTACACACTGGCTACCTAAGTCACTACGGCGACGTTTACATTTGCTGATGACTGGATTCCAAGATGTAGACAAACGGTATCCATCCTCCCTGTTGAAGTTACGATATTTCTTAATTTCAACCGCTTCACGTACTATCCTGGAGTAATAGTGACGATCGGTGGATAAAACCTGTGGTTTATGTAACTCGATCCAGTGGTTTGGTCCAGACTCCAGCAAATGCTCGGCTATAGCGGACTTGTTTACTACCCGGTTCTTGACAGCTGTGATATGTTCCTTGACCCTTTCAGCGATTGTACGTTTGGTCTGTCCGATGTAAGAACTACCACAACTGCAATCCACCTTGTAGACGCCGGGTGTTTGAAAAGGGATAACATCCTTTGGAGTGCGTAGATAGCTTACTACTTTGGAGAACGGACTATATACAGTCTTTATGGAGTATTTCTTCAGTGCTTTTCCAACTTTGTCCGTTACTCCTTTTATATACGGCATGTATGCCGGCACTCTGCTGACCCCAGGTTGGCTATCCCTTCTCCTCGGACGGTGTATCCTACCCTTATATCCGTTGCGCCTAAGTACCTCCTGAACATGTGTGAGCTCACTTTCTAGGTGTTCAGGGTCACAGAGGTCATACGCTCTGTTCGTCAGTGATGCTACAACGGATTGTAATTGTCGCGGATGGTGATGCGAGTAGGCGTTAAGATACCTGTCAGTGTGTGTTGGTTTGCGGTATACAGTGTGTCCCAGGGTGCCATCTTCTCTCACTGTTATTTTTACATCGAGAAAGGGTAACGATCTGTCCACCTCCATTTCGTAAGTAAAGCGGATGTTAGGATGTATGGAGTTCAACCGCATTGCGAATTGTTCTACTTCGTGCTTGTTGCCTTTCATGATACAAAATATATCGTCGACATACCTCTTCCATAGTTTTACATTTGAGGCCTGCATGTCTATGGATTCCTCGAAGTATTCCATCCAGATATTAGCCATTACCGGTGCTACTGGGCTGCCCATGGCTACTCCGTCGATCTGAAGGTAATGTTGTCCACGATATAGGAAGTAATTGCTTTCTAAGCAGCTCTTTAGTAAAACAGTGTATTCGTTGGGCAGATTGTTTTCCCTTAACTTCCTCTCGATGACCACAAGGCATTCTTCAATGGGAACGTTAGTGAATAGTGATTCCACATCAAAACTCACCATCACTTCGTCTGGTTCCACTATCACGCACTTGAGGATGTCAACAAAATGGCGCGAATCCTTCACGAAAGATGTAGTCTTACCTACTAATGGTTGCAGTACCTTGCTTATGTGTTTCGCCAAACCATATGTAGGTGAATTTATTTGACTCACAATAGGGCGTAAAGGTACGTTTACCTTGTGAACTTTAGGCAAACCATATAGTTTCGGTGGCTGGTGACCCGTTGTCTAACATTATATTAAGTATGTGTACAAATCGCGAAAGTTTAAAAACTTCTATATAAATTCCTTACGGATCGTGTTCGAACACTGTCAGTATTTGTCGATTGTCCCAAGTCGCGCCTTTCATGTCGAGGGTGAGCGTGTCGTCACTGATCGCCACCAACGTACAATTCAAGAATTCCTGCAATTTGTATAAGCTTTGTATTTGTAGGTTTAATAATTAAAACATGTGAAACATTTCATCTGGTTAATATTACCCTGTCCATTGTCGCAGGCTGTGCAGAGTAGAACATGATCTCTAAATCTTTCTCTTCTCCCGGTGAGATGTAGCCCGTCGATGGTTTAATGACCACGCAGTCGACGCTGGCCCACGAGAACTTGTACACTTTATCTGAGTTGTTCACCATCACTACAGACCTTCTCTGCAGTGAGCACAGTTCGCACCCACCTGAATTATAATGATACATGTCGCTACGCTATACTCATAACAATGTTAGATTTAGTTAAAGCACGAACACTAACCGAAGTCTAGTACGTATTTGAGCTGTGACGGCTGCAGGCTGCCTGTGTTGATCGAAGTGCCTGACGGTCTCCGCTGACTTTTCTTCAGATCATCGGACTTGGAAGCCTTCCTCGCGGATGCCGATTTAATTTTCCTCTTGCTCTCCGTAGATGCGGTGGAGACAGTCGCTACACTTTTGACCGGCCTAAAGCGGTAATCAAAGGACAGTCAGCGCAGTCACCATATGTATAGTGTCAGCAAAAAATACACATATAATATATTGTAGTAAATACTTACAAATCTGAGTAGGCCTTATAAGCTTCGAGATCTGTTTCCATAGGAAGCATTTTAAGACCCATCAATATGACATCCTCCATAAACGCTTCGCCTTCGCACATCACCTGCAACCACCGTCAAGTACGAGTCTCGCTGGAGTAACAAGCACATACATGAGCACGGATCGCGTGCCGAGTTGCCGACATACATACACTCGCCCACACTACATTTGTTTACAAATAAAATATTAGGTAGAAAACTTAGTATCTTCGTAGTACGATTATTTTATTGTGAAAGTGATTTTGAGTTCTATCCTGTTACTAATCTAATTAACTTACCCTGTAACAGTTTAGTGATATTTGGCCACGGGAACACATTTAATTTTTTAAGTGTAGTTATTTCAAATTATCCGCACTTAATTTAACTATTAACGTAGAATGAACTTAAAATATCGTGCAGTCTAGCTGTGTTTAATGTACACTCTTGTACAGATTCGGAAGAATACAGAAATAAGGTGGGACGGGACTACTTGCATACATCAGCTATATTTGGTTTATTGAGCTTATAAAGAGGAGGTTAAATTAACAACGTTTCACAAAATAATACCAATGTACTTATTAAAATAAATAAATAAAGCACAGTTTGAACGGGTTGCATCTAGAGCTAAGCTAAGTTAGCAACCTGCGCCGACCACAAACTGTAGCTCAGTAAACATAATATGTTATACTTCTCAGTACCTATACTAGTCAACTACGTGAACTGAGTCGTTGTGTATGTCGTTCTACAGCCGCGCGCGCTAAACTATAAATGAACTGTGCTTTAGCAGTTATCTGACAGTGCAATTAAAATATTTATCATCTTCTAGAATAAAGTGTATCGCTACTAACAAGTATACTACACAGCCCCTTGTTCCACAACTATCGCTACAACTTGTGGGACAAGGGGCTTTACAATCTGTTTAAAGACGTGCGTGAGGGACAAGGTTGCGCTCGCAGTCATGTGCCGTTTTGTACGATTTCTAGTTTCATACAAGCATCTATTTTAAATGCCGCTTCATTCTACTAACCACCTAAAAAATTTGTTGAAAGACATGTACCTAGTCTTTGAACCTATTTTTCGTAACATATTTTTTATTTTTACTCTGTCATCATTTGGTCCAAGACTACTAAACTAACCGGTACTCGTTAGATAAAAGAGCTTTTATCCAAACATCATCGTCACATTTTTAGTTTCGGCTAACTTGGCTCACGGAATTCTCGCTGACTTGTGCTACAAGGGCCTCTGCCCTTATTTTGTTTTGACGAGTATATAATTGCCGCCTGCAATGTTCTGGCTACATGTGAACCTGAAGCTTAGTTGTAACATGACAATTCGATGTGCTGTTGATCAGCACGTCGCGCGTCGCTAACAACACACGCAGGTGTCGTCGCTCGTATACCAGTATACACTACTGTTCACATATAACGTTGCCAACGATTACAGATTTAGATACTTGTTATATTTGCGTTAATTTATTACAAATGAGGTATTTTAATTAAAGTTATTCTTTAGTCAAGAGGCTTAAGCTGCGCTGCGATTCAGCACTAATAAACAATAGATACATATCATAATTATGTACAACGAAAACACCCATTTTCAAGCTATAGAACAGTTAATCTCACATGAGTTATTCCGGTTCGTCCGGCTGCTTCCGAACCCAATCAGGGCTGTTACCTAATATCGTGACCACGATGTCGTGGTGCGATGGATTAGGGCGTCGGTATGGTTATCACAAAAGCAATATATAAATGCGACTGTGTGTTTGTTTGTTACGCTTTCACGCTTAACTTCTTCACCGATCATCATGAAATTTTGCATACAAGTTGTCAGGTGTACATAATACGAGTACGACATAGTGTACCTTTCAACCAGAAAAAAAATACTATTACCAATGTAATGTAACTTACGTTTGCGCGAGTGAAGCCGCGGGCAACATATAATTAGCTATCAATAGCACCAGCGCTGAGTCACAACAGTGTCGAATAGAAATCAAATGGACTACTATATAAAAGTATAGTACTTTATTTTAATAGCATATTATGTCAATATCGAGGACCGCGGGCGGCGCGGGCCCGTACAGACTGATCAAATACTAAATCCTGACTGGTAGTGTGTGTAAGGCGCATGTGAGTTTGTTTATTTGTTACGCTTTCGCACCTAAACTACTCGACCGATCATCACGAAATTTCGCATTCACGTTGTTAGGGGAACAGTAAAAACATAGAGTACCTTTCGTTCAGAAAAGTCCAGGAAAAAGCTGTTCCCCAGGGATATTAATTTATTGACGGTGAAATAGGTGAGCGCGAGCGAAATCGCGGGCAACGTCTAGTGATTACATATTATTAAACATATTGTAAATATAGTATCTATTCAAATGTACACATATGAGCTCTGTCTATCTGTATAAGGAATTTCTTATAAAGGTTTCAAAGAGAAATGTACAAATTATCGGTATTCATCTGCAGCTACTCAAATGGCGAAGATCGCAGCGTCCGTCCCGCATACATGTGTGTGTGCGTGCGTGCATGGGTGCATGCGTGCGTGCTTGAGTGCTTGTGTGTGTGTGCTCCTACTGAATATAGGGTTGCCTGAATATGTTACGGATACGCTGTGCACCCAGTACTGCAGTACGGTTTTGATTACGGTTAAGTACTGAGATTTCATGATTAATAATATAAACATCCGAACATAATATGTATGTATATACTTACTGTAAAATATTCATAGGGATTATCTATAATAGTCAGGGTCACGTCACAGTTGACACGACCCTTATTTATTGGATTGTAGTTGATATTAACTGTGACCATCTCCTTCGGTTTTAAAACGATTTTCAGAGAAACGTTAAACTCATCTTCACTGTTGAAATTCATTGAGTTTGAATCTGCAAGAACATTGAACATAAAATTTACTACACATAATATTGTCTTCTGTTTACGCGAATGTTATTCATTGAAATTAAACTACTATATACAGATTTTATCGCATTGTTTATTAATCACTGCATTACATAATTTTGAAACACACTACTACTACTATTGAAAACCATGGCTGCTCAAAAGCAACCGAAACATCGGGGAAAGTGTAAACCTAAATATAAATAGATTTAATAGTTTAAATAATTTTATTAGCTTATAAATTAGTAAAATTCAATAGTAGTAGTAGTGTAATAGTTTCAAAATAATGTAATACAGTGATTAATAAACAACGCGTTAAAATCCGTATATAGAAGTTTAATTTAAATGATTTACTACACAATCACCTAATGTATGAGATGAAATAGAAATGTAAACGTTTACAAAACAAACGCAGCAATAACTGCAGATACATACCGATAGCGTGCGCCATGTTAGTGTTCGGCGCCGCCGTCAGCCAGAATATCGGCCTCTTCTCAGGCATCGCATTCACCACGTCTACCACCACCACACTCTTGGTTGGACTTATATTTTTGAAGCAAACAGGTTTGTTGCTAACTGAGCCCAAGCAGGTTACGGGTAATTGGAGACGACAAAATCTTTGGTCTTTTAATTGAGGTGATACCATTTGTATTCTTGGGATGACACCTTCGCCAATTAGACATATCTTGAATGATTTTTCCTGGTTATCTAATAGTTTTAATTTTATTTCTAATATTGCTCTGTACTCCTGCAAAAGATATTTTATGTAAGGGATGTGTAACAACCATCAATATTCTTTATTTATCAGTTATCATATCATACCTTGAGGGCTTTCGGGGTAAAAATAATTCCTAGATTCCTGTGCATTAATGGTTCTATATGTGTTTCATATTTATCTAATGAAAAAATGTCTTGATTGGAATTAGTTTGATAATGCAATTTCATGGTGAGCGCACACGCCACAAGTCCGTTGTTATACAGATCGATGGAGCCCGTGAAACGCGTGTTCACGATGACGCAGAAGAAATGCAACGTCACCGAGTTCTCTGCGAACACGCAATGTGGCGACGGCTGGAAACAACGTCAGAGTTCGTTACTAGATATGTAACACATTTGCACATTATGCAAAGAATGTAGTTGGCCATTTTACCTCTAATACTTGGTAATCAGATAAATGTTTAACGATCAAATGTTCCCTGAACGTAGTCTCGATGTTCCAGAGGTCCAGAGTGGGCATAGCGCCGGTGCCTACGAGCTTGAGCGGCACCCCCTGCGCCTCGGCGGGGCACGTGTCGCTGATCACAAAGTTTATAGTCTCCTCGAACTTGCGCGACGTCGTCGCCAGGAACTGTATCTGTATGGTGCGGCTGGTGCCCGGCGCGAGCAGATTATCTTCATTCATTATTATAAAATTGCCACATTTTAATGGCGGATTTTTTATCCTGTTATATTGTCAAAGGAATTAATATTTGATCAATTTAAAGAAAAACACTTAAGACTGCGCCGAGCGAAATGTGCCAAAACAGGCGGTCACAGTTAAGTTGATTTAATCAACAATTTTTGTTTAATACAAATATAAAATATACATTTACTATAACAATGAATGTGTTTACAATTACTCCGCCTAAAAAACTTAAAATAATTTATGTTTTCGCCCACAAAATTACGTAAATTTGCACGAAAAATGCAAATGCAAATGAAAAATTTTAGATTATAACAGTAGAAATCTATCCTATTTTACAGCATAAACGAAACATAAATAATTATATTACAATTTGTCCGTCCCAAATATTTCAGTTATTGGTTGACAATAAAGATACATATTTATCAAAAAACCACTTCAAATCCTCCATACAATTTTACTATGGCGGCCGCGCGCCACCGCCGATTTGAATATCTGTCATTCAGTACAAACGCGTCTTACGCTCGGCGCAGTCTTAAGTACTAAAAACACTTAAGTATATAAAGCTCACTTGTTATCTTTCGTTTTCGGTGCGACAGTTGGTACCAGGGGGTCGGGCTGGTAATTGCGTGGCAATATTATCTCATACGTGACGGGACATTTGCTGGTGTTGTTCAGTATAACATCCCTCGATATGGCCGTGCCCACCGGTATTATATGGAAGTTCAATTCGCCAAGCGGGAACAGGGTAAACCTTCAAATTTTACCATTGTTTAACAATCAAATGACAATAACACAGTTCACTAAAAGTTTTAATATAATATATGCCCTCGCGGCGCATCTCATACGGTTAACTCCTGTGTGTATGTGATACTAAGTGTAATGCTGTTGTTAGGTTCATGTAACCCTGATAACGTAACTTCTAATATTTAGTGACGAAAGTAAAACTTAGCTGTTTTAACTACGGCAATACCAAAAGAAAGGCTTATAACTTGAGCAGTCTATGTATTTATTTCGGATGTTCCACCGTAGCTGTAAACTCTTCAGTCTAGGCGCTACAGTAGAACAATAATATAACTTAGCCGTGTTTAATAAATAAGATGTCATGGTCCTGGATTTGCTATTATGGGGTATATGCCTGGGTACCATGGTCTACATTTTATGTAAATAGAATGAATAAGATGTTATTTTAATATATTTTACTGCCTTCTGATCGATTAGGATGCCAATGAATAAGGATACAATTCTGAATTTAGAAAACTAAATATATTAAAAAATAGCAAGCAACGAAAATCAATTTTACTATATTTTAACGTTAATGAATACAACGAGCGTTAGGTATCTATCAGCAGTTTTGAATATAAATCTTGTGAATAGCTTGAATAATACTAATTTATTATTGAATATCTATTCCTCTATTAGTCACGCTATTATATCACTCATCTTTTTTGTTGCATCGAATATTTTAATAAAAGAAAAGATTATAACTTATTCCACATGGAAAAGAATAATTTTAATAAAACGTAAAGAAGTTCTATATCCTATAACCCGACTCGATAAATTAACTATAAAAGCAAAATACTAGTCAAGTGGTGATAGCTATAATCGTTTTATTGAGTCAAACAAGTCTTTAAATATGTCAGACTCTGTCTGTTTGTTTAATTACATTGCAGTCTTTTGGAATTATCTCATTAATATTGAGTCGCAGCAGCACATTGGCGCGCGGCGCGGCGGTCGCACAGTCAGTTTTTAATTGTCTGTCATTTCAGCAATCGACAGGATAGTAACGTTATAATCCAAGCAGATATTCTAATTTGATAAATAAATATAACCAACGGAGATGCCGTCGAGAATAAACAATAAGTACGATCACGGCATTTACTAAAGACTACGTGACCTATAGTAGTATAGTTATTATGTGTGACTAAAGTAAACAAGTAAGTTGTTCGCTAACGTGTTGTAGAAGGACGCGATGGACACACAGACTGGGAACTTGGCGACGACGATCTGTTCCTTGCTGCTGTCCAGCAGCGAGCACGTGAAGGCGGGCACGTTCTGCAGGTTCATCGAGGTGCTAGGCGTGCACTCGAACTCGATGGACAGCAATTTCAGCGACGCGGGGATCACGCCGCTCTCCGGGATCGCCTCGAACGACTTCAGCAACGAAGGCTCCGGGAAGTTTTTCACCTTTTTTAACCTTCAAAAATTAATAAATGGGTACGCTTTATTGTGTCGCAGCCAAATATCAAATATGGAACCCTTATAATATCGCCCTGTCCGTCTCGGATCATAGGTAACAACCATAAAAAAATAAAAACCATTGTACTGTGCCACACTCCTATTTTAAATATTATTTATTTTGTCTCACGTTTTGCTAAGGAGGAAAATGGAATTATTTTGAGTGTCTTTGGGCGGCGGTAATAGCTTACCATCAGGCGACCCATCTGCTGGTTTGTCCACTATCTCATAAAAAATTCCTACACGTTTTCTAAATTCGTTGCAGGTCCCAAGATAGTTTAACTTTGGCCAGGACGAGTGTCAAAACTTGGTGTGTTCTATGGTCACTACTGCTGAAGTGCGAGGGTCTCCTACCGGATGGCAGTAGTGTGCCACATGTACCATGCACGCAAGTCCTGCCACCGGCTGCAATGAATATATAATCTGTGGGTGCAACATTGTATCGTATTTTGCTGAGAACACATTTTGTATAGCCCCGCACCGATCGCCCATAGCCACCCCAGTCGTCCCTAAACCTCCTAACGTAAATAACGTGTTAGCGTAAGAACTATTGTGAAAGCGAATAGACTTTGTGTTTTGAGCAGACTCAGAAGTTTAATTTCTCTCCCAATAATTTACCCTAGCCACCGTAACTCAGCGAACACGCAGTGGACAGTCCGACGTGAATTTATTTATTTATTTAGGGAATAACAAACAGTTACACACTAATTTATAAAGAGTATTAACAATAATATGTATTTTTCACATGTGCAATCCACAGCGTTATCCACATATTAAACATAACATGATATCTGAACTGATTGGGTCATTGCGAGCGATAGTTAGTACAGTCTTTTACACTTATTCTTAATCTAATTAGAGAATTAAACATTTAGATACAAAAGTATACATAAAAATGTAATACAAATATAAATCTAACTAAAATTATATGCCTCTACTTACATATTTGGTGGGCTGTTGATTTTTGCTATTAGAGCGCTTCTAAATCTACTAACTGATAGGTTAAATAAATCCAGACCTATAAAACAGTCATTATAATTTTTTGAAATTCGACGAAGAGGTACACCCTCCCCCCCAGCGTTAGTTCTACACGAAGAAACAGCAAAAAGCGTCTTATTACAGTTCTCGGAACAATGTAGCACAATTTGTTAGTTAAGTCTGAGCAGTCGTTTCTATTATTACATAAATCGTAAAGAAACATTGTTTCTAAAAAAGGCGTCTAGACATTAAATTCGTGAGACCATCGTTACAATTTGTATCAATGGTCAAATAATGGCGGCAACGGTAATGTAATGCTTTGATGAACTTCCGCTGTACCTTCTCTAAGCTGTTTATGTACTTCGTGTACAAAGGATTCCAAACAATAACGGCATATTCAAGTTGAGACCTGATGAACGCCTTGTACAAGTGGATGTAGGTACCGGATCTCTTGAAATTTGTACTGGATACTCATTACAAAGCCGTACATGCGATACTCGTTACTATGTTATTAATGTGCTGATCAAAGTGAAACTTGTTATCTAGTAGTACACCTAAATCTTTTAGACAGCAGACGTTATTTAGAGGTATTTGAGATAAACTGTAGGTGCCAGCAAATATGTTTTAATTCTTTCGACACCAGCAAGTTATACTAAGCTAACTCATAAAAGTGTACTTTACAGTAGAGGCTTATAAAGAGAAAAACGTGATAATTTTTATATTAATTAAGATACTTATCTGAAATTTGGTACCGTTAATAGTTAATTTATTCATTGTAAATTCCCATATTTATTTTTCTCTCAATATTTATATTTTTTGATTTAGCGCAAGTTAGCCGTTTATATACGTAATTCCTCAATAAGATTGAACATATTACACACGTCTAACTAATGTTAACGTAGTGTATTACGAGAGATCTTAGTGCTAAAGAAGTGTTATTTTTATTGCTATGGAATAATAATTTTAAAATATATTATGTATTAATTATAACCTTAGGTTTCTATATATATTTGTAAACACTTATGGTAAATAACAAGTTATTAAAGTTAGCTTTATTTAACCGGTACATGCGTAATTGGCGGATATTGTATAAAAAGCCGTCAAATTATATATAGCGTTCTATACATCGACCCGTGCCACAAGTTAGCGTATCATTTAACTTTCAATTTACTTAAATTACATGTTTATTTTTACAAAATTTAGATTAAAATGTATAGATTACATTATTTTTTGTAGGTCAATACCTATATAATTAAAACAGAAATAGAATAGTAATCAATGTTTATTAAAATTTTAGGTAAGTACTTACTTCTTAATTAACAATAAGAGATCAGATCAATCACAGTTCAACTTCGTATATTATATTTAAATCAAGATTGCACTTAATATTATTACTCTTAATAGAACAAAAACTTATAATTGGTAAAAATAAATCACATAATTTAAACATTATGTTGTAATTATTTAGTACTTGTGTACAAGTTAGAAACATTCAAACCTCATCATCACTTGCATTCTCCTCCTCATCTTCAGTTGTTAATAAATTTCTATAAAATGTATGATACATTTCGGGTATAATATTTTTATCACGATAATATTTTAAACCTTTATATTTTGCCACATTGAGACTCGACAGGGGTGAAAGAATTAACGTCATCTATGACACTCTGTTTAATTTCATTTGAAATTACATAGTTATGGTTTTTATCTCGACCTCTGTCATAGGTAACATCCTTGGATCAATAATACACTGATCGAAGGTAACATCAGTAAAATCATTGTTTACTTGGATTTTTCGTATTGCAGTATAAACAAAATCTTTACTCATTGAAAATAAACTACTATATACGGATTTTACCGCGTTGTTTATTTAGCACTGTATTACAAAATTTTGAAAAACACAAACGCTCGTTAAAGTCTGCTGTGTGTGAACATGTACAACAGGGGACCAACCACTACCTGAGATTTGACAAACCACAGATTCTCGCTAAAGAACACCGATTCCTACCAAGGATGCTTTGCGAGGCTATTGAAATCAAAAAACATCCCAATTTCAATAGAGAAGATGGTTGGAATGTACCACCAGCTTGGGATCCAGTACTTCAAATAGTCAAACCCAAGAAGAAACAAACCACAGCTAGATTTCATGATACTTTGAGCTCATTCTGCGTAAATAGAAACACCAATAATTAAATTATGTTCGGGTACTTTGAAATAACTACACTGGAACATTGAGACAACTACCATCTTAGTCTCCCCGTGACCATGGCTGCTGAAATGTAACCGAAACGTCGGGGAAAGTGTAAACCAAAAATAAATAGATTTAATAGTTTAAATAATTTTATTAGCTTATAAATTAGTAAAATAAAATCAATAGTAGTAGTAGTGTAATATTTTCAAAATTTTGTAATACAGTGCTAAATAAACAACGCGATAAAATCCGTATATAGTAGTTTAATTTCAATTAATAACATTCGCGTAAACAGAAGACAATATTATGAAAATCTTTACTAACATCAAAAGTGTTCAAGAACATTGTTTTGCAAACTTTTTTTAATATTATGCCATTATCAGTATTTATGGGAAGGTGATAATGTTCCTTGTGTGATCGACGACTAGATTCGCTTTCAACATTAGTGGCAGTCTTTTTACTTTTTTGTATCACATATTTAGCGATGATTACCATTGTTTCGCGTGATTACCAGTACCCCAGAACTTATCATCAAACAGGTCAATACGAACTTCTAGGCTTATTTTATTATAGCATTGCAGACGACAATTGACACAACTGACTTTAATGCTTCTTGCTACTTTAGGTTTTACTTTTGACGAGGTATACTCCAATCCTTTGTTACACAAACGTTTTCTCTTTCTAACTTTCCACTCATCTTCATGTTTAAGGCGTTTGAGACCCACACCAGTCCTTTTTTTGATCTTCATTTATTATTTATTGGGGTCGATACTATAGAATAGTCACTATCATTGAACGATGCATTCGAGAAAACTGAATTACAGGGAGTAGATATTGCTGATACTGAATCTATGTTATTGCTGAGACCGTTATCCATTTGCGAATCAGGAAGACTTTCCAGGGCGGAAGTTCCGATTTCAGGTGTAAGTGTTCTATCTTCGATATCTTGACAAGACGTCGGCATCAAAGTACTATTTAAACTTTGTAAAGATTCCAAAAAATCACAATGGGGTGAAGGTACGGCGCTATTATCTATGGATGTCAGAAGGATCATTAGCGACGACCGAAAACAAAGGTTCGATACTTGGTGGAGTTAATGACAATGGAGAAGGTTTTTGGTTTTTGGTGAATGAATATTAAGAGAAGTATTAGAAGCCCCCAAGTTATTTAAATTATCTTGTAATACTACATCATTTTCGTAATTGACTATATCTCGGCTTGCAGTACTGGATATAGAATCATAATGCTCTTGAATAGGCTCGTCAAACATGACGTGATTATATACAAAGCCACGAATTCAGGATTATCAACTTCGGCAGGTAATGGCGTCCATTCTATTACAATAAGTATAATGTATTGAAATGGAAATCAAATAAAATATTGTAATATGTAAAATATAATATATAAAAATAGTCAAGGAACCATCAATAAACTAAATAACATATATTTCTACATAAGTATTTACAATGTCAAAGTCACTAAGTAATGCATTTTACGGACGTACAAGTGTACACGAACGCACTAACCTACGATAACTAAGTGTTAGCGTAGTGTTACACGGAAAATGAGATAAGCGGCTCAAATTTAAAAAATACCTAGCATATTCCTACAAAACATTATTTATATACTTTGACCTACATTATAATATTTAATAACACATTAATTTTACGTCTCTCGCCAGTACGAAGCGGTGTCTCACCATTATTATCAACACGCCTCAATGAATATTCCTCCTATTTGGTTAAATCCACTAAATATTTAGCTCGTTTTCGTGATATTTTTGTAATAATAAAATAACACTAACAATATAATAAATACCTTGTAACGATGACGCTATTAATTATGATTTACTGATTAAGTTTTTAGAATCGCGTAATTACGTAATGTAATACAGCGACAAGTGTCGTTAGATTAATGTAAACAAACAAGCGGTGCGTCCCCTCCCCGCGCACACGCCGCTAATAACAGTTAGCGCAATTTAAATCGACTGATTTCAAAAAGTACCTTTACTTAGCGCTGTATAAGATTTGTAACTTCGTTATTTTTGTATATTTCTTCACGATTTTTTTATTACGTATAAAAATCCTCATTTTAAGCAACATTGCATAAAAAACGAATTTACTTAAATTTCGAGTTAGCGTAGTATAAATTGTTGGTGTCGCTTTGTTAATGTGATGGATGCACATTTAGATATGTTTATTTGAATCTTGTTGTACATGCAATATTCAGCAAAGCGGTCTAAATCGGCTTGTAGTTGACTACAGTCCGATTTGTTATTGGATCGTTCTATAAATTTTTAAATCGTCGGCATAAACAAAAACGTTTGAATTTTTGAAACATTTTGCGATATCGTTAATGAAGATTATAATAAAAGGGGACCTAAAATTGAACCTTGAGGCACGCCAGATGACACAGTTACAGAATTAGATTGGTGCCCTTTAATAACAACTCTTTGTGATCTATTTGTAATATAAGACGCAAACAAGCGCAGCAGATCACCTCGTATGCCATTATAAGCTAGTTTTTGAAGAAGAAGCTCATGATCCACCTTGTCAAAAGCTTTACGAAAGTCTGTGTATACAGCGTCTACCTGTACCTGCTGATCCATGTTGGAAAATATATAAAACATAATCTGTGAATAGCAATAAATTAGTAACAGTAGATCTTTTTTGAACAAAATTACAGTAAACACGCAACCTTGAACTATACATCAACTTTCATTACTTTTACATAATCTATGACAGACACAGTAGAATCTCTGACACAGACAGACCGACAAAGGTGTCAGTACACTCTAATATTATAAGTTTTGGTCTTATTTTAGCTAAGAGATGAGTGACGTCACGGATATAAAACCAGATCATTAAGCTCTGTTGTTTTTTACTTCTATTAAATCAAAAAAACTGTTACAAAGACGCGTAAAATTATTACAAAAGTGCTGTTAGCTGCGCTGTCTGCGCCGTCTATTGTTCGCAAGTGTTGCTGTTCTGTGTACATACATTTATATCATATAATAACATTTGTGGACCCCAGACACTGTGAAATCTACCCCAAAACTATAAATATAAAGTGTTTTCCGTGAAAACCGATTGAAACATTGAAGTGAGGTTGTCTCAGTGTGTGCACACCCGTAGCCTACTTAGGTTGTCTTTCCACGGCGCGATTGTCATATAATTACCGCATAAAAACCACCAT
This sequence comes from Catocala nupta, assembly GCA_963675205.1. Taxonomy (NCBI): domain Eukaryota; kingdom Metazoa; phylum Arthropoda; class Insecta; order Lepidoptera; family Erebidae; genus Catocala; species Catocala nupta. Next base: position 31,278,688 of record OY776089.1, on the reverse strand, counting down.
AAATATTTATATTTATAACAGTGCCATCTAGCGGTGGAACGGTGTACCAGTTACATATTACGCCAGCAAAGACAAACATGTCAAAGTGCGATGGTTGCGGTCGATTTATATCTGCGGCTGAGGCCGCTAAATTTCACAAGTGCAGCGTGCTTTATCACCGACGCTGTGTAGCTTTGCCCGTATCAGGCACTATAGCTCTGTCCTGACTATGTTTAGAATGTAAAAGAAACAGGGCTACTGACAATAAAGCTGATACACCCGTAAGGGGCGCTTCGTTATGTCATCGCGATGACGTTAAAGATCTTAGCCCGACTATACCGCATACCGAGGCAACGCTGACCCTTATCCCAACTGATCACCGTAGCCCTTCATTATCAGCGACGACATCTAATACCACTGTCTTCGAGACCGCTCAGGACCTAACCACTGACATTACGTCAGAACTTAGGATTCTCAGAGATAATCTGCGGTATATAAATAAAGATCTGCAGGTTTTTAGGGACGAGATGGCTGATATCAAGGCGTCTTTGAATACTTGCAAAAGTAACATTGAATAGCTGGATGACCGGATAATTGAGAAGCTGGATGACCGGATAAGTGTTTTGGAGAACCCAGCTGACTCAACTCAGAGAAGATCTCAATGATCGCGACCAGGAAATGCTGGTAAATGACGTTGAGATCGCAAATCTACCTGAGACAGGCGGCGAGGATCCCATACATTTAGCGACTCGAATCGCCGTGAAGTTAGGACTGACGATCGAGGAACGGGACATCATTAGCGCTGAACGTGTCGGACCCCGACACGTAGTATCGACTGATGCAGCTGGACCGGAGCGCCGCCCCCGCCCGCTCGCCATGCGCTTCGCGCGCCGCCACCTGCGTGACGAGTTGTTGTCTCAAGCGCACTTGCCGCGGCGCGATTTCTGCTGACTTAGGAAGAGCTGGACCATCGAGACGCTTTTGAGCGTCTTACTAAGGTAAATCGGCAGTTGTTTCGTATGATGCGAGTTGCCAGCCAACACCACGCAGCCTGGACGCATACTTGCGCGTAACAAACCTGGCGATAAAGCGATCTGCGTACGAAATGAAAAATATATTAAGAGCATTTTTGGTAATAGCGTACAATCGTAATAAATTATAGCTATCATTGTTATTTAAACAGTATATATTGAAAAAATGCTTACTTCGCCATAATTTTAATGTATTTCATTCCTAGATTTTAGCTATTAATTCTATGTTATTTTTGAAGTGTCTCATAGTATCATTAAAAGATATCAAACGAACTGTTTTCATGTTTTTGTTTTTGTATTTACCTTGTTCTATGCGATATTGCAATATACAATTTTTTTTTTCTTTGTTTATCTTGCAATCGGTTATAAACCTTTAGCAGATGTTTTGTGCGGATATTGACTGGTGAGGCTCATTCTTCCAGTGAAGAATCTGCCTCTCAAAATCACTAGGCTTTAGTCAGTCAAGTCCCATATGTGATGGCGTTTGAGCCTTTTTATGGTTGTTGGTTCACTTAGGGCTACGGCTAATGTGTTGGTATGTGACTTTATTCGAAATTTGTAAGTTTGCTGTCTGTGTTCAACTTCCTTTTTTATGGTTCTCATTTGTAGGTGCTCATGCAATTCAGATGTTTTTATAAACCAAGGAACATTTGATATAATTCTGAGAGCTTTATTTTGGAATCTCTGAAGAATTTCCAAATTTGAGTTCTTCGCTGAGCCCCAAAGCTCAACTGCATATGTCCAAACGGGTTTTAGTACTACTTTGTAGATAAGCACTTTATTTTCAAGTGAAACATGTGACGTTTTTCCTAGGAACCAGGTCAGTTTTCAAAGCAGGAACACTTAACAAAGTTCATCACGTTTTTTCTCTATGTGGTATTTCCACGATTGTTTCCTATCGAGGTGGACGCCCAGGTACTTAGCTACTGTCCCGTGTGGAAGTGTGTCATCTCCGAGTTTAACAGGTGGGCAGTCAGCTTTCCTGAGAGTAAATGTCACATGCATAGATTTGTTGGCGCTGGCTTTTATCTTCCATTCCTTCATCCATTCATAAACTTTGTCTAAGTGTGTTTGCAGCATTTGTGAGGCTATATTAGGGCTTTTGTTATTGCACAAAGCAGCCGTATCATCAGCGAAGGTGGCAGACAGAACTTTTTCTGAGGTTGGTAAGTCTGCTGTGTATATAAGGTAGAGGGTTGGACCCAGTACGGATCCTTGAGGTACTCCAGCCTGTATGCTGTAGAATTCTGAGTATGAGTCATTAATTTTTACCCGGAAAATTCTACGTTCTAGGTATGACTTTAATAGTACAAACAGGTTGTGTGGCAGTTGCTTTTTTATTTTAAATAACAAGCCCTGGTGCCAGACCTTATCGAACGCTTGCTGTACGTCCAGAAAGACGGCCGAGCAGTATTCTTTTCGCTCCAGCCCTTCTCGTATCTTGTTTACCACTCTATGCACCTGTTCCACAGTAGAGTGCCCCATTCTGAATCCGAACTGATGTTTTGGGATGATACTGCCCTCTTTGAGAGATACATTAAGCCTACGTGCCATAATTTTCTCAAATAATTTTGACATAACAGACAGCAGGGCTTATTGGCCTGTATGACGACACAAGATGCGATGGTTTTCCTGGCTTCAGGATCATAATAATTTCGGACACTTTCCAGATACTCGGAAAGTAACCAGTCCTCAAGATTCCATTAAAGAGCTGTGTTATGAAGGCAATGGCTTTTCTTGGCAATTGGCGAAGGATTTCAGCAGTAATAAGGCAATATCCGGGGGATTTATTCGGTTCCAGATCTTTTATAATGCTCCAGATTTCTCGAGGTGAGCAGCACTTTAGTGGTAAGCTGAGTTGTAGAAAATAATTTTGGATCTCTCTAGCCATTGATGTATCTCCAGGATTAGGTGTGAATACATCGGCCAAAAAGAGGCGAAGGCTTCGACACGTTCGTCTTCTTTTCTTGCCCATGCATTATTTCCTAGCTTTAAAGGATGCTGAGCAGTTTGTGGCGCATTTTTGCTATGCTTGACAGTGTTCCAAAGCGAATATTCGATTTTAGCTGTGGCTTCAAGATTTTCGAGTCTGTTTTTTAAGGTCACATTTTGGATGTTCTTTAGATATTGTTTCAGATCTGCAGCCACTTTATTAAAATCTTGTTTATCTGAAGTATGACGACTATTGTGCAAAACTCTCCTAAGCCTCCTTTTTTCCAAAACCTTTCTCCTTACCTCCTTTGGAATATTTTCGGATCCTGGCCTGGTGGATATTGGTGTACATTTCCATGCTGCTGTCTGAATGAGGTTTGTGATGTTTATAGCAGCTTCATCAATGTCACTGTTTGTTTTTAACGCTATTTTTAGGTTCACGTTTGCTTCGATATATTGTCTGAATCCAACCCAATCAGATTTCTTCCTGTAGAGTTTTTCTTTGGTTTTTTTTTAATTAAAGTTGTACTTACAGTGGCAATCAGAGGGGTGTGATCAGAACTGCTATCCAAGCAACTTTCAACGCTTAAGTAGATGTTTGAAAGTCCCTTATAAACAAAGTAGTCCAATAGATCAGGGAGTTTATTGGAGTCTGTTGGCCAGTATGAGGGTTCACCTGTACTCAGGATGTCTAATTTATTTTCGTCAAGGCTTTTTTTCAGTTCTCCACCTCTGGGTAATGTCAGTCGGGAACCCCAGTAGACATTTTTGGCATTCCAGGCTCCGCCACAAATGAATCTTTGGCCAAGAGTACTGAAGTAGTCTGTAAAACTATCTTCCTTTAGGATGTGCCTAGGGGGCAATAAACAGCGGATAGAATAAGTGAACTATGTTTATCCTGAACCATTACTGTGGTAGCCTGTATTTGTTCGGTTTTATATTCTTTCAATAAGTCATGTTTTATGTGCTTCTTGATGTGCTGTTCCATCAGGATGAAATGTGGAGTATATATTGTAGATTTTTATAGTACATAAATGGTTGGATCTTAAGTGTGCTTCAGAAACTAGAAGTACATCAATGTCATGGTGAGTAAGGAGTATCTCGACGTCTTGCTTATGTTTGATCAATCCATTTATGTTCCAGGTCCCAATCTTGAGTGTGGCCATTTTATCGGACAAGTTTACTGATAATTGTTGTGAGTTGATTCATCATTGGTCTATTAGTTTGTCTAGCTTTTCAGCTTGTTGTGTGAGGAGTATTTCTAGTTTGGATTCGGTTTTAGTAACTTCTGCATATGTCAGTCCATTTTTGTTAGTAGTGTAATGTTTTGGATGGTTTTTCTCGACTTGTAGTTTATTTTGTTCAATTGGAGGATTTGCAGGTGAAATGCTGGGTAAATCAAGAGGTATGATTCGGGGTGTAGGTTTCTGACCTGTTTTTCTAATTAAGATCTCCCTGTACACAGCACAGCCTTTGTAGTTTGCAGGATGTGAGCCTTCACATAATACGCACTTTGCCGGGGTGTTTCTATCTTTTTTTGGACAATAAGATGTTTTGTGTGCTTGTGCGCATTTCCCATAGCGATAGGACATCATGCAGTAATTTTTCGAGTGCCCATACTGTTGACATTGTTGGCACTGTGGAATGGTAGTTTTTCTTTTTGGCTCTTCTATTGAGACTATCTGATGGTATATAGATTTTATTGTTTTTACTGCGCTATTATTTGGGTTACAGACTATATTGACAAAGAATGTAGAAGTCGGCTGTTTTTCAGAGCCAAATTTTACATTTATGATTTCTCCTAACACTATCAGTTTTTTCTATTTCCTCTATTATAGCACTATGTGGGGTTGAGTGGTGCAGGTTTTTAATCACAAGTCGGTAACACCGTTGACTTATGCCCAATGAGGCCTTTTTCACAGACTAGGGTCATAACTTTCTTGTAAGCCTCAATGTCAAGACTATTAATTCTTAATTGATTTCTTTTGATAATTTTGAAGATAAATTCATCCTTCCTTGCAACAGTGTGTAAGAGATCAGATAGTTTGTTGACATCTTCAACGCCATATAATATAATAGGTGGAGGTTTACTAGGTCTTTTTTGTTTTTGTGTACTTCCATCTTCAGTGAGATCAATTTGCAGGCCACTGTATTTATTAGAGGTTTTGATCGCTTCTGGTGAAGGTGATTGTGAGAGCTTTTTGCGCTTACTGCTTCTATTAGAAGGGACTCTTTGCCATTCAGGTGGACGAGATGTACTAGAAGCACTAATTAGTGGTATAGTTTGATGTTCTCTTGGTGACCGGGTTGTATTTTTTGTATTTTGTATGTTTGTTGGGTCTTGCATATCATTGCTTGGTGTGCTACCTAAGGAATTACATCTAGGTCGAGATATAAACAAACTAGGATGGAAAGCTTGCTGAACATATTTCTTGCTGCCAGTAATATTCACTGCCACGGAAGCCTGGTCGCCTACTTCCATGGAGTCTTCGGTAACCAATTTCTCACCCACCGGCCCGGATACCGGAGGGCGCCGGGTGTTAGCCGGATCGCATGACAAATACTCGCTCTCAATATTAGACATTTTTATAGAAAGGGGGGTTGGGGAATAATCTCACAGTACTTTCCCCAATGCACTATGGCCACTCTTTTTGAATATATTTAGTTCTTCTTGGCCCGTGGAGACCATTGAACAGGTTTATTGACCGCCGCCCGAGGCTCGGCGTTGTTGCTCATTTTGCACCACCCGGGGGATACGTGTAGGGTGGGCCTAGGAAAAGGTGGTAAATCCTACGAACGCGAGCAACTTCTATCCCTATACTATATCTATACTAGTTTTTATAGTCACCATTTTTGTAATACATAATTATAATACATATAAACATTTCTCAACCTTCATGTATAATTTACATAGTAATGAGCCATTTTTAGTAATGACTGTTCTTATTGCTTTAAATTTCAAAACCAATAACTTCAACTATGCATGACAAAGTATTCAAAGTTGGCTTCCTCAACGCAGGCTCACTGGGCACAAATCAGGATGACTTTATTGCCGTGGTGCAGCGTCACTGTTTTGATATTATAGGCATCAACGAGAGATGGTTACGTCCTGGCGAAGAAGATCGTACGCTGACTGTGCCCGGGTACCGTCTGTGTCACGTGCCGCGGCCGGCAAGTGTGCGCTCGGAGCGCGGTGGGGGTATTGACTTTTACATTAGAAGTGCCCTTAATGTACGTACGTTAGCTGTTGCTATAGATCCAAAACACGAGTTAATTGAGCAAATGTGGGTTACTACTACGTTTAATGGCAAAAAGATTGCAGTTGGCACGGGATACCGCCCTCCTTGGCACAACCTGGACCTTTTTCTTGACGCCATGACTGACACTATTAGTTCGTTTAATAACATTGACTATTGTGTGCTAGTGAGAGATTTTAATGTTAATCTCCTTAACACTGTAAAACAAGAAAGATGATGGAATTTTAAACATGCCTAGGTCTAATTCAAATGGTATCGGCTCCTACTCATTTCACAGAAACGAGTGAGCCATTCATCGATTTAGTGTGTTCGAATCTGCGTGTTAAAGTAGTTGTTGAACCGTTTAAAAATATAAACAGTTATTGAGTAATTGTTTGCGATTTTTTATTAATCGCGAGAGACTCAAACCCGTCTTGGTAAAATATAGGCCCTTCAAGCATATTTGTGGTGAGAGCTTAGATAGGGTTCTATCTGGGGTTGACTGGAGTAGTATTTTAACTTTGAACACATTAACAAAGAAGGTTAATGCATTTTACTCTCACATTATCGCGGTGTTCGATGCCTTCGCGCCACTTAAGACCTGTCTGATCAGAGAACTGTCATATCCGTGGTTAACGGATACTGTGAAGGTTTTGATGAGATTGCGTGACGATGCTTTAAAACAATACCGTGAGTGCAGGACGGAGAGTAAAAAGATTTACTATAAACAGTTAAAATCTCTTATATCATCATCCTTGTATCACGAAAAAGTGGCTTATTATAAATACAATATTAATAGTAACTTGAATAATCCCAAAGCCCTATGGAAAAATCTAAAAGCTACCTTTATCCCAAACAATAAACCGAAAGAACTACCTGCTGACTTCTCTGATCCTGATGCGATTAATTGCCATTTCTTAAACGTCCCGAGCAATCTGATGGTTAGTATATCGTCTATGACTTATTATGAATTTCATCGTTACAGCAATGTCGTTTTTAGTATTTCACCTGTGAGTCGGGAAGTTATTCAGAAATAAATACTAAATCAAAGGCAGAGGGTTGCGATGGCGTGAATTTAGAGATGTTATTATTATCTTTGCCTCACACACTGCCAGCTATTACAAATATAATTAAATCTTCTATACAATCGCCTTTATTTCCTGATGTCTGGAAGATGGCTACTGTTAGGCCGCTGCCTAAGAACGCAAACCCGGTGCATATAAAATACCTTCGGCCAATAAGTATTCTGCCATGTCTGTCCAAGGTTATAGAAAAAGTAGTGTGCAAGCAGTTAGCAGACTTTCTTGAGAATAATAACATTTTACCAACACTGCAATCTGAGTTCCGTAAAAGACGTGGTATATCTACAGCTTTACTTCATGTAACAGATATTTCGTATGCACAGGATTAGGCTATGTCTACGGTTCTGGTTTTACTAGACTTTTCTCGCGCTTTCGATAGTATCAATATTTCGTTGCTATTATCTAAATTAACGTACTACGGGTTTGACTGTAGATCAGTAAAGTGGTTTCACAGTTATCTGTCCAACCGTTACCAACGTTTTGAATTATGGCTCAGTGATGGACAATCTGTTTTTTCAGCATGTACCCCTCTGTCAAGGGGAGTTCCGCAGAGATCCATTTTAGGTCCTATTCTTTTTACTTTTAACTGCGCTGATATAACTAACTGTATGTTAAAAACGAATTATCACATTTACGCAGACGACATACAAGTTTACATATCGTTTAAAAATACAGACTGCGAACGAGCTATCACAGATGTTAACGCGGACCTTCAACGTATTACGGAGTGGACGGAAGAAAATTCTCTAATACTCAATCCGTCCAAAACCAAGTACATGGTATTCTGCTATAAACACCAGCTAAGCTCTCTACAAGGTCTGAATATAACGTTAATGGCTGAAGTTATTGAAAGAGTTGAACAGGCCCGCAACCTAGGACTGCACATCGATACTAGTCTTAGGTACGAGAAACATGTCGCCAAGATGGTTCGTAACTGCTTTTATAGGTTAAGAACTTTATATAATATGCGTCCATATTTATCAAAAGAGCATATACGGATGCAAATAGTTGAGACATTGGTTTTGTCAAAATTAAATTATGCCGATACGGTGTACGGGCCGCGGCTACTAGCACGAACGGACAGGCTTATTCAAAGAGTCCAGAATGCTTGCGCCCGTTTTTGTTTCAATATACCATCTAGGAGTCATGTTACACCTTTCCTCAACAAAAATTACATCCTAACTAAGATGAAATCTAGGCGCAAACTACATTTGGCCTGGCTTATGTTCGGTATTATTAGTACTCACGAGCCATCGTACCTACACCGCAAATTGAGCTGGGTAAATAGGAAACGCAACTGCGCGAGCAGACAGTGCTCACTACAGCTCTCTATACTGCCCTGCCACACAGAACATCTGCATTTAGGGGCAGTTTCCTCTACGCTGCCTCAAAAATATGGAATAATTTACCACAGCCTATCAGATTACAAAATACTATTGGGTCATTTAAAGATGTTTTTTTGTATATATATATATATATATATATATATATATATATATATATATATGTAAAGGTGTGACTACCTGTGCGTGTAAGTGCCTGTGTCGAGACACAGGCACTTACACTCGTCGTGTGAGCGCATGATATTATGATAAATTAAAATTAATTTTACTCAGTCGTATCCTTCTTATTGTTATTATGTTTTATTTTTTATTTTTATATAATTTTTTATTATATTATTATGATTTGTGTATTATATTATCTGTGTCTGTGTGTAAACTGGATATCATTCTGTTTGTATATATACTGTATAAATATATTATTTTTATTTTTTTGTTTATATTATAAGGTTTTTTATCCGTGAGTCACTAAAGGACCCAGTTGAAACCCAGCATCAGGCTTTCGTCTGACACATGCTGAACTGAGCCCTATTTGACACTACTGTAAGACACTTACTATAATTTGTTATTTACTTTTGTTTTGTTCTCGTTTCGCTAAGTTTATCTTTGTACCTATTTATTTTTATTTTATATTTGTTATTATGTGTTTTTGGTATGTGTCAAATAAATATTTCTTTCTTTCTTTCAAAACGTTATCCCTTTAAGTTGGGTTATGACAAAATCTGATATAAGTTTATTTATTTATTTATTTGAGAATGCCAACATTCGTATACACCGTTACATATATTGTAGACACATACAAGCAAAATATTATAAGTGTAACAAATAATTAAAGGCAAACACAGCATGCAAATAATGAACACAAACTACTAGGTACTAACTTAATAAACTAAAACTAAACTAAATCTTAAGTGAAATGGAAAAATAAATGTAAAAGATGAGCACAGTAAGATTAAACGGTTGGGTTTTTTCTATATTTTATAAGTGTGGATCGAAACGTGCGAAGCGAGTCTGCGTGTATATCTGCGACATCACTATATTTATTTGCTAATTTGGAAAGCCTTGGGATCGGTGAGTTAGCTCCAAATACCGTCCTACGTAATGGCGGGTGAAAGGGTGTAATACGGTTGCGGGGGTACCTTGCTGGTACTCGGATATTAATTTTACCTAATATCTGAGGACAGCTATAAACGTTGTGTAAAATTTTGTACATAAAAATATTATCATTAAGGTCCATACGATCTTGCAAAGAAGCCATTCCAAAATGTTGAAGTTTTCCATGATATGGTATGCTGCTTATAAGACAGATGCCATAAAAATCTTTTCTGTATCCGCTCTAGACGGAGTACATGCACAGCAAAGTGTGGCCTTCAAACTACGCTACAGTACTCTAGCATGCTACGGATAAGGCTGTTATATAAAATAATCTTTGGTTTACTGCTTCGAAAAACCTTGACATTGCGTATCACAAATCCTAGCATTCTGGACGCCCTTTTAATAACATTTTCTAATTGAGGCAAAAATGACAGCTTTTTATCTATAATCACGCCTAGGTCTTTAACCTGATGTACCTCTTGTAACCTTTCGTTGCCTATATAGTAATTAAAATCTAGCACATTGATTTTACGCGTGAATTTAATATGAAAGCATTTTTTTGTATTAAGTTGCATCTCATTTCGATCACACCATTCGGTCAATCTTTTTATATCTTCTTGCAGCTTTAAGGCATCGTCTAAGGATTCAATTATTCTACCAAACTTTAAGTCGTCTGCGTACATATAGTTTTCTGAGTAACGGAAACATGTAGGGAGATCGTTTATAAAGGTATTAAATAATATTGGGCCAATATGTGAACCTTGCGGTACGCCAGATGTAACGGCTCGAGTACCCGACTGAAACCCGTTAACAACAACATAGAATGCGCGCTCGTTGAGGTAAGACCGTAACCATTCTAGAAGAGTTCCAGTTATACCGTACAATGTCAGTTTGTGTAGGAGAATTCTGTGTGAGACGCGGTCAAAGGCTTTGCTGAAGTCGGTATAAATCGCGTGAAATTGTTTGCAAGAATCCAAGGCTCCAGCTAGGGTTTCTAAAAATGCCACCAAGTTAGTACAAGTTGATCTAGATGAGAAGAATCCGTGTTGACTGTCACTGGCATAAAGTTTGACATGATTTTGAATGAGCGGACACACTAGAGATTCAAAGATTTTAGCGAAAGTTGATAGAATTGAGATAGGGCGGTAATTAGTGATGACGGTATCATTTTCTGATTTGTGGATAGGTACGATTTTGGCTATCTTCCATTCTGCGGGAAAGATTCCAGTAGATAAGGATTTATTAAAAATTAGTAGCAAGGGCGTGACGAGCAACTTGGCACATCTTGTGATGAAAACTGGCGGTATGCCGTCTGCACCAGATCCTTTAGCGCTGTCCAGTTTTTTTAATTTTTCCAATAAACTGTTATAATCTATAGCGGGCGATGTTAAGCTCAGACTAAAGTTGTTCATATTTGTTAAAAATTCAGAAGTATTAACTACGCTAGGGTTGTTGCTATTATTATACACAGACAAAAAATGTGTCGCGAACATTTCACAAATGCGAGTACCATCCGAAGTAGTTGCATAGCCATCCGTCATTGTTTCTGGGTAAGAGCTAGTGCCGCCACGCTTTGCTTTTACGTAAGACCAAGAGGATTTTACATTTTTTGATATTTTGTCCTCTAGATTTTTAATATACTGATTATAGCAAACTATAACCATAGTGGAACATCGCTTAGTAACTATTTTCAGTTCAAGTTCGTCTAGTGGATTTTTATATTTTTTGACACGACATCTCAATTTGTACTTTTCCTTTAGCATCTTGATCAAATTGTGATTGAACCATGGTGGATAGCGATTGCGTTTACTTACAAGTTTCGGCACAAATTTTTGAATAGCTGTAGCTGTTAGCTAATTATTTCGTAGAATACTCTGACCATGTCGTTAACATTAGCCATGGGCTTAAAAATTTCTTTCCCATTAAACTCACACAAGTATGCGTTAACTTGGTCGTAATCTGTATTATGATAATTATACTTTATGGTGTCAGAATTATAGGAGAGTTTAGATTTATAAGCTATGGGAAAAAAGATTTCCAAGGGAGGATGAAAGCCATCCACGGTGGACAAGATGGCATGCGACTCTTTTACGTAACATGTTTCCATATTTGTTAACACAAGATCCAGTAGCCGGCCATTAATTTTCCCTACGTGATTGTTTTGGGTAAGGCTATTTAAATTTAAAAAGTCAATTAAAGGTTGACATAAGCTTGGCACCAAATAACTATTAGCTGTGGCTGCGTTACTTAGCAAGTTCCAATCCACGTTACCTAAATTAAAATCGCCAATTATACATTTATGTAAATCTGTTTGTTCACAAATACTATTACATTCATCAATAAAATGCTCGAGCATGTCGCTTTTTATCGGAGGCGGCAAATAAACTGCGCAGAGAGCTATACGACACACAGTATGACTGGTTGGAATGTCTACAGTAACCCATAGATCTTCACACTTACTTTCCCAACTATATATACGTTCCGACTTAATTTTTTTGGTTACAGCAATTAAAACGCCTCCCCCGTCTTTAGTATTATGGAAACCTGTGGTTTCCCTATCCCTCCTGTAAACCGTATATCTGTTGTCAAACAGCTCACCGCTCAGAATATTGCTATTCAGCCACGTTTCTGTTAAAATAATTATATCATAGTCTGTGCTACACAACTGGTTATAAAACATATGTGTTTTTGTTCGTAATCCTCGCGTGTTTTGATAATAAATATTTAACTGATTGAATTTAATGAAAATATTTAACCACTACAATGTTTTATAAATAATAAAAAGACATATGATATTTAAGACAGTTTGTCTAGTACACCAATATTCTTAACTAAAATATACTCGGTAGCATCCGTCTTTCTCATAAAAATTCTGCCATTTCTCACCCATACATATTTATATCCGATTTGCTTAGCTTTAAGTCTTGCAACGGCATGGAGGGATTTATTGGCGGGAGAGAGATGTTCCATCACATAGACAGGGCTCTTAAATCCAGTAAATCCAAGAAGTGAACTGTTCAGCTTATTCTCGGGGTTTTTTCTGTTATGGTTGATAGACGAAGCGAGTACCTGGTCTCGAAGACGCGGGGAGTTGAGTTGCGCAACTATGGAGCGAGGTCGTGTGCTGGTACGGTCTAACTTGGCTATACGTGTACAATTGTGGATATCTTCAATCCTGATGTTACAGCCAACTACATCGCCTAGTTTAGTGACAATTTGAAAAAGATTTTCATTATTTTTCTCAGGTACACATTGTAATTCTATGTTACACGACCGTGCCTGTTGTTCTAGTTGATTGGTACGGGATGTGAGATCAATAACCGTAGCTTTAAGACTCTGATTCTCTTGAAGTAGCTCCTTGACAAGTTTTTTGGCCTCTTCGTGTTCTTTAACGATCTTTTCATAACTGCTATTTAGAAAATTTAATGATTCATTGATTTGTGTGATTTCGTCTTTGACAGGCTTCAGCTCCCTGTTTATAGAATTCATGATGGTGGTATTCAATTTAATAAGCATTTTTGCTGACTCATTTGCCATTGTTTCTTCGATGATCTTGCGCATAATGCCTTCGTTGACGTTAGGTATCTCAAGATTCACTTGCGGTGGAGAATTATTGACTGCAGGTCTTTTACTTCCTCTTGATTTAGATACATTGCCAATTGGAGTATGATCTTTCTTGCTCGCTTTCGGCGTGCATGTAGGGCATTTCCATTTAAGAGGTGCTATGGATTCTTCAGCGATTGATAAACACATATAATGAAATGATTTGTTGCATGCCGTGCATTTTAAATGAGGTTCTTCATTTGAGCCCTGATTACAGCATCCCCACAATGCTGGACGGTCAGTTCTATTACTCATTATGAATACACGTACCTTTAAAATAAAGCTTTAATCTGGTTTCGCTATCTTTAGTTATTATATATATTTCTTAGCAATAATAATTCTCAAAAATCGCACAGCAACAAAATCTCACTGGCAAAAATACACACTAATAAATGCCCCAAGGTATGAGTGAGTCGGAACGTCTCGTCTAAAAGGTCACAAGCGCCGTTTAGTCGCCGTCGCTTACGCGTTCACGTCGTGAGCTCAGTTACTAATCTGTTTGTGGGTGTCTGGACACAAGTGTCTCAATTTTTCTAGATTAAATTATTATAAATAAGCCTTGTTCTTCGTATTTCTATATATGTATTGTACTCACGGATTACATATAGGTTCAATAAAACTTATTTACACTTTCACTAAACTGTAACTAGACTTTAATCGTAAAAATCAATTTATTTTTGAGGAGGGTTTTGACATTGTGTTCACTTGAAAACTTTACCGACGAATAGCGACGAATTTGAAACGTTGAAACAGCAGATTTCAATATAATTGGAACTAGGTTAGATTATGGAAAGGTAGTTGGAATGAGCCAAGCTTAGGGCTTTGGTGCAGGCCTACATTGAGCAGAAGACTCGATGTAGGTCGCCAAATATTACTAAAGACAACATATCTGTTCTTTATTCCGTGAATTGTTTTCAATTATATACTTTTCTATAGGCTTGTCCTAGTAGTAGAACCTTGCTGATTTTGGTACGATTTCAGTAGGTATCATCTTAGTTTTCGGTGTATTAGTGTTTCCTAGAAAACGCTTTAGTGATAGCAAGATAACACAGCCATGTCCTTGTAGGGCACTAGTAGAAACACTTAGATATAACTAAAACTATTAGCACGGATGTTGTACTAACTTGAAATAAATATTGTATTTGCCGCGATTCAGTAAGTACATATCTTGATATACAGTAGAGTTGACTTTGACGTTGCCGTAGTTGAGGTAGTTCTCGCCGGGGTTCTCGTAGGCGCACTCCACCATCACGTCGTAGCACTCGGCCGACAGGAACAGACAGTCGATCAGCATCGGCTCCCCGCGCCCTTCCGCGTCGTAGATCTGACATTTAAATATCTAATGTAACTAATCATCAATTCGCTCGTTTATTTCCATAGACAACCAGAATCCGCCTTTTAACATTATATCTGTAATACGTAAGTAATAAACGTATAGTTTGGAAGTGAGAACAATTTATATTTTCATAATATTGTCTTCTGTTTACGCGAATGTTATTCATTGAAATTAAACTACTATATACGGATTTTATCGCGTTATTTATTTAACACTCTATTACATAATTTTGAAACTGTTACACTACTATACTATACTATTAAACTTTACTAATTTTAAGCTAATTAAATTATTAAAACTATCAAATCTATTTGTTTTTAAGTTTACACTTTCCCCGACGTTTCGGTTGCTTTTCAGCAGCCAAAACGTCAGCTAGACTTCATGATACTTTGAGCTCATTCTGCGTAAATAGAAACACAAATAACTAAATTATGTTCGGGTACTTTGAAATAACTACACTGGAACATTGAGACAACTACCATCTTAGTCTCCCCGTGACCATGGCTGCTGAAAAGCAACCGAAACGTCGGGGAAAGTGTAAACTTAAAAACAAATAGATTTGATAGTTTTAATAATTTAATTAGCTTAAAATTAGTAAAGTTTAATAGTATAGTATAGTAGTGTAACAGTTTCAAAATTATGTAATAGAGTGTTAAATAAATAACGCGATAAAATCCGTATATAGTAGTTTAATTTCAATTTATATTTTGTTTTAAATGTTTTAAAAGAGCTAATTAACATTTTAAAACGAACAATAGAATTTCTGCCGATATAAAAGTTATAGGAGAATGAATAGTTAGAATAAACGTACATCAATAGCGAGTATCTTGTTGTTGATGACGCCGACCTGGCACGCGATGTAGGTGACGGGCACCACTTGGTTGTCGTGTCGCGGCACGATGCCCGACGTGTGCGATATGATGAAGTCCTCGGCGAAGTCCTGCGCGTTGCGGATCTGCCACTTCACCGGCAGGATGGAGTCATTCTTCACGATGAACCTGTCATCCTCGCGCCGGTACAGCAGCAGCTTGCCATAATCTACATGTTACATTATGAGCTCAATCTCAGCCTACATTTCAATGCAATATGCTGCTATCTAGTACATTTTCATATCTGACAAAATGTTATTTTTTGCGTACGATATTGTTCATGTTCAATTCGAATCCTTATACAAAAATAAAACCAACTCACCGATGGCTTTAGTTAATGGCAGTATTTCAACGATAGGCTTAACTCCGCTACAAGCAATATTGACTGTCACTATTTCAGGATTGTCTTTGACGCAAAACAACAGCACTGACATGTGGACGTCCTCTTCTGCTGGAGCGGCGGATATCGTCAGCTTACCGCGACACCCGGGCTGCACCAGGGAGGGAGAGGGAAGGGGGGTGAGTGTCAATACACAAAATAAATAATACGCTGATAAAATTAGTCCACAAATTGCGACATTCACATATCACGTGTTTCTTCAAATAAAGTTATATTTTCTATTGAAAGACCTAAAATTCTTTTCGAGTTACCGCAATATGTGACAGAGGCGAGGTGACCACCTAAACTACTCTATTGGTACATTTAAAGCTAATTAGTTGTTTCATGTTCTTACCTCCAGACGTATAGAGGTCTTGTCTATCTGGAAAACTGAAGTTTCTTCAAGAAACTCAATCTCAACATCTGCAGTTATGAGCGAAGAATTTTTTAAATCGATCGTGTACTGTTCTTCATATATTCTGTTATTGCCTACGAATATTGGTCCAAACTCGAACATTTTAAGATCATCTAAATACGTTATCTTGTAGACGTGGTCCTCGATGGTTCTTCTAACAAAATTTGAGAACATTTTTTTGGGACGACTGTCTAACCTGTAAATAATAAAATACTTATTCAAAGATATCAGTTATTAGTTTGACGTTTCTATTGATGAACAAGATCTTTTATTCAATAATTCGATCAATAAGTTTCCAAAAGTAGAGTAGAGTATGTCCAGATATAGTCTAAATCCTAATCATACCTATTGTTTATAAAGTTTAATTAATATTATTAAAATTGGTTTAATTATGTAGGAGAAAACGGAGCAATACAAGATGATGTTTTTGTCAATGTTATATAGACTGGTTGTATCAGTCGGAGCTGTAGTTATCTCTTTCGCACATTGATATTTTTAAGCCCCGCGCAACAGTAACAGTTCTGTTAAAATCTTTTACTTTGTTACCCGCTCCCCCGCTCCCCCGCTCACCCGCTCACCTCGGTAAGTCACATACACTGCTGACGTTGATGTCGACCCGCGAGTCCGGCCAACCGCTCACTTCTACAAATCGTTTGACACTAAAGTTGCCTTCGTCATGCGGACTAAACGAATATTTACATCGCACCAAGTCACCGGGTTGCAGGATTAGACGCGACGCAGGCGCTGAAAAGATTCATTGCTTTTTAAATTAAACTTCTTGAACTTGAAACTTCGTTGGGCACGATATAGAAGAATGCAAATATCGGCCACGGTTGCACCTTACATTTTCAAAGCAAGACTAATAAGTAAGTGAGTATAGCGGTAGGCGAATTGAGTACGGCAATGCTCTACTTCTTAGAAGTAGAGTGGTAGAGAATAAGATTTTGCTTTTATGCAACAATGGCGGCAGTCAAGCATCAGCCGGATAATAGCGGTCACGGTAGTCTGTTAATCAGCACTTATGCCAGGGGTACGCGCGTTTTCTACTTTAGGAAAATGCAATTCAGAATGAAATGAAAGCAAAAGATGTAGCGAGATGAGTACCACCTGGTGTAAGTACAACCCAGAATGTCGCTAATATTAATCTTGCGAAGATTTAGCGGCGGCCGAGGACAGGCCTTACCATGCAGGGACTTGACGGCATGCGGCGGCAGCGGTTCCTCGTCTGCCTCATCTTCCCCCACCATCTTCTCCACTGTAGACGGTATCTCATTCGTGGATGTGTGAGATGAAGTCATCTGAAAATCACATCCATTTTTGTTGGTAGTTAGGTCAATCTCAAAACCGAAACCGGTTAACGAAAGTGTCACACTTGATTTATTTAACACAGAATTCACTTTTTACAGCTTTTCTTTTATTAGTACACAGCATTGATAACTATTGTTTTAAGAGAATTAAATACTAATTGCTATAAACTATAGCCTATTTTATTTTAAACTAGCTTATGTCCTTCCCCAGGTTTTAAAATATCCCTGTACTAAATTTCATCCATATCAGTTGAGTGGTTTACCCGTGAAAAGGTAACAAACAGAAAGACAGAGATTCAATTCAATTCAATTCATTTATTTGCATAATATGGGTTTAACAATATTCATAACTCATAACTATTTTTTACTATCAACATTATTAAATTAGTTTATCTGATGACTAAATGATTAACGAAAAATGTTTTCTTCATTTTCATGCATCAACATCTCTCCATTGATGAGTTATCACAGCCTATCTGCTGTTGCTGAATCCTACTGAGTGGAGCCGGCACATAGGGTGACGGCGGATCATTATAATAATAATAATAGCATTTATTTGCGAAAATGTGGTATAAAAGTTGGTACAATTTTAAATAGACAGAACAGCACGATTAAAAAGAGTTTGCTTTGCTTTGCTGATCGTGGCAGTAAATGTAAATTCACAGAAAAAAATTACGTGTAACTTTGACATTCATAAGTATTACCTTGTAACCTAATTTGAATAAATTTATTTTGATTTGATTTGATTTGCACATTCCGCCAAGTAATGTTGGCATGCAAATGTTTTTACAAGTATTCACAAAAATCAAAACGAATTAGAAATAGAATGAAGGAAAAGTAAATGTCAAAAAAAATTAAATATAAATCAAATCATAGCAATAAATTACAAATTTAAAATGTACAAAGAGGAATAATTATGCACATTAACATAACATTAATAGTTTATAAAATGTTTATCATTTAAATAGTCATTAAGATTGTAATAGCATGTCTTTAACAGCAATCGTTTTAACTTTTTTTAAATATATTGATATTCATTTCTTTTATGGTATTAGGTATTTTATTATATATTACAGGTCCTAGATGGTACACAGTCTTATGCATAAGAGCAGTATTGCATCGGTTAAAACAGAGGCTGAATTCATCACGCTGCTGTCTTTTTGCGTGTTCTGATGACAACTGGTAGAAATTAAGGTTTTGTTTGACAAATATTGCGACCTCATAAATATATAGACAGGGTAGAGTCAAAATTTGATATTTCTGAAACAACGGTCTACAGGAATCTGTTACTTATAGCCCAAACATGGCGCGTATACAGCGCTTTTGCGCTTTGAAGGCTAAATCTCTGTTAGTCGAGTTTCCCCAGAAAACCACACCATATCTTAAATAGAAGCTACGAGTCCATGATAAGCGGTCATAAGAGTATCCTCGCTGGTAATTTGTGCTAGTTTATAAAGGGCATAGGTTGATTTGCTAATATTTTTGCTAAGTTGTTCAATGTGCAACTTCCATGACAATTGGGAATCTATTGTAAGTCCTAAAAATTTAGTTGACTGCACTACAGTTACTGGCTCCAGTCCGTAGGTAATATTAGGCAAGGAAGCTATTGGTCATTGACTAAAGTGTATTATTTTTGTTTTTGATATGTTAGCCCTTAATTTATTAGCATCCAGCCATTGCATAATATTATTTAGAGTGCTATTTATATCATGCTCATATGTTTTCGGGTATATGCATATGAGTGGTCGCTTTTGGGAGGTCATTTATATATATTATAAATAGCAATGGCCCCAAAACGCTTCCCTGCGGTACACCAAATACTGTTTTACGGCCGTCAGACAGATTTGTGGCCTCAGTTTTTGTTTTAAAATTAATACTTGACAATTTTGTGTATTGTGTGCGATTTTTTAGATAACTTTCAATAAATTTTTTGATGTTTCCTCTTATACCATATACTTCAAGCTTATGCATCAATATATAATGATCCACATGATCAAACGCCTGAGTCATATCCATGAATATGGCACATGTTGGTATGCGTTTGTCAACACCTGATATTATAATTTCCAAAAAATCATATACAGCATGATTTATTGTTGTTGCCCTCCGAAACCCCTTTTGTTCCTTAACTAATATGTTTTGATTTTCGAGATATTTATATAGAATATTATATATATATTTTCAAAAATTTTGGTTGTCACAGAAACTAATGCTATTGGTCTATAATTTTTAATATTCTCTTTGCTCTGTTTTTATGTACAGGTTTTATGATTCCTACTTTTAATTTGTCTGGATATATGCCTATTTCAATTGATAAATTTATGATGTAACTAAGGGGAGTACTAATATAATCAGATACATACTTAATTACTTTGGTCATGGGGTACCAATTAGAACAAAAAGTAAACAGTTCCAAAAATAGATCATAGATGGCTCTATGAGTTCCAATGTTAATATTAAGATCAATCAAAATGCTTTATTGGAATAAATTGACCATAAAATGTTATTATAAATAAACATTGTACATATTTAATTAACGAGCATCAAGGTAAACACATTTATTTTATGATTTAAAGATATCGATATATCAGTATTGTTTACACCACACAAGTAATCGACCTAACATTTTATTTATTTATAGGGCTAGATGAGACGCTAGATGGCTCTTTTATAAGTTTATACAAGTCTACAAAAACATTATGTTTTTATTTCATACCCTTCTTTTGGTTTACTTCAATATTTGTTTATTACCTACTGATACTAATTAATAACAAATTACTTATAATATGAAAAATATGTATTCTTAACAAATGTCAATGTATTAAACAAAACGTTTTATATTTTTTGTAATACATGGCATTATATTCAAACACCTGGTCGGTTCTCGTAATTTCTATTGTCAAATTTAATTTGCTTGTGTGGCAGTAGATATAGCGCAGTCGTCGGCGTTAAAATAATCATTATCTCTGTGCTACCTACTTATTCTGAATTGAATTACAAACTTATGATAGACATGCCGATAGAAATGGAGTTTTAGTAAATCATAGCAGCATTTTACTAAAAATAGTTAAGTAACCTATTATAATAATTATTATTCAATAAAATTAAAGACTGTTATTTGTTTATACCGCTTTGTTAGTTTGGTTTTTACGCAATTTCTGGTATTATTTGATCACAAGACGCAACTTGACTAAATCTGTTTTAAAGGGCCTGAAAGCTAGTTAGGCACAGTTGTGATTAGGGTTGCCACCTTTATTTTGAACAAATAGAGTATGTTTACTATCTTAGGTAAAAAGTACATGATCTGAAAATAAAGTATTACTTATTTAACCTGCCTTTTGGTTACCATATTTTTGTTGATGCTAGTTAAATCTAACAAATATTTATTATTAAGGAAAGTCGTAATCGGATTTTTACAAAATACATATGTCTATATTAAGATAGATAAACAATTGAGTTTATTCAATTTAGGGAATCTTTATAGCGTTGCTTTAAGTTAACAATTAAATAAAACCTGGAAAAGCGGACATAGGTAAAATAAAGTATTTTCACGTCCTTTATTTCCTAATAAAGTATAAATTACGTTTACCCGAAATCACGTACATTACTTTACTATAAAGTACCTACGGTTGGCAACCCCAGTTGTGCTTGTTGTGAATTTCATATCCCTTGATGAAATACGCGACGATCAAGTAAATCAAAGAGTATACATATACTACGGAAAAAGTAAATCGTGCTAACTATCGTTTAAAGGAAAGTAGTTCGTAATAAACGTTTTTTTTAATCAACCCGTGACCACGATCCATGCATGTCGGTCGAAACGTCGCGTCGGGAAATCAATATAGGTAATTAAACTACTATATACGGATTTTATCGCGATAAAATCCGTATATAGTAGTTTAATTTCAATGAATAACATTCGCGTAAACAGAAGACAATATTATATCAATATAGGTATTTATTACTCATCACATCACACTCATCATTTTTTACCTAGTTACTATTAATGTGTTCATATCTGGTTTGGTTGACATTGTAATAAATATTTGGATGTAATAGTAATATTACATGAGATAAATATTTCTTCCAAGAAATATTTATTAATTTTATATTATTCTTATAATTATTATTTAGACAGGAATATTTAAATAAACTCATACCAAAGCATGAATAGTGTTTTAGGATTAGTAATATCGCATTTATCATGGTGTAATAATGTGATCTTTATTTACTTAAGTACCACAATATTCATTAAGTAGGTACCTATCTATTGTTTAGTTACTTGACTTTAAATTTGTATCATTAATTAATATTGATATAAAAGCAAAAAAGAATACAATGTCAATAATTATGACATAGTTAAAAGATTACGGGCCATGACTAATAAGCGTAAAGCATACCTACTGACTCAGTTGTTTTTTAAACTATTAATAGGTACATTGTGTTTTATAGGAAGTATATCAATAATTATATTAATAGCGTTAACTTCTGTTAAAGTATTAAGCAGGTCCAAATAATTAATATTTCATAATAAAACTTCAGTTACACTTCGACTTTCTATTGAAATTCGACGCAGCAGGCAGGCGCGGTACACGACGCCGCGGCTACCGACAGCGCTAATACACGATATTATACACGAAAATTCACGAAGCTGACCGGAATAAACCGAACGCCGCCGTGCGATACTCGCGCGTGCGTCTGATTAGATTTCAAGTATGACGTAGTGATTTAATCGCTTAAACCGGGTACTTATCGACGTGTGTTATGGGTTCGATTTTCACACAGAAAATATAGGTAATTATGATCAACAGATTTTTGTGTCGAGTCTGTTAACGGAATAAGCGTAACCGCATGATTCCTTTAAAAAAAGGTGCTGATTTATTATATTTATTTTTATTTTCGATAGTTAAATTCAAAATAATCTAAGTAATGTATTTTTTAAATAGTCATGACTTGGAAAAATTTCAACAGAGACTAAATATTAGCCATTGTACAGTTGATTTCAAAAATCTTACTACGATATTTTATGTTATTTTATATTTATAATAATTATAGTCAAATATAGATAACTAACTGCCTAAGTAGAATTCTATACGTCAATGAGTAATTTTCAAAGTACCTACCCGAACATCAATCGCAATCGTATACATATTGAAATATATTGTTTAATTAATACTTTTTAAAACGCATTCATTAAAATGATATGAAAGAAAATATATACAAGGTCAAATTTTGACAGCAACACGATATATTCACGAAAATCCGACCGAGTAAATAAGAATCACAAAGTGTGATCGTACGCATTCCGGCACACAATACTATAAGTAAATAACTTTTATTTTCAAGGATGCGCACTTTTTGCATCCGCTCGTTTAAATATGTTCTATCCGTGGTAAACAGTCAAGTTCCTATTTTACTGTCACAACGCCATCTCTTATGAGCTGTTATCAAATAGGATTCGGAACTTGTGTACTTGTGATGGGTAGATGGCAGCAATGGCGCTAGTTTTGTGCTGCCATCTAGTGTAAAAATATAGGTACCATAATAGCAAGTAGAATAGCCAGAGTTAGGCGTATCCAAGATTTTTGTATGGGATTGAGTATCTGTACTAGTATAGTATTATATTATCTGTGCTTTGGTACATATATCATCATCACTTATACTGGCAGTATTTTTCAGTACTTTTATAATTTGTGTGATATATTTGGAATACATGGTTCCATATATATAGAGTTAATTTGTAATGTCAGATATTGTTTATATTGATATTTATTTTTAGTATAAATTGGGGTAATGTTGTCTATGTAGTAGTCGTTAAAGGCATTTGACATGGTGATAGGGTCAGTTATAATATTATCATTTATACAAATATATGGTATAGAGTCAGTGGGTTTATTTTGTGTTGAGGTTTTTATTACCTGCCATATAGATTTTGGTTTATTCGTGGAATTATTTATTTTATAGTTATTCTGAGCGCGTTCCGTTAATTTTACTATTTTTCGGAGTTGCTTAGCATAATTATTTAAATTAATTTTATTGTCATTGCTAGGGCTTTTTCTATACTTTCATAAAAGTTGACGTTTTTGGCACTACAGATCTTGATACCTTGTGATACCCATTTTTGTTTTTTATGTAGGTGTATAGTTATAATCCTATAGGGAAAACAGAGTTCATAGAATAACTTGAATAATTCCAAAAAACTATTGTATGCCACATTTGGGTCATAAGTTTTGTACACTTCAGAAAATGACAGCCGACCCATACAATACTTGAACTTATTTAGATTTCCTATACTGAAATCACGCCTGCTAATTCTCCAAAATTTGGCTAAACATATTTTTTTTACTTGTACAACTCAATAATTGTGCAGTATGATCTGATAGAGCAAGCTCAATTACCTCTGATTTACATTTAGAACCAAAATTATGAGCTATATTATCAATACATGACTGACTAGATAATCTAGTGGGATCCCTTATACTTAATTTTAAATTATAATTTAAAACTAGACATTCAGACTCTGTACTTATATTATTTTGCTTCAGAATATTGATATTACAGTTACCTGCTATGACTAAATTATGTTTATGGTAGTTTTTGATTAAAAACTTTAATATGCTATTTAATTTGTCAAAGAAAATCTTAAGGTTACTGACTAAAGGTACTCTATATAATAAATAAATAATTATTTTATAGTCTATGAGCTCAATTGCACAGCATTCAAAGGCGTATGAGTAGAGGGATATTTTTCCAATTATAACCTTTCTTTACAAAAATACAAGTCCCTCCTCTTTTAGAGTTAGGTCTACAATAACATGACGTCAAATTATAGTTAGGAATCATACAGTAAGTAACTGTCTTCCTGCCCAGATAACATGAAATGCTCAGTTAGGCAGATGATATCAACATCAATCTTTTTTTCAGAAAGTTTCTGTAAGCAAAGTGTCAATGTATTAGATTTAGATTTCAACCCTGCGATATTTTGATGCAAAATATTCAAATATTTAGTTGCGAATAAAATCAGACTCCAAGGGTTCTGTATAAGATAGTGACTGCTCATAAGAAATTTCTTCTGTGATTCCTAATGCTAAGTTATATATATCCTTGAAAATTATTTTTATACCAATATCATTTAAAACTCCTGAGTGTTTGTATAAAGTATGGTGAAATTTCTATTAGAGTCCACAATATAAGCATGTTCATGGGTTATAATGTCTAAATATAACATGTTGTTGAAGGTTTCTATTCTTGAATTATATAAATTGTTAAAATAATTATTGAATTTAAATGTGGGTAGAGTAATAATAATATTTGTGTGTATAATGTCCTATAAAACATATCTTATGTATGTTATGATGGCATGATAATTATTTGTTGTTCTGAAGGCTTCTTCGCCCACCATTATTATGCAGAAATCATTAAGTGTAAACTTTTTTAGTTTGTTCCCTCAGAATCCCTCAGAAGATGCTTTATACCAACATATGGAGTGAGGTAGTGACAGATCTCATGACTTTGTTGAAAATATTTATTTACTGAATTCAGAATATTCCTATTTATTTTATTTGTTCTTAAGATACATAGGTTATTTTTTGCTTTGGTAGATTGTTTTTCCTTATTTGACGTTGTAGCATGTGGCTCCACCTGTGGATTCGGTTGATGAATTACGGTATGTTGTTGACTTTTGTTCGGTTGTGTTTTTGCCAAATCAAAATCTGTCTGAATTTCCTTATAATTGCTCTCTGCTTTTTTAGAAGATGCCTTACCCCGTTTTAAGGTGTTTTTTGCGACTTTACGGGACTGTAAGTGATTTTCTTGTAAAGTGAATTTTTGTGCATCAGACTTTCATTTTCCTTTTTCAATTTACTATTTTCTATCAACAATGAGTCAATTTCTCCGTTTGCAGTACAGAGTTTGGTAGCGAGATCATGCACCTGCTTTTTCAATTCAGTAATAATATCTGTATCTTCATCCTCCGACATACTCGGGACGCTGCGAATAGTGTCATCTAGTGTGCGGTTGAGGCAACTTTCATCTAGGTTCATATCTGAGTGAGAGTTAGTGCGCTTACGCACAGCTCTGACAGTTACATTATTATTAATCATTGTAGTTAAGTAGTGCAGCTTATAGACACTAGGTGTCGTTGTTCTCGATTTGTATTATAATTATGGTGACTGGCAGGTTTAATTATTTGAATGGGTGAAAATTAACGTTCCAAATTTCAGAATTTTGCAAATTATGAAGGATATCAATTGATATAGTAGCACATACCTGTGTTATGTTCTTTATAGTGCTAATCAATTGGTCCAAGCACTTTTTTCACTTTTGTCACCAATTAATTATTGTTTATACACTCATTACATTGAATGTTATCACTTTGCGTATACGTATTTAGAAGATAACAGTTTTTCACTTTACTTAACACTTTTTGAAGTTAATTATACTATATACTAGCTTATTAGAATATAAATATCATTTATTTTTATTTATTAAGTACGGAGTTGACGTTAACTGAGTTGATCTTCAGTAACTAACTTCTTCATTCGAAAAGCCAGAGTCACTAGTTACGACGATGTTATTATATAATAGGTATTACAACATTAATAGTATCGTCATATTCAGCCGTTCAGCATGCAAAAATTTGCTATATTAAAATTTTATCACAATATCAATAATTAATTAATATATACAAGTTACAAAAAATAAAAATAAAAACTATTCGGTCAATCTGAATCGTCATTAAGTAATAAAATTATGTCAAAACTAAATAACATTAAATGTTTGTATCATTCAAAAATTCTAACAATGAGTAATAAGTTTGTGTTACAAGTAGATATTTAAACTTCTTTTTAAATACATTAATATTATTTTCATTTCTTAAAGCTAATGGTATCTTATTGTATAATTTAGGCCCCATGCATAACACACTCTTATGTAAAAGAGCAGTTTTTGAAGGTCTAATACATAATTTATCGGCATTCCGTATTTTTTTCCGTTGATCAAACAAATAAAGATTTATATTAATAAATAAAACAGTCTCAAATACATATATGCAAGATAGAGATACAATGTTTAAAGTTTTAAAATGATGTAGGCAGGTGTGGGTGACTTGTATTTACACATACATTACATTTCAAATTAGACAATTAAACAACAATTGAACACTACACAAACATATATTTCATCCTACGAACAGCGCACCGCCTTCCGAGTACCATTGCTTGAAGGCGCTTGATCCTACACACACACACACACACACACTGTACGGCGTCTGCGCGCGCGCACTCCTTCGGCTCGCGTTCGGAAGTTTTCGGTCGCCAGTCACGACCTATGCCCGACGCCGTATGTGCGTCCGTTTTGTATCGCGACCAGAAAAGCTCACTATATGGTTTTGCCAAATAGAAGGCCAGTTCAAGCATGTCAGAATATCGGACGATAACACCAAATTCCATTACGTCCTCGCTCATTTGGATCGACAGTACTCGGTTGAGGTCGAAGACATTAGTACTTCGCCTCCCGCTACTGGCGCGTACGAGAAGCTAAAGAGTGAATTGATAATGCGGCTGTCAGTGTCGAAAGAAAGGAAGGTGAAACAACTTCTACAATCGGAGGAGTTAGGCGATCGCAAGCCTTCTCAGTTCTTGAGACATCTGCAGCACCTCGGTGGTCCAACGATACCTGAAGATTTTATTCGCACCATTTGGACGAGTCGTTTACCAGGTAACCTGCAAATAATTATCGCATCCCAATTGAGCTTGTCCGTTACTGAGCTTGCGGACCTCGCTGATAGGGTGCACGACATGGCACCTACCATTCCGCAAGTCACAGCAGCATCCACGCCACGAGCGGATGAACGAACGGACATGATGAAACTTATCATGGAGTTGACCAAGAAAGTGGATGCGCTGACCACTGAGAGGCGGGGTCGTTCCCACTCTCGTATTAGGCGAACTTCTGGTCATAGAAGTCGCACCTCAGGCCAACGTTCGCAGTCTAACTACAGAAAGTTCCCGCAATGTCGGTACCATTATAGGTTTGCCAGCCAAGCAAAGAAATGCGTCCGTCCATGTGATTATCAGCCGGGAAACGCATCGGGCAGTCGATAATGGCGACTGAAGATTGCCCTTCCTCAACTGCTCGCCTGTTCATGACAGGTCGCAGATCGAAGGTACAATTCCTTGTGAACACCGGAAGCGATTTATGTGTTTTTCCTCGATCTTACCCCAATATCGGCGTGCGAAAACGGAGTATCAGCTGTGTGCGGCCAACGGTATGGCGATCGACACTTACGGCTATCTTCAAATTGTTTTAAATTTAGGCCTTCGTAGGGATTTACCATGGCGTTTTATAGTGGCTGACGTAATTAAAGCCATTATAGTCGTAGATTTCTTAGCATTCTTTAATTTAATTGTAGATTTAATAGATGGTACTACGAATTTGTCAGCTGTAGCTTCTATAGCCTCTACTGACTGTTTAATTTTAAGTGTAAAGGTCGTGACTGCCGATTGCAAATACCGTAATTTAATATCCGAGTTTCAGGAAATTACGCGACCAGCAGGCGTACCAGTAACACCTAAACATAATACATCACACCACATACGCACCACACCAGGCCCCCCAGTATCTTGTTCACCACGCAGGTTAGCACCGGATAAAATAAAGATCGCTAAGGCTGAGTTTCAAGCAATGTTAGCGAATGGTACAGCTCAACCTTCAGATAGCCCTTGGTCGTCAGCCCTCCACCTCACACCGAAGAAAGACAACGGCTGGCGTCCTTGCGGCCATCATAGGTTGCTTAACGCAAGAACAATCCCATATAAGTACCCAATCAGGCATATTCATGACTTTGCCCACAATCTATCTGGCTGTAAAATATTTTCTAAGATTGATCTTGTAAAGACGTACAATCAAATCCCTGTTTTTGAGCAGGACATTCCAAAGACCGCCATAATTTCCCTTTATGACGTTCGGAATGCGCAATGCCGGTCAGACTTTTCAAAGATTTGTGGATGAAATGACCCGTGGCCTAGACTTCTGTTATCCGTACCTCGATGACTACCTTGTATTTTCAAAAACTGAAATACAAGATGAGGAACATCTTCGCCTACTTTTCACAAGGATGAAAGATATTCTTTCATCAATCAACACAAACAAATACAATGGCCGTGTTATCTCACGTGGTGGCGATGTCAATTGGCCGCCAAGATGATTTGACACCGTAGGACTTCTTTCTTTGGGGTTATTTGAAAGAAAAGGTGTACGTCGATAAGCCAGCAACAATTCAAGAGCTAAATGATGAGGTAATTTGGCATTCACATTAACGGCATAGAACATCAATTATGCCTCAACGTCATCGAAAATTTGGACCATCGGATGGAGTTGTGCCGCCGAGGTCGCGGCGGCAATTTGGCCGATATTTTGTTTCATACATAATTGAACCATACTAATATTATCATAATAAAAAGCAATGACAATAATTTCCTAAATAATTTGTGTTTTATTCAAAATCAACATCGGGCCTTAAAATTTAACCACCCGTTACTAGCGAAGGTGCAGGATTCCGACCCCGAACTGGCAAAATTTCTCACAGGTTATACCGCTCTGCATATAATTAAAATGACTATACCCGGAAGTCGGAACGATTTGTACTGCGATGTCAGCACACTGCTTCCAAGCCCTTTATTCCCAAATCATTACGCTAACAAATTTTTGACTCGTTACACTCGCTAAGTCATCCCGGCGCAAACGCAAGTGCTAAGCTCGTAGGATAGCGTTTTGTTTGGCCACAGATGCGGAAAGACTGTCGCGATTGGTCTAAGGCATGTTTGGCTTGTCAGCGTACGAAGGTCAATCGACACGTATCTACACCTGTTGGTACCCTCGATTTACCTTCTGCGCAATTTAAACATGTCCACCTAGACCTCATCGGACCATTACCGCCATCCAATGAATATCGGTATTGCCTGACACTCGTCGATCGTTTCACGCGATGGACTGAAGTCGTCCCTCTTACCGATATTTCAGCGGAAACAGTGGCCAAAGCTTTTTTGTAGGGGTGGATGTCCAACCGACATTGTTACCGACCATGGTAGACAATTTTAATCTGGCCTTTTCCAACACCTCGCAAAGGTGATAGGGTTTAAGCACCGTAAAACCACTGCCTACTACCGTCAGTGCAACGGCTTGATCGAAAGGAGGTTCCACCGACAACGACAAGCAGCGATCAAGTGACACGCAGATAGCAAATGGACCGAATCGCTACCATTTATACTGCTCGGCATAAGAAGTTCTTTTAAGGAAGACTTTCAATCATCTCCAGCCAAGCTAGTTTACGGTGAACCTTTAAGACTGCCGGGGGAATTCTTTGGCGAGAAGGTTGACAAATGTACGACTGATATTACCGATTTTACGGCTCGTATCTGATCATTTGCCAACAATTTACAGCCAGTTCCAACCTCACACCATTCAAAAGGAAAGATCCTTGTCCATAAAGATCTGTCTTCCTGTTTCCATGTTTTTCTTCGGGACGACAAAGTGAGAGGTGCACTTCAACCAGCATACACGGGTCCCTATGAGGTGATTCAGAGGGATTCCAAAGTTTTTTAAGGTAAAGGGTAAAGTCATTACGGTATCTTTAGACCTTTTAAAACTAGCCTATATACTGAATGACTCCACCGATACGCCTATTAAATCAGTAACCGAACCACCTTCCATCCCTGCTAGTAAAACTACTCGTTCTGGCAGAAGAGTTCATTTTCCAGATTACTATCGCCCGTAGGATGGTCTCTGGAGGGGAGTGATGTGGGTGACTTGTATTTACAAATACATTACATTTCAAATTAGACAATTAATGGCACTGCACCATGCATGGCACCCTCACCTGGCTCGCTCTCACCTGGCTGGCACAGGTACTGACTGGCCACGGTTGTTTTGGCCAGTTCCTGTGTCGTATACGCCGGCAAGAGACGCCCGGTTGTCACCACTGCGGCGACTGCCGCGACGTTGTTATGGACACGGCGCCGCACACTTTGGCGGTTTGCCCCGCCTGAGCAAACTTACAAATACATTTATGTCACAGAAAATATAGTACATAGCATGGTTATTAGCTTTCCCCGAGTGTATATTAAACATCTTATAATCATATGAAAGGTACCTGTTTGAATCAAGATAGTATGCATGTTCGTGCGCTAAAATATCTAAATAAAATAAATTATTAAAATTTTGTACTCTCCAATTGAATACATTAAAAAAATGGCCGATTTTGAATGTAGGTATACATATAATAATATCTATTAGTATTTTTAATATGCCTCAAAATGTTTCTTAAATAAGATAATATATTAAAATAGTCATTGGTTGTCTTAAAATCTTCTTCTCCTATGAGGATCATAGGAGGAGTCATTCAATGTAAAATGTTTTAATTTAGCGTCTATGCCACGCAACATTTGCTCTGTATTGGTATTCGGCATTAAAAACTGACACAATTTTTTTCACTTTGTCGGTTTATGTTTTGCCGATTAAAAATGAAGCCTACCCATACACATAATTACTAAAATGGGTCAATGTGGTAGAAATATTCGGAATTGTAGTGTCCATGAAGTGTTAAAAAAATGTCCGGTGAGATCAACCTTGAAAATTCTAAAATATATTGATACGTAACCACGTCATAATTACACAAAATATAGCATACATGTCTAAAGGGTTTATTTAATCAAAATAATCCATATATGTATCTAAAAAGAAACCCATATACAATGAGTTGAATGAGAGTAGTTTTTAATAATCCTTACTAATATTATAAATTCGAAAGTAACTTGTCTCTGTGGATTTGACATTTGACGTCATGTAAACAAATAGCTCGGTATAAATAATCAATATAAATTAAAATAACAACAGTATACAAGTGCATTTTTTACCGTTAAAGTAGTTATAGTCATCCAATTTGCCAGTACAAGTGTTATTCATCAATTTAGGTAACAAAAACCTTTCAAAAACAACATTGATTTGAGTAAAGTATTTCTTGTTAAAACAAAGTGATGAGTGAAAATTTTAGCGTAAAGTGGAAAGCTTAAAAGCACTACTCCGTGGATTATTTAGTTTAAGCAAAAAGTAAGTATTATTATGTAAGAGATTGTTAATAATAATAATAATAAATCAGGCAATAATAATAAATGACTCGTGGACGAAGGAACTCCTCCTCATTGATACGGCCATTAGCCAACAGGTTCACCGTAATCGCAGGAGTCTGGCGACATGTTGGATAAATTACAAGAAAGCGTTTGATTCAGTGCCGCATACATGGCTCTTGAGGGTGCTGGAATTGTATAAAGTAAATACAACTCTATGCACCTTCTTGAAGTTGAGTTTCAATGGAAAACCGCTCTTTACTATCCAGGGTGTCGAGAGACCCAGGCGACCAGCGACCTAGTACAGATTAAGCGAGGTATATTTCAGGGCGACAGTCTGAATCCTCTTTGGTTTTGCCTAGCGTTGAACCCTCTGAGTACAGTACTAGAGGTTTCAGGGCTAGGTTACAGGTTAAAGAGAGGCGGTCAGGTCGTATTACACTTGCTATACTTGGATGATTTAAACCTGTTTGCCCGCACTGATTCACATTTGATAGACTTACTAAGAGTAACTGATTACTTTAGTAAATCTATCAACATGGAGTTTGGTGTGGATAAATGTGCAGTCATGCATGTAAAGCAAGGAAGGATGGTGGAATCTGAGAGCATTGAACTTTGAGATTCCATTAACTTAAGATCGCTTCTCATTACTGATACCTAAAAATACTTGGATATGTCACAAGCCTTAGGTATAAATGAAGCGGACATGAAACAATCGTTGAAGAAGCGCTTCTTTGGTCGCCTGAGAAAAGTACTTAACAGTCTTTTATCAGGTGGCAACAAGGTGCGCGCTTTTAATGGTTGGGTCATGCCGCTTCTTTCATACTCCTTTGGCATACTTAAGTGGACTCAGACTGAGTTAGATGTTCTGGACAGGAAGGTCCGTACACTGTTGACGACATACCGAATGCATCATCCTCGTTCGTCTGTGATGAGGTTGTACATCCCACGGAAATGTGGGGGTCGAGGTTTTCTAAATGCCATAACCCTCCATGACCGTGAGGAGTGCAACCTTAGAGAGTATTTCCTTCAAACGAACGTGGATATGCATGTCTTGCCCGACAGTAGAGAGTTTAGGAGAGGATCCAGTTTGTAAGAAGATTCGGAAGCATTTCGCAGTAGAGACACTTTCAATTTGTTCCGCAACTGGCGTACCGGGTTATACGTGTTCGATTCAATGGCATTTTTAAAAAATAATTACCTTGAGTGTGATTAACGTTAATTGGACCACAGCCGTAAACGCCAACCGCTATCGCTTATAAATCATGGCAAGTGACACACGCTGTCACGCGCCTGGTACTTTTTGTTTGTAATTAAGATATTTTATAAATTTATTTTATTTACTTATGTTTGGCCTATTTAACTTTTGACAAAGTGGACACGTCTGTTCGCTTTCGCGGTCCGGGGAGAAGGGCATTATTAATATATGTAAAAAATAGACATTTTAGCATATTTCTATGTCATAATCACAAATTCGAAGCCATATTGGAAAATGATGTTTAAAAATCTCCGCTCCATGGTCTTCCACTCCATGGACAACCGATGACCATAGAGTTGAAAAATGTCCATGGTTTGGAAATGTTTTTGCATCCAATTGAGCCATTTTATTTTGTTTTATTAATTTTTATTTTGAAATAAATCAAGGTTTACGGCTTATTACCGCGACTCACTTTTATTTACTTATTATTTTACGTTTTGGATTCTATTTCTTGTTTTTGTATTATTTTCAATACATATTAAAATCTTTGGTATTATAAATATATTTATCCATGGAGTGAAGCATAAAAAGGTATGATCCTTTTTATGCTTCACTTCATGGATAAATATCCACTTCACGTCACACTCCATGGACATGAGTTCACTCCGTAGACATTAAATTATTTTTCTGTTACTAAAGCCTTGTATCCACTAGGCAACAATTGATGCTCAATAAGATCGGCAACGTTGCACAACAACGCGCGACGTTGCCAGCTGGCGCACAATATGACGCGCAACTTGTTGTTTGTTTCCGTGCAACATGCAGTTGACCATCAAATGTTGTCAAGTGGAGACGTGTCACACAACAATGTCCTTAGTGTGGTGAAATCAACACTAAAATAACTCTGGCTAAATCAACTTTGGCGACATTTTGCCGGCTACTAGTCATATGTGGACAGACAACGTTGCTAAACAAAGTGCCGCGTTGCCGTGAGCAACGATGTTGTCAACATGTCGCGCGTCAAATGTTGCCTAGTGGGTACGAGGCTTTAGGCTGTTTTAAGCTTGGTATTTACTTAGAAATAATAAAAATAGATAAATTAACACATACAAGGTAAAATAAATAAAAAAACAAAAATATAGTAGCTGATTTTTTAATTTAATGCCCGTGTTTTGAGATTGACCCCGTTATATGTGCATCTAGTCTTAATATAACTGTTCGTCGCCAGGCCGCAGCGACACTGTGTCTCAGTGAAACATCTCACTTTTTTTAAAGTCAACTGTTATATTGCTTTCATGACAAACATTTACTACAAAAAACAAAATGATTGCGTGACGTGAAATGAATAATGGATTGAATGCGCTATCAAACGTTCATATACTCGTAGTGCACTGTCCCTGTTATATATAATCAACGAGATATATACAATGTAGATATAATAAAGTAGGTCACACCGTCGCCGTCGCTGCGGTGATAACACAATATGATATGCTGTAAGAATAGCTGACCTTCTTGCCGCAGGTGCAATGCCACTTTGAAAGAATCATCAGTACATTATCTTGAGTGGAGTCGTCCAACAAATTAAGATCGGTTAATTGGTTGCATTCACATTTTTTTATCTGAAATAAATGTTCATGTTGAAATAACAATCCAATCTTTTAAAAATAGTGTGCTTTTTTCAATCCTAGATTGTATTTAAATTGTTAATAACGATATTGCATTAGTTATATCAGGCGGATGGTGAGTTTGGAACAATTACCGGCGCCTCATCCAGATACCTCCACTTGAGCGGCGCCTCGTGGTATATGGAGGGGAAGGTCTTGGGCAGCAGCACGGTGTACTCTTTCTTGTTGACAGGGCTCTTGAGGATATCGAAGTACTCCTGATCCTCGAGCGCGGCGCGCACGGCCGGCGTGGCCTGCAGCATGCCCACCACGGCCAGCTTGTAGTCGCGGCACGGACACATGATCAGCGTCAGCGGGAATCCTCGCTCACCCAGCTCAGTTTCAGTCGCTTGTTGCTAAAATATCAAACGTAACCACGTAATATGTAACATTTATGGTTGCAGCACGTTAAAATTAGTGCTTTTATTATATCTACTAATAAAAGATTGCCCGTCTCACTAGCTTTTCAAAATTGTTGGTGTGTTTCTTGCTGAATAATTATACATATAGGTTTAACCCCTCGCTTCGCTTGAATCTGATAAGTAACTATAAACGCTATTAAATCAGAAACTAAGTATTTTACTTTGAGTACCTAGTCACACCTATATCATGAATAATAAATATATATCTACATTATCTTGAAAAATATAGTGATATCAGCCCAGTATGTAACTGTCCTACTGCTGGTCTCTTCAGTGTGAGAAGGTATCTCACACTCGATATGTTTCACAGCCACATATATCCACGCTGGCCCAGTGCGGATTGGCAGACTTCACATATCTTCGAAAACGTTATGAAAAACTCTCAGTCACTCTCAGGAAACCTGCATGGTTTCCTCACGCTCTTTTCCTTCGCCGATAAAGCAACAATTAAGTATTTAATACGCACATTATTACTTTGAATGGTCAAGGGTGCATGCCTTAACGTCGAATTCAAGGCCCTGCGTGGCAGTCCAACGATGTCCTACTAGACTACCGCTACTACAAATGTATACATTTTTTATAAAGTCTGTCAAAAGTAATAGAGTACTTATATGACGGGTTGGTAGGTATAGCCAGGGCAACTATTCCAGGATATTTAATGCGTTTTATAACATAAGATACAGCAAATTAATAAGTTTATATATATATAATATATGTATATATAATTATGTACGTATATAAGCGCGTACTGCTGTCGGTAGATGTATATCAGATTTCTTTTTAGGTTTCTTGTATGTAACTCCAACTTGGCCGTTGATATTATAAAGGGGGTAGCCGATATCGGATTCTTCAAAGATCCAGTTGCTGGCGATCGTCACGAGGTTCTCATACGTAGTTTTGAGGTACTCATTGTATCTTGCATTCATCGCAGCGTGTATCGTAGTAGTCTTCGCTAGAATTAGACAACCGCGTTATCAGTCCACCGTGTGACATCAATTACTAAGATTAAATTGACTCTAATCAATTAAGAGATGTTAAAAATGTAAGTTTCTTAAGCACTAATAAACAAAAACATTAATAAAGCGCCTGTCTGTTGGGTGAAATTTCTAATTTGTGTTTCTGAAAACTAACTCATCTACTCGGTCTCATTTACCTAAGGTATACGGTAATAGCATGCAGAGAGCCACTTTAGGTTTCCGAACGCTACTGACGAGCGTACATGTGCAATTATGCCAGGATCCTCAGAAGTACAAGTACATTGAAAATAGAGCAGCAAGATCCCATGACGCTGCGTCCACATTCAGGGAAGTTCGGCACTGTCAAGCTTTTTCTATTGCAGTAGTTAGGGTGGGTAACCTGAAGGTTATTTTACAGCAACTATGTCATGCTTAATTTGATTAATTATAATTATAATATATCAAATCAGTAAGTACAAGCGTAACTTAACGCCAGCTCCGTAGTCGGTGCAGTAGTGCCTACGTTGCGATCAGGATCATACGCGGATATCGCACAGTATCTGCTGACGCAGCCTGCGCATTGACCGGAACTTCCCCGTGGGACTTGGAAGCGGAAGTGCTCACCGAAGCATTTAAAGTCATGTCGTCGGTATGGGAGGAGACGGGTGTTTGTTCTCTCTCAAAGGTGATAACTGCTACACGAAACCGAGCTCGCCAGGGCTTATTTCTAAAATGGAAGGTGTGGCTGGAGCTGACCTTAGCCCGATTCAGAACCGTTGGGGCGCTCCAGCCGATGTTGGAGCGGTTGGCAGGGCGGCAGCATGGGACCCTTTCCTTCCGATTAGTACAGGTGTTGTCAGGGCACGGTTGCTTTGGCAAGTACCTGCACACGGTCGCTAGGAGGGAACCGAGTCCCATTTGCCACCACTGCGATAGTACTGAAGACACGGCGCAGCACACGCTGGAGGTATGTCCTGCCTGGGTGGTGCAGCGCCGTGAACTCGTCGACATTGTGAACGTCGACCTCTCGCAGTTGGCCGTGATCAAAGCCATGGTCTACAGCGAGAAGAACTGGATAGCAGTCGCATCCTTCTGCGAGGACGTTATCTCGTGGAAGGAGGCGGAGGAGCGAATCCGTGAGAAAAGTATTCTTGCGGAACCGAGCCGCCGCCGGCGGCCCAAGCGTCGCAGGCGCGCGAATGCCCGCCTGATGCCGCCATAGTTAAGGCTGACGAACGGGGACCTTCCGTCCGCAAGTCATTGAGTCGGAGCGGCGCCCGTGCGAGTCGTGCCGTGGCGTCGCCCAGGAGACGTAGTCCACAAGCATTTCTTGCCTGAGTTGGGCACTGCTGGGTTAGTCGCTGATGTAGTTTCAGTTCCAATGACTCACCCACCATCCAAGGTTGCGAGTTGGCACACCGTGGTAGGTTTAGTCGGTAGTACGTGGGAACTTCCATCTTTTCCTGGGTGAGCCCGACATAACCTCTCCGCTCCCCTTTCAAGCGGAGAGGCATTCCTCCAAGTAAAAGATAAAAAGTAGTACCTACGCTACAAGTGCAGTGACTACTGAACTACCTTCCAGAAACAGTGTTAATATCTCAAATTGGAGTGCTCAGTAATATTGAAAGTATATTTGAAATGATGCCGCTGATCATTTGCTGAACAAGCAACAGATTACTATCTATATACACTGGACCGCAAAGAAAAAGAGTCGGTGAGAAAATCTTCAATATCTTCGAAAGTACCTGACCTAGCTTAATGAAATAAAGACTAAATTAAAGAATATTTTAAATTCATGCTTATTATTTTTAATAAATGTATAATAAATAAAAATGCCCGGATTTTCCAGTATTTTCGTAAACGTAGATTGGTTAAAGATATGCCGTTTTTACGCATTTTAGTACTTTGTGTTGCTTCCACGAGCTCGCTATACTGCTGTTATGCGATTTGGCAAACTTTCTACTAGGTTTTCGAGGCGATGCTGCGAAATATTCTGCCATTCCTCTATAAGAGCTTCTTTCATTTCACGTAGCGTGATTGGCGGCGGATTCCGCTGACGAACACGTCGTCCCAGTTCGTCCCACGCATGCGCAATGGGGTTTAAGTCGAGGCTGCGTGCTGGCCACTCTATATGTGTGATACCAACTTCTTGAAAATAGGCAAACACTATATTATTATGAGCTGTATGCATGCGGGCATCGTCTTGCATAAAAACGGCATTCTCGCCCATGTCCACTAAAAATGGACCAACGTAGTCATTCAGAATTTCAGTGATCCAGTTTCGTTGATCCAGTGGTAGTGTTTACAACTGCGGATCATGAGTTCTCGGGTTCGATTCCCAGGTCGAGCTAGAAAAACATTTCTAAGATTTTTCTATCACCACTAGCTCAGTGCGGCTTCCGGAAGAAACCCCAGCCCACACGTGAACAGAGCCTCCGCCGTATGGTACATTTCCTTCTATACAGGCTTGGTTATAGCGCTCTTCCTGTCTTCTGTACACTCTTTTCTTCCCGTCGTGCTTGTATAAACAGTATCTAGACTCGTCTGAAAACATAAGTCTTGACCAGTCATTCAGAGTCCAGTTCTCGTGTTCTCTACCATAACTCAACCTTGAGTTTTTGTGGTGTCTTTCTAGTTTTGGGCCATTTGCAGGTCTTAATGGCTTTAAATTTGCTTCAGCCAGAAGCCGCCTTACTGTATCCGTACTCAGATTGTTGCCTCCACCTCGTAAATAATGATTCTGTATTTCAACAGCCGTAAGAAAGCGTTTTCTCAAAATTGTTGACACCATATAGCGATCCTCCTGCGCCATCGTGTACCTTTACCGGCCTGTACCTGGTCTTCGAAGATTGGATCCAGTTTCATTGAAGTACTCGCTGAACTGTAGAAAGAGTCACAACAACAGTTCACGCTGTATTTCGCTGACTGTGCCCATCTTCAAGCATTGTCAGGATCCTGGTACATTATTCAGGGGTTAATGGCATAATGACTTCAAAATAATAAAATTTATAAGGCAGAGACACCATATCTATAACTTTTGTGTTTATAGTTTTATTATTATTTTAGTG
Source organism: Catocala nupta (assembly GCA_963675205.1). NCBI lineage: Eukaryota > Metazoa > Arthropoda > Insecta > Lepidoptera > Erebidae > Catocala > Catocala nupta. The sequence goes on along the minus strand of OY776089.1, from coordinate 31,239,653 downwards.
ATAGTTTTATTATTAGTAAGACAGCATGATGATCTGTGATTGTTGAGTTAGTAACAAAAGTACATGATGGTTGGCTTGTTTTAATAATGAAGTGGTCTAAGCAAGATCCACTTTGATGAGTAGGAAAGATATGGGCTGGCAAGAGACCGTGAAAAGAGCATATGTTGAGGTAATCATGTCCTCGGATGTCATTTCTCCCTGATATAATATTTATGTTTATGTCACCCGTTATAATAATATTTTTATATGATGATAGATTGTTTAGTGCTAAGTCAAGGGAGTTCAGGAACTTATCTTCATTTAGCGATGGCGGCCTGTATATTGACAAAATGGCAGTGTCATTATTAATTTTAAGAAGCAGACTGTTACAGTCGTGAATACTTGGTTTTTCTATTACAGCATTTAAATCATTTTTAATGTATACTACTAGGCCATCGTTTTGGTTAATTATATTTTCGCTACAAAACGATTTATATCCAGCTAGTGTTGGTAGTCCAATGAATCTTTTAGATAACCAGCATTCAGATAACACTATTATGTCACAATTTATTGCTATAGTATGCAACAGTATTTCAAGTTCCTGAAAATTCTTATAAATACTACGAATATCTTGCGTCATAATCGTTCGACTTTTGTCATATGATGGAAATAAGCTTTGACAATCTTCAATTTTACCGACCTTAGAGTCTGAAATTGAAAGCTCGTCAAGATCATCAATTAGTTTAATTTCCATGATTAGGCGCGGTTAAAGGTGTTTCCTACCTGTAGATGTGCTTCTTTCTTATTATCGGCGCTCCTAGGCGCCTTCATAGTCAACTGAGTTTAAATACCTGTCTTCAGCATACTTTCGAGCGGGGTAGTTCTCGTGTCCGGTTTGGTGGTAATTGGACTTCTTAAATCTTTTGCAAGTTGCGCAGGCCGGTGGCGATGTCTTTTTTATTCTTTAATTGTATGACCAGCTTCACCACAGTGTCCACAAGTGGGTGTTGTTTCGCGGCAGAATTTCGCAGCATGGCCATATTGTTGGCAATTGTAACACCTTGTCACGAGCGTAAAGTCTCTCCTGGTTGACAAGGCTTTTCTGATGGCAGATGGTACTTCTATGATGTAGTTACACGGAGAAGTATTTAGTTTCCAGACTTGTGAGACAATATGGTAGAGCCTAGAAATGACTCCCGTGTCTTTACTGGGTATTTTTGGCCAGGTTTTGCTCAAAAATACACTCAAAGACCTCTTTTTCACTGAGTGCAGTAGGAACACCAATAACTACTATATATATATAACTAATACTATATATATAACCTAGGTCGTCGCTTAGCACGCCCTTCAACAGAGAGGCCTGAGGCAATGAGTCTACTTGAGTCTTTAAGCTTCTCAACATCATCTCTATTTTCTGTGCTGATAACAACACCACCATTTTTGATTTTTCTGACGCCATGCACGTGTAATTTCATTTCCTCGGGTGAAATTATGGTCTGAATCAAAGCCTTTGTGTCGACACTGCTTTTACTTTTGTCCGTCGGATAAATAGTAACAGCGCTAATGTTGTTAGGGCGGACAAAAGTATTGCTGCCTTTCTTGACCATGTCAGCAAACGAATTCTTATCGGTCTGGCTGCAGTTTCCTTTCACTACTTTTCTATTATCCTCGAGTGTGTTCGAGATATTCTCCGTTTCTTGTAGGTGCTGAATTGTGGTTTGTGCTTGTAGGGCTTTCTGTTTAAGCGACTGATAATGTACAGCCATTTCAGATGAGGCATTATTTACTTTGCGGCATAGATTTGTAACTCGTAGTTTGAGTTCCGAGTTTAATTTGCTCTTTGCAGCAGTTGTAGAGACCTCACTCAAATAGGTATGTATCACCTTCATCCATCTCTGTATATCTGCTGTAGGGATTACCTCAAATGGCTCAGCAGCGGCAGCAGGCGGCTTTACTTCCTTACGAGGAGACGGTAATGGTGACGGCGGAGGGCTTCTTTCCATTAGTTGGCTGCGTCCAAATGGGCTGGAGCTTGCCATTTTTCAATATTTGAAATCAGACAAAACCAATAAAATTGTTTCGTATAAGCACGTAAAAAAAAATTAAAAGGTTTTATATATTATTTTATGTGACATTAAATATTCTTTAATTTAGTCTTTATTTTATAAAGCTAGGTCAGGTACTTTTGAAGATATTGAAGATTTTCTAACCGACACTTTTTCTTTGCGGTCCAGTGTATATATCTATATATATATACACATAAATGTGTGACCTTTAAAATAGCTACTAACCTTTCGGTTCTTCCTTTTTTATTTTTTTCCTTGAATCCGAACCATGTACTGTAATTACGGACCTGGCACTCCCAACATCTGTTTCAATAAAATACATAATGATGATGAGCATTCTGTATGGACACTGTACATGTATAGTAATTACTATTGTTGATGAGTAATTGAGTACCGACGCGACGGCGACACGTAGTTTAGCGAGTGAAGTATATCTAATAAATAAACTAAGTTTGTTACACACCTTTTCCACTTTTGTCTTTGACATTCAATTGCATTGGTATCCTGAAATGAACAGATTGAATACTTACATATAAACATAAATCATTAGTACCAGTTTCGAAATAGATACAACGCAAAGTTGTACGTCCATCGGTTTTAAGCCGACGATGATAATAATATCTCACATGTTCACGTTCATTGTTATATCAAAGCGCAAGACCGTTTGTGTACATTTATTAGCATAAATCATTATTGTAATATACCTAATTCAACGAAAAGCTTATAACCTGTTTGTATTGTATGTATATATTATAGCTGTTATTCAGCAACATTGTATTACAGCCGCGCGTTTGTGAGTTATGGCAAGGTTAGAGCGGCGCTTCGCTTGTCTTCTGCAACGAGACGTAACTAACTGCCTACGCCCTGGAGGTTTATATATAAGGAGGTAGCGCTACAAACCGGCGGTCACATCCATTTAAAACTATTTAATGTACTTACTTTGATTTTTCCAAATATTTTTTTCTTCTCTCCTCTAAGCCGTGCTCAATATAAACCGCTCTCAGTTCAGCAGGAGCATTTTCGTATTCTTCGTCGTCCATTTCTTCAAAAGATTTTACTATTTCTATTATTTCATGTTCGTTATACGTCTTTGTAGCTTCCCTGTCAAAAATAATATGGTATGCGACATGAATTTTGCAAGTACTGAGTCAAGCCAAACTGAACTCAATAGAAAATAATGATATTAACAATAATCTGAAAACGCTTAGAGTTATTTATATATTATTTTAATTATGGCTATAACATTATGTAAAATAATCTAATGCTGGAGAGATTACTAGACTTAGATTCGAATTACCAGTACCTACTCGTATCTGTCGATGTCAATCGCAGATGAATATATTACTATTCCTTATTATTATTTTATAGGATTCGCTTAATATCCATATTATTATATATAATGTAGGAGTCATCAGAAGTATTCTTGATGTGGAAGGTCAAATAAAATTGCTTGATGGTAAACTGTATGGATATATATATGCACTGGTACCAGTTATAATATAAATGCATATTGTATTACGACCTAAGTGAGTGGTTGGGGGGAGACGAGTGCCGCGCGGCGCTGCTGCTTACTTGCGCCTGACTATAAAACTAAAGCTTCAGCAGTATCGCTACATATAACATACCATGTTATAGTCCAAATATTAATATTACTTATTTATTAACTTATTGTCGCAGCGGCACACCGGCGGCCAGGTATAGGTTTTTAATTATATCTGGCATTCCAAGTATGGACAGGTTACAAGGTTTGAGTGCACGAATAGCGCAGTGGTGCCTCGCCACTGCCCAGTGCCCACACGGGACAAACAATTGTGAGATCCATAAATGGTTGTTCTGAGTCGGGCTGTCATCGTGTCCGCTATTTGAATGTTTCTTAAGTTCCCCGCGATACTGAAATTATTCCTAGTGCGATACTTACTGTTGTCTTTTTAAAGAGAAAAAGACAAAAGTAAATCTAGTTTCAAAAAAGTTGACGGTATGCCCATTCCATTGCATATGTTAAATCAAAAGCAATTAGCGTTTTAAGAAAAATAATATATACACTAAATATTAAGGCTAATCACAAATTGACTAAATATATCAATTAGCTAAACACATACTCGGCCTGTAAAACACACTTTAAAGTACTTTCTTAAACAAAACTAATATAACGAACTAATCAAATTTCCTGAGGGCGCTTTTAATTAATTGAACAAGCGTCGTGGGCTTTTATTGTAAGAGCATAAGATGTAATTTTTTTTGTAAGTTGTTCCTTTTCGTTTGCCTATCCAGGATTTTTTTCCAGGGAGATCCCGGTCTCTATACTACTATGGACTACATACTGCGCTACACTTTATGCTGAAACCTTACATTTTGAGATGGGTACGTTCCAACAGGCTCTCTCCTATAATATACACCAATGCATCTTTCATATGAAGCTCCTAGAAAATCCTAAGACCGCGACTGCAGTCTTTAAACAACTTCCGCGTTATAAATATATCTTGTATCGCGTGGGACTCAACAAACATTTCAACAACGGACACATAAGAACAAATACATAAGATTAAACGTAAAAGAGTGTGGCCAGGGTACCCCACTAACCACGCAGCCATCCGGCACGGATCAATATAACATACATTGTGTGATTATGTTAATTTAGAAATTCTAATTGGGTTTGAATCATCACATCACTATTAATTTGTGAATACATGAATATTTAGATAGGTTGGAGCATGACATACTCGCTGATAACATCTATCTCCCTGTGTGACTCTTCGTAACTGTGTACCCATTTACTAAAATCTGACTGACATAATATTAAGTGCACATTCCAAATGCTACTTTTACATTTGAGCAGCGTAGTCAGTACTAGAGGAGGGTTCTTTATGACGATACTTGACAGCGACTCTACCACAAAGCCTTGCTGGAACTTGGACTGATTCAAGAAATGACTAAGCAGTTCTTGAACTAAATCCTGCAAATATAGAAATATTGATATACAGATGTAGTCATGTGTTCACTATGAAAGATAACTATTAAAGTTTATGGTGAATAACCATCTGAAATAATGTAGTGGAGCCGAACGCTTGCGGTGCCGTCTGAGAGTGTATCGATGTAAGAGATTTCTTTCTCTTCTTGTCACTTAATTTGGATCGTGGCGTCGTTGCATTTCTGTTATTGGCTAAACACACTATTTTCTTTAAAAGTATTTCAAAATCATCTTCCGACCCGTCGAAATCATCTAAAAATATAAAATTATGAAGTAACTGTTTAATATAATTATCAGCGTGAATATACAACGTATTAAAAAAAACCTTCTTCTTGCTCGTCGGTGCTCGGGTCGGTCCTCATATATTTCTTCGTCGTTTCATAAGTCTCTGTGATACCAGTCAGGAGAACTTCTCTCGACGTGCTTTCATTTTCACAGAGCAAAGCCTCGACTATGCAATGATCCACGTTGATTACAGGCAGACTGAGGCGTTTACCGATGGCATAGGCGATTTCTTGACATTGCATTTCTGTCAATATACATATAAATAATACTGTAGCGGTTAGATTGTAAAGAGTATATATGACGTTGATCATGAATGATCACTGAAGTTGTATCGTGGACTTCGATTATGATTTGTGATTACTATTTCTTGTATATCCTATATAACAAACGGCGTAAAAGAATGCGCTCTGCGATTCAATCATCCTCATTACATTTCGATGTTTTATTACACATATGTTGAGTGAAAGTATAAGTATTTTCAGTATCATATTTACTAGTTTAACTTCTGTGATTATTTGCGAGTGCCTCTTTTGCGCGTGTGACTATTGTATGTAAAACTATTGTATGTGTACAATAATATGTTTAATAATAACTGTTGTCACCTTCACACGGGGAGCCATGTACGAACACAAGAAAGCCTTTTAAACGCTTGTCGTTACTATCCGTGTCCGGAATCTCTTCATTAAAATCATTAAAACATGCCTTCAAAGGATCTACTTTTTCATTTTTCATAGTGTTTATCACATCTGCAAACATATATATATACATAAGTTGGTAAATATCAAATCAGACTTAAACGGTCTGTTTCTTTCTCGATTAACTAGAGCGAGTATATTTTCGCACCAGTGAGACCAACATTATTTTTAGTTAGTTGTGCCTTCACCGAGATGCGATTACAGCTATGGTAATTAATACCTGTTACGATTTCAGCGTCAGTCCTGAACTTGGCCGGCGGACTACTGTGTGTGGCGTCTTTATGTGAAACAGGCGTCTTTGTTTTAGGAGTCTTGCCTCTCCTATACACATAAAACATATTGTTATGGTAAAAATAAAAATATATATATAAATAGCGGCCCACTCATGCTATATAGTACATAGTACATAGCATGTTAAGCTAATATTTATAATCGACAGCAACTTGGCGTTTCGGATGTTCGTGGTATAGTGAATACAACACAGTCACGTAGTTTATATTTATTACAAATTCTGTTATCTTGAACATGTTAAGATAAATTCTCGATACATACCTGGTTGGTGCTGCGGGTCTACTGGTGACTTTAGACTTTGCTATTGTTTCTACATCTTTGATACTGAAAAATAATGATTAGTTCTGTATATTTACTTAAAATTAAGAAAAGGTTCCATTTTTTTTTTTATTTAAGAAATTATGAAAAATGTAAATGCAACACGCATTTACATTTTTCATAATTTTGCCAAACTGTGCAACAGTTTGTGGGCAAACACTGCATTCATTTAACAAATTAAAATTACATATGTATACACACATTATTTGAAACAGTTGAAACAGGTACCTTTTTACTCGTTCATTGAAACTTCTATAGAAATTAATAATATCTTGAGGCAGTCCATTGCCCGGTTTAAGGGCTGGAATTAAAATTTCTTCTGGCTTATTATAATATTTGTAAAGTAAATGAAATATTTCTTCTTCCTCGTGCCATTTCCTGAAATTCAACGAGGTCGCCTATTATGATCTTACCAAAAACAGATGCTAAACAAAGAGAGGAATTCTGCATATGTTAGAGTTCACCATAAACGTTCTCACAAATATGTGAAGTCTTGCAACCCTTAATCCTTCTGACACTGAGAACAGACTCGTGCGCAGCAGTGGTACAGTTTAATACCTGCTGATATATCTATTAATTCTTATAAATAAAAAGAAGAAAAGTCGAGTAACTTACTCATCAGTGTGAGCAATGATCAGCTCAATAGGAAACGAACAAGGGTTTGTTAATCCAAAGTATATATATGTTGTCTCAGCCCAGGGCAGCGTGGGCGGGAAGCTCACGTTGGGCCCGATCACGTGCACGTGCGGCACGACGCCATGCCCCGTCACTGGAATCGTCATCCTGTTCGGGTTCATGTGGAAGCGGAATATCAGCAGCCCTTCGTACACCATCTGCATCACAAGTAACATAATATATATTTATTTATTTAATGGCTAACCAAGACTTGTTCACACACATACAATTTTAAAAACTTAAGTCTCTTAGAGCGAGTTTGATAATCTTTTATAGGTAAGCATAGCATGCACGGCTTAACAATAAATGTTCAGCAAACATTAATAAAAACAATAGTGATAAACTTTAAATACAAAACTAAATTAAAACAATTAATACTAAACTACATTATTATTTTACACATAATATTCTTTAAAATTAAGTTTACATAGAAAAACGATCTGCCAAGCGAATCAGAGTGCACATCAACAAGATCACTTTAACTATTGTTACACCCAGTGCCATCTCTCGGCATTGTGAGGAAGACACGGCAGTTCCGTCTAATAATTTATTACAGCGCCATCTATTTACGTCCTACGGAACTACTTCGTCGGAACGAGAAGAGTAAAGAGAACGCTGGCACATTCTCGAATCCTCGTACTATTACGTACCGTGTATGACGTTTCTAGAAAACTCCGGAAACGCTTTAACCGCATATAAAAGGGGAAGGCCAGCGCTCGCCGAGTCAGCTTACAATTGTAATCGGTCAAGTATTCATCGAAGCGAACGAAAGCGAAAATGCTACGGAGTTTGAAGCAGTTACAGTGGAAAAGTGTTGTATAGTGTTTGTAGTGTTTTAAATTTAATTGTGTGCTAGAATAAAACGTTTTAGTCGGTAATATTGTTTTAGATTCTTATCCCTCGAACCTAGCTCGTAACACTATTTAGCAGTCTACGCAGGCGTAGAATTACTGAGCTAGCACCAAACACTGTCCTACGTAGAGGCGGATGCAGGGGAGTATTAGGGGCATGTGGACATCTAGCAGGAACACGAAACGAGAATCTGTAAAGTAGTTGGGAACAGTCTATTTTGCCACGGAGTACTTTATATTATAGAAAAATTGAATCGGGGATACTTTTACGTTTTTCCAGGGATAACATCTTATAGTGAGAAAGTCTAGCTTCATACGAACGTTTCTCTTTAGCTGTGCCTGATGCATAGGTTAGATGCCACAGAAATCTTGTTGAATACGCTCCAGTCTAAGATTATGGGTAGCATAATGAGGCCACCAAACTGTGCCACAGTATTCCAAGACATTACGCACCATGCAGTTGTATAACAGTAGTCTGGTACTGCTTTGCGTGAATCAAGCAACTTTCCTAATAACAAAGCCTAACATTTTCGAAGCTTTTTTGATAACGTTTTTACTATTCGGAACAAATGTTAACGTTTTGTCGAATATAACCCCTAGATCTCTAATTTGGTTCAGCTCTTGGATAACTGTTGAGCCCACACTGTGAACAGACGATAACAGATTTTCTTTCTCGAGTATTTCACGTGGTAGCATTTATTAACATTTAAGCCCATATATTTATCTCTACACCATTGGATCTACGAGGCAGCTATAATGATAAAAGATAACCTACATAGCTATGAAACTCTTATAAGTGCACGACATAAAAACAAATTATCCATAAAAAGATGCAGGACAGCACAATTTGGCAAAAGTATATTTATTATGGGTGTAAAAATATACAACAAGCTTCCTGACCGTATAAAGAATCACAATGACATGAACATCTTCAAAATTAAATTAAAGGAATTCTTAATTGCCAAGGCTTACTACTCAGTCAATGACTTCTTAAATGATAATGAATGCATATAATGTAAACCGACTATTTGACAATATGCCTGCTTAATTTTAATGCAACGTTATTATAATTAGTTTATTAAATAAAATTATATTATCTATACTATTAAAATGTTGACATTAACCTAGAAAGTGTAATTATATTCCATACATATGTAAATTAGTAATAACTATATTAAGACAACTAAAATATTGTACACCTCAACAGGTATGTTACAGCGATACCTCCTTATGACAATAACAACTGTGTAAATTAATTAAAACCTGTAACAAACAATAAAATTTTGAATTTGAAAATTTGAATTTGACAAGGGCATCAACATCTCTCTAAAGCGATGTAGCGTCATCACTTGAATATAATATGTATATATGGGCGCAAATCGCCATCTATCGACAATAATTCACAATAATTGTCAAATATTGATCTTTAAGTTTTAGCTTTTTGTTTAAATGATTATTATTTAAAAAATGCCTGAAATATATTAGATTGATATTCAAATAGTGATTTGTTAACATATATTCGTTATGTATCAAGCTCTAATATTTAATAGACGCATTGCTGACTGTTTGAATGTTTTGAAGAATATTGAGATTTAATTTATTGTTCAAATTCTCAATTTAATGTGTAATCGTTAAAAATAGAATCTGTATAATTATCCCAATTTATATATCGAATTTAATTATTTTAAACAATAAGTAAAACTTAATTTCATTTATTGAACGATTAATTTACGTCACAGAGTCATCTGTTGAAAATGTTTGTAACTATATTATTTTTTTATTTTAAATAAACGTAATTCATGTAAAATAAATAATTTGGCGCTATGTAAAGTCATTAAAATAATTATTTCGAATATTAAGCTATATTTCAAGACTTATTTCGTACTAAATTAGTTAATCTGTCATAAGGGAATTTGTAGTAGTTATAACGGTTTGAAGGCGTTGTGAGGCAGATATAAAAAGCAGGAACAAACTGTTATAGGCTGATTTCTGTAAAATCGATGGTGCGAAAATAAACTAAGTGTTGTTGTCTGTGTATTTTCATTATAATGGACTCCGAATATCTGACATCCTGGCGTGTCGCCGACATGTACTACATCTACAATGCGCAAGTACCATAAGGTGAGTCTTTGCTTGACAAACTGAGTATGAGCGGAGCATGTCGTAGCAGAGATAGACTTATGAGCCTCGAAAAGTAGTGCGTTCGAACACGTGTTGAGTCTGTTTCAAATACGAGGTCCCTTTTGACACTTCACAACACGTAACTCTGCTCATTTCATATAAATTGCTAAAATAAATAATGATTACATATGGTACTTAAGACTATTTAAAATAATTAGAATCTATACAAAACATTATGTAATTGTTTCACAAACATAATCAACTAATAATTTCTATTGATGTCTTAATTAATTTAAACATCAAAATAAAATAACATTATACTACAATACCATGGTTACGCACTAAGGTATCTTTTTTACGTTCAGTCATAATGACGCGACAATATGTATCGGATAAAACTAATTCAAGGTGAAAACAATTATCCGAGAAATACTTTTGTAAATTTATATTTGGTATTAATTATTATTACGTTGCAACGTACCTTAAAACCCATTCTGCAAATAATTAGTAAATGATTTTTATAAAAAAATAGATTTGAAGATGCGATATGTTTTATATATCCCATAGTTTTTAAAGAGTAGTCGTTTTGAAAATCAAAATCTGTCATACACATTTATTCCACCCTTATACTAAGTACGGAGTAAGTATGCGATACTAGGAAGTAATCAAGGATAAGTGCAGTATTTTTTACAATTAAACACGTTTTATAACTTTGATGTAATTATTCTTTCGATATTTTAAACATAGATGGACTCCTTTGATTTTTGTTTCGATTCTAAACCCACGATTACAGTTTGTTTGGAAAGTTAATTGGTAATCGATGTGTCGTTGGAAACGGTCTCTTCACTATCGCTGTACAACGATCATCTGTCAAATGGGACTTAATGACGTATTTGAAACGCATTATAGGAACAAACGTGCGTCTGCCGACATCGTCACGGAAGAGTGGGCAAAGTCAAAGAGCGATATAATAGTACCTACTTTATTTGAAGCGACGCGGACGTATGCTGAGCGGACAAGGTTTACATATGTAAAATACATGGTCAATAACATAGTTTAAGATATATCAAGGATGTAGTGTGTGTACAATATGTACTAGCCTATCGTATGTATACCCTATGAATAAATAACTATATAATCTGTATTCTATTAAATATTAAGTCAGTAATAAATGTTAGTACAAGAGCTACGGTCGTTTCCTTGATCTCCCGAACGCACCACCTTATATGGCGACCCTGCCATGTACGGGTGTCGGCTCAAATTCGGTCGCGCGTTGCGTCTTTATTGTAGAGAGACATTATAAGTAGACACAAAGACAATTTTTTTTTTCAAAGTTGCAAATATGTGCCGTTCCAACCTTGAGAAAGATGAAGTGTTTATTACCCAAAACACCTCCGGTGGTTCAAATTCTGCGGCAGTACAAGAATATCATCTGTCAACTATAAGCGTTGTGCTGGTTATTATATGTACAATGCTTGGCATCGCTGGATTGTATGGCCTGTACAAACTCTACAAAAACTGCCACCATTCCTGGATCAGAAGCGAATTTTTGACCCAACGTTTGTCTCGATCATTTCGGCGTGCGGAGGTCCGTGCGTGCTACGTATGTAACGGTCAGCAGCGGCCACGGCATCAGGAAGCAAAGGATCCCAACGAGTGCTAAATGTGCGTATACGATAAAAGTGCAAGCGTATTTTAGTGCGAATATGATAAAAGTGGTAAAGCGTATTTCAGTGCATATAAGATGAAAGTGTATAATCGTAGTGCGTGATGGTAAAGGGTTCTTGAAACTTTTTATAATAGATATTCATTTATATACTTAGGTATAATGTTATCTCTTACCTTATTTTTTATTACAGTTCCTATATTGTTTTGTGTACTTATATCATATAACTAATAATATGAGCAATTTCTTTGTGTAACTATGAATATACCTTGATGGCAAGTGAATTAAAAGAAATATATTGTAAGCTTATGAGTATTAAAGATGCTCTAGTAAAGTTAAGTTATCCTAGAAGGACAAAAATCGTTATGCAAGCAAAATTAACTGAGGCAATCCAATTACGTTACCAATTTGATAATTGTCTTAAGTTTTTATCACAGCAAATTGAACAAAAATTATTAAAAAGGAGAAGAAGAAAAGGAAGAAGGCAAGGTTTTAAAAGAAATAGAATCATATTGCGATTTGATAGGAGATATATATTTACATATTGAAAATTTTTGTTCAAAGGATTATGGCTCTTTAGGTTCCGAGTCTGCTGTCAAAGGTATGGAAAGCAAAACCCCTACCATGGAAAAGTTTGACTTCAAAGTAGCTACATCACTACTTCCGGTGATGACTGGTGATGAGGATGTCATTAAAAATCTCATCGATGCAATTGAATTGTACAGCTCCGCGCTCAACGAGGAAGGTAAGATTATGTTAGTGAAATTTGTTTTAAAATCACGTTTGAGTCAAAGTGCGAAACTTAAGCTGCCCACTTCATATGATTCTTGTGACTCGCTTCTTAGTGATATGAGACAACACTTACTTACTAAAAAATCTAGCGCTTCCATTCATAAGGAGTTAGTGAAAATGAGGCAAAATGGTACCTCTATTGATAATTACGGCCAAAAGGTCGAGCAATTATTTGTTGACTTGACGATTTCTCAAGCCGACGGTGATAGCAATGCCTATAAGATTTTACGATCAATAAACGAAAAACTTGCAATCAAAAGTTTCACCGACGGGTTGAGAAGCCGTGAACTAGGTACTATACTATCAGCGCGTAACTATTCTACCTTAAAGGACACGATTAGAGCAGCGAAGGATGAGGAGGCGTCGTGCAGTTGCCAATACCCGGAACGAGAAGTCTTCCTTACATCGAAAGGTAAGTCTAGCAATAGAATTTTTCAAAATAGGGGCAACTTCAGAGGCCGCCTGGGTCCCTCGAATAGCCAATGGTCGCGCGGGGGTTATCAAACATTGAATCCCAATTATCAAGCTAGGGGTCAGTATCAAGCGCGTGGTAATCCTAACTATAGGCGTGGTTTTTATCGCGGTAGACAGAATCGGAATTTCACTCGTACTAATACAAATAACTGACATTTTATGGAAAATGAGTCGAATAACCCTAAAGTAGATGACAGGCATAATCAGACCCCGGACGCAAATAAAAATGAACCTTTAGAATTTTTTCGATGTTAATATTGTTTTAGCATGTGAATATAATAGTTCAGTGGAATGTTTAGTACAGAACGCCAAATATAGTTTGCTATTAGATTCCGGAGCATCATTATCCGTGTTGAAATTAGAGACCGTAAAGCATTGGAATATTCCAGTGCATACAGAATGTGTCTCCATAAATGGTATAGGAGGTAAAGTCCAGAGTGCAGGCTATGTTTTTGTTACACTATACATAAATGGTCAAGAATTTACACACAAATTTTATGTTATCAAAACATTACCTTGTTTACAACATGGTATTCTTGGTAGAGACTTTTTGCAAAAGAATAAAGCTATTTTAAATTTCGAAAATAATACTTTAACTTTAAACAATAGTAAGCATACTTTTACGTTATCTATGAATTATGGCCCATTAGGAAAAACTAGTTTTTTAAGCATTCCACCTAGGTGCGAAAAAATATTTAAAATAGACTGTAGTTCAAGAGATGAATGCGTGGTTTTACCTGAAGAGTTATGTGAAGGAGTTTTCATGGCTGGAAGCATATTATGCAAACCGTTAAATGGACAAATTAGTATTCAAATTTTAAATACTCGCGAAACACACGTGAATCTGAGTTATTTTAGACCAGAAATACATAGTTTATCAGAATATAACATTTGTAATTTCGAGAAAAATGATAGTATTGATGGAGATAGAGTACGTGAAATGTTTTCTCATTTAAAATTAGATCATTTGAATAAGGAGGAAAGGACATCTATTCAAAATATTTGTGCAAAATTTTCTGATGTTTTTCATTTACCGAATGATAAATTAACTACAACGAATCTTAATGATCAAACTATACAGTTAAAACCAGATGCGAGGTCGGTATATGTCAAACAATACCGTCTCCCTTTTTCACAGCGCATAGAAGTTGAAAATCAGGTCCAGAAAATGCTATCCGAAAATATTATAGAACCATCAAAAAGTGAATGGTCTAGCCCTATCTTGCTAGTACCTAAAAAATCAAACGATAAATCAAAAAAATGGAAATTGGTGATCGATTTTCGTAAATTAAATGATCAAATTTTGGATGACAAATTCCCACTTCCCAATATCACTGATATTTTAGATTCCCTGTCTGGAGCAATGTACTTTTCTCAACTAGATCTATCCCAGGCCTATTATCAGTCAAAATTAAGCCCAGAATCCAGAAAATACACTGCTTTTACCACATCTTCAGGCCAATAGCAAATGACGCGTCTCCCAATGGGATTAAAAATTAGCCCAAGTTCTTTTTCTCGCCTCCTGACAGTGGCCATGTCGGGACTTACTTACGAAAAGCTTTTTATTTATTTGGATAATTTAATATGTGTCGTACGCAGCTTAGATATACATAATAAAAATCTTATAGATATCTTAACCCGATTACGTAAAGTAAATTTAAAATTAAATCCCTAGAAATGCGATTTCTTAAGAAAAGAAATGCTATTTTTAGGCCATGTTATCACAACAAATGGTATAAAACCAGATCCAGAAAAGATTAAGGTAGTTCAAAATTACCCTATTCCAAAAAATGTAGACGAAACAAAAAGGTTCGTGGCATTTACAAATTTTTATAGAAAATTCATACCCAATTTTGCAGCGAAATCATTACCATTAAATAAACTATGTCGCAAAAATGTTAAATTTGAATGGACATCGGAATGCCAAAAATCTTTTATATCCCTTAAAAATGTTCAATAGAAAAAATAATCATGGTGTGCACGTTACATTTCAATTTCACCACACCTTCCTGCCATGTAGCAAAGTATGTGCCTTACACCACCGAACATACCTGACAGATGCCCACGTGGTCCCTACTACAAAAGTTGCAAAATACCAAAATAAGTCGTATTGCTGATATTAACAGACTGAATAAGTAAATAAATGACAAACCTCCATTGTGGGCTTAAACGCTACGCTGAGCCATCCTCCTTGGTTAGGTTCGTACATCCCAGAATTGTCCATCACTACCATAGGAACTGTTCCAGAAGTCCTCAGTTTGAGAGTTACGTACCATATGCACGTTGGTTTACCGCTGAACAAAACAGACATATTAGATTCGTTGATTTATAAAAGAGAGTACTCCCAGAGTACACTGCTACGTACCGCGGGAGACGAGAGAGGGTACATCCAGCGCGAGACTGCCACAAAGTGATAATGTCATCGACAATAACGACGACGGCAATGATAATATAATTTATTCCAGTACATTTTTACATTCAGTAAATAGAGACATATACACATAGTATTACTTCAGCTGTGCGTTATAAATATCGTGTTGCCATATTACCTACTCTGTTAAGACGAGGGGCAAACAAACGCACTTTCCTATTTATCATATTAATGAGATTAGAATTACGTACACATTTTTTAAAGGAATGGAATAAACAACTTTGTCTCCACATCTCACAGATCCAAAGTCAAGGATCTTGACATTAGACACTAAGTAGGGCACGGCGCACAGCGCCTTGATGTGCATCGGTATCGTCACGCCGAAGGGAACCTGTACACAAATAACGTAAATGACTAAACAACCTCTACTGCACTGTACGTACAACATTTATACAAAGTTCCACCTGTAAGTTCAGACGGCTTTCAGTATGCTTGTGGCCACAGCAACGTTAAGCCTTTCAAGAAGGAAAATAAATACTGAGCATTGTTGTGTTAATACCCGTTTCCCGTTATTATTATATACATCATGTAACGCCTAAGTATAAAAGTGACCACCTTCTATACGGCCGGCTATGACCTGCCAAAGTTGAGAATGATTCTTGTTGAATACGCCCCCAGCTAGCCAATAAAGGTAAGCGGGAGTGTGCCGCGGCCGACAGTTACAATCCGCTCGTCACAAATTGGCCTCCGGTTGACTACTATATATGTATATACTACTAAGTTTCCATTGTAATTCATTTCATTCATTCCAACAGCTATTAATTATCATTAAAGTAACGACCCATCCCGGCTTCATACAGGTGGTACAAAATCTTAACAGATTATACACCTAAACATTTCTCATGAAACACTATCTATTGGTGAAAACTGCATGCACATAAATCCCTTCAGTAAATTTTGAGTTCCTCGCGAACAGTTTGTTAGTTTAGTTTCAGTTTTAGTTGTTTTATAATATGTAATTATTTATAAACGGTAATGCACCTCCATATTAAAAGAAGTCTCAACATCTTGTTCTAGTTCTGTAAAGTCAGCGGACGTGGGCGAGAATGTTATTTCCAGTCGATCCGATTGCCCCGGGTTAAGCTTGCCACACAATTTAATACTCAACCAAGTGGGTATGCTGGTCCCTTTTGCAAACACGAGTTTGGTCGGTATTGGACCATAATTTACTATTTCAGCGATGCACTGCACCTGTGGATTATAAACATGGGTAATGATTCTATTACTAATGTCCTCCTTACCGAATTTTGGTCACGGCAGCCAATCTTAACGGAGACTGGCCATCGGCGCAGTAGATGTTATAATGCACAAGTGTGTGCGCAAACACAAGTGCACTCTCTGTTCCCTAACTCTCATGATCCGATGGGACGAATAATCCGACACGACCGGAGAGAGATCAGGCGCAGGACCAACGGATTTACGTGCTTTCCGAGGCACGGGGGTATCTAACACCGCCAACTTCCTAACGCCGGGCTCGTATTGAGATTTCTTAACAGAAAAACCCAATCACTTTTTGTTGGCCCGATCCGGGATTCGAACCCGAGACCTCATGCACAACAGTCGCATTCACTACCGCTGCGCCACGGAAGCAGGTAATTCTGTTACTACTATGCTACCGGATCACTAGTTGGTGAACAATTTGTTTATAAAAAAATGTCGGGCAGGAAACATCTTCGACACGCAACGAAAGAATACTCGTAAGTATTCTAGATATGTTAAGAGAAGATTGTCTCCTAGTGCGGTGGTTACCCATGGACTCTTCAAATTATCCAAATGGTACAGGCCCGATCCATTCCCTATCATTCTAGTCCGAATAGGCCTATACTTAACGATACAGGCAATAAGTAGAAGGTAATACTGACCGTGCTGCCTGTGATCACCACCCCGTAGTCTACCACGTAGGGCATGGTGCAGAATCCTTGTATGGGGCCTGTCCTCGTAGCCGTCTTGTAAACTCTTAACAGATCTGGACGGTCCCGTACAAAGTTAATCAACAATAGTCTTTCTATTGCCAACTCTATATCCATAGTTGAAGGGCAGCCATCCTTAATATTATTAAAAAATAGTATAATATATTAATATAATAATATAATATTCTATCACATACACACAACACCATCTAGTCCAAACTAAGCAGAGCTTGTACTGTGGGTATTAGACAATGGATAAACATACATATATACTTTTTTTTTGTAAATACATACATATTAAACATAGAAACACCCAGACCAAGACAAACATCCATGTTCATGCACACAAATGTTTGACTTGTGCGGGAATCGAACCCGGGATCTCAGGCGTGGCAGTCGGTTACACTAACCACTACGCCATGGAGGCTGACAAAAAAATGAGCGTATATTGTATAGTTATATGCAGAATAAAATGTTATATGAACTGATAAATGACAAATACCCATGACGAACAAATATGCCAATCTTGTCTGAAGTCGGGATCATCGAAACACTTCTCAGTCAACGGTGAGTTCAGATGTTCAGCATTGTTCTTCGCAAAGAACTCCCCGACAGCTTCCAAATAATCTGTTGTCAGCATTTGAATGGCTTTGTAGCCTACCTCCACATCCAACTGCAATCGTTAAAATACACTTATTAAAATACACTTATTATTTATTTTGAGAACGCCATTGGCATCGTAATCTCATGGTCAATGCCAAATAATATCTCTATATAATTTACAGCTGTGCAGCATTCAGTAGGTATTTAAGCGATATGCGATTGTCAATTATAATTCTATATATTCGAAGCTTTAAGCGACGTTATGTCGTATTCGATAAGTGTAATATAATAATATATAATAATTCAAGTAACAATAATATTATATCTTAGGATTTTGTCTAGTTAAGTTAGAGAGTTATCGTGACCTTATCCAGATTACCTTTTCCAAATAAGGTCAAGATATTCGGGTGTACAACATCGGCTTGTCGAGTCATCACTGGCGCGCACCGTTGCACGGTTCACCCAAGGCCCGTCCCGTCTAACACTATCTCCGACACCGGATGCTTCAGGGAATGCTATCACGTAATGTTCGCGCGGATTTGAGTATTTCAGCCGCGAAACAGTATTACGTGCCGATTGAAGTACATTAATAACATTTCCTGTGTGGTTTACTATTATTTTAAAATAAATTTTAAATAAACTTACATTTGATTTCGTCAGTCTTTGTAAAGTTAAATATATTTGTGGTATGACACCCCACCCATACACTTCAATGGGCATGTGAGGCAGGTGACCGATTTCTAGCAGAAATATTCTATTAAAATAACCTACAACTCCAGGCCGAACAACCACTTGCATCGTAATTTGTTGATCAAGTTCCAACACTTTTTGCGGCGGGAACAGTTCAAGAATATTCCCTTGCAGTTCATCTGTAGCTTGCATTTTGGTCAAGTAAGTGTTGTATTCAAAACATAGTTCAGCTTTATTGGTTATCAATAATTCTTCAATAGCGTTTTCATGAAACGACCTAATTTTGAAGTTTAAGCTCCGCGCGCTTATTTTGTACCTGAGGTCAGAGCTCTGGCCAGTAACTAGTATTGTCTCGGGCGGGCCGCCTAGCACCTCGCACTCCAGGATGGCGCGGACGCTGATGTTATCCTTCGGCCGGAATATCACTTGTATATACTGAGTTTCGTCCGGCTTCAGTAGTCCGCGATGAGGTACCAGATTTATTGCTTTGTTAATATCAGTTCTGCTAAATTCAGCCTTTTTAGCAAATTTGTGTACCCATTCATATTTAATATCATATTTGACATTTAGCAAAGGCGATATCTTCCTCATTATCCGTTCCTTATAAAAGTCGAAGTCATATATCGGAACGATGTCTGACTCGCTGGGCTCCAGCAGGTTATGAATTTGAGGTATTTCCAAATTACGGATGTTGTGGTTTAGACCGGCGATTTTCTGAACACGAGATATTTCTTTATGAATACCGTCTTCAATCAAGTCATCGTGTTTAGATTTGTACATTGTCTGTGACAAAACGTCGTGCAGACCGCTTGCTGCAATATCATTAGAATTTAGGAACACGACTGCTTATTTGAATAATTACGAATGCTAATATGTCTTATATAAATGCTATATTTAGTCATCATTTATCAGTGGGGAGACCAACAGACTGCAATGCAAAACTGCAGCAAAATTATATTGAAATGAGTAGAATCCTATCTTAAAACATGATGACTGGTAAAGCACACAACACAGGACAGGACTTGAACCTGCAACCATGCCAAGTAAGCTCTTGCAGTGCCCATCGGGGCTTTATCTTGGGCCGAATAATTATTTCTATTTAAATAATATGTTTTATTTGGTGTTTCTATGGAACATAGAGCTTCAGTTTATATTCATGTAACTATAACAGTGACTTAATCGTGAGTTAAAAACAGAAAACAGCAGCGATAGCTCAGTGGGGAGACCGACAGACTGCAATGCAAAGGGTTCGAACCCACGTCGCGCACCTCTGACTTTCGAAAGTTATATGACTTTTCGAAATTATGTACGTATTGATTGACAATTATCGCCTGCTCCGCGCCTCGGAGAGCACGTTAAGCCGTTGGTCCCGGCTGCTATGAACATCTATGACAGTCGTTACTGAGAAGTTAGTGCCCTATAATATCCTGACACTGGTCTAGCCTTAGAATATCGTTAACCTTCGGGTTGCGGAGGTCAGGTGGCAGCCGCTCCGTGTAAAAACTGATATCCAGTCAAATCTGGCTAGACTAGAAAAGCCGACCCCAAATGACTTGGGAATAATAAAGGCTAGAGAGAAAAAAATGTTGTGTAGTATTGACACGGGTTTGCACTTTCATTAAATGTTAAATTAATCTATACTAATATTATAAAGCTGAAGAGTTTGTTTGTTTGTTTGGTTGAACGCGCTAATCTTAGGAACTACTGGTTCGAATTAAAAAAATATTTTAGTGTTGGATAGCCTATTTATCGAGGAAGGTTATGGGCTATATAACATTACGCTACGACCCGCGAGGGGCGCCGCAGTAATTATTTCAGGTTCCCCTAGGAGTATAGTATTATATTATCTGTGCCCTAGGCTAGTTTCTAACCCAAGTATTTAATCATTTTATTTAACGGCGCACTATGGGCCAGAGCCGTGCGTACCGTCTCAAAAATAGGTTTTTATAATGTTCGATATTGAATATTTCGTTAATGCACACGTCTAACTAAATGTCCAATGTATATTATGTAGTAGTTTAAATCCATACTTTCTAATTTTTTACTATAAGACTAAAGCTTGCAAGTTGACGCTTAAAATTATGAGAATTATGTAGAACACAATTCCTCCAGTTCGCATGGTCATATTTTCATTAATTCCACAGCAAATGTGTATGTGTGATATATGGTTAGAATCGTTAGTTAAAATAATTTAAGTGAAGCTTTTTGTGAAAACTGGAAAGGTATAGAATTTTTTTGGGGCCTAATATTTTAACCTTATTAGAAACTTCAAATAGACTTTTGACAGTTAGCAGTGTCTACCCATGACGTAATTTTGGTAGTGTTACATAGAGCAATTTATACAGAAGTCAGGGCAAAAAAAAATTCTGCCCGAATCTGCCCCCCTTGAAATGACTCGAAAAATCCCAGATGGGGGGAAAATACAAAATATTTTAAGTTGTGATTGACGAGATTTTTTAACAATTAGATTATTTCTCTAATTCCTCTCCCCTCGCGGGCCGTATCGCGATAACACGTACTCTCAGTGTGCTCCTAATATTAAAATCATATATCGATGCTAAAGCTACTTTTCAAAAGCAAATTTAACATCATTGAGTAGCCCTGTAACTAAGCTATACATTGCACTAGCTATATCTTATATAAATTAAGACACTTCTGAATAAACACGATATTAGTTTATATCGGTTGAAAAGTAATTCAAAACTCCACTGCGACGTTTGTGAGTCATCGTGTCACCGGCCGGCAGAGCAACACGACCGCCCTGCCCACTGCGGAGCTTCGGATACGCTCGGCGTGAGCCTACGCGTTCGGGTGACATCGGCAGGCGTGTACAACTTAATACACCGGCGCACACAGCAACGTAGCTACGACAACATTGCCTAAGGTGACTCATACACAATACTCATTAGCGCAGATCCGGCATAACATCGTTCTAATATTTTTGCATACATATCAGCTACACTTTTGCATATATATCTGCTTGTTTTGAATATCTATTATAGCTACGTACTGTAAGCAAATAGAATAATAAAAGGTAATCACAATGATTAAGCGTACACCACCGAAAAATTCAACTTCACCGCTACGGAGATCCGAACCAAATCTAACAACGGAAAGTGATAGTAGTGAGAATATTACTCAAAGGAAACGAAAGCGGGGTGATGATCTGGATCTCCTACACCTTGAAAACATGATGTCAGAGATGAAGTCCATGATCTCAGATTTTGTATCCCAACAGAGCCAGCAAAACTGTAAAATTGATACCCTTCATTCTGCTCTAGAGGATATCCGGTCACAAAACCTACTGATCAGTTCCCAGAATACGGAGATTAGGACGCAAAACAATGACATTCGGAACTCGGTACAATTCCTGTCGGACAAATATGATGAAGCCATGATTGAGATGGGCAGTCTAAAATCGGAATGTAGCA
This sequence comes from Catocala nupta, assembly GCA_963675205.1. Lineage (NCBI taxonomy): Eukaryota > Metazoa > Arthropoda > Insecta > Lepidoptera > Erebidae > Catocala > Catocala nupta. The sequence continues at coordinate 31,217,407 of OY776089.1, read as the reverse complement.
ACAACCAAAAAGTGATAAAATCGTTGGAAATGAAGGTGGACTTTCTAGAAAGGACCCTTAAAGCAGCGTCACTTGAAATAACTAATATACCAACCACGAACCCGGAAACACGTTTTACGCTAACAAGTGCTGTACAAAAAATTGGAGATGTAGTGAACCAAAAGATGGAAGATACTGACATAAAAAATATATTCCGTACGAAAGCTAAAAACGACAAAGTGGGTATTGTGCATGTAGAATTTACATCTCCTGTATTGAAGGATCGGTTCCTTAAATCTGCTAAAACGTACAACAAATCACACAGTTCCAACCGTCTCAATACTACTCATTTATTGGGGAAAGGGCCTGTAATGCCCATATATGTCTCTGAGGCGCTGACTGCTATGACGAAACGCCTACACTATCTTGCAAGGGAATTCATTAAGAACAGCAAATACGAACAATGTTGGATTGCCAATGGCAAAGTCTATGTTCGAGAGAAAGACGGCTTACCAAGCCGGCTTATAAAAACGGAAGACGATCTTGCCAAGCTGCGTAAAGAAACATGACTAGTATACAACATCCAATTTCACAGTTCTCCTTTTGTTATTGATTTAATGTATGTGCTACTATGTTTTATAATTAAGTTTTTGTCTGTACTTTTACTTCTTACTAACAATCTACTCATTACAATATACCATAATTACTGCCACAAAATAAAACCATACACACATTTACTAGGTATTTTATCAGAACCTACATATGCGCGTATATTATATACTTTGAATAAACATTATTATTTGCTTTTATACATTAAAACTTCTTATTATGTCATATATATTTTCTGGATCATATCAATTAATGCAATATATAGCTATGACTCTAAACAAAATCCAAATAAAATGATTAATAATTTAAATGTTAAAATTAAATCTAAATTATATAAAATTCGATTTCTCGCAAAATAACACATTAAACATTGACGCAATCTCTGTTTCTGACTCATCTACTTGTGATCTTGAAAATTGCATTCCACCCAATTTTATACCCGCCCATTCTCTAAAAATCTTAAACCAAAATATTAGAAGTATATCAAAAAACATGCCAGGATTACAGACGTCACTTGCTAGAACTAAGGTGGAATGGGACATGATTATATTGACTGAATGTTGGCTACCGAATACGCACTACATTCCTAATCTAGAAGGTTATAATTATTTTAAAACACACAAAAACCTTACTCAAAATGAGGGCGTAGTTGTTTATGTGCTTGAAGACCTTAGGGTGTCTGTAAAAGAGTTGTCACTCAAAGACGCTAATTGTCTTCAAATAATAATTGACGAAACTACCATCCTACTATCAATATACCGCCCACCGGGTTACGGGGATGCTAACAATTTTCTTTCATCGTTAGACACAGTTTTAAATGACATTTCGAGTTTCAGCAATATTATAATTTCGGGTGATATAAATATAAACATTCTTCACCAATGTCAATGACACAATAAAAAACACTTACCTGAATTTACTTGCGTCACACGGCATTCTCCCTGGTCATACTCTACCCACACGAAAACAATCATGTCTAGATCACATGTGTTTAAAATCTGCTCTGCCTGCTTTCACGATGGTTGCCCATTCTTCGGTTACCGATCATGATACTGTATTGCTATTTCTTGCAAGAAAGAAAACCAATATACATGGTAAAAAAACTGTTATTAAAATTAGATACGACGAACTTGACGCAGACATGAAACTTATTAACTTTGACTGTATATATCAGACACAAGATCCTAATAAAGCAGCAGATTTAATGATTAATATCATCACAAGAACGATTGAGACAAACTCTAAAATAATTAAAGTTCCAAATCGTAAAAAGATCATTAAGGCATGGATCACTCCAGGCCTTCTACGCTGTGTACGACATAGGGATGCATTACACAAAAAAGTTAAAAAGATCCAGAAAATGTAATACTACGAACTACATATATAAGATACAGGACACACTGTCTTAAAATACTCAAACAAGCCAAAATAAATTACAATAAGCAAAGCATTAGTGACGCTGGCAACAATAGCCGGCAATTATGGACAGCAATAAATTCCATTACAAATAGAGTCAAAAACCAAGGCAACAATGACGAACTTTTGATATCTTCGGCTACACCTCAACAATCTGTAAATGATGCTAATAACTTTTTTGCAGACATAGGAAATAATCTCGCGGCAAAAACGAATAATTCACCAAAGTTACCATCACTTACTGGCAATAATACATCACAATCAATGGCCTTTCTACCTACAGATGAAACAGAAGTTTCAGCAATAGTTATGTCTCTTCGTAATGATTGTGCTGTGGGATGGGACCGAATATCTGGAAATCTTCTAAAAAAACATAAAGACCTTATCGTACCCCCACTCACCCATATATGTAACCTTGCAATAAGTACAGGTCAATTCCCCAAGTCTTTTAAGAAAGCCATCATTCATCCTGTCTTCAAGGACGGGGACAGAAATTGTGTCAACAATTATAGACCTATAGCTGTGTTGCCGGCCCTATCCAAAATACTGGAACGAATCATGAACAAAAGGCTTATGGATTATTTAAATAAAAACAATGTTTTTTCTTCGTCACAGTATGGTTTTAGAGCTGGCAAGTCAACGTCTGATGCAGTTCACGATTTGACTAACTATATTGTTACCAACCTAGATAGAAAGCAAAATGTCCTAGGAATCTTTTTAGATCTCGCTAAGGCATTCGACACGGTTTCTGTCCCTATCCTTATCCGGAAGATGGAGTGCATAGGAATTAGAGGGCTGCAACTCAAACTGTTTGAGAATTACCTTAGTGAGCGAACACAGCGTGTAAAGGTGGGCGAGTACATGAGTAACGAGCGTCTGGTTACTTACGGAGTGCCTCAAGGTAGTGTAATCGGGCCTACACTCTTTCTCATATACATAAATGACCTGTGTTTGCTCAGTCTCCCAAAAGGTAGAATAATATCTTTTGCAGATGATACTGCCCTTCTATTTAGCGCCGACACGTGGAATGAGGCCTATGAATGTGCACAGTCAGGATTTAATACTGTATCAGAATGGCTGCGAAATAATGTACTCACACTTAACACAGACAAAACACACTACGTCAATTTCGAAATTGTACACAAAAAGGCATCACACCCAGTTACACCGCACGCTATTATTGCTCACACTTTTCCAAATTCACAAAACGCCGTCTGCTCTTGCACACCTCTTCACAAAGCTGATGCTGTTAAATATTTGGGAATTATAATTGATAGTAGTCTAAGGTTTACGGAATACATTAACACACTTTGTAGCAGAATGCGAAAACTAATTTTTGTCTTTAAGACTCTGCGACTTGTAGCGGATGAGAATCTCAAAAAATCAGTTTATCTTGCCCTCGCTCAATCTATACTAACCTACGGCATCACCTCCTGGGGTGGTGCTGCACAAACTACTATCTTAGAATTAGAAAGGGCGCAGAGAGCAGTACTAAAGGTATCACTGTTCTTGCCTTTCAGGTATCCCACTACCCTTCTCTACCGGAAAGCGAAAGTTTTAACTGTCCGTCAGTTGTTCATACGGCAAACCGTTCTGATGCAGCATAACCTATTGACGTATAACCCCACTCTATCCCGTGGCAAAAGGAAATTCAACCCAGTACATCCCAACCCTATACGTCTTACCACCATGTACTCCAAACGCTTCTTTTGTCACCTTGGCCCTTATTTATATAAGAAAGTGAATGGATTATTACCAATTTATGAACTTCAAAAAATCAAGTGCAGAATGAAGTTAAGCGACTGGCTCCAGGATCAAACTTACCATGACACTGAAAAACTTCTCGCTGTATTGGTGTAGTAAAACCGTTTACTTTAGAAATTACATACTTACTTTTGAAATGATTTAATCAAATATAATTTTACCTAAAATATACGCACATATAATAAACAAACACACATACACACACACACACACACACACACACACACACACACACACACACACACACACACACACACACACACACACACACACACATACGCGCACTCTTACACAATCCAATTACGTACTTAATTACCTACTAACAAAATACCATAGTAAAAAAGGGAAAGAAAATATTGTTCAAGCATTGTTACAGAATAGTCCGTAAAATATGAGTGCATGTATCTTAAAACTGTATATGTCCGCCAGGGGGCAGACCTGGTGTCCTGAAATACAGGCCTCAAGCCTAGTTTAGGCACCAGTCTCCCACAATATACAATTCTTTTTATTTGTTAATGAAATGTTACTTATGATGACTATACCAATGTAACTATATTGTGGAGGAAATAAATAAAAATAAAAATTTAAAAAAAAAAAAAAAAAAAAAACCTATAATATTATCAATTTACTAAAATTTTAGGTAAGGTTATTGGGTTACTGGGTATAATATTTTTTTTTTTTATCTTCAAGACAGATGTGGTTAGTGTTTTATTATCACTGTGTGAATTACAAGTTTCTCATGTAGGGAGTAAATGGTGGTTAAAGTTGATATTGTACATTATATCAGCACTACTAACCAACTTCATTGATAGCGGATAAGAACGTGATAATGACAAAAAAAATTCGCACGATATTTAGTATAAAAGTTATAGATTTACATTGTCATTTACCAGTACTTTAGTGTGCTTTAGTGTATGACATAATAATTATAGTCTGCACCATCCTCATTAAAGAAAAGTTAGAAGTGTACGTATACAACAAAATGAGTGAATTTGTTTTGCCTCTACGAGTATGCGAATTTTTTCATTGACCATGGAACGAAATCAGAAGATATTCAAAAATACTTGGAAGAACAACACCATTTGTCGTCTGAAAAAAGTGAGTTGGTTCTAAGACGTATTCAAAAAGCACTTATAACAGCTTTTAAAGATCGGTGGGCCAAATCTAACCGAACTAAAGAACGTTTTTATAGTAAAAATACAACGTGGTTGGACGGTGAATTAAGGGTCAAATTCGAAGAAACACCGATGGATACACCTACAACATCTGGAGAACGTGGACGACCACCAAAGTCTTATGAAGATCTATCAGAGAAATCGAAAAAAAGGAAAAATATGGAATTAGTACAAGAATATGGACTCGAGTATATACATAATGCATACGTTCAAGGATTGCGGTCTGAAGGAGAATTCGAAGAAGCTACTGTTGTTTCAATGATAATGAATGGTGATAGAAATGAAAAAAGGATCATGAAGGAAAAATTGCTGCATGAAAGTCGCAATGCTATATATTTTACGGCAGATGAAGCTTTAAGTATTTTTGCAGATTTAGATCTTTAGAAATCACAATACGGATTACTTCGAGCAAGTCTGATTAACAAAAACTTCGATATATTGTCAATGTGGCGTATGTATATACGCACAGGCAACATATAACTTTAAGAGGAACCTGGAATCAAACGGAGCATCGTACAACTAGCCGCGCCGAAACCAAGCGACGCGCGAAGGCCATCGAACGGAGCATCATACGTCTAACCGCGACGATATCAAGTTTCTAACTGGTGACGCGCGATGCTTCCCTCTGCTTTTTATACGTGGCACTACTTTTATACTCGCGAACAGATTTCCAAGAAATCATTCGTAAATGTTAGATTTTTGTTTACTTGTCACTGATTGGTGAAAATGATTATTGTACACATTAGTGTAAGCGTTACTTGCATGACTAATAAATGGGATATAAGATAGGTGAAAATTGTAAATATATTCTCAGTTGAATCAGTCTGCGGGTTTCAATATAACCCTAACGGTTACCAGCTACGGACCTGGCTTCTGCCCGCCGGCTTTCAGCTGGTAACACGTTAAACCATCATACAATATATTGACGAATGCTAAAAAACTGTGTTATCCTCCACTATCCAGCATTGAAATTACCGATACATATGCTAAAGTAAATCTACAAGATTTACTGGATCACACTACTGCTCGCATCTTGAAGATTGAAAATGTGTACGTCCCAACAAGAATGTCTCTTATACTGTTTACCAAGTGGGGATGTGATGGTTCATCGGGACAAAGTGAGTATAAACAAGTTTTAACAGATGAGAGTGACTTAGTCTCAGATGCAAATTTATTTATAGCGTCTTTGGTACCGATAAAGCTGACTGACGCAGAAACGAATGAAGTTATTTGGAAAAACCCGGCTTGTTCTTTTATTCGTTATTGCCGACCAATCCTGATGGAATTTGCTAAAGAAACCCCCGAGAAAACCCAATCAGTGGTTGGTGATATTAGGGGTCAAATTGAAAATTTGCGAACTTCAAAGATACACAAGGATGAACAGGTCATTGAAATAAGGCACGAGCTATTCCTAACTATGGTGGATGGAAAAGTTACACAAGTTTTAACTGACACAAGTTCTGGAGCTGTGTGTACAGTGTTTGGGGCTAAACCAAGCGAAATGAATAATTTGGAGAAGATTGAATCAAAGCCAGATAATATAAACGCATACGAATACGGTTTGTCTACCTTGCATGCGTGGATCAGGTGCATGGAGTTAATTTTACATATTTCATATAACCTTTCATTTAAAAAATGGGCTGCGAGAACCCCGGATGATAAAAAAAGCAAAGAAGACAAGAAAAAGCTTGTACAAAGTTTATTTAGAAGCCGAATGGGATTGCACGTTGATACACCCCGACAAGGAAGGGAAAACAGCAATGACGGCAATACAGCTCGGCGTTTTTTTGTGACTTTTCTTGTGCATCAGAAATTACAGGAGTTGACGAGGAACTTATTAAAAGGTTCTATGTTATTCTCCAGACTTTGGCATCCGGTATTGCTGTGAATCCAGAAAAATTTGGTGAATATACTCGCACAACCGCACAACTGTACGTAACAAAGTATATGTGGTATAATATGCCTTCTTCAGTACATAAAATCTTAATACATGGGGAAAGTATAATTAGACATTATGCTGTTCTGTTTATTGGTAATTTATCTGAAGATGCCCAAGAATCTCGAAATAAAAGATTACAAAAAATTCAGATTGTATCACGCAAGAACATGCTCTAGATCAGCAACGAATCAAGACGTATTTCATAGGTCTCCAATTTACATCAGATCCTTATCTATCAAGTATCAGGAAACCATCAGTGACTATTTCCAAGGAATTGTTAGCCGAAGCCAAGAACCTCTTAGATATTAAAGTAGAAGTAGGTATTACATTAATTAAAAAATACATGTTTTTGGAATTAATTATTATATTATATTTGTTATTTAATTAAATTTTAGATGTATATATAATAAAAAAATATATTAAATAGTAGTAATATCATAAAACTGTAAAATTGTAATTGAATAAGCTAAACAAACTATGGTTTAATATTAAAAAAATACCTTTCTATTTTTGTTTAATTTTTATATATTTTTAATTCAACATTTGACAAAACATGTTTAATAATTGGATTGTATATACATTCGAGATACTACGTGCCAAACTTGAGCTATATATTTCAATTAACATAAAAGTTACAGATTTTTGAGACGGTACACACGGATCTGGCCCATAGTGCGGCGGTCTGGCGGCTTTATAAATAGTTCTTATTTATCAAATAACGTTTAAAATATCTTACTTAGAGTCTCCTCCGTTTGAAATGATTTGGTTTGTTCACTTGATTCCGGATAGGCAACCTAGGTATATAAAAAAAAAATAGAATTTTTTTATTAGTGTTATTACGATCACATAATTTTTACACAGGAAATCTCAAATAGAAGCAAATGAGGTGATCTCTACAGCAGAGTTTAAGATAAATTATTGAAGATGCAAAGAATGAATTTTAATATTAGGCAGCAACGTGCTAGCCTGGAGAATTGTACTGGCACGCACAGGGCCCCAGTTCACACCCACGGCGTCTTTATCTTTTAGCTATCAAAATTGTCTCAGATTAAGTAGTTACTTCTGTAAGTTAAAACTATCTTCTGCCGTTGTATTTAAACCATACATTAAAAGGCATATGAAAAAAAATCCTATGATTAAATTATACTTACTGAAACTTTGGAACAGAACTAAAGGTTTGACTTTTAGACCTAAGACCTAGATCTAAGGTGCCTTATTCCAATTGAAAAAAATATTTTAATTGTATTCATTTCCAATCAAAATACGAAGGTATGGGCTAAGTATGATACATGGTGTTAAATTTAAAAAAACGTCTTTGTATTTGACATATATGCGACATTCAGTAATACATCTTTTTAAATACTTTGATTAGTTCAATTATCTTGTTAATTTATTTATTAAGATTTATTTAATTTACCACTGGTAAAGAATATGTAGAAAATATATTAAGTATAGGAAGAACATAAATTACACTTACAAATGGTATCCTAGTAATTGAATATTTCTTCCAGTGAAGATTATAGCAAGCAAGAAGTGGTGTTACATTCTGTATTTTAATGGTTTTGCTTTCCATACTGCCATTTTGAATACATTGGAAGTCTATCCGCGGAGTCAATACTAACAAGTTTGGATAATTTATTTGTCCAGTTAGCTTTATCGCGTCCTACAATTAAGTAAATTAAGAACAAGTTTATGTTAGTTTTATTAGTTAATTAAATCAACCTTAATAGCCACTAACTTTGTTCTTATGTCCCTTGAACTTGATCCTCATCAAATCGCAGTACGTTTTAGATTTTAAACTAGCATGTTTCGTTGTATCGAAAAGTATCTGAAGTTTCATGACATCGCGATCCTCTAAACGTTCCTCTACCATTTGGGTAAGATTGAACGCCAATTTAATTTTGTGAATGTTGTTAAAGAAATCCAGAGACCCTGTCCGTAAACTTTCAACGGGCTGAGATGTCAAACAGTCAATAAATATTTGCGACTGATGAGGGCCGAGAGTGTCCAGGAGTCTCTGTAGGTCCACATCAGACTTCCGATAATGTATGCAACAACACAAATTTTCTTCTTCAGGCGGAATAATGTACGTGTCGTGTCTCTGTATTATTGAAAATGGCGGTCGGACACAGATTTCCAGATCCAGGGGCAGCTTAGACACATTTTTTATTGTTACAATATCTGTGGAATTGTCACAATAATGTTAGCAATATAATATTAATTTGAACATGGAATCTGGTTCATGTTTTCTGGCAAAAAACTAATTTCACTCGTTTTGAGAACTCTTTGGCTACCTACGACTAAATTGATAAAATTTCGCAATTATGCCTTGCCTGTTAGGTTGCATAATTCACTGTATGGTCCGAAGTCATATTGAAACTCCATGGCTACCGAAGACATTTCCACCTTGGGATCAACAAATTCCGCCACAATGGGACACTCGAGTAGCAACTCTTTTTTATTGATTCCTTCGACGCTGCCCACGAGGTACCAGATTTCATTGATTGTTGTCACTTTATGCGATACTCCTGTTACTAATAAATCTAACTTTTCTCCTGCAGCCATTTTAAATGATCTAGGTTCCAAATTAAAAAACCCTCTGCAATCATTTAAAATATTTATAAGATAAATATATCGTGTCTATTACAGACATGATATATATAATACTACTTGTTAGAAATGGACACTAAAGCACTTGTAACAAGTATGTACCAAACTGTTATATAACTACCAAACCGGCCCTAATGAGTCGGTAAATGGTACAGGAGGTCATAGTGGCCGATAAAGTTTAGACATGTCCTAGAAAAAAGACTATGATACGCACTAAAGTAGGGCTCTTAACGAAGAGCTAAAAAGGTAGGTAGATGAGTACATGTATTAATCTATCCATATAAAAAAAATTGTAACTGGTCAATGTCTGTACACACATAAGAGATATTTAACATAACAAATGTTATGTCTGTATGTTGGTACGCACATCTCACAAACTACTATATGTAATTGAATATAGTTTTCACAGTTTTAATGCTGGAGGTCTAATTTAATATCTGCTACTTGTCGATTATTAAAATAAGAATTTTTAAATACATCGCGTCGTCTCGGAGCCTTGACAATAACAAATAGTCAGAGGGTCGCAGACAGAAACATGAGCAATTTTCACCTTATTCCCACCGTTTTGATTATCACGTTATCATATTTTAGTCCAATTCTAACATTTCTAGATGCTGCATGTGCTATGAAAATATATAATACTGAACTAAAACTCTGTTAAATTACATCTGCGTTATGTCTATACTAATATATAAAGGGACCGATTTGAATTTTTGTTTGTTTGTAAGGATTTAACTCAAAAACTATTCCACCGCCCCAAAAGCTATTATCATGGAGTAACACAGGCTACATTTGATTTAAAAATAAAGAGCATATTATATTTGTTTTTGTATTTTTGTGGGTAAAGAATAAACAAGCATATTTTCTAGTCGGTGGAGTATTATTATACTTTAGCTATTTGGGAATGCGTTTTGGGCTACAATGGCGTCCATACTAATAAAACATATTCATTACACGTGGAATATTCGCTCAGTATTTGGTGGTTTAGGACTAGTTATTATACAATTATACATGACTATAGTAGTTCATGTGACTATGGATGTTAGTTATTGTGCTGTAGGTACATACGCTGTCGTCTGCTTATTTTTAGGCGCTTTATAATGTTCACTCCATTCTAAGATGTGCAACTTTGTGCCATAATTTTCCATAATAACATTAAATCTCAACGGTATCTTAGTGAAATGTCGTCCGAGGACGATGGTGTCACGGAGCTCTCCTACCACAATGCTCGTTCCAACGCCAGTGGCGGACAGCGGCACCAACTACAAAGTAATAAATCTATTATATAATAGATAATTTGTATCTAAACAAAAATATACCAGGTTCGTCGTATGTTGCATATGGACATAAGATTATTGCGTTGTAACATATAAGGTACATCGCCGCGCCGCCGCGCCGCCGCTTTGTAATGGTGAAGTTACCGCAGCGACACGTTGACAACCTGCCAGCTGGTGACCCTGCAGGCGCACGTACGTAGCGATGTGGAACCAACTCTTGTACTTACTATGTCTTTAACTTTGTAATGGTGAAGTTACCGCAGCGACACGTTGACAACCTGCCAGCTGGTGACCCTGCAGGCGCACGTACGTAGCGATGTGGAACCAACTCTTGTACTTACTATGTCTTTAACTTTGTAATGGTGAAGTTACCGCAGCGACACGTTGACAACCTGCCAGCTGGTGACCCTGCAGGCGCACGTACGTAGCGATGTGGAACCAACTCTTGTACTTACTATGTCTTTAACTTTGTAATGGTGAAGTTACCGCAGCGACACGTTGACAACCTGCCAGCTGGTGACCCTGCAGGCGCACGTACGTAGCGATGTGGAACCAACTCTTGTACTTACTATGTCTTTAACTTTGTAATGGTGAAGTTACCGCAGTGACACGTTGACAACCTGCCAGCTGGTGACCCTGCAGGCGCACGTACGTAGCGATGTGGAACCAACTCTTGTACTTACTATGTCTTTAACTTTGTAATGGTGAAGTTACCGCAGCGACACGTTGACAACCTGCCAGCTGGTGACCCTGCAGGCGCACGTACGTAGCGATGTGGAACCAACTCTTGTACTTACTATGTCTTTAACTTTGTAATGGTGAAGTTACCGCAGCGACACGTTGACAACCTGCCAGCTGGTGACCCTGCAGGCGCACGTACGTAGCGATGTGGAACCAACTCTTGTACTTACTATGTCTTTAACTATGTAATGGTGAAGTTACCGCAGCGACACGTTGACAACCTGCCAGCTGGTGACCCTGCAGGCGCACGTACGTAGCGATGTGGAACCAACTCTTGTACTTACTATGTCTTTAACTATGTAATGGTGAAGTTACCGCAGCGACACGTTGACAACCTGCCAGCTGGTGATCCTGCAGGCGCACGTACGTAGCGATGTGGAACCAACTCTTGTACTTACTATGTCTTTAACTTTTTCTAATTGTATGACCACTTTATTGGTGTAAGTATTGACGTCGATCAGATATAAAGTCACCGATAAATCTGTTTCAGATTCAGGCTCCACGACACCCTCATTTGGTGATATTTGCCATCTGCTATCTTTATTTAACTAAAAATAATAAACAAACGGTACGCATTAAACAAAGCAACTTATATTTAAGTTGCCAATACTCAATAGGCAATTCTAAACAAAACAAGATAAACTATACTTAGATAAACTAAAACATCGTCGGGTGTTCATGTTCAATACGAAATTGAGAACTAGTACTAGAAGCTAGGGTGTCACTAGTCAGTAACTAAGTAGTATCGCCCCGTGGTTTTAAACCTGATGATATACTCGTAGGTAATGGGCACAAGTAACGCGATACTCGAGCTGCAACACTGCGTGCTGCGCTTGCCTGGTTATTTATTATGTAAAAGAAAAGTGTATTAGTGTAAGTAGTTGTTGGTAAGACTAAATAAATATTTTTTTTAAAGCGACACCTCTCTGGATTAGATTATAATTTTAAAAACAAACGATACGGCTTATCGCGCTTCAGTCACAAGTTAAACAAATTATGGCGACACTTAGTAAGTTTGCAATTAATGAATAGATGAGATAGATAAGAGAAGGAGTATTACCAAGCTGGCCTTGTAATTAACGAGTACAGGCGAATCGTTGCAGAGCGTCAGCGTCTTCAGCGAGGTGTTGAGCAGCTTCACCTGCCCCCAGTGCAGCGCCATCGGCGTGCACGTCACGATGGGGCGCACGCCGCACCCCGTGATGTGACATATCTCGATAGGTTTACTCAAACCAAAAAGATTCATCCTATACAAAATATTATGAAGATTAGAACCGGTAGAACCGGGCCCGCGGCACCACTGGGACAGGTTATAAACAGGACCATGGGTTGGAATCTTCCCTACATTCATGAAAATCTTCACCGCTAGCTCCCTCTGTAAAATGTGCGCGAACTAAATTCATCTATGTTGCAAGTATAAAATATATAATGAATTTCCGTAGAATTTGTATTAATAGTGACCTTTGAATTCTACTAAAAATCGGCAAAAATGATATTAATTCTACAATTAACTGAGATCAGATAATTCTAGTAATTATTTTTCCATTAGAAAAGTGTGAAAATAAGCTTCAGACTTAATTTAAGTTTATGTATTTAATGAAATGGCACAGGTGTGGTAGAAATACGTTTTATGGTCTGGTGTCAGTTGACATTTCAAAAAGATAATGGCGGCCGGCTTGTTTACATGCTCGTGCGCATTTACTTTTTTTTTCCGGTGTATTTGATTTGTTTTCCGTGATATTCGCGTTGAGTTGAGCTTTAGTTCCTCCGCGTATTTCAGGAATCCAAACACTTTCATCGGTCTTTCCACAGTTCATTAGGCAGATATGACAAATCATAATAGCAATATGAAATAAATACGTATTTTGTGACTTTGGCCATTTTTTTATTCTGTAATGTATTGTGAATGTGAGAAAATGATGAAAAATAAAGATTACTTGTTACTTTACGGCATAGTTTTATTTTAAAATTCAGTTATTTAAATAAAATTAAATTCAGAAGCACAATAATAAACATAAATAAGCGACATCTATTGTCAGAAAAAGATACTACCACTTTACCCACAATTTGTAGGTGGCGATACTATCGCTTAAAATATCGAAGTTGCCACTCTATTACCCAATATAAATATACTTCTCTATGAACAGGACTGATGTTATAATGGCGACAGCACGTAGTTTGCCCTCTACGATCTTAAACAATTTATACTGGTAGACAAAAAAATTAGGCCGCTATCAAAGCGGTTGTCAATGAAAAAGAAGTGGGAGGCACAGAACTTTAATCAGATATACAAATTTAACGATAGTTTTAAATAGCGTCCTAAATACATTCAACATAGAAGAATAAAATTGTGGATAATTAACAAAACAAGTTATGTGGGTTTGACACAATTACATCTGATAGTTTTATCAAATTACCTACCTACTTCTAAGATTGCAAAGGAACGTTTAAAAACGTATAATTTAATTTAGTTTTTAATCAAAACGTAGGGAGAGACGGGCTTGTTGTAACAGGGGTAAGTAGTAACAAGGCTTTTTCGCTAGAAACTTAAACTTTATTAACATATTTCTTTGACTCAATCTTACGGTTATACCGCGCCACGCCATGTCATGAGCTAGTGTTTCGCCAGGGCGGCGCAGTGAGTGAATGGAGCTTTCTGTATGTTATTTAGTGTTAAAATGTATTTATTTATGACGTCGCGTAACAGTTTTCGAGATTACTAAGTTGATTAAATAGTTATTGTGATAAATATTAATAACTATACCAAAATCTTGTGGTTGGTTGTAACATGATACAATTTGCCCCCATATTGATGTAAGTAGCTTTTATTATTTATAATGTTATTTACCTAATTAGTTTTCTTTTAGATTGCGAGACTATAATTGTGCTGTGCAACTTGGTGCTAAAAATATTCCTCCTTACACTGGTATTGAGTTGCTCTGGTTTAAAGATCAATTTTCACCATCGAAGATTATAGCATTGCGAACCACGGAAAACAAATACATAAATAAATCAGCAGACGCAAAAGGAAATCTGCTATTTTAACGGACACTCCTGACAAGAAGCTTTAAGAATGCAATATAAAGAAAAATCAGAATAATTAATGATAAAGATAAGGTAAAGGGACAGGGGAAAGACAAAGTTTGATGGTTTATAATTTAACTTATTGTGATTTTAAAGTGCCATGTTGATATATTATTAAAAGTACCAATTTATTAAAAATTAAATCTTTAATTTTTTGATTATGTAAGCAGTATGTTTATGTTAATAACATGATAAAAAATACATATTATTATTATAGAAACATCAAATTATTTATGTTGAAAACAAAAAAAAATGATACAAAGGATGAAAAAAAAATGATTGAACGTGTCTCGTTTTTTACTAATGTTACTACTTGCCCCAATAGATGTTACAACTAACCCCAAGTACCGGGCACGCCACGATCGTGGCGGTAAGTCCCGTGTTTGAGGAGTGGCTGGAGAGGCGGCATGGCGCATGACCTTCCGGCTGACACAGGTACTGACTGGCCACGGTTGTTTTGGCCGGTTCCTATGTCGTATACGCCGGCAAGAGACGCCCGGTTGTCACCACTGCGGCGACTACCGTGACGTTGTAGAGGACACGGCGCTGCACACTTTGGCGGTTTGCCCCGCCTGGGCACCGCAGCGCCGTGATTTGATCGCAGCAGTCGGATCGGTTGCCCTCTCGCTCCCGGCCGTAGTTCAGTCTATGGTCCGGAGTGAGAGGTCGTGGAACGCCGTCGCCTCCTTTTGCGAGGAAGTGATTTCCATCAAGGAGGCGGCGGAGCGGGAGATGGAGCGTTTAAACCCTCTCCCCAACCGCAGAGCCGGGCGCCGGAGGGCGCGCGAGGTTTGACCTGGGGGTGGCGGGCTTTGTGGACCTGCCCGCCATCCGTTTAGCACCAGGTCCGAGAGGCGGCGTGCGTGTTCCCACGCGCGCCTCTGTGTCGAGTCCATCTCCCCTCTAGGGGGGAGACAGTAGGAAATTTTTGAGGGAGTCCTTTGGGTAGGTCTCTTTGGGTAGTGGCCTGCGGTTTCATACGGCGGGCCGAAACCACGGCGGGGTCGCGACCGCATGCGAAAGCGATTCGCGCGGCCCCGCCGATAGTGGTTTTGTCGAGGAACACCGTGGTAGGTTTAGTCGGTATTTCGGGAGGTACATTATTTCTTTTCCATCTTTCTTTTACCCCGGCGAGTCCGACGTAATCCCTTCGCCCGCCCCCGCGGAGGGATATGCGTCATTGCATTCCCCCACGTAAAAAAAAAAAAAAAAAAACTAACCCCAAGTACGGGGTTAGTTGTAACACCGCCCTTTGTTAAATAAAAATCTAATTGTGTAAGAGTTACCTGTAGATTTTATATTTTTTTCATTTTGACTTGATAGAAGAATGGTTAGAGTAGCAATCAATGTTTAGTTAGTGGTAATTTGACCAATACATCTCATGATATATGGTATCTTTTTTAAATTGTTACATTATGCCCCTCCCTCCCCCAATTATTGAATAAATTGCGGAAATATGGGTGGCCTAATTATTTTGTCCAACAGTTTAGTTTAGTTCAGTCAATAAACAATTGTGAGATTTTGAATTATCAATATCATACACAATAATAGTAATTTAAACGAACATTTCACTTTATCTAAATTTATAAACACACTTTATATTTCGTATATTGTATGATGTGATGTGATTTTTTATAAATTTAGTAACGTAATAAGGTAAGGTTAAATTCCTTTTTATCAGACTGCATAAATATTGTTTGTCATACGTGCTGCAAGCACTGGATGTGCGACCAACGGCGCACTAATGTCATGAGATGTGCAATAGGTATTACACATCTCATGACACAACTAAAGTAGGGCACTAGTTTATGTGATCACAGAATGCTCACAATAAACAAAAAAATTACCTCAATGAATATTCTTGCATGCCTAAGACGCCTGTCTTGATAGTTAAAGGCAAACATAATGTGCTATTTGGTTCAATATATCCTTCTTTTATTGCAGATTCAACCAGTAACGAAGTTTCTTCCTGAAATTTCAAATCGAAAATGAGTCCAGTTGTATGCAAGCGAGATTTAGTCTAATTAGGACGCCAGGAGATCTTATTGGGGCCTACATACTATTTTATAACAAATTTAACTTATACTTTTTTAACAATCAATGTTCAATTGACTATTACGTAGTTAATTAATGTTTTCGTTCAGTCATTGTACAACTTGACAACTGTGAAGCAGATGATTATGTGCAACTTGCGACGGCGCGTGCCGTGCCCTGAGTGCCGTGAGTGCCATGAGTGCCATGAGTGCCATGAGTGCAGTGAGTGCCGTGAGTACCGTGAGTGCTGTGAGTGCCGTGAGTGCCGTGAGTGCCGTGAGTGCCGTGAGTGCCGTGAGTGCCGTGAGTGCCGTGAGTGCCGTGAGTGCCGTGAGTGCCGTGAGTGCCGTGACACGCTGGCACACTCCGCCCGCTCTACCACACACCCAATCACAAATTCAATTTGAATTGAAAATTAATAATAACGAGGAATAAGGCCAGGCAGTGAGCTACAAGTTCTGGTTTAATTTAGAGGTCGTGGTTGCTCATAATTTATTTTAGGGCGCCTTCCTGGATCGTAACGTTATGGTGAAATATACCCTGACTGAGTATACATATATGAATGACCGATTCGCTTTGTATAAAAAGATTCGCTTGGTGTTAAAGTGCTAGCGTATGTCAGACGTGTTTCTATTGGCAGAAAGGCAAACAGATGCAAATATAAAGCGTAACCAATTAGGGCAACTCTAACGGTGGATTTGGCCTATCCGGCTACGACGTATGTTTCGTTTAGTGAATTATTTAATTAGATACTGTACGAAATATGTAGGTACCTGCTCGGAATCATCCATTGTAAAATAGCCGGTGAATTCGTTCGATGTGATTACGATTTCAATGTCGTACATAAAATCTATGAAACAAGCTCGCAACTTGATGTCGGGCGCCGGCGTGATCTCGGGCACCAGCGCGTTGTACAACACCGGCAGGATTATTGGGGGACTGTCTGACTTTTCTAACTCTAACTCAAGCGAAGTCTGATTGGCTCTGATTAAATTAGCTACAAGTGTGACCTGTTGGAACAATACGCATATACATAGACACACTAGTAACTTAATATCATAGCACTTATATTGGATAAGCGCATGAATTATTCTATTTTAAACACCTCTATTTGTAAAGACAATAAAAATGTAATCTTTAAAAACATGTATAAGACGATTTGCTTGATCTCAGTTAATCTGTCAACTCTAAGAACACTGACATCATTACAAATCTATTGTGTTTGGCCACCGGTGTGCCGCTGCCACTCGATACGTTAATACCACAAATAAGTGAAACACTCAGCTTACGTAACGCCTAAATCAAATGGATTCTAACGTAACGTTTTGTAGTTCATCAGTCTACTTGGTTTGGGATCATTATTATTAACTTTTGCCAATTCGCCATAGTCAGCAAGTAAGTTTAGGTGGAAACTCTCAGACGGTACCGATCTGGCTTGCGCGTGAGGTGCAAGACAAACGATGTTCCACCTTACATCGTGCCCTGCGTGCCCGACAACACGCAGAAGGATCTGATGGCTGCCTCTGACAACGCAGCTAGCGTAGCTTTCCCAAGGCGTGACTTTAATTATCGCTTGGTTTAACGGTGAAGGAAAAACATCGTGAGAAAACCTGCATGTCTAAGAGTCCCTAATAATGTTTTCAAAGATATGTTAAGTCTACCAACCCGCACTGGGCCAGCGCGGTGGACTATGGCCTAACCCTTCTCACACTGAGAAGACGCCCGTGCCTAGCGGTGGGACAATTTAATACAGGGTTGATATTCTTTACGAACGAACGTTAAGAAGAAGAAAAAGCAAGTAACCATACAGCTCTCGATTAGGACTAGTAAAAAGGCACTTGGAGCAACCATTGCTGCATTGTCACCAGAGGTTGTTAATTTTACAAGCTTTTTATATAATTTTCTAAGTCATAATACGACTATGGCTATAGACTTTAGTGTTTATGCCTCACGTTAAAGGCTACGCGGCTACGTAGCTTGCGACGCAATTACTATACCTAGTCTGTTTAAATACGAAGTCCCTTTTGACACTTCATAGCACGTAACTGCACATTTCATATAAATTGCTAAAATAAACAATGATTACTTATGGTACTAAAGACTATTTAAAGATAATTTGTATCTATATAAAACATGATATAATTGTTTCACAAATATTATAACTAATATTAATTAACTAATAATTTCTATTGATATTAGTCTTAAATAATTTAAACGTCAAAATAAAATAACATTTTACAACAATACCATGATTACGCACTAAGGTAATTTTTTTACTTTCAGTCATAATGACGCAACAATATGAATCAGATAAAATCGAACTAATTCGAGGTAAAAACAATTGTCCGAGAAATACTTTTGTAAATTTGTATTTGGTATTAATTATTATTACGTTGCAACGTTCCTTAAATCACATTCTACAAACCCTTAAAACACTGACGGACTCATAAACTGCATCAATGTTCAAGACGCCTTTGAAATAAACATTTTAACCAAGTATTCAAGCCTTTTATACAAATTTAATTTGATAACTATAGTTTGGTTCGTTAACTTCATAACAGCTTAGTATCATATCCATAAGTGAATGTTTGTATAGTGGAAAGGACCATTAATTTTTTTTGAACAAAAACGATAAATGTAACAAACACTTGTTTTGATTGGTTTAGTGATAAATTGGTTTCTACAATAAAAAAAAAGTTGAAGCACAGGTTTTCCTTTCTTTTAATAAGGTGTATTGCCTCCACGTAGGGCACGTATTACAGTTTCTAATCGGTTCCGCATAGATCTGATAAGGGTTATTAAACGGTCTTCCGGAATATTGTTCCATTCTTGTGAAATCGCTGTTCTTAGTGCTGCCACTGTTGTGTGGGCACAGAATTTCTCACATATACAGCTTTTTTTAAACTGTCCCAAACATGCTCAATGGAATTAAGATCCGGGCTGCGTGCTGGCCAATTCATGGTACGTATCCCGTAAGCAATATTGTTGAACTTGTGCAGTGGCGTGGGGTCAGGCATTATCTTGCATTAGAGTAAAATTTTCGCCTATTAATCCCATGTAAGGTACCACGTGAGCTTCTAAATCCTCTGTTATATAACGATCTGCCGTCTAACCACCTCTTTTACCGTTTTGACGATCTATGTCGATGAACACAAGTTCCGTTCGCCCGATCATCAAAATGCCATCCCACACCATACACAAACCGCCTCTAAAAGGAATACGCTCCTCAAAACTTTGAGCATATCTCTCTCCACGTCGACGATAGACTCTTCTGCGACTGTCTGCACCATTTAAACATGTCCTATACTCATCGGTGAACAATATGGAGGCGCATTGCTCTTCAGTCCAATTAAGATGTTCACGCGCAAATCTTAAACGAGCTTGTCTGTGAGCTGCAGACAGCTTTGGACCATTTGCTGGTCTAAAAGGGGTGATTGCCGTTTCCTTAAACCTCCTTCTTATTGTTCGTGCACTCACATTTACTCCACGCACTTCATTCAGCTCTACGGGTGGCGGGTGACGGGTGGTTGCTCGAGTTCTGCCGGTACCGGGTCTCCTTTTGTAAGAACCTGTCTCAACAAACCTTCGGTATACTCTAGAAACCGTAGACGAGTTTAAATTTAAATTTTTAGCAATCGTTCTTTGATCCAAGCCTTCCCGCACCAATGCCACTATTTGAGCGGCTTATTCGGACGAAGTATCTATATTTATGAGTTTAAAAGACAAATAATCAATATTGGTAACAATAATTTAAATCGCAAATGAAAAAAAAAAGAATTTCAAACTTTACTCTAATAACACACGAATTTGAGACTATGCATCAATTTTTTTTCTCGGCTATAAATTTATCTTTCACTGCAGTTCTATTTTTAAATTTAGTTTTTTTTATGATGAATCTGCAGTCTCGACATTTTCATTTAGTCTAATCTAAAAAGTTTGCATACTTATGAAAAATATCAATTCAAAAGTAATCCTGAACTTTGATGCAGCTTGAGCTTCAGCTTGCACTTTGAGTCCGTCAGTGTATATTTTCTTTATCAAAAAATGGATTTGAAGATGCGATATTGGACGTATGGTTTAAATATCCCATAGTTTTTAAAGAGTAATCGTCTTGAAAATCAATATCTGTTATACCACATTATTTCACCCTTATACTAAGTATGGAGTAAGTATGTGATACTAGGAATGAATCAAGGATAAGTCCAGATTGCTTTTTACAATTAAACACGTTATTAATAACTTTGATAAAACTATTCTTTCGATATGTCAAACTTAGATGGACTTCGTTTTTTGTTTTTCTGTTTCTATCAATTTTGTTTCGATCCTAATCCCACGATTACAGTTTGTTTGGAAAGTTATTCGGTAATCGATTTGGTGATGTGTCGATTGAAACGGTCTCTTCACTATCGCTGTTCAACGATCATCTGTCAAATAGGACTTCGTATTTGAAACGCACTATAAATACTATGCAGATATACCTTCAATGTAATCCTCGATTGAGGTGCTATGTCGACCTTGCATGGTTCTATTATAAATTCCCTGGGCCATTGTGGGATATTTGGTTTCGGTGTGTCTGCGGCAGCATAGTCTCGTAGCGTGAAGCTGCTTATTTCTGGTCCATCAGACGATATTTTTACAGATCCAACAACACTAACTACGGATTCATTAATAACATCCAACTCCAGTGTTTTAGGTAATCCTATTTTACAATAACCTTTATTTATTTTACTGCATTTTATTAAATAATTACTAACACTTTAATTGTGACAGAAAACGATCATACCTACGCTGACCATCCCAAAATCTAAGCACGGAACACTGAAATTAAGTGACGGATATATGACTTCGCCTCTGAAATGAAAATGAAATGATTAAATCATATTTAATTATATCAGATCTGTGCACTGACATTTATATTTTAAATAATAATTATTTTTAATAATATTAATGTTTATTTCTCAAAAAATGCACATTATAAACAGAAATGTGGCTTATATATAATTATGTACTATTATTAAAAACGCTGTCCTGAGTCTAGTAACAATAAAAATCCGTTATTTTAAAACAACGGAAGAAAACGATAATAATGAAACGTTTACTTAAAATAAGAAATTATAAATAAAATTAATGTGTCTGTTTATGTAAGCGCGCACATGAGCGAGATGACTTGCGTGGAAATGAAGCATATAACTTTATGCCATTAATATGGTTTTGTCTCTTAACAAAAGAAGTTCTAAGTAACTCTACTGGGCAAACCTTATGCTTAAGTCTGCCAACTGGCTCTATGGGAGGACGAGTCGAGTGTTTACGAAGCACAGAATGTAGCACATAAAGCTGTCTAACAGTCAAAAGATTGCATTCCGTATAAAGTAGCTTTGTAGAATATCGAAGTGGTCGTGAAAACATAACTTTTAAGACTGCCCTCTGTGTCCTCTCCAGCAGAATAAAAAATGTTTCTGCGGCTTCACCCCAAACTGGCACACAATAGGTTATACCTGATTGACACAGAGAGAAGTAAACAACTTTGAGTGTATCTAGATCAGCAGAATTACGAAATTTTATAAAAACATAGTTTAATTTTCGAGTTCTACTCAAGAGTACATTGATATGTTGGCGCCAGTTGAGATGTTGATCTATATATATTCCTAAGTATTTGGCACTATCGGCCTTAGAGATTGTCAGGCAGTTACAGTAAGCAGATGATATACATGTATGACCCTTGAGTGTAAGACAGTTTCATAAATTCGATCTGATGGCAAAGGGTATATATACAGAGTGATTTTGAAATTGTGTAATTCCTTTTAACCACGCATTCTACTGGTGATATAGAATAACCCTGACCATATTTTTTCTTAATTAGAATAATGGTTTTGGCAAAATTAGAGTACAGATTTTTTTCATGAAATGATTTCAAATAGTCATATTTTAACAACCTGACACAATCTTAATATTTTACTAATTTAAAAATAATAACATAACAATAACTGATGTCGTAAATAATAAGGGGCAATAAAAAGGACCGCCCCTTATTATTTACGACATTAATTATTAATATGTATTTTTATTTTAATTAGTAAAAAATTAAAATTGCCTCGGTTGGTTAACATATGACTATCTGACACCATTTCACGAAAAAAACAATACAATAATTTTTCAAAAAAAAAAATTCTAATTAAATAAAAATATGGTCAGGGTTATTCTATATCACCAGTAGAATGCGTGGTTAAAAGGAATTACACGATTTCAAAATCACCCTGTATATAGTCTTATTAATATTATGGGTAAGCAAATTGTCATTCAGCCATCTCATAAAACATGAGAGCGCCGCCTCTGCGTTCTGGTAGCAATGGACCCAATCCTTTCCATCCACTAAAAGAACTGTGTCGTCAGCATATGTAAGAATTTTATAATGTTGGACAGGGAGTTTACATAAGTCGTTAATAATTTTACCAATAGACTATCAGAACATTCCTGTCTCTATGTTATTGTCAATTGTGCATTTACGTTGTGGTATATGCTAAACTAAGTTAAACAATATAATATATAATATAATATAATATTCTACCGCATACACACAACACCATCTAGCCCAAACTAAGCAGAGCTTGTATTATGGGTACTAGACAATAGATAAACATACATATATATATATATATATTGTAAATACCTACATATTATACATGACAATTAACAATGAGCACAAGAAGTGAACCAGCTCGCGCTTACTTCAGATACAGCTTTAACACAACATCTGTATCGCGTATTATGAAGTTTATTTCTTCAAAGAATGGTCCTTGGTTAGAATTACAGAAGGATATAACGAAGATCGCCTTGCCTCCCGGACGCAGGCACTGCAGCTCCGGGGTGCACGTGATGGTGCTACTGAACAGAGTCGGCACGTCCTTGTACACGATCACTCCGTTTATATGTCCTGAAACATTTGATTTTTGAGTCATTATTATAGATTCCTCTCTTTTCGACACAGATGTCATCAAATGAGAAATTACCTTTATTAATTGCAATAATTTCATAATTATAAATCTTGTTGATATACACGCAGTCCATATCAAGTGTCTCCAAGTTTAGGTGTATGCGCGGAGGAATAGAAATGCCAACTAAGACCAAAGGAACGCGATCCGTCACACCATCGATGTCTAAATAGGCGGTTGTTTGAAATTCTCCTATTTCTTTCGGAGAAAACGTTATTGTCAACTCCGTCGCTTTGTTCGGCCATAGGTTTCCTTTCTGAAGAAAAGTCAAAAGACACGATCCGATTATAATGTGTAATTTTAACCATTTTTCATCCATACTTTATTTTTTACTGAATTCGTATATCGTAATTTATCATTAGAGCCTTCAGTATAGAAAGTATTAGATGAACTATTGTACACGACTACACTCTATGATAATTATGTGAATCATAAATAAGAGCAATACTTAACAACATGCGGACAATATAAATAAAACCGTCAATCACAGCTTTCCTTTAACCTGGCCTCTCGTTTGGCTTGTTCTGCCTACTATTGTCTTTTACGACTGCCCCATTCAAATTGCACGATCTCAGTTACCACATATGTGTTATCACATAATTCCTCATAGACTTTTAAAAATTAATTACTAATTTTACTTTCAGGTCAATTGTGCCATACCTAACTGTCACTACCTTATATAAGTGAAAGTACAAATATTCCCTTTTGCACAAGTAAGCGCGCCGTTTTGGTCAACCTCGTGTGCTTAAAAGCGTGAATTGATTGGTACACTACAGGGATTCAATCATTATATAAAATCAATGTACACTTCGCCCGCAGTTTTGGTTGCAGTCTGTAATTATAATTAACCACAATAGAAACCTTGGAAATAGATTAATTACAATATCTTTTCTTTTTATAATGTAATAAAAATAACAAATATTGAAATTATATAGTAGTAGTCCATTGACGCATAGAGAGGTTATGTCGGGTTCCCGAACTTCCTGAGTGCTACCGACTAAATCTACCACGGCGACCAGCCTAGGTCAAGTTCACTCTAGCAAAGGGTTCAAAGTGTCATGGACATATTACAAGCTCGCTATAATGAGATATAGGAGCTAGGAATGCGGGCGTGCGAAGCTAGTTTTTAAGGTATCCAAAGTATCTATTTTAATTTTAACTAAATCTTTATTGAAGATAATTAAGTATATGTATATAGTTTCTTAGCTTAGCTTTACTCACACTTAACTTTATAACGTCAAAGCACCGACCATTTGCAGATTTTGCAGGGGTTGGCTAAAGTGTATCAACAAACCCAACCGAGCCGAAGCAAGTTACCTACAATAGGCGTGATCGAGAAGTGCGTGTGTTGAAACAGCAGCGATTCGTCAGCGACCAGCGACTGCACCTCATCGTAGAAAATTCTTGTATAGACGCGGTCGTGCTCCTCGCTGCTCATCACGTCGTAATGCACTAGCCTCTTGTTCTTTACAGACTGGCTCTCTTTCACGTTGTAGAATACATTCGCCAGTTCGAGCTTTTCTTTAAAATCTGAAACGTTTTACCGTAACGAGTGTAGTGAACTCAATTATCGCACACTATTTTCCTAATCTGATCTAAACAATTTCAAAGAGATTTGACATTTTGCGATACCTTTATACACGCCGTTGTTTTTCATGCACATGTAGGTGAGAATCTGGTCCGACTTATTGACAACTTTAAACGTTTGTTGTCGCGTCATCGTGTTGTACGTGTCGAAGAACCTCACCACCTGCTTCTCAAGCTCGACGCGCACGGTGTGCGTCGCGCCCGACAACTCCATCTTGAAGTGTTCGCCTAACCGTTGTTAGTATATATATAATTAATTAATCGATAAAACATTACAAGTGCACAAGCGTCAACATGTTGATTCATGCACAACATACCTGTTTCAAGAACAGCGTATAATACGCCGCTAACGTCTCCCAGGATCATTGTCTTGAACTTTACCTCAAGGATAACACTTTCATTAGGTTTCAAACTAGCAGATTTAGGTTTTACAGAGAATGGACTGCAAACAAACGTGATACGCAGATAAACAATAACGCTAAGCTTTTAATATAATACGCGCATGTTATTATAATTCATACCATTTAGTGATCAGAGTAAAGCCGGCTGGAACTGCTCCAATGTTGTGAACCTTTATCGAAACTTGGTTCTCCAGTTTCAGTGGAGTCTTTGGAATTTCCACTTTATCGGGAAAATTAAACACCGGTCTTGGACCCATAGCTGCAATAAATATTAGTTTTAGAGAATTTGTAAAATCGGCGACGGAAATAACTAGTAAGTAACCTAGTTGACATTACAACACAGTAGGTACCGATGTTTAGCAATGTATAGTCAGTAGCATAAAGGTATTATTTATCAGCAGTATTCAGGTACAGATATCAACTCAGAAAGGGATCATCACCGCATCGCCTTTCGCCTCGCCGTCAAACAGGCGCCAACGCTTTTTTTTTTTTGGTTCCCAGGAAAGATGCTTTATACACTGTCCGCCGGCTAGGGGACGGCACCGACGGAGAGTGTGGGACTCCCAGCATGAAATGCTGGTATACCCACTAAAAAACCTGGGGTGTTTCCTCTCTTCCTTCCTCCTTCTTCCTCTCACCCAATGGCCTACCCATTGGGTGAGAGAGGAAACACCACACCAGTTGGGAGCTCTTAAAATATTCATCCATAGCAGGCTCCCCCGTGTGGGTGCGCGCCGGGTCAAACGGATCCGACCACCTCTCGTCCCCAGGGGAGAGCCTCACCGCTCTCCCCTTTCAACGTTAGAAGGCACGCGGGAACACCGCGCGCGCCCTCTCGGGGCTCTTAATTTACAGATGATAGGGTCCCCTGAGGCGCTGCCACCCGGTGTCCCTAGCCCCTAAGCGCCCCCGCCTCCGACATCAGCCGGGGAGCCAAGCGACTAAAATGGACGCGAAAGTTCCAGTGGCCGTCAAGATGCAGCCCCAAGTATTTCATACTCGGCACCACCCCGATGCGGATCCCTCCAACGATGATGTTGGCATCTGGTGGCGGCGCCCGCCGAGGCCCGTGAAACAACAGGGCCTCGGACTTTTCCAGTGCCACCTCCAGTCCCAACATCCTAATCCTGCCGACAACCAGGGCCACTCAAGCCGTGGCAAGACGGGCAGCTGCCCCGTAATCCTCTCCCCGGGCCGTAACCAGCGTGTCGTCAGCGTAACAAGTTATGCCGACGACGCCCGGGGCCAGGGCGCCCCGCAGCACCCAGTTATATCTGATGTTCCATGGGATTGGTCCGAGAACTGAACCCTGCGACCGCCTCTTCCGAGAGGATCTTGAAATGAAAATCAGAATCAAAATAAATTTATTCAAATTAGGTTACAAGGTGTGTTACTAACTCTTATGAATGTCAAAGTTACACGTAATTTTTTTTCTGTGAATTTACATTTACTGCCACGTTCAGCAAAGCAAGGGTATAGCGCTCGACTTGACGGGACTAATCGCATCAATCGTCGATCGGCCCTCCCGGAATCCGAACTAGAGTTCGGACAAGTCGGAGCCCACCCGCACCAGGTGCCTGGAGAAACGGGCAACCACTACACGCTCAAAGAGCTTGCCCACCTCATCCAACAGCACTATGGGGCGATACGCGGAGGAGGAGTCCGCGGGCTGGCCCTCCTTTCTCAGGAGGACCAGCTTACCCGTCTTCCACATGGAAGGAAACCGTCCCGACTCCGCGTCGTAGGCCAAAACCCAGGCGCGGCCAGGAATTCCGTCCGGTCCCGGGGCGGTGTTTTTGCCGCGGAGCCGCATCATTGCCGTGCCAAGCTCCGCCATTGTTAATACTGGCGCCCCGCCATCGGCACCGCCCTCCTCAACTTCGGGCGGCACCATTACGGGAGGCGTGTGCTCCGCTCTCGAAGGAAAAAGAGCGGAGACCACCCCCTCCATCCAATTGCCGAGACTGGAGACTCTCGGTGACCGGTGGGGCCCAGGGGCGCAACTTGCCTCTGACCGCCTTGTACGGACGGCCCCACGGATCTGCCTCGAGAGTCCCCAGGAACTCTTCCCATTTTTGGGCTTTGGCCTCGCTGATGGCGGACTGCAGGGCGTACTTCCGCTGTGTGTATTCGCCCCGCAGCCGTGCCTCCACGGTCGGGTCACGGTACCGCCTACGTCGGCGGTACCTAGTGTACTGTGTGTACCTAGTGTCTGCGAGATGACGTTCTCGCAGAAGGATGCGACCGCACACCAATTCTTGTCGCTATCGGCCATGGAGCGGATTACGGCCAATAGCGAGAGAACCGCACCGATGGTCTCGACGAGGGCACGACGCTGCTGCACCCACGCCGGGCAGAACGCCAGCGTATGCAGCGCCGTATCCTCGCCACAATCACAGTGGTGATAGGCGGGACTCGATTCCCTCCTCGCGACCTTGTGCAGGTAATATCCGAAGCACCCGTGCCCGGATAATACCTGCACCAGCCGGAAGGAAAGGGTCCCGTGCTGTCGCCACACCCACAACCAAAGGACCGGCCGGAGCGCCTCCACCGTGCGAAAACCCGCACGTGGAGCCTCCAGCCGGACTGACCATCGGGCCACGATGGCTCGTCGAGCGGCCTCGCGCCACTCGCGCACCTGCTCGAGCAGAGGGCGACCGCCTCCGCCTGCCCGAAATTCGGCCGCTCGACGGTAAACGTCGGCGAGCACTTCCGCCTCCAAATCCCACGGGGGAGTACCGGCCGGCGCGCATGCCACGTCTGCGGACACGGTGCGGTACCCGCGTATTGCCCTGATCGCTAAAGTGCGCTGCGGTCGGCATAACCGCGCGCGGTTCGGAGCAATACGGGACCTCGCCCACACCGGTGCGCCGTACAGCGCCATCGACCGGACTGCCCCCGTGTAGAGCCTCCGGCACGCCAAACTGGGTCCGCCCAGGTTGGGCAATAATAATAATAATAATTTATTTATTTTAGTATAAATTCTTAGTTTACAATTGCATCTTAACAATAACATAAAGTGCACTTATAGATATTTGCCCGAACTAGGTTAAACCTGTGTTTCGAGCGACAAACTGCTTACATACTATTTTCAGTATAAATAAAATTACATTATAATAACTTTTATAATAAACTAAAGGTAAACGTAAAAACAATTAAATTAAGTTTAATATTCTACTTTAAAACTAAATAAGCAAAATTTTATTTACAGATTGCAAGTAACTGCTCGGTTTGGTCATATGACAAAGTTTGAATATAAGTAGAAATTAAGTTTTTACAGCTAAAATGAGTTAATTTATAAATGCTTAATTCTCTATTTAGCCTATTGTACAAAAATGGCAAGTGCAAAAAATCTATTTGTAAAAATATGTTTTGAGCATGATTGTGTGGTGCAGACTATATCTTGCCGACGCTTGTTAATTATGTCAGCGTTATAGGTAAGCATCGCATGTTGTTTTAGTATTGTGTGCATAATGAAGATTTGACGGACAGTCATTACTTTGCAGGATTTATTTATTAAGCTTGTAGGAAATAGGAAAGGACGGCGGGTGGCTACTTTTAAAATTGCTCTTTGAGCTCGTTCAAGTGAAAACTACTATGCTGCATAGTAGTTTTCACTGCTCCACCCCATGAAGTAATACAATATTGGATAATTGATTGACATAAAGCTAAGTAAACTTGAGTAAACAATTTAATATCTGCTACTGTTCGGAGTTTTTTAAATACATATATTAATTTACGGATTCTATTTACTAAACTATTAATATGTTGTTTATAGGAAAGTGTATCATCTACTATGATCCCAAGATATTTTATGCTCCTAGTTTGCAGGATAGGAGGACAATTACACATGTTTGTTGCGGGGTTTTGAAGCGGACATTTGTGTGCATATATAGGCGGGTTAGTTATACTATAGTTATTCTTGCGCATAGAAAAGTGAATATATTTCGTCTTATCGGTATTTAAAGTTAGTAAATTTTGATGAAGCCAGTTATTCACAATATTAAAGCCAAGCTGAGCGTTTTCATATAAATCGTAGCTGGTTTTAGCGGAGAATATTAGCACCGTATCGTCGGCGTATGATATTATCTTGCCGTTTTTTAATATAAGATTACATAAATCGTTAATATAGATCAGAAATAGCGTCGAACCGATAATACCTTGGGGAAATTCCTTGGGGAATACCAAAACCAGTATTTTCTCATAATTGCTAGTAGTATTATCTATTTTAACGCATTGGTGACGATCGCTTAAGTAATCTGTAAAAAGTTTTAGTTAATTACCCCGTATACCCAAAGCCTCCATCTTGCTCAGAAGTTTAGAAATTGATACAGTATCGAATGCATTTTTTAGATCAAGAAATATGCCTAAAGTTTGATTACCCTTGCCGAGTTCCTCTGTGATATAATGAGTCAAGCTATGAACCGCATCGGCGGTGGATTATTTGGCTCGAAATCCAAATTGCTTGAGTGAAAGATAATTGTTATTTTCTAAGAAGTTGACTAATCTAGTGTTTATAATTCGTTCTAGTATCTTAGATATTGAGGGGAGTATGGATATAGGTCGATAATTTGCAACTAGATATTTGTTTCCAGATTTGAAGATGGGTATGACAACTGCTTTTTTAAGGCATTTGGGGAAAATCCCTTCAGAAAGGTAGAGCCTAAATATATACGTTAATACTAAGATATGCCTAAAATATTTAAGGAACTTGTTGTTTATATTATCGTAGCCGACAGCAGAATCATCCTTCATTCCTAAGATGATTCGTTCTATTTCCTGTTCGTCAGTGTCTAACATAACAAATGATTTTAGATTAGCGGTGTTGTTCGGTTTCTGACGAGTTATAGCAGTGTGATTATAAGTTTGTATCTGAGTCCGCTCAGCAAGTTTTTTACCTACATTAACAAAATAGTTATTAACATTATTAGCTGACAAAAGCGGTGAAGAGTGAGTGTGCAGTAAACACGAATTTGATTTATGCTGTTTAGAAATATAAGTGACGTTTTTAATATGTTTCCAAATTTGCTTACTGTTTTTACCTGCCTTATGCAATATGTGTCTATCGTAATTAATGTTTAATTTCTTTAAAATGTTATTACAGTAATTTCTGTATCTTTTGTAAGTTATTTGAAGTACCAAGTTATTAGGGAAACGCTTAGATCTCTGATGAAGCTTATCTCTGTGTCTTATGCATCGAATTAGTCCAGGCGTAATCCAAGGTTTAATATTATAGTACTTTTTTCTCGTAGCCATTGTTGTTGTGTTACGTAATATTGCTTGTTGGACATTTTGTATTAAATACGATAGAGAAATATTTGCGTCAGCGCTATTGTACACTGGGCTAAAATCTAAGTTGCATAAGTCATACTCGAGTTTGTTTATATTTAAAATGGACTTTGTTTGATGACGATTTAGCTTAGGCAGCGTTAAATTTACGATTAATAAGACAGCATGATGGTCAGTGATAGTCGAGTTAGTGACGAGCGTAATTGATGACAAGCCGGATTCGATCATCACATGATCGAGGCAAGAACCGCTCTGGTGTGTAGGCAATGTGTGAGCAGGGAGAAGCCCATGGTATGAGCAGAGATTGAGATAATCTTGAGTTCCTGTATCGAGCTGTTCTGATCCAATATTTATATTTATGTCCCCTGTTACTATAATATTTTTAAAAGAGGTTAGTGTTTGTAAGGTCTAAGAGATGTGTGAAAGGAATCTAAGTTTCTAAAGGTGGGAGATCTATACATAGCGATAATCGCTGTGTTTGTATCAATTTTGATTACTAAGCAATTACAATCTAGAAAGGGTGGTTCTTCAATTGAAACCTGTAAGGATTCCTTTGCGTAGACTACCAAACCATCATTCTGATTTCTTGTGCTATGGTATATATTGTATCCTGTCATTAATGGAACCTCGCCCCGGTTTAATAACCAGCACTCTGTTAGAATTATTATATCACAATCAAAGTTAAGCCTATGTTAAAAAATATTAAAACTGTCTATATTCTTATATAATACACTACGTATGTTTTGGGTAAGTATGGTTAATGAATGATTTAAATCGGAGAGATATTGTCTGCAGTCCTCTACCACACATGTCTTGGAATCTGACACAGTTATATTATCTATCTCTCTTATTAAATTAATATCCATAATATAAAACTATTTAAAAGATCTAATATACTAGCGAGTATGTGGCGCTCTTAGGCGCCTTCATAGTCAATAGAATTAATATACCTATTTTCGGCAGCCTTTCTCGCTGGGCACTCAAGATCTCCCGTCTTGTGGTTGCTGGGCTTTTTAAACCGCAGGCAGGTTGCGCATTTTGGAGATTCCGTACTCTTTATACAGTCTTGAATGGAGTGACCGTCTTCACCGCAGTGTCCACAAGTAGAAGTCACGGTTCTGCATGTCTTGGCTGCGTGACCGTATTGCTGGCACTTGAAGCATCTAGTCACCAGCGTGAAATCTCTTACCGGGCAGGACGTCCAGTTTATAAATATTCTGCTCTGTGTAATAAGGGCTTTTCGTATCACGGCTGGTACTTCAATAATATAATTGCAGCTGTCTGAATCTTTCTTACCAGACTTGTGGCTAAGTTTTATAGAGTTCATAAATGTATCTCGTGTCATTGAAGGTATTTTGTCGGCTAAGTTCTGTTGATAGATACATTTATATATCTCCTTTTCGGCCATAGAAACGGGTACTCCTATAATTATAATACGCGGTTTGCGCTTATATGGTTCTTCGACCTTAAGATTTGATGTGGCAAGTTGGACTGTCTGCTTGAGCCTCTCTATGTCCTTTTTGGATTCAGTGCTAATAATAACACTTCCGTTTCTTACTTTGCGAACTGCTCGAACTTGCAGTTTCATTTCTTCAGGGCTGATGATATTCTGGACCATGTTCTTAGTATCCTCGCTGGACTTTGAGGTATCGCTAGGATAAATCACCACCGAGCTAAGAGTGCTAGGACGAATAAAGCTACTGGACCCTTTCTTGACCATATCAGCAAAAGATGCGTGACTTGCCGATATTGTATTCACACTTGTCTCCTTAATGGTTTCCTTGATGTCCTTTAGGTATTCCACTAGATCTTGCTTTTCAGACAGGGCTTGTAGAGAAGTGTGACTTTGAAAAGCGTTCTGCTTTAGTGACTGATACTGAACAGCCATTTGAGCAACACCACTTCCTACTTTACGGCAAAAGGGTACTTATTTTCATCTTTTGCTCTGTGTTTAACTTACCGTCAGATGCAATAATGCATACCTCGTTCAAACAGTGCTCGATTGAACTCAACCATCCCTGAATCTCCGACGTTGAGACTATTTTAACTGTCTCATCTTCTCTTGGTTTTGTGGCGTTGTTGGTAGAGGGGTACGCCGCGTTACACCACTTCTATTGAAGGGACTGCTCTCCATGTTAAAATATTTATAAAGATGTTTTACTGTCCATTATAAAAACAAAACAAACTATTACTGCAACAGTAATGTGCATATCACGCACAAACACACTAAACTAGGTCAATGTTTATAATAATGTAAATTTACTAAATTTTGATTGATACGCCGCGCCGTCCATCTTGGGCTCGAGCTGTCGGAAGTGCTCGTCGAAGAGCCATCGCCCATCCAATACCAGTCCCAGATATCTCATCTGGGCCTGAACCGGTACGAGGACCGAGCCGGCGGTGATCGAGGCGCCGGCAGGTGGCCCGCGACGGGGCCCGTGGAACAACAGGGCCTCCGTCTTATTGAGGGCCACCTCAAGCCCCAGCGCCTCGATTCGCCAGACCACCTGAGAGACCCCGTGGTGGCCAGGCGAGTCGCCTCCTCAAAGTTGCGACCCCGGGCTGCTACCAGCGTATCGTCAGCGTAGCAGAGTACGCTTAGCCCGGGGGGGCAAGACTCCGCGCAGGGCCCAGTCGTAGCCGATGTTCCACAGGAGATGGCCAAGGACGGACCCCTGTGAAACACCGCGCGATATCGCCCTGCGCACAACGTCGCCTGCTCGGTCCTCGCACAACACAAACCTCCGCTCCAAATAGTCTGCCATCAACAGCCTCAGGTATGCGGGCACCCCATGGAATCGGAGTGCCTCCCCGATGATGCCGAATGGCAGAGTAAAATAGACGCCAAAATTTTTGGCCCAGGAGAGTCCTTTATGGACCACCCCCCAGACGTGTGGGGCCGTGCAAGCCAGTAGAGAGTCCCCCGACTCTGTACCAGTGACCCCACTATACAGGATCGAGAAGGTGAGCAAGAGGCGCCTCCACCTCGCTCCCGTCCGTCTGCGCCGGAGAGGGTCAGCGAGGGGATTGTTCTCCCTGACCCTCTCCGCGGCCTCCTTCTGCGTCATGACAGCCTCGCAGAAGGAGACCACTGCCTGCCACGACCTCTCGCCGCCGAACATGGCGTTGATCACGCTCGGCAGGGAGAGATCCCCGCCTATTATGGCCGAAATCGTGTGCCGCTGCGGCCCCCACGCGGCACACGCCTCCAGTATGTGGAGCGCCGTGTCTTCCGGCGCCCCACACTCGTGGCAGGCCGAGGTCGCCTCCCGTCTCACGATCTAGTGCAAATACTTTCCGAAGCATCCGTGTCCGGAAAGCACCTGCACCAGTCGGAAGGTCAGCGACCCGAATCGCCGCCCTATCCACCCTCGGAGGACCGGGCGAATGGCCTCCACCGTCCACTGGCCCGGGACCGGTGGAGCCAGGTCCTCTGTCCACCGCCTCAGCAAGGCGGCCCGCGCTTGTCGCCGCATGCGTGCGGGGGCTCCCCGCGGGATCTCCTCGCCGCCACGAAGTGGTAAACTTCGGCGAGGATCTCCGCTTGTAGCTCCCAGGGGAGGTCACTGGCCAGCACGCACGCAGCCGTCCAGGACACCGTCCGGTAACCGCGTATGGCCCTCGTCGTGACGACCCGCTGCGGACGTCGCAGCAGGGTCTTATTGTCGCGACTGAGGGCGTCCGCCCAGACCGGTGCCCCGTAAAGGGCCATACTCCGGATCACTCCGGAGTACAGTCGGCGACAAGTGGCGCTCGGGCCACCCACGTTGGGCAGCAACCTACCCAGGGCGGCCACCGCTCCCAGGACTTTTGGGGCCAGCTGGGTGAAGTGTGCCCAAAAGTCCACCTCCCGTCCAGGATGAGACCCAAGTACCGCATTTGGGTCCCAAGCCGAACCAGGACCCCGTCCAGGGCCACTCGCGTACCTGGTGGAGGTACCTCTCGAGGCCCATGAAACAATAGGGCCTAAGTCTTGGAGAGGGCAACCTCCAATCCCAGGGCATGGATACGGTCGACCACCAGGGCAGTTCCCACCTCGGCCAACCGCACCGCCTCCCCGAGGTTCCTCCCCTTGACTACGACCAGGGTGTCATCGGCGTAGCACGCCACCCGCATACTCGCGGGAAGCGTGCCCCGAAGGACCCAGTCGTAGCCAACGTTCCACAGGAGCGGTCCTAGCACCGAGCCCTGTGGAACCCCGCAGGATACGTGACGGCGCCTCAAACCGTCGCGTCCCTCCACCAGGACCTCGCGGTCCTGGAGGTAGTCGGCCAACAGCCTCCGCAAACACAGGGGCACTCCGTGATACCGGAGCGCCTCTTGTACTGTTTCATGCGGGAGGCTGTTGAAGGCGTTGGCAATGTCCAGCGAGACAGCCAACGCCTTGTTCCCCCCACCGACTGCTTCCTGCTTCCAGTTTTTGAGCCAGAGCAGGGCGTCTATTGTGGACCGCCCCGCTCTGAACCCATACTGGGCCTGCGATAGCGCCGGCCCAGTCCCCTCCAAGTGCTGGATGACACGGGAAGCCACCACTCTCTCTAGCAGCTTTCCCGTGTCATCCAGCAACACGATTGGCCTATATGCGGATGGCGAGGTTGCGTCTCGCCCCTCCTTCCGCAACAGACACAATCGGCCGTCCTTACAACAGACGTCAACCTAACGTAACCAAAACGGAGCAGCAGCTCCGGTACGTCGACTCGGCTACGGTTAGGCGACGCCACTTACGCCGCGCTCACTTAAATCATATTAATATGGATATTTTCTTACTTCTTCAATGAGTTTATCCCTTTCCATCGTTATTTTTTGTTTGAAATTTAACCTACAAATTCAATAAAACACGCGCGCTAACACGACTGGTAGTTGTCTTGTGAATGACAGCACGTTCGGCAACAGTAGGGCACGGAGAGACGTGATTGCCGGGACGACGAGCCGTAAGCGCGCAGATTGCAAGTTGACCACGCACCGTACCATGGTTTGCGAGCTTGTTCCGAGGAAACATGATGACGTTACGATTCCGATTAGTAAACGTTACAGTAGGGAGTTTCAAACAAAGAATACTGCACGGCTCGAGCTATTGTGACGATCTGTTTCCGAGTTGATGTGTGCAATGACCTTAAGTCGATACATAACTTCATGATTTTGATTGGCTCTATCTTTCAAAATTATAACAAATTATAGTTTTATAGCAATTATAGTTACAAAATAGTTGATGTTAAAGGCCATTCAAAAATAGGGAATAATAATTATGATTTTAATTTAGAAAATACTTTTTAATTGTATTCAATATTTAGCCAATAATGTTGCTAACTTAGAATACAGAACAAACCAGAATTCGTGTACGCACCAAAAACTACACTTATATAGTGTAGTTTTAGGAACTGGCGATTAGTCACTCTGTGGGCGTCGTGTCACTTAACGTGTTTTACGAGTGTCAAATTTAATTAAATTATGCCTTCTTGTGCTGTTCCAACATGTAAAAAAGCTGTTGGTTTTAAAAAGAAACAGGATGGGATCACATTTCATGTGTAAGTAGCGCATTCAGTTATTGCTTTATTTAATTATATAATAAATTAATCTGGTGTTTGTGTTAAGGTTCAATTTTGTTTGGCGTTGTATTAAAAGAAGATATACGTGGTGTTCGATTGAATGTTTATTAGCGACTAGTTTTGGTTGTAACAATTTCTATAATATAAAGTTTTAAAACGACATGAGAGATGTATAACTAGATATGTACATATGTTATTGAGCGGCCGTAGCTATAAGTACAACTCCGCGTCAACATAATCTGATGCGTCCATTTTGGTAATGTTGCCAATATAACATTTTTTATTTTCCCTACTTCTGTGTACTAAACGATTTATTATTTGTAGCATTTAACTAACTAAATACTAAAGGATTTACTAATATTTATGTATTAGTTTGTTTAAGTCAAATCTATGTTTCGGGATTGCTTTAGAAACGGGCCGATTTAATTAAGGGTTGTGGGTGTTTGAGGGGGAAGAGGGGGAGCCTTCTGAACTCCCCCCAATTACCCCCTTTGCGCGCAAATGTTTAGTTTCAGAGAAAATAACATTTTAAATTGTTCATACTTAACCTCAAAATTGTGACATTTTATATTAGTGTCTTGCATAAAATCAGTTGTTGTACAAGCAACTTACAACTGGGACGTCTCCGGCGCTGTGGGAAGTGCAGCCTCTTCGCCATTGCGTAACAAAGCGCAAGCATCCGCACTCGCCTTCGCAGCTTCGGCTTGCTGGTCGCCTTCGCCGACCAGCCTCAGCCGCTACGGCTCGTACGGCGCTTGCGCTTTGTTACAGCTGGCGGAGGCTGCCCTCCCTCCGCGCCTCCGGCTTTTTATAACTACTCTAGAGGTATGGCATAAAGTAATGGGGAGAGTCGGGGTAGGCTAAGGAGCGGGTCAATTCAGTGATCAATTTTTAAGAGCACTTTAACTTTGTAAAGAAAGTGAAAAGTAGGTATTTAAAATAGTATTTTTTTCTGGCGCGACGAAAGTTACGTTTCATTTCACGTAAAAATAATATCTTTTACCAAATTTGGTGAAATAAAATGATCATTTTCAATAAATGTTTTGTTACATATATAAATAATTAAAAATAGATCTTTGTATCACATTTTATCAAAAAAAGACGAAACAAATTACGTTGGTGTCATCAAAAAGCCGTTCCATTTCACGTGTTTATAAAAACGCATAATAAAAAAACTACGCGAGTGCGCGGGGTGGGAATGGTTCCGGGGGGTTGGAAAACCCACCCCCAACATATTTCAACCAGCACCAACCCCTGTTTCGATCGGCCCGTTTCTAAAGCCAACCCTATGTTTCCGTCGAAAGGAACTTTGTTCTGGGGTACAAATATTTTTGTACTATAAATACCTTTTATTACAATAATACAGATATTCGTTAAATTTTAGATTCCCTGCTGACGAAGAAAGACAAATTAAATGGACTAAAATCATACAAAGAGCACGGCTAGACGAGTCTTGGAAGCCGTCAAAGCGAAGCTAAGTTAGCTCAATACATTTAAATATTTTTACGAGACAAAATGTGGTTTAAAATTAGTCTTTTTAAACTACACAGGAAAGCAGCTTTTCCAGATCAGGTAGATAATAGGCTTTTTTATCACATACTATATTATTTTTATGAATATATTTATTTTACCTCACTTCGTAGATGTGGGTAGAGCATTCGGGTAATGTTATAAGTATCTAATAATATATTATTATATATTTCAGAATTTGGCCATGACAGCAGAACGAAGAACAATTGCTTTTATTTTAAACGAGCGAATAATTAAAAGGATATAGCGGACAGAACGAGAACAATTCAATCAGACAGTTTTTCGCAAGAGTCGAAATCTAATGACTTTTCAGGTTATGCATTTATGACTAGAGAGATACAACAAGATGATAATGTAAACAAAATTACATTTTATGCTGGATTCAGGAGCACCCGATCACATTATAAACACTACACAAAGAGGTACAATCAATGTTGTATGCAGCTATGGTGTTTCGGGTGTCTTGGAGAATGTATTGTATTGTCCTGAGGTACCTATAATTTATTAACAGTTTCAAAGATGCAGCAGGCCGGATAGAAGCTTATTTTTTTATCAGCATGGGACTCTCATTATAAAGGATCGTAAAATAATTGTGAATAGTAAGCTTTTACATAATCTTATTACTTTAGATTTTATAATACCTATTGAGAGGGGTAATGTAAATAATCAGGGTAATTGAAATAATTATAAATTATGGCATCAACGCTTAGGCCATATTAGTAAAATTATTGAAACAATATTACCTACTGATGATTTTTGTGAATCATAAACTGTAAACAGACTAGACTAAACTAGACTAGACTAGACCCTTTAATAAGGTTAAAAATAAAGGATAACCATTTGAAATATATTTATACACAATGTTATCCAATGTTCTCATGTAAGTGACTGTCTTTTTGAGAATAGTTTCTTTAAACCTGAATACATAAAGCGACCATTATACATTATGCATTCTGATGTATGCGGACCAATCACTCGTTTAACGTTTGATAATAAGGACTATTATGTTTTGTTTCTAGACTAGTTCACTCATTATTGTGTTGTTTATCCCTTGACTTATAAATCAGATGTATTTTCGGCATTCAAAGCTTTTATTGCAAAAAGCGAGTCAAAGTTTAATTCAAAATTAGTTACTTTATATAGTGATAGTAGTGGAGAGTATCTGTCGACTAAAATGAAAAACTACTGTAAAGTAAAGGGTATTAGTTATCACTTAATAGTACCCAGAACTCCACAGTTAAATGGTGTAGCTGAACTTATGGTTCGAACCATAACTGAAAAGGCTCGTTCTATGTTAACTGGTGCAATAATAGATAAACGCTTTTGGGCTGAAGCAGTATTAACTGCTGTTCACTTATCAATATTACACATACAAAAGCCCTAAATCAGTCTAAAACTCCATATGAGTTATGGCATGATAGAAAACCAAGTATTAAATCCCTAAGGGTATTTGGTTTAACTATGTATGTCCATAATAAAACCAATAAATGTAAATTTGATAATAAGTTATGGAAAGGGATATTGGTGGGCTATAGTCCAAATGGTTATAAGGTATGGAACACATAATGCGACAAATATATGACTGTCAGGGATGTTGTAGTGGATGAGATTAATTTTTTGGTGTCCAGGCCTACACTAAAGCTTGAAGGGAATAATTTTAAAAATTCCCAAGACAAAACTGATGTGGACCACGTGGTTAAATCAGTGTCAAACGAATGTCAAAATATAAGCATCCTAAATCAGATAATTTAAAATCTGATGTACAAGACAGTACTAGTAAAATTCGCAAAATAGATAATAGGGTTGCATGTGAACCTGACATTGACATGATTTCCTTACCTGTAAACAATAATGAAACACATTTACCTAGAAGGAGTGATAGGCTCAAAGGTTGTCCTCGTATTTGTTATAAAGAGAGTGATGATAATGATGACTATTTGTTTAGTGTCAATTCATTTACATGTATAATACCTAAATCATTTCAGGAGATATAGTCACTTGATAATAGGTCTTCCTGGGAGAAAGCTATTGAAGATGAACTAGAATCCCATAGAATAAATAATACATGGTTTCTAGTGCCAAGACCAGATGACAGAAATATTGTAGACTGTATATGGGTCTTTACTATTAAAACTGATGAGTTTGGAAAACCTTTTAGATATAAGGCTCGTTTTGTTGCCAAAGGTTTCAGCCAAGAATATTTAACTGATATGCATATATTATAATGAAACTTTTGCACCTTTCGCTAGAATAGTTAGCTTTCGTTTTGCGAATCAACATAAATTATTAATTCATCATATGGATATCAAAACCGCTTTCCTAAATAGCGTTTTAAAGAAAGAGATATATATGAGTATACCTGAAGGCGTCCTAAGTTAACATGACAATGACGGATGTCAATTAAATAAAGCAGTATATGGGTTGAAACAGGCTGCAAAGTGTTGGCTTGAAGTATTTGAGCGATCTCTTGAAGAAAGGGGTTCATCAATTGATAGGTGTATATATATGTTAGACAAAGGAAATGTCACAAAAAATATTTACATTGTATTATATGTTGATGATTTGGTTATAGTATGTGCTGACGTTCAAACAATGAACGAATTCAAAAGTTATTTAATGACTAAGTTTGAAATGACTGATTTAAATGATATAAAGTTCTTTCTTGGCATGAAAATAACTAGATATGCTGATACAAATACATTAAGTCAATGTGCTTATATTCAAACTGTGTTGAATAAATTCAATTATGACTAAAGTTAATTATGACGTGTTAAATCTAAAAGAAAAGAATTATGCGCCATGTCGTAACCTTATAGGATGTTTAATGTACATTATGCTATGTACTCGCCCTGATTTAAGTATATTATTATCTGTAAAATGTACACAAAATAATAAAAAGGAATTGTGGCATTGCTTAAAACGCGTGTTAAGATATTTTAAAGGTACTATGCATCTAAAGTTAACATATAAAAGAAATGATTATGATAATGTTTTATATTGATATCTAGATTCTGATAGGACTGGTCATGACTATTCTGATCAGAAAAGTACTACTGGTTATTAAAACTGTTTGAAAAGTATACTATAACTTGGTGTACAAAGACACAAACTTCTGTTGCAGCTTCATCTACTGAAGCCGAATATATGGCCCTTTACGAGGCTGTAAAAGAAGCTTTATGGCTTAAGTCTCTAGCTGAGAGTATTAACATACGAATTAATAAACCTATTGTTATATTTTAAAATAATGGCTGTATAAGCCTTGCTAATAATCCAACTAGCCATAAGAGATCAAAACATATTGATATAAAATATCATTTTTCAAGAGAGCAAGTTGAAAGAAATATAATTAAATTAAATTATATTCCCACAGGTCAACAACTGGCTGATGTTTTGACAAAGCCGTTACCAACAACTTCTTTCCAAGAATAAGATACAAAATGGGTTTAGAATAAGTATTATTACTGTGCATAAGTGTGTACATATTTGATTAGCATGTAAGTGGTCTGATTAGGTTAGGTTAGACACGTTTATACATATTCCCAGCAAACACTTGATATATGATCTGTTAAGATATTTTAAATATCTTCAACTATTATTCTTTTTTGAATTTTATAAAGCAGTGATTAATTTTTGAGGGAGCGTGTTGAATTATATACATTAATTTATGCAAAAAATAATTGATTATTATATTTAACCATTTAGAATAATTGCACCTTAGTAATTGTATAATTTGACATCATACAATATAATAATATAATAGTACTCAAATACTTTACAGTTTGATTAGCTATAAAAGGCGTAGTAATACTGCTATCTGTCACTTCTTGTTGTGAGCTATAAGTGAACGGACGTATAAAACTTCCTTGTGTCAAAGTATAAAATAAATAGTTAAAGTGTTTGTACAGTGTGTTTTAATCCATAAGCTGTAATAATGTGAACATTTCGGATTTTGATTCTATATTCGACACGCCAAAAAAAGCAAAATTAAGATCCCAATTACGCCGCACAGAAACACTTTCTGTAAAACACGTCCGACGCATAAAAACATTGCAACAAACAAATAGACGTCTTAAAAAAAGAATGAATCTTCAAAAAGTATTCTTAGGAATTTAAAAAACAATCGTTATGTCAACGATTATATTTATGATACTGTCAACAAATATTGTAGCCGCTGATATTTTTAATAATTTGTACAATAAATGCGTCCTAAAAAAGAAAAGACCAAAGTACAATGCCAAGATCAAAAAAAATTGGCTTACGTTTAATTTTCTTTCCCCGAATGCTTATAAATACATAAGGACAACATTTGAAGCTTGCCTTCCACACCCAAAAACGTTGTCCAGATGGTATTCCAATATAAGCGGAGAGCCTGGATTCTCTGATGAATCGTTTATGGCTTTAAAGGCGAATGCCGAATCTTCTGAGCGTACAATTATTTGCTCGCTGATTGCTGATGAGATGTCTATCAGACAACAAAGTTTATAGTAATAGTAATAGCATTTATTTCAGACATTGTCCATATATTTGTTAGTAACAATTTTCTTAGCCTAGTGTTAGTTTAAATAAAAATACAAGTAGTTCGTTAGTAACAAGAATCTTAGCCAAGTGTTAGTGTTATCATGCACTTGATCGCGCGTGTAGGTATCCATTTAGCCACCAGTACCGAGTCCCAACGGGCAGCACACGCGTCCAGAATGGTGCCGGGACTGCCCGGGACCCGCGCCGTCATCGACGCACAACGCTTACGCATGATCGCATGGAAGCCGTCCACGTGTGCCTCCACGAACATGCCACTCGCGCTGCAATAGCGCGGCAGCCTCATCAACACCCTGAACGCATTATTATACTGTACACGCAGGGCGTTGTATGTCCCCTGTGTGTATTTAACCTACAAACTGCACGTGTAGAAGGTCTGACAGAATGCCCTAAACAGTGTGACCTTCACTTGCTCGGTGCAACGGGCGAATCTGCGAGCCAACATATTGCACCGGATACACAACGCCCTACGTTCTCGCTCCACATCCATATTATCTTTAAGGTCTTCTGTGACCCAGTGGCCCAGATACTTGAAATGAATGACTCTGTTTAGAGGTGAACCATAAAGTGTGACGGATGTTACGTCTGGGTAGTCCTTTTTGTGCGCCCTAAAAAGCATAACCTCACTTTTTTTCACATTGTATCTGGGCCCATGGGCCTCCGCATACCTTTCACATATACTAAGCAGCTTGTGTAACGCGCCGATTGAAGGGCTGAGCAGGACCAT
The DNA here is from genome assembly GCA_963675205.1 of Catocala nupta. Lineage (NCBI taxonomy): Eukaryota > Metazoa > Arthropoda > Insecta > Lepidoptera > Erebidae > Catocala > Catocala nupta. The sequence continues at coordinate 31,174,174 of OY776089.1, read as the reverse complement.
GTCATCCGCGTAGCTAATATTGTTAACACAAATTCCATCTATATGACATCCAATTCCTGTACCGCTCAGCTCCTCAATCAAGCGGTTAATATACAAATTAAAGAGTTTCGGAGAGGTCAACCCGCCCTGCCTCACCCCACACTCCAACCTATACTCGTCCGATCTACTATCCGCCCACCTGACAGTATTTTTCTGGTTGTTGTACCAGTACTCAAATATCGATACAATCTCAGGGGGCAAACTAGTATCTCTATGCATTTTTGTCCACATTAGGTCATACGAGACCATATTAAAAGCGCGGGAAAGGTCCAGAAAACACGCGTACACTGGCGTCTTACGCGTGGTGTAGTAATGTGCAGTCTGCTTGAGGCACAGGATCGCACTTTCTGTAGATAAACCAGTCCGAAAACCGAACTGGCCGTCGTGCAGCTTTATGTGTTTACTTAAATGGCTGTCAAGCAGACCGTCCATCACCTTCGCTATAACGATAGCTAAAGAGATAGGCCTATAATTCAGCTTATCCGAGATATCACCGGTCTTATTTTTGACAATAGGTACAACAACAGTAAACAAGAGATCATCTGGCAGGTAAGAGTGGCTAACACATAGATTAAATAACAGAGCCAGAACCCTAGGCAAGTGAACCCCAGCATGCAGCAGGTGTTCAATGCTGAGGCCATCATGTCCTGGAGACTTTCCTCTCTTCATGGATTTTATGACCAAAGCTATATCCTTAGCAGTGAACCTCACATTGACATCTCCAGCTGTAGCCCCAGCACTGGACACCGACAACAGCTCAGACTGTGCAGGCCTCAAAAGGGTTCAACCCTGAAATGTTGTTGAAATAAGCTGGTGATGGCATCCGGCTCGTGTACACCCCCGACACTCACGGGCCGGCTCGGCTTCAGATTCAACTTGTTCGTTGATTTCCAGAATTTGGAAAAATTGTTATTGGAATGTTGTCGCGCTATTATATCCATTTTAATATTTTGCTGGTTATTCTGACACCATTTCAATTTTATCTTAAATATTCGCCTAGACTCTGTCATCTCATTATATAATTGTCTAGAGCTAGGTTTCCCACACAATAGCCAATTGTTATAATATTGCCGAGCCTTACCGTGAGCCTCTCTCACGTGTCTGTTCCAACCTATTATATTTTTACTCCGACCGGGATTTGAAGCCGCACTATATGAACATTTCGCGCCCTCAACCATTATACACACTATATTTTTATACATATTATTAATTAACGATTTATGAAATTTACAGTCACACATTTTATCAGCACAAGTAGCAAAATCAGCTGGAAAGTCAATATCTCTTAACTTATTGTGACAAAAATTATAAGTTTCAATTTGACATTTCTGCCTCTCCCCAAATTACTTTATTTTTACACACACTTTTCATGATCAATTTAGGTTTAATTAAATTTAAATTACAAGTAAATTGCATAGGATAGTGATCAGACCAGTATGTGTCGTACAATATGCTCACGTGATCGATAGTTGCGCGCGCGGCACTCGAGACCACGCAGTGATCGAGCCACCGGCGACAACCGTGAGCCTCACTTACAAAAGTGTGTGAATCCTTAGGTAACATTTCAAGATCAACACACACCCATGATTGGTCAGCACAAAACTCTAAAAGTTGGTTTGCGAATAACTCACCTGGGTGTGCGTTGAAATCTCCCAGCACGTATACAGATTCCACATCACTATTCTCAATTATAGAATTTATTTCGCTTAGACACTCCGTAAACTCAATCAAATTGTCTTTTGAGTTCGTAGGCATGTACACAGATATGATTAGCATAGAACGGTCACTAATCTCAACCTTAACAGCTGCGATGCGATCACTACTACACTGTAACACAGACACTGAAGGAAACACAGACTTCCTCCACAGCACTGCCACCCCGCCGAAGGCGCGGCCACGGAGCACACCAGCCGAAGTGTCCACGGCAGATTTGCTAGTGAACGCGAAATTATCGCTGATGCTGCCCAGGAATGGAATGTCATGCGGCAACAGCCAAGTTTCCTGAAGTGCTATTATATCAGCTGTTTCACATATTTTTCTTACACATTCCACTGATCTTACAATGTTTTTACAGTTAAACGTTACGAGTTTGGCGTAATTATTCATAAAAAGGATTGACTACACACATACACTTATCTTGAAATCAACAAAACGCCGGTACGCGACACCTTCTGGCCAGAAATCATCATTAAGAAAAGTTCCCAATTTATGCTTCGGTACTGATACCTTATACGCATCATACGATTTTGGTGTCTTCATATGCATTTTTTCTAAATAAACGGTAACATCAGTTTTACTCGCAATATAACTCTGAATGTCACACACAGGCACTCCCTTGGCAACATTGTAGATATAAATAGGGACATTTATGTCGGCAGCTTTAAAACTGACTTCGGGGCTCAAAATTGCCTTCCCTCTATTTGCAACAAACCGGTTCCGAAGGCGCCTCCTCTGTACTAGTGTCCATTCTTTGTTTTCTTTGGGCATTTTCCAGTCACCAACATGGGACGGGACATGGGACGGGAATAAAAATTGCGGATATGTCGACATAGAGACTGGCACTTCCCAAGATTGTAAAACGTTAGCGTGAGAAGCATACGTTTTTTTATTAATGGCATTAACGATCATTTCAAATTACCTTTAGGATATTTCTTGGTATACGGTTTAAATGCAGAACAAAAAGTTAATTTGATAAAACTATGTCTCATCAAATGACATGATGTTGGTGTCAAAGTAGCATCTTTGAATATTGATGGGCATGCAACAAAAATAACAGCAATGAAGTTACTGGGATGTAAAATAGATACTGAAAAAGATGTAAGAACTACTTTTAAACACCCAGTAAACCATTCTGATGTAACTGTTTTCTTAGATCCAGTACACATGTTTAAGCTTATAAGAAACCATTTTGGATCCAAAAATATATTTTGGATGAAAACCAGGAAAAAATAAGTTAGAATTTACTATGTGATTTAAACAATCTACAAGAAAATGAAGGACTTCACATCGCCAATAAGCTAACACGACGGCATATAATGTTCCGTAATAACATTATGAAAGTTAAACTTGCTAGTCAAGTTCTAAGTAGAAGTGTCGCAATAGCCTTAAGATTTTGTAGGGAGGATGCTAAATTGAACGCATTTAAAAATTCCAAAGCTACAGACACTTTTGTACAAAACATGAATGATCTTTTTGATATATTTAACTCTCGTAATATAAAAGCAATTTGATTATCAGCAACCTTTGAATAGTCTCAATAAAGAAATGGTATATAATTTTCTAGATCGAATGACAACTTATATTCGTGGATTAAAATAAAATTAAAAACACTACTAAAAGAAAAATCAAAGAAGATGAAAGACAAAAGGAAATTATAATAAAAAACTATAAACCAGTTTTAGAATGTGCGTGTAAAACTGGTTTTCTTGGGATTCTTATCTGTATTGAGAGTCTGAAATCACTATACGAAACCTTAGTTAAAAAAGCAAAATGCTTGTATTTATTTCTTTTCTGTTTGTATTTATTTTCTACGTACGTAGGTATAAATGCAGCCAGGATCATTTGGAATTACGTTTTGGAATGATACGAATGCACGGAGGTCACAATGATAACCCAAATGCTAGGCATTTTAAAGGTATTTATCGAAAAGTATTATGTCATCTGGAACTTAAAGCCTCCGATAACGGCAATTGTATACCTCTTGAAAACATAGGCATATTAATTGTAAGGCAATTAATTTCTCTACGCATTCACAAAGATTCGAAGATAATGACCAGCTATTTAATGAAGTTTGAACAGCGCCTATTGAAGAAAATGGTGGCAGTATTGCTAAATTGTTGTCTTCTGCATTGCCTCAGCTACATGATTTGATAAAATATATCGTAGGTTATATAGCAGGTTGTGTAGTTCATTATCTAGTAAAGACTATAAAATGTCAGTTCTGTATAGAAGCAATGTTAGCATCTGATGTTCAATGGTTTCACAAACTTATTGGTTTAAAGAATAGAGGTGGTCTTTGCTTTCCTTCACAGAGTATTTATGACATCTGTTGTATTTGCGAAGCACATGTTCGAAGAATTTCAAACGAAGATATTGTTATAAACTCGAATTCTCAGCGATTAGCTATAGTTATTGCAATTTACAAGAAATTCATCGGAAAAAAGTTGCATATTTCCAATTGAGGATAACCACATAAATGGACAAAGCCACAGGAATAAACTTATAAGAGTTGTAATTGAAAAATATCTAGACATAAGGTTTCATCATTTAACTAAATGTAAATCTCTATTAATAAGCTCAAATACCAAAAGACAATATTTACGCAGCAAAAGGGAAATTAAAATTTTATTTCATATACTGACACCGTCTTTTCTTTATTCAATTTGTATTTTATATATTCATTTCATTTTAAATTACCCTAAAATAGGGCAATAGTTTCTAACCTAGCAACATTACGTGGGTGGGAAAAGCGGGATGTAAGGGGGTGTTTCCACAGTTTTAGGATACAATGCGTGCCTTGTGATTACGGCTAGACGAGGTTTCTGGTTTGTTCTGTATTCTGAGGTTGCTAACTACCAAAAACAGCAAGTACAAAAATAGGACCAGTTTTCAAGTCCGGTGCCTAAAATCATTAATGTCGAGCTGCTTCTTTTATTCAATACACAGGTTAAATAACTTACAAGCTTAATAAGCAAATTAGTAGCATACCGATCAAGGGCAAGATGTACTGGTCGACGTCTGTGTAGAAGGTCACTCGATGCGTGTAATCCTCGTACTGCTCCGGCATGAAGGTGACGGCGAATGAGATGCTGATGCCCGGCGCCAGCCGCGACATCAGCTGTCCGCCGCTCTGCTTGATGACGAAGTACGACGATTCCTTGTACATCATGTTGAGATACGTTGGACTCTAAACGTAATTAATAACCATATTAACATGTCTGTAGTACAATTGCAATTGATAAGTAACTTTGAATGTTTACGTTACCTTGCTAATATTTTTTACAGAAAACTTGGCAACGATTTTATCATTAGGCTTAAAGTTTTGAAACACCAGGATCCTGGGCGTGAACGATAGAATGACCTTGTGCGGCGTGGTGCCCACGCACACAATGTTATCGATCTCTAAATTATTTAAGTTCTGCAACCGCTGTTGGGTGGACATTTTTATTTCTTTCTGATATTGCGATGGTAGAATCTGTAAACACATATTTATCACAGTTTGATCGTTACCTGGTCAAAATATGATATGTACTTAACTACTTACGTAACATACACAGTGGATTTGTTTTATTAGCCTATTGCCATCGACCGCGCAAGTATATTTGCAGACTGCAGCTGTCACTGAGATCTCCTTCCAATGACATTTTAACCGACCCCGGCATCGACCTCGAGTCACAAGATCGACCGCGAATATAAAAAACAAACTTATGCCACGGGACTTACGAGCATACTCCATCCAGACCTTAAAACTAGTAGTTTTAAGCCTGGATGCAAATTTTAATATATTTTAAAAGCAATTTTCTCATTTACGACACACGCGTTGCCTACCGAATGTGACTGCGCATAAAAGTACAAAAATTAACTCTACTGTGCCAACGTCACAACGCCTCCTTAAGGAGCCCACGAGCTGTTGTCACCGCGGGGACACAGCGCCTGGGACCTGGTGGCCACCTTCTGTATGGCTGAGGCTCTTCTACAGCCTGGACAGCTGAGCCGATACGCCACGAACAAACGAGCAATATTAGCTTATTATGTGTAAGCTTGCAGCTTAAAATAAAACATTGTTTCAATGTCTAACAATTGTTCCGCGTGCGTCGCAGCGAACGTAAATAGATGTGCTGTAGACACACACATCAATGTGGCCATTAATGCATCATCGGTATCTTAAATTTACCAAAGGTACTTGTCCTCTGTTTGAATTCACATGAATCTGCTATTTACTTACTTTTAATTGTAGTGTAAGTGGTCCCAAACGTGTCAATACTATATAATATATGATGCTATGTATCAAACTTATTAATTTATTATTTATTTAAGGTAAGCTAAGATAAGCCAAATAATTATTCCAAAATTAAAACCAATTGCTTGGAGTTGGTAGGTGGTTATTATATGTTGCAAGAAAGAAAATTTGTTTATAGAGCTTTGATAAAACATCTCAATTTCATTACTAACCCTGCCTTCATTACTGACCCTTATTACTTATTTCCCATATAATCGCAGATACAGCGACTACATATAAAACTATCTAACGAATTAGTTTCGATTTGTACGTAGTACTAACATCAGTTGACGGATGAAGCAACTTCTTTTTAGCAAGTAAGTGATACAGTTCAGCGGTGAAATAACCATTTTGCTTAAACTTTTCCAATATCTCCATACTGCAACAATATAACTCGTGTTGCAACGTTTTTACACATTACACGTAAATGTGACAGAATATTGTTTACTTAGCAACGGTGCTATTCGCTGCGTTGGACACAAATTTTAAACAGATTGCAGCCTCATTGGAACTAGTTATGTGTTAAACCACAGACAGATGTGTTAAACAGATATATGATAAGTAATACTTAAAACAGAAAAGTTCACTCTTTGAATAAAGACAAATGGAAATTACCACAATTGCTTATATTATTTATAAAAACTTTAATTAAAAATTAATTTAAATTTTTGAGAAAAATGGAAATTGAAAATCATCGCGATGACATATGATAAAAAAACAGAAATAACGTGCCGAGGAGACGTCACCTCAGTTTGTTGTATCCCTGTCACACTTATAAGTTGTCTGGGGTCTGTTAGTAGGATGACCACGTGTGTGAAATTGAGTAAATTATAATTAATCAAACAAGATAAATAGAAATCAATGCATTTTATTAAATTTATATTTGTAAAGTAGGAACTTACATACACATTTATTTTTAATAGATCGGACTTAAAATAGTTTTCTATTATTACTCAAATATTTTAATTTAACGAATTAGCTCTCCTTATTGTGCTCGGATAGTATGGGTATATTACATGAAATCTAACATTATTGCCTTTATTGAATCAAAAACCTTATTGCCTTGAATTATGATACATTTTCGTTTATTTCAGCTGTTTAATAAATGGCTGACTAAGTATAATTTAATATAATTTAATTCGTTTTAATTATTTTAGCGATAAAAATTACCTATATTAAAAATTGCTGGAATTGATTCAGTTGCCAATTTGAACAAACTACTCTCAAGATGTGCGTTTATTATGTTGCATGTTATATATATATATATATATATATATATATATATATATATATATATATATATATATATAATAATGACTAATTTGTCTGAACAATGTGATAAATTAATCACTTTATCCGGATATTATTCATAATAGCAGGTCAGAGTTAGTCAAAGTTCTGTTTTTGTTGCCGTCTCTTTCTGTTGACGCGTGGCGTGATCTCCGCCATTTTGTGGCTGACGCAATATTGTTCGTTGTTGTTTGGTAATGAGAGGTCGCGCCGCGTGTGCTGCAATTGCCGCGATTTTGTACATTTGTATCAGTGTTAAATGATGGTAGATCATATGAAAAAACGTTTCTATGAATCTATCTCTGTACTTATTGCCAGTACAGGAAAAATAATCAGTTGTTTACAAATGATCAATACTTGTATTTAATTATAAAAGTAAAAGAAACAAAGAATCAAGTAATCTTATGATCACTAAGAAAACACCTGAAGATTATCAGCGGCTAGCAAAATACGATGTGGTCAAAATTGAAACAGCAGAACAGCTCATAATTCCTGTGAAAAATGAAGGTGATCCCATTATTTACTATGCTCACCTAGACGAAACTTTTCAAATAATCCACGACTGTCATATTAGTATTGGACATGGTGGTAGAGTCAGAATGATGAAAGAGTTAAAATTAAGATATAAATATGTTGCTGCTGAACTCGTCACACTGTATTTGAATATGTGTAAATCTTGCCAGAAAAAAAATTTTCGCCAGAAAAAGGTCTTGTCGTAAAACCGATAATCATTTACTACATATTTTTACTACGTTCAGAGCGCCTAGTATTTGCAAAGAGATAACGGGAGGGAGCTTGCTAACATGGTGGTCAAAGAAGTCTGTGCGATGTGGCTAGAATTAAAAATCATACACAGCAAACCCCGATACTCTCAATCGCAGGAGTCTATTAAAAGGGCCTACCAAGACGTAGAGAAAATGCTGTGTACACTTGGCTGGAATCTAACATTTGACGGAATATTCTTCGTAAAGACGCGCTCATTGAAATTACAACAGAAGAAAATCTAGAATCTATATTAAATGAAGACGAAAACAAAAGTGAGGAAAACCGAAACCAATATAACCAATACTGATATTAATGAAGAGAAAAAAATAGAAAGAGAAGCCACGACTTTGAATACTGCTTTGCGAAATGAAATTCCAAATAACATAATAGGAAAGCTGATAAAGAGGCTCAAAACCATGGAGATACTGCAAATCCGTCAAATATAACGCAAAATAACGAAGAAACAGTAATTGCTCTCGATAAAAAGAAACAAGACATTGGAGATATCAGAAAGTCAGTTGGACAATCTCTGAAAAAGCAAGCCGATAAAATGTTAGCTCTATTTTTGGTAAAGTATCCCGGTGCTCATAGAGGTAACAATGTAGTAGTAAAACTTCCTAATGTAGACCATGCTAAAGCAGAAGAAATGTATAGGTTGGGCACAAAGGATGGGATTCTAAGTCAACTTTACGCTAGGAATTAGTTCACTGTCTGCAAAGAAACGTTTATTACAGTTGATATTGTTCCTCAAAACGAAGTTACCATCCGAAAATGTGCAAAAAAAGAGTCACTTCTTGGCGGCCAAGGATTTCAGCATTGCAACTGTACTGGTGAATGCGTTTCTAATAGACGCAAATGTGAAAAGTCAAGCCTCTTGTGTAACTCAAAATGCCACAAGAGCCTTACTTGTAAGAATAAACAATAATGATTTTATTTCATTAATGTAAAAACTACCAACACGCTAACTTAAGCACCTAAAAAAATGTCTTGCAATGTTTCTAGTATTATTCGTCCTGCCCGTTGTTATTAAAAATTTTATTATTGTCGTCGTTAAAGTGTCATACCAAATATCTACTCACATTGATCTCTGTGTTCTAGCCCAATTATTTTATTTTGTGTTATAGCTAGTGAGCTTTCATTTAGTTTATTATTAATTTATGACAATGTTGATAATAATATTTTGAAAATTTATAATAAATATTATAATTTTTACTTGAGGCAAATTTAAATAAAACTTTGTAATCTTCATCTATACTTGTTTTATTACATTATCCAAGTCTTCCAAGATATTATACAGGGTTACAGGTTAAGTCGACCTATTCCCGTTAGGTATGTGTAGTTTACATCATTACTGACTGATTTGACTATGAAACACCCTATCCTAAATCTAACCGTTGTCGAGATATTTGAATTTAATGGCTTTTTATAAATAATGCCCGATTTTCAGCTATCAGCTTAGATATTTTGCAATGCGTAAGTCTTATTACTACTATTTTTGATTTTTACGTGTAAAATAAGATGTTTTATAACCTGATTAACCAATATTTAACATAAAATTAATAAATAAGTCAATGTAGACGATTAAAACTCATAAAATCTAATCCAAATTTAGAAAGTTTACTTTTCTTTCAAGGATATCTAAAAAAATTATTATGGCGCCTGTTCTGCAGATATGCTTAAAAATATCTACGTTTTATTAGCTATCCAACGAGGTATAACAATCTAGGGTTGTAATAAAAAATCATAGAATAATTTTATTTGCGGACCCTCAGGTAGCAAGTCTTACAGTCCCTCGCCCGTTGTCCTTTAAGTATAATGCGGTGCGTGCGAGCGAGACACTTTACGATTTATGCAGGTGTGAGTGAGAAAAACAATAAACAATAAAATTCAGAACCTGGTTTGGGTTTCCAACACGTGTTTGTTTTTTAACTTGTTATTGTTAGATGTTAGTTATTCTGCTCATGTAATTCGTCTGTGATAGATGCGATATTATTTTGTTCCCTGTTTTCTACTCGACTTTGCTGTTTTTCTGGACTGTTTCTTCTGATCACTGATTGCTGTGCGCGTAAACTGGACTCTGATTTGTGCTTGTGATACGGAACTGTGGAAGATGGCCTACACGAATGTGGAATATGCTGACATGATAATTTGCTATGGATACTGCAATTGTGTGTCCGCTAATGCTCGCAATGAGTACATTAGACGCTATCCCGGTCGTCGAGTGCCGGATGCGAGCGTTTTCCATGGATTTTATCGAAGACTGCGAGAAACTGGCTCCATTTTAAGATAACGTACAGACTTGGGCAGACCACGTGTGAATTTTGACGACGACGAACAAAACAATGAGATAGTGGAACGATTTTGATTGGATCCAACAACTTTCACTAATATTGTTGCCCGTGATCTGGGACTCTCACAATGGAAAGTATGGTTTACCGTTCATACAGCGGGCCTATATCCACACCATTATACGCTGGTACATCACTGAAGAGGGAGATCCTGTGAGAAGATTGGATTTCTGTAGGTTTATGTTAAATGCTGATATCGAAGACCCAACTTTCCTTAAAAGAATTTTGTGGACAGATGAGTCAAAATTTGATAAGGGTGGGATTACGAATTACCATAACGCTCATTATTGGGCTCCGAAAGCACTTAACAATACTAACAAGAAGAGAGTAAAGGGGTCACAATGAAGATTTAGCCTGAACGTGTGGATGGGCATTATCTCCAATCATTTGATTGGGCCTTACTTTCTCCTCGACAATTTAAATGGGGAAGACTACGAAAATTTTCTGCATGGAGACCTAAGTGACTTTCTAGAAGATTTACCACTCAACCTGATTCGAGACATGTGGTTTCAGCATGATGGCTGCCCTGCACATTTCAGGAGCAGTGTCAGAGAATGGTTGGACACAAATTATCCAAACAAATTGATTGGACGTGGTGGGTTACCCTGGCCAGCCAGAAGTCCGGACCTAACCCCCATGGACTTTTATGTGTGGGGGCACATAAAAAGTCTTGTTTACAGTGATCCCAACCCTATTTCATCTGTTGAAGTATTGAGAGACAAAATAATTAATGCGGCGGACGAAATGAGAAGGACATTAACTACTGGTGTAGTAAAAAGTGCGCAAAACAGAGGCAGTCATGTTGAACATGAAATTTAGACGTTAAGATGTTTCGTTTGAACTTGAATCATTAGTAAATTTTGTATCTTGTACTCGCCAATTGTTTTATTTCGCTTTCTTTTTTTGCCTCTCCTAGCGTATGAAACTAAGTTTTCCTATATTTTTTTTACAACCCTAGATTATTATACCTCGTTAGATAGCTAATAAAACGTAGATATTTTTAAGAACATCTGCAGAACAGGCGGCACAATATTTTTTTAGATATCCTTGAAAGAAAAGTAAACTTTATAAATTTGGATTAGATTTTATGAGTTTTAATCGTCTACATTAACTTATTTATTCATTTTACGTTAAATATTGATTACTCAGGTTATAAAGCATCTTATTTTACACGTCGACATAAAAAAATTGTAATAATAAGACTTACGCATTGCAAAATATCTAAGCTGATAGCTGAAAATCGGGTATTTTTTTATAAAAACCATTAAATTCAAATATCTCGACAGCGGTTAGATTTAGGATAGGGTGTTTCATAGTCAAATCAGTCAGTAATGATGTAAACTACACACACCTAACGGGAATAGGTCGACTTAACCTGTAACCTTGTATAAAATATCTAGTTAAAGTGATTAATTCTGTGTGATTTATCATTTTGTTTAAATTAAGTAGATATTATATGTGCCTACGTTTTGGCAATATGTATAACGAGACTCAGATGGTGTTATAGTCTGTTTAATTTCAGTAAAAGTAAAGCTTATATACTAGTGTGGCGCATGTATACATTTGCATGCGTGTGCATTTTAACTTATCTTAAGATGTGCTCTATCGGAATACTTGTAATAATGTAGTCGCTACATATACACCACCATTTAAAAATGAAAAAAAGTATTACAATTCCTACTTAACTATTACAATTTCTATTTATAGATACAATCTCAAACGTATGCCATTGCCCCGTCATCAGTTTTGTCTATGTTTTCGTTTACAGCTGATACCTCGGTAAGTTTTGAGTTTGTTATAATTTTGTCAGCGATCTGGCTCATCTTGTCGATATCCATGTCTTCTGTAACTGCTAGGACTGTAGTAACTGATGGTCGTGGAACAATGGCTGGATAGTATATAATAATAATTTATTTATTTACTGAAATGAGATTGTGCGTTTACATTGATTTAGGCTATTATGTGTTATAGGTATTCATTTATACTCGTAGTTGACAATATGCGTAATCTACAATAAGTGATGGGTAGAGTACTGTTCTCCTAGATAGGCTACTGAGTAGCCTGTGTTTAGGAGTACAATGTCGGTCCCCTCTAGGTAAATTTCTATTTTTGATGCACGTGTCATGTTTAATTATTAAAATTAATAACAGCAGTAGTTTATCAGTAAGTAAAACAATAAGACAATTACATTTCTTATTAAGTAGTGTATGTGTGTGTATATGTGAGAGTGTGTGACTGTGTGTATGTATGTGTGTGTGGGTGTGTGAGTGTGTTTATTTACATAGGAATTCTTCGGTATATATAATATCTAGATTAATTATTTTCGCTGTAACATATGTATATATGTCGGAGAATAGGACGGCAACTCGCTTTTGACAAGATGAAGCAACAAAATATAGGCGTGGTATTATATTTACTTCGTGCGTATACTAACGATAGGCAAATATAAGAGAAATAAAACAATAATGGTTGAATGTGATTATCTCTAATTTGATCCGTAATGCAGCGAGTTCGTCACCCGAATGTGTCCGCGCACGAGTCTCCGGCGCTTATATAACGTCAATATGACACTGACAGTTATAACTGTCACTCTAACTGACACATTGGCTCTATGGCGACCTCACTCAAGCTAACGCTTGACATTCCGAATCAAACCAATATATGGCGCTTTATTCAACTTTATTCTATTACAGAAATAAATTACATTTCAATGATTATTTTCTTGACGCTCCGACATATATGTATATATATATATATATATAGGGTGTCCGGTAATTCATGGATAACCTGGAAATGTCTTATAGTGGAACTGAATTTCAGAACACCTATCGACTGTTTTAACCTGACAGTTCGTTTAAGCAAGTAATTCATAAAATGTCATAAAACAATATTATATTTATTGATGAAAGTGGACCAATAGTGACGTTCCTCGCTCCCTTTTAACCGAACATATACAGTGTTAGTTTTCATAAAGTGCACATATGAAAATGAGTGAAACTAGACATCATTTTTTTATTCATCATATCTAATAAGCTTTAAAACAACAAAAACCATGAACGATTATGGCACTTGCCTCGCGAATATCTCTACTTGGTCCAAGTCCAGTAGTAGCCAATCTTTTATGAACATCTTGAAAGTTACGAGCAGATGGTACTGGTCGTCTCGTTGGAAACGTAGCTAAATAAGTTGTACGAGCACCTCTTGCACTTCCATTACACAGTCCATAATAAAAATGCATATCGGCGATATGCGCCGGAGGAAAATCACTCAAACGGGGCATCACAAAACAAGAACACACAAGTAGCAGTGGCGAATGATTCGGAGCGACTGATTCTTTCTGTAGACCTGGCCCGCAATTTATCCCTTACCCTGCACCTCAATCCCACCCCAAACTACCTGAGATAGATAATGCAATTTTCGAACAAAGACGCACGTGGTGGCGGCAAGGTCTTTGTTTAGCCCTTCATAAAAACTGTTTTGTTTGGGATACAGGTGTGGTTTTTATATTGTTTTCAAGCTTATTAGATACAAATTAATGTTAATTAATAAAAACTAGGGGCAATCGGAACGTTTTCTTGAGTTTTTTAACAATGTTTAAAAAAACATTGTACGAAACTCAGTTTTGGTCTAAAATGTTCCTTATTTTTATGCCACCGGTATTTTTTGGATGTGAATAGTACACCGTCGTTATTGTCTACACATTGCGTATTATTACTGTTTTTGTTTCAACACGATTAACCACCTGGTTCAAAAGTTACAAGGTTTTCTTGGTACAATGTCCATAACTACTAAAGTAAAAATGTAAATAGGTATAAATCGAAGATTTTTTTTTTTTATTATTTTTCCTAGCTAAAACATGATGTCTAGTTTCACTCATTTTCATATGTGCACTTTATGAAAACTCACACTGTATATATTTATGTACTTTTTCAACATGTAATACGAAACTTGATGGGCGTGAAACGAATGACATCCCTCACGGGCCCACGCTACATTTTACGGCTTATAAGTCATACTTACGCTACATATGCAGTTCACATAGCAGGGAAGAGTTAAAGATCATCGTTTAATTAATATAACTTAAAATATGTGTAGTCTGGCAATGAGTCCAACATAGTCAGTAAAGCATGGTCAGCAGCCTCTTCCAAAAGGATTTTGAACTCCTCCATCGGTACATATTATCGGCAACAGTGAGCTTTCCTGTTTTACGTAATATTTATTAATTCAATCATCAACATAATCATTGTAATTGATTTCATAAGCCTAAATAGAGGTTTAGGTTGTGCAAAACTGATCATCACATTACAAATGTTGACTTGAGTACCAGCTGAAAAGTCGCCCTAACGAAGATTGTAATTGGAATGATTGCAGTTAATGACTAGCCATAACGGGGATCATTAGAACCTGCACAAACATTCACTGTGTTCTTAAAAGAACGATTAACTTAAAACGGGATACCTATAGTACGTAGCCAGTTTATAATCAATACTTAAATGTCACTTTTTAATTATCTGCACTACTAAAATAATAGTTAGGTCATTGTAATTGATTGTGTCATTTGGTCTTACATACTAAATACATTTATAGGTCAAGTCAGAGAGGGTCAGCAGATTTGCCCAAAATCCCAGAGGAAGAAACATATGCTGTGCAGAACTGTGCCAGTACACTCCATTTACTTGTCAAGAAGCGATGCAAGTCATCACAATAATGATTACATTCCCCAGGATGCGACATTGAGGGATGGTCCCTAGGATTCATAAAATTTTCTAATGCTAAACAAAGGTTAAAACAATTAATAAGTAATATTGTCTTCTGTTTACGCGAATTTTATTCATTGAAATTAAACTACTATATAAGGATTTTATCGCATTGTTTATTAATCACTGTATTACAAAATTTTGAAACTATTACACTACTACTACTACTATTGAATTTTACTAATTTATAAGCTAATAAAATTATTTAAACTATTAAATCTATTTATATTTAGGTTTATACTTTCCCCGACGTTTCGGTTCCTTTTCAGCAGCCATGGTCACGGGGAGACTCTGCCCGTGACCATGGCTGCTGAAAAGCAACTAGCTAGTAACTAAATTTTATTAGCTTATAAATTAGTAAAATTCAATAGTAGTAGTAGTGTAGTTTCAAAATTATGTAATACAGTGATTAATAAACAACGCGATAAAATCCGTATATAGTAGTTTAATTTCAATTAATTAATAAGTATACATATAATATCATGAAGTGAATATCTTATCACTTACAAAGATTTACCTTGACAAATAGGCGAAGGCCGCTGAGAGCTCCACCTATAGCACCCCGCAATCGTAGGTAATGGGTGAAAATCATTTAAAATGACCATTGTGACAAAAATGAAACAAAAATGAAATGTAACAAAAAATTAAATACATAACAAAAATAACAAGAATAAAATATTAGGGCTTGTTCACGATGCACATCATAATCTGACTATTATTTGTTTTATTGATTTCGTATAAGGTGTTCCGCAATAAAACATGGTAAATTTCTTTTATCATTTGTTTTATTCATTAAAAGGAACATTGCTTTTCTTACAAACCTAAGTTTTGACGAATGCTTCTGATTTTGTATTTGGCGTCTGCCGCTCTTCATGTATTGCGAGATTCCCCTGCTCTGAGACAGTCATCTGACAATTGAGTAGGATTTTTGTCGATAGATCTTCCTTTTTGACGCTTGTATTTGTTTTCTTTGTTTATTTATTATATTTGTTTGTTTTCCATTTTCTTTTCTTAGCATTTTATAGTATCGTTGGTATTATTTTGAATTGTTTTTGTTTTTTATTTGTGAATTATGTTTTTCTCCTGGTTTTTCTGAAGCTTACTTCAGCTCCTTCTTCTTATCGACTTTTGGTTCTCTGTTAGTTAAGAAACTAGCACATATTTCTTCTTAATTCTGTTGAAATTATTCAATCGTATTTTTTTAAACTTCTCTGGGTTCAATTCTTTAAGACGTCGCCTATAAAGCTGTTGTCGTTCAGCTGCTGTCATTGGCATCCTAAAAACGAGGCAGACAAACAAACATAGAAAAATAGTAGTATGCATAAATGAACAACCGAACCAGGAGCTATACAAACAGAGGTGAAGATTGACGGCGGACATATACAGATAGACTAATGGATGGATAAAAAGGCAACTAGACAAACAAACGAACTTGAAGACAAAAGAAGAATAAAACAAAAACCAGTCAATTAAATAGTCAGAGGTGAAAATAATTTTAAAAAATTACAAGGCTTGAAAACCTACTTCAAACCCACTGAAAGTTGATAAATAACAATAGTTCTTTCTATTTTATCAAAGTTCCTATTTGATTTTTACGTATTTGACATTTAATTAAATGTCAAAAACGAACGTATTGTATGGATTTGTATGAAATACTGTCTAGTGACGTCATAGATTTTTGCTGTCAAGTAGAGTATTAATTATCATCAAATACAAAGCATAAAATATAGCTTTAACGTTAATTGATGAATTAAACTAATATTATTTTGCGATGTTTCATCATCTTACACGTCTAAAATAATTTGTTTAATTTTTAGAAAGCACCCAATTATCTCCAGAATTCAACGTCAGATTTTATATATGGGGCAAACCTCGAGATATCTACTATACTTAAAAAAAAAACTAATAATTATCATCAGGATCGGCTTATAAACAGATAAGTTATGCGGGAACATACATAAAAATACACAATCGAATTGAGAACCTCCCCTTTTTTTGTATTAGTATAATATGAAATAAACATGGGCAACAAATGACAGTGAATGTAACAAACAGAAAGACAAACGGTGGGTCCGTTTGTCTTTCTGTTATATACAAAAATACACTCAAACATACAACATTATTTCATCAGCAATGTGATTGCGACTTTAGTTCATTTTTGTAATTTCATTTTTGTAACGTAATTAAAAAGCGTATAATATCATAACAAAAATGAAAAACCGCCATACTTTGAAAGCAATTTCATAAATTTTACCAAAATCAATGACAATTAACAATGTTTTGAAAAGGGTTCTCTAATAATTAAATATAATAGCTAATATATTTATTCAGACGATTTTTGTGACGCACCCCGTGAAGAGGACAAATTATTTTGTATGGGATATACCCGATAGACCCGAGTTGGATGAGAAAAAAGGAATATTATTTGTTTATTATTAGCAATGAATATATAAATAAAGGTTTTTTTTTACCTGGCGTCAAAGTATTTTTTGTCACATACCTCTCCGCGGGGCGACGGAGAGGTTATGTCGGACTCACCGGGGAAAGATGGTGAGTGACATCATGACAATACCGACTACACCTAACCTACCACGGTGTTCAGCGACATAACCGTAATCGGCGTTGCCGCGCGAATCGCTTTCACATGCAATCGCGACCCCGCCGAGATTTCGGCCCGCCGTATGAAACGGCAGGCCACTGCACAAATAGACAACCACTAATTTTATCCCTACTGTCCCCCTGAGTGTGCGACAGAGGACGGGAGGACAGAGGCGCGCGTGGGAATACGCACGACGCATCTCGGACCTGGTGCTGATCGGGTGGTGGCAGCCGCCTAACATTGCCAACTGCGGCTACACCATGCCTGATATACATATCAGGCAACGTGACGTTCGTGCAATACTGCAGTCTCTCGATGTTCGGAAAGCCAGTGGACCGGACGATATCCCAGCTGTGATCCTCAAAAAATGTGCAGTGGGGTTGTCTCCCACACTTACGCGTCTATACCAGACGTCTTACGCCGCAGGCAATGTGCCTGAGGCTTGGAAGGAGGCGAACCTTCAACCGATTCCCAAAAAGGGGGACCGTTCCGAGCCAGGCAACTATCGACCCATAACTATCACCTCGGTGCTCTCCAAGGTGTTCGAGCGAATTATAAACACCCAAATTGTCCGCTACCTGGAGGATCACTGGTTGATCAATGATCGATAATATGGCCTTCGGGCTAAACGATCAACGGGTGATCTTCTAACGTTCGTCACGCACCTCTGGGGTGAGGCTATGGGCAAGCACGGCGAGTCTTTGGCTGTCAGCCTAGACACAGCCAAAGCTTTCGATAGAGTCTGGCACCGGTCTCTTCTTGCCACGCTTTCGGCCTATGGCTTGCCCTCTCAACTGTGCACCTGGATTGCAAATTTCCCTATATGGGGCGGGGCGTCCGGGGTTTAAGCGGTTAAAATGGTTATTTTAAATGATATTCACACAAATATGGAAACTGATGAGAATTATATAGTTTGAAAAGAATAAGGTAATTTTAAAATTAAAACCTTAGGACATTTTCTTTTGTTCAAATTCACACCGCTTGCATTTAAAATAAACATTGTACAAATCAACTGAAATAAAATTAAAATTCTCTATTATTTATTAGTAAACAAACGGAAGTGCAGCTCAACTAGCAGATAAAAGCTCTGTGACGGGCCGCGGCGCGTAGTGTCGCGGCGGCGCGGTGCACTACCGCCACTACCGCGCGTGCGCTAATAATAGCCGGGGCCTCGCGGGAAGCTCATCAACGCTCTGTGTTTATTATCAAACTACTGATTTTAAATCATTATGCAAGTACTTCATCGTAATCACAATAATCGCCCAACATCTGTCTGCATTTTTACTATGAACATTTGTAAAAAGAGAAAACACAATTTTTTGAAAATTTTGTTACTTACGTATCACCAAAATAAAATTAATTAAAATTACGCCAAATACGTTTAGAAATAGGATATTTAATTAAGTTCCCCAAACCATTAAACAGTTGCCATTACATCAATTTAAAAATAAATTGTTTAATTTACTTTTAGAAAAATGTTACTCTAGTACAAAAGAATACTTAGAAGATAAGTGAAAGCTACATATGTATACTTAAGTAAAAGTAATGTATAATAATCACAACATTTTAATGTATTTATATTTGTACGCTCTAAGGAGCAGAACATGTGATCCTTTTCTAATGTGCAACAACTATAATGTACCATGTTTCGAGCAAATAAATTTTCTGAATTTAAATTTGAAGATAGGTTGAAGGACTAGTAGCGCAGAAATAGTTAGTTAACAATAAATAATTAGGTTATTGATTTTATATTATGATACATACCGAGGATTACCAAGTATAACAAACGCTGCCTTACAACGTGTATGCATATCTATCATAATTCATAAACCACCGAATCACTTAAAACAGCTATTTCAAATTTTCAAAAACAATGTAGTACACATAACTAAAGTACTTACCTAATCCAAATTTTATGATCTGTTAACATTTTTGGATAATTTTTCTAATACTTTAAATAATAATAAATAAATATTTATTTATTACCAAAAAATATTAACAATGTCAAATACATGCTCCCACAGTAGGCAAGCCTGTCCTGTGGGTAGGTAGGCACCTGACTAAATTATTTAACAAACATACATCGTTAGCTCGGACAGCATCATAAAGTATATCTTTGGCTTATAAATTAAAAATAGGTACAACAAACATAATTACTATAACATGCGAAGTTTATAATAGATACTAAAATAAGTTCATTGGTCTCGATACAAATAAATTTGCAATTTAACTAAGGTATGCATGTAGTTCATTTTCTTTGCCTCAATAATAAAATGTTACGTGCAATAATATATAAATTTAAAATTTAAGAACCCCCAACACATAATTAATTTGATACCCATATTGAGGGAGATGTGAAAAAAAATGTAAATCGGAATTTTGTGGTGGCGGCCATCTTGGATTTGAAATTTATCATAGTGTATAGTATTCTACTAGTCAAGCCCATTTATTTAATACTCATATTGAGGGAGTTGTGAAAAAATATGTAATCCGCCATTTTGTGGCGGCGGCCATCTTGGACCAATTTTCATCAAACATAACTAAGAACACTCCCGACTAATTCACCTTTCAAACAAAAAAACAAAATTAAAATCAGTTCATCCGTTCGGGAGCTACGATGCCTCAGACAGAGACACACAAACACACACACACACACTCAGACACGTCAAACTTATAACACCCCGTCATTTTTTCGTCGGGGGTTAATTATAGCATGCAACAATTTAATTATTAGTTTGTACGTTTATCTTTTACGGATATATTCCTAATGCGTTAAGGGAAACCCGGCTCTTTGGGATGCTTACACGGCGTCTTAGGTCCAACATGCAGTGGCCCTTCGAGAGTTGTAGTTTGGAGTGAGATGGGACACTAACCGAGACATTAGCCGCGGCAGGTGTAGAAGACTGTTGCTACATATGGCACCTAATAAATCTGGGCTATAGAGATGGGTGTATGATGGGCTGGTGTAATGAAAACTATGAATGAAATAACGGCGTCTGCCTGATATACTGTCTCAGTACAAAGTCGGCTTGGCAAACGGAGGACAACAGCGGTATGAGCGGCTACGGGTGTCAAGCGGTGCGGCGCTTGTTTCACCATCACGGGTCTCGGTAAAACGGAGAACTGGGACGGGTTTCCTCGTAGTTATACCCTGGAAAATGATACTTCAAACCCCCAAACATATAGCTCTTGTGACCTCCCTCTGACCAGTCGACCAAGGCAAGCCAGAGTTAAGAATCCTACAGGCGCGTTTGAAGTTTCACCTCAGCCAACCAGTAAAGTCAAGCCGAGGACGAGGCCCTAACCGACTCTCTGAGGCATTCAGGAACGCAGTGTCGCCACTCACGTTCAGCTCGCCACAAGCTGCCTTACGGTTTGCGCGCTTTAAGTAAACCTGGTGATCCATTCTTTATTCACATCACACGGTGAAGGTGACATTTTAAAAGCTAAAGCACTATGCCCTCTGAGATCGCGTTTATCTATTATTTATTTATTTTACATCAAATAGAACAAATATTGTCTTCTGTTTACGCGAATGTTATTCATTGAAATTAAACTATTATATACGGATTTTATCGCGTTGTTTATTTATCACTGTAATACAAAATTTTGAAAATATTACACTACTACTATTATTGATTTTATTTTACTAATTTATAAGCTAATAAAATTATTTAAACTATTAAATCTATTTATTTTTGGTTTACACTTTCCCCGACGTTTCGGTTGCTTTTCAGCAGCAGCTTGTTTATAGCTTATAAATTAGTAAAATAAAATCAATAGTAGTAGTAGTGCAATATTTTCAAAATTTTGTAATACAGTGATAAATAAACAACGCGTTAAAATCCGTATATAATAGTTTAATTTCAATCAAATAGAACAACTTGCGTCAAGTACACTATTTAATCACAATAATAATTATGACATAAATTAAAAATTTACGCGTTCTCCTTACAGTACCGCAAATATGTATATCCACTTCTGGGTTAAAGTCCAAGAAACCGTTAAGCTGCTTTAGTAACCAAGATATAAGTGAGTTAAAGCGTGCGACGGTACGGCACGCTGGAACCGCCAGCAATCGGTGCTTTCTACCACGACAATAGATGATAGGCACAAACAATCTGCAACATCATATGGGTATATCATATGGTCGAACGTCAACATTGTGCGAAACAGCTTATTTAAACGGCTCCGTAAATTTTTTTAACTACCAGGTCGATAGTGATTTATATGAACTATAGTGCGTTTAGATCAAAAGTGTTAATATTAGAACATACTTTAAAACATAAACCACGTCTTAATTACTTATAAAACCCATATTGTGACCAAAATCATCAAACAAGTGAGTTTTATAACTTTGAATTACCGACATAAACTGTGTTTATATTCTATCAGCATCAAACGCGTAAGTCTCGCTATCTGCACGGCGCTTACGACGTTTTCCTCGGTGACTCGCCTAACTTGATCGTCGCGCTAAGCGGTGTGCATTTATTACTGTGCACAAGATATCACTCATTGGCCATGATGAAATGTAGTGCATGTGGTAACCATTTCAATGATGGCGTGCAATGTAGTTCCTGTAGAAAACAACTGGACTTCTCATGTGCCAATATAACTGAAGTGGGTTGGAGAAAGTTGGGTACTGAGCGCAGGGCAGCATGGAAATGTTCTACATGCCGCGGATCGTCACCGTTACCCTCGCCGTCGGGTCAAGTAGACCCATTGTCACTTGAAGTAATTATGAATGAAATACGAGGTATGAAGCAACAACTAACGGGCCTGCCCACTCTTATAAGCGAGATGAAAAATTTGCGAACTGAAATCCTGGAGGTAAAGAATTCTTGTGATTTTATGAGTGCTAAATTGGATGACTACAACGCGAGAATGGATTTGTTGGAAAACAGAATCATAGAACTCGAGAAGACGAAAGAATCAGTAATTTCCTTGCAGACTGATGTTGCTAATATCCAGAAGGAACTCTGTAACTACGATCAGAAATCCAGGCTTAACAATGTGGAGATTAGAGGAATACCTGAGAAGAAAGACGAGAACCTCTTCAAAGTCGTAGACTCCATTGGAATTGCAGTACAGTACACAGTGCCTAAATTACAAATAAATTACATCTCAAGAGTGCCGACATACAATGCAAAGGAAAAACATATAATTGTTAGTTTTATCAATAGATACGTTAAAGAAGAGTTTATTGCTGCGGCGCGAGCTACTAAAAGTCTTACAACAAGTGACCTGGGATATCAATCTGGACAACGAATTTATGTCAACGATCATCTGAATGCGCAATCAAAAAAGCTCCTTAATACGACAAAAGCTATAGCTAAGGAGAAGATGTACAAATTTGTTTGGGTAAAAATACGGAAAAATACATATACGTTGAGTCGCGTACTATAGTTATTAGCAGAGAAGGCGATTTAAACAAAATTGTATAAGCTGTTACCGTGAGTCCAAATTATTTATATTTTCATGCCGCATAATAATTTTTAACTTAAAATGTTGTTCTCACTCATACAGTCGCATATCTAATTAATATTTTATTGTCCACCTGTCTATTAGCAGAGTTGCTGTTAGTATACAAAATGTTTATGATTACTGCTTACGCTCGGACTCGATCATGTCACCACCGCTGTGATTGCTTTAGCTACGCATTATGTTTAAATATATTTTTGTCGCTCCTACTCGCGTTTATGAAGGTTTGTTGCTCGCTCGCTTACGCATCCTTTAACCACTTGTTTTATAATTATTTTTGCTCACACGCATTTACTGATGTAATGATCAATGAGTTTTGTTTTGTATTGAATTTGAATACTATTATTAATTACTGTGTAACACTCTTCCATACTTTGCAAATTATTTTAATTTTATGTTAACGATTAATTAATGGATAAGAGCTCAAAACTGTACATCTAATATCAAAACGTCAGAGGGTTACATTCTAAAACTTATGAATTCTTCCGTAATCTATCTCTCACTTCCTATGATGTTGTCGTTCTAACGGAGACATGGCTCGTGAAGAGCATATCTAACAATGAGCTCTTTGACAGCCGATACTCGGTTTGGCGGCGGGATAGGGATTATAATACCACAGGACATACTTTAGGTGGAGGTGTCCTCATAGCAGTGCGCAACGATATTTCCGTTCTACCACAGCCTCAATTGCACTCATTGGCAGAGGATTTGTGGGTGATATTAAAAACACCAAGTTTAAAATTACACCTATGCGTTATTTACTTGTGCAAACAAAATCTTGGTAATACTTTCTCACAGCAACTAAATAACTTTTTATTAAAAGTTAGCGATGCCTTTCTACGCAACCCGTCTGATAAATACGTAATATTAGGAGACTTTAACATGAGTAATATATTATGGATACCTGGTAGTGATGGTTCCTTATCTGCGTCAAATATATGTAGTCAGGACGAGCAATTATTTATTGATGAACTTCAAACTCATAATTTATTGCAATACAATAATATACAAAATAAATATTGTAAGATTCTCGATTTGGTGTTGTCCAATGTAAATAATTTAGTATCCCAATGCGACGCTCCACTAGTACCAATCGATCCACATCACAGAGCGCTTCCAATTAGTGCCACCACTTTCAATATACCGGGTTTAAAGCCGTTAGCACATACTAAATATTTTTATGATAAAGGTGATTTTGACTCCATTAACTACTCGATTACAGCAACGGATTGGAATAGAGATTTCTCAACCAGATCTATGGCGGAAGCTGTAGAATACTTTTACCGTAGTATTAATACCCTAATTAAAAAATATGTACCGTCTAAGGTTGTTCACAACGAGAAATATCCAAAGTGGTATACACCTTCTTTAAAAAATTAATTAAGGAAAAGTATAAATATTTATCTAAGTTTAAAATTTATAAAAACAGATCTGACTGGGAGACTTTTAAACTTCTTAGAGATAGGGCTAAAATTTTAGAGAAACATTGTTTTGATTCTTTTATAATGGCCACAGAGGAATCTATCGAAAAAAACCCTAAACAATTTTGGTCATTTATAAAATCACGTAACAAGGATAATAAAATACCCTGCATTTTAAAATATCAAAATACTGTAGTATCTAATGGAAATGATATATGCAACGCGTTCTCCTCCTACTTTCTTTCCACGTTTGTGACACCTGATACAGCCACAGATACTTTAAGCACTTTTGACACCGTATCACTCGGCACATCCGATATTTCGAATGTGGAAATAGATATTGCAGAGGTCACTAAGCTTTTATCTAAGCTGGATTCATATAAGTCTGCCGGACCTGATAAAATACATCCCCGTCTACTTATAGGATGCGCTAAGTCTATCGCCATCCCTATATCTCTCCTATTTAAGAAATCTCTTGTGATGTGCACTTACCCTCACATATGGAAGTCGGCATATATCACTCCAGTCCATAAAAAAGGACCTAGAACTGAAGTCACGAATTATAGGCCGATCTCTAAACTATGTGTTATTTCAAAGGTATTTGAGAGAATTGTTTATAATCAAGTGTATTCTGCAATTAAAAACTGCTTCAGCCAAACGCAACATGGCTTTCTCAGAGGTCGTTCGACGGTCTCAAATCTAATTCTATTTAACGATTATTTGACGGTAAATATGGATGCTGGTAAACAAGTGGATGTATTACGAGATTACAAATTGTCCGTCCCAAATATTTAAGTTATTGGTTGACAATAAAGATACATATTTATCAAAAAAGCACTTCAAATCCTCCATACAATTTTACTATGGCGCTCGTATATACCGATTATAGCAAAGCATTCGATCGGATTAATCATAATATCCTGTTTAAGAAACTTCAGTGCATAGGGATAAGAGGTGACTTGCTTAGGTGGTTTTCATCATACATTAACAACAGAACTCAGGCCGTAGTTATAAATAATTATATCTCTAGTTGGGTCCCCATTCCTAGTGGTATTCCTCAGGGATCTTTAATTGCACCTTTGCTATTCAACATATTTGTAAACGACATTGAAACCTGTTTTCATAGCTCTAAACTGTTGTGTTTCGCGGATGACATGAAAATCTGTGCAGCAATAACTTCACAATCCGACGCACAGTTACTGCAATCGGACCTCACGCGCCTTGATCATTACTGTCACGTTAACAAACTCGACATTAACCCCGGTAAATGCTCCGTGGTAACGTACAATCGAAAGAAAGATAACTTAGCGTTTCAATACATAATAAAAGGACATCATATCCCTAGAAATGAATCTGTTCGTGACCTGGGTGTTATTCATGATTCAAAATTGCTCTATGATAAGCACATTGATGGCATGGTGACAAAAGCTTATAGGGTTCTGGGTTTTATTATGCGATCATCTGTTTATTTTAAGAATGCTAAAACCTGCAAAGTTCTCTATTGCACTTTCATCAGAAGCATTTTGGAATACGCATCACAGATATGGAATCCGCGTTACGATACGTACGTTATGAGAATTGAGAGAATTCAAATAAAATTTATTAAATACATGTGTTATCGTCTACAAATTCCATTTAAAACAAGTCAATATCTGAACATTTGTAAGAAGTTTCACCTGCTGACCCTTTCTGATAGAAGAAATATTGCCGACGTCTGTTATATACTTAAAATTGCGTCAAACAACATAAATTGTCCAGACTTATTAAACAAACTCAACCTCCATGCGCCACCCAAGTTATTAAGATCTGCAAGACCCTTGCATGTACCTAGATCTTCTTCTAACTATCGGCAAAACTCTTTCCTTAATCGAGCGAGCAATAGCTTCAACTCCACTGCTAAAGATCTGAATTTGGATTTATTCTGCACTAGTATTCCAGAGGCGAGACGACGAATGAGTGAACAGTTCTTTGTTTAAACTGTTATATTGCTAGCTGAGCTGTGTTGTACTTTGGTTGTATGTAATAATATATGTATACGTGTAATTGCTATTCTAATATAGTCTAATAATATATTCTAATAATATTCTAATAATATTCTACCACATACACACAACACCATCTAGCCCAAACTAAGCAGAGCTTGTACTATGGGTACTAGACAATGGATAAACATACATATATACTTATTTTTTTGTAAATACATACATATTATACATATATATATTCTTTGGAAACTATGTGTAATTTTTAATGAAATGTTAAATGTGAGGACCTGTAATTGGCTGTCGAATACTTATGCAAATATTTTGTCAAACTAGGATAAGCTGTTGGACCTCCATAAATAAATAAAAAACATTTGTCGTGAAGAATTGGTGCGACGGTCATCCCCTTTAAAATTTTGCAGAATACAGATAGGGGTAGTAATTTCTTATGAAAATGTTAGTCGTTAGTCTCATGATGAAATAACGATTGCCTCAGACCGGCTATTATTATTTATTTTAACACCTGTTACCGAATGGGACGATATATATATATGTTAAAGATTTATTAATTCAACTCTTCATTCTATGCACAACTTTATAAAGCATTATGTTTTTAAAAACAATGCTTATATTTATTTCAAAGGACAAGCGAGAGCACATATGTAATAACATTTTCGCAAGGTATTTGACTTCGGTGAGGGGGCATTGCGATGAGTGCGGAAATAGCAACGCGTCGTAATTTTAGTAGAATCGGGGCAACGCGGCCGCGGACAGAAATAGAGGCGGCGGCACCGGCGTCTTCCCGCTGTCAATTTCGTCCGCATAGGGCGCCCGATTAGCAGCCGAGCGGCGAGTCCGCGCGCTCGCACATAGCCGCGCGCCGCGAGCGCACCAGTGAGCCAGTGCAGCGCACCAGTGTGCCAGTGCAGTGCCCCACGGCGCAGCGCCCCGCAGTGCGCAGTTGCATAAGTGACATGTGAGCGAGGTTGTGACTAGTGCTCCTACCTACTCAGTGAACAGTGTCCTCACTATTACAATTCCTGGAATACTTGCCTCACCGGAGAAGGTAGGCCCTGATACATACCAAAACTAAAAGGATATTTATTTTTAAGTGTATAGAGCATATAATATATTTGCTATAGCGAGACTTTATGCAAGCAAATTTACCTACTAATTGTTATTTACATAGACGCACAGTTTCGATATTTTTGGATATGAGTGGCGGAATATAGGTCGACGAGGCGTCGACGACGCGGCAACGCCCGCTCTATCCCGGTCACAGCTGCCACTTGCAAATGTTAATAATATCGATATTATAACTGGTAAACTCGACACCTGCATGTCCTGCTAGTGTACCTACTCACTGCTGTGTTACATGACTCACTCCGACAGAAAATAAATATAAACCATTAGATCAATCTTCACACGATTTAATATGTGGTCATCACACCACACTTGCGTGTGTCGCCATCGCCTACGATAGTAAAACAATGCGTACATACGTATACTATGAAAGTTATTAGATCTGTTATAATCAATAATGAATACAATGCAAACAGCAGTAGCTTAGTGTGAACCACGTCGGTGGTTCGTGTGAAGCGCTGTAGACGTATCACGTGCCATTTGTACCCAGCGATGCTGAAGGGTCGCAGCCGCGACCCTCGCGCGCCGGTGGCGACGCCGGCGCACCTGCAGGCGGTACTGCGCGCGCCGGCGCTGGCGCACGCGGCGCCGCGCCCCGCGACGCCGTCGCTGCAGCGCGCGCCGCGGCCCGAGCCCGACTACGAGGTGGTGGAGTTCCCCGGCGACCAGTATGTCAACGCTAAGCTTCAGCCGCCGCCACCGCCGCCGCCGCGCCCGCCCACCGGTACACAAATACTGCCACACCATACCATTCTACAACACAACAACACACAGCTGCCTCAGAGCTATAGCTTACCTAAACATATTCAAAAAGTGTATCATATTGTATATTCATTTAGCACAACAGTGAATACATAAGGTTGGTGTGATCATAATGATGTTAGAAAAGTCTAGAGAGTTGTACAACGCAGAGACTACTTGTCTCAAATGTAGGCCACCTGCGTAGCTACACCACCGACTCGCGGCTCGTAGGCTCGCGGCTCCACCACACACTCACCAGAGTCGTGTGTCGCTAGTGTTTGTGCCGAGGACGTGACGCCTCTGACACCCTCAAAGTTGCAGTGTTGTGTACGTTAACCGTTTGCCATCAAATGGACTGCATAAGTACTCGATAGTCAATTTCTTAATAAAATGCAAACTACATTTTAAAATATAATAAGACTTCGATGGCAAATAAGCAAATCTAAATAAATTCATACCAGTGATACATTCAACGAACATTTTGATAAATGAGCCCGTTGTTTTGCATCAAGTAAAATATATGTATGTACCTTGCAATTAAAGAACCGTACAACGATGTATATAAATACATAGATTGGGCAACAATTACTGCACCATAACATCAACGTTGTACACTGTACGAGATGCGTATATTCACTATTTCGAGCTTATTTAAAAATACATGTCATCTATGTACTTGTTAACACATACTTAGCATGTTCCTCGCACGTGGAGTTGAATGGTAGGTACGTGTATATTGAGCTTGTAACACGTAGACATTGTATATATAGGTATATATACAGCGTGTGATCATATGTTAGGGTCGTAACGTTTTGATTAATGCGACCGTGAGCTAATAAAATAACCTAAGTTATTTACAGGTACCACTGTACAATTTTAAAATATGTCTACACCTTATTGTTAGAGGCTGTATATCGCTGATAATATTTTCCAGTAATATATGAGGTATATAAATACCTCTACTATATTAAAAAACAGTGTAGTAGCCTCATAGTAGCTTCGTGTTCTTTCAGTATTCCATTTTTAAAGCTTGATATAGTTAACAATAAATCTAACTGACGTTGAGTGCAATTAAGGCAAATGAAACAATATTGTTCACAAGCCTTAGCGTTACGCGTTAGGCTTGGCTTTAAGTTACAATAAATGTGTGAAACATTCGATGTAACAACCAATCAATCAATATGTGCGCGCGCGCAGGGCACCCGGCGGACGCGGGCGCATCGTGCGGGCTATGCGGCGGCGGCGGCGCGCGCGTGCGCTGCGCCGAGTGCGGCCGCCGCGCGCTGTGCGCCTCTTGCGACGACATGTACCACAGGCACCCGAAGCGCAGGCATCATCAGAGACAGGTCACTACATTGCTCCTCTGACACTAACACTATTAATCTTTATAAGCTCTTTACACTAATACTGAATATTAATTGCAGGCTTTGTCGCCATCCCAGCTACGAGACGAGAGGCCGCCATTGCCGCCAAAGGCTGCGCCGCCTGTGCCACCGCCGCGAAGACATAAGGTTAGTACATCATGCGCATAGTGCCTAATAAGTAATAATAGGTGTAGTCATAAATTATTATTACCTAATGCTTTTATAATTTATTTAGGTTGGCGATAGAATGAGCGCCAGTCCAAAACCACCAGCGTTAGATCAACGGCGTGCGACTCTTAATCACATGTCGGTGCTGATGGGGCCACACGGACACGGACAGACACCGACCAACCAGCACGTGTCGCCGCAGCACGTGCACGCGCAGATACCTTTACATCTTCAGACTAAGTTGACATCGACGCCGACACCGGCCCACCTCGGTAGTATGCCATTTCTACCGACAAACATGCACCTCGCTGCGCCGGGGGCCTCACCTCAGGGACAGGCCAACACTCTGTCACACGTTGGCACGGGCTGGAATAGACCACGTGCATCTTTGCAAGGATTTGGACTACATCCAAACATGGTAATAATATTTACATTATATATAATAAGCGTACCTATCTGTCTAGAAATCTGACAAAACAAACGAGATGGGTGTAGAAACCCAGGATTCAACCTCTTCGTCTTCATGTGACATTTTTTTTCTCTATCTATGTCCCACTGCTGGGCAAAAGCCTCTCCCTTGGACTTCAAAATCACTCTCTTGGTGGATATCGCCTGACCTTAAGACCTTGTGACTCCTATATTTCGGAGTCTTTTGACCCACAGGCCCATATTCAAACTTGACCGAGGGATGACCCCAAGGTGTCTGCACAGCAAGTTACAAGTCAATCGGTCCAGTGGTACCGGAGCTATACCTGTCACTAACAAACTGTCTCTAACAGACAGATCCACAGACCCACATAGTGTTTTCATTAACCTATTCGAAGAAGACTCAGAGGTTAATAAGTAATATAAAATTTTAGGCGGTGCAGGCCGAAGCATGGGATAACTCGGAGAACATGCATCCGGGGGTGCAAAACTGGGGTCGACCGCTCCGCAGGGGCGCGTCTGTGCTGGAGCTGAGTGGCGGCGCGGCGACGGCCTGCGCGGGCTGCGCGCACTGCGGGCCTGCGCACGCGCCCTCGCCCTGGCGCTACGGCAGCTGCGCCAGCCTGGACCACCCCTGGGCGCCCGCGCCCGCCTGGCCGGCCGCGTGCTGCACGCCGCCGCACCCCGCCAACGCGCACCTTCACCAGCACGCGCACATGCACGCATCGCAGACACCGCAGCCTTACAGAAGAGGTACATTAGCGTTAACTTGCTCAAAGTGTCATGTCGATATGTAGTGTTTACAAACGAGTATAAACAATGATCGTTTCTAGCTGATAGCCGCGCGGTGTCCCGCACCGCGTCGCGCGCCGGCTCGCGCGCGGCCTCGCCCGCCATGAGCGTGCGCTCGCGCACGTCGCGCCGCCACAAGCACCGCACTCCGTCGCCGCCGGTGCCCTCCAGTGACGCCGACTCTGAGAGCGAAAGCGAGAGCGACCACGGCCCTCCTCCTGTTAAATCGCAGTGCAAAGAAGAGGACACGCTAGGTCCCGCGCCGCCCCCGCCCAGTTCTACGTGGCAGTGTGAACACTGCACTTTTGTGAATGAGCCCGGAGTACGCGTGTGCGTCGTGTGTTGTCGCACACCTACTACTGTTCCAAGGGCAATTACTCAAAAACAAGATATTAGCGAACATATTGAAAGACTGAAAATTACTTCAAGACAATCTCCTGCAACAGGTCGTGTCCAAGAGGATCCTCGTGCGGAACGAGGTTAGCCTTCATTTTCTATGTATTTATAATGACATAATATACAGACGTGTCAATATTAGGAACCACTCAAAACTAAACAATCTACACGTAAGTTTAGTCCATGCATGTGTTTAATTACAGTGTATAACTATATACAATTTAATTATGGGCAATACCGAACATAAGTGCGTGAGCTAACAAAGGTACCACGTAGTGCACAACTGTATTTAAATGCACCAATTTTATTTGTACTAACTTCAGGAGCTGCCAAAAAGCTATATTACATTCATGAATTTCATCATTTAATTATTTAGACTAATGATTTTAGAAATGGTTTCCATGATGAAGTATTATTAAAAGACACGAGACGGTTGTCAGATCTGTTCTGATACATCGCTAAATAACTATAGATATAAACAGTAAAGATATACTTTTCTACAATCCGGTGTCTTCTCTTACTCAGAGTTATACATATTAATAAAATATTATATATCAAATTTTATAAAATTTTAATACAATATAACGTAGCATACTTTTGTTTATCCCAATTATATTTACATATAACAGCTTACGCATAATTTTTTTATTTGTATGTTACAAGTCACAACTAGCCCTCTGAGGCCCGAGAGCCATCCCGTGCCAACCCAATAATGCCGAAAACAATTATGGCAAAGCATTATTGTATTTACCAAAAAGATTGTGCCAAGATAGTTATGCCAAAGTATATTAGAAAAAAACATTATGCCAAAAGAATGTCCCGTTTATAATGCGGCATCGTATTATTTCCAGTTATAGAAAAACTAAGTACGAAAACGAAAAAAGAACGTGCCTCAACGGGCTGCGGGCCGTCTCCTCCGCGAGAGGAAAATCATTTAGAGAAACCGATGAACAGGCTCGTGACCCCGACGCGAGAACCGAGCGCGAACAATCGTCAGCACGTAGAGGACCACGACGCTCAGAGGAAGCACGACATGGGCGTCGGGCCTTCGCCGCCGCGAGATGCGCAGAACGGCACCCGCGCCGGACGAGACATGAGCACCGACATATCGCCGCCACGAGATATTCACAAGACGATGAGGGTGTCCCCCTACAGGGACAACCGGGTGTCGCCTAGGGTCGACGCGCCCAAACGACATGATATATCCGTAGGACCGTCACCGCCTCGTGAAAGTTCCATCAGCAAATCGCTAAATAATTCTCACACGAGTGTGCAAAAAAAGTCCACTGGCACGTCGCCACCGCGCGACGCCACTGAGCGGCACTCGGCCGTCGCCGGTGGCAGAGCGAGCGTGTCCAATACCGGCACCTCTCCGCCTCCGCAGAGTATCTCTACACAGGTGAACGATCATTTACAAAAATGCCTCAACATAATAAAATGCTACCGAAACTTACTTTACTATAGATGTACTTGATGATATGATTTCAGACGTACGAAGTGCCTACGACATGGGAGCGCGCCCCATCTGTGTCTCGTTCGAGACCGCGTCGTCGTTTTCGAGACGACAGTCGACGAGAACGATCTCACAGCAGACATTCCTTGTCCAGCGATACACGTGTAAGTTGTATTTTACGACAGATATTATATGTCCTCGAGCTATCTATCAGCAGGTTTGCTTTCCTAATGTGTAAAGTTGCATCGCAATGTGAAGTATTTAACAATAAGTATGTAAGATATGTGCAGCATATAGCATCTAAACCCACGATTACAGTTTATTTGGAAAGTTAATCGGTAATCGATTTCGTGATGTGTCGATTAAAACGGTCTTTTCACTATAGCTGTTCAACGATCATCTTTCAAATGGGATTTCCAATTTGAAACGCACTATATTTTTTTCACTGCATGGATAAAAAGTTTAACATATTTTAAATATGTTAAACTTTTTATTTTAGTTTAAATTATAATTACATGAGTATACTTTAGAGAATAATTGTAATTGTAATTATAATACAGGTTAGGTTAGGTTTTAGGTTTAAGACATTTATTTCTCATAAGAATATACATTCGTTTGTTTGAGAAACACAAGATTAACATAATTAATTGGAATGATTCCAGCCAAACAAATACCGGAGCGACGTTATTTAATTTTGATATTCATATGTATTGAGGGTATATTGGACATAGTACAACAAAACTTTTTAAATTCAAAACAATGTGATATAAATAAACTTAAGATAATTAACATTGAAACAATCAACGGTAACACAAACATGTTTCAAAAAACAGAAAATAAAATAACGAAATAGATTATATAGGTAGTATCAAACCGACCAAAAATATTCCAAGATATTGGAACTATAAATCTAAACTACCCCTTAGATCATAGAATAATCAGAGCAACAGCAGAACTTAATAACCAAAAGAAAAGTAGAGTAAAATTCACTAATCGACAGGCACGCCAAGTAGTCTTAAGAAGAAATTTCAAAATACAGAGAAACCTTGTCAATAAAGATCACTAATCTCCCTCGGTTACAGGAGGACATCTCAGTACAAACTTATTATAACAACATCACAGATGCAAGCACCAAGAGCTTAAACTCCGCCCAAGTATGCGTAAAAGAACACAAACGCCACAAGATATTGTCAACACGAACAACAACTCTTTTACAAAGAAGAAAATAATTACAAAAATCCAAGAACAAAACTCGACCGATGAAAACAGAATTAGCTGCACTGTACAAGTTGGTTAATAAATATATAAGAAATGACTATGCAAAACACAGACAGGATATTATAGGAAAACATTTAAACCGGCAGCACGAAGAGGGCCGTCAAAGAACTTAGAGCCAGCAAAACTTGGAGAGAAGGATTGAAGAAGTCCGATAAAGACATGAACAAAAGAAAGGATATAATTACTGCAGCAACGGACTTTTATAGAAACCTATACAGTGAAAAAACCCAGACACCTTCAAATCTAAACATTAATGCGAACACAGCCGAGAATGCACCAGCCTATTCCGCGGGTCAAGAAGGCGAAGAGACTGTTAAAACAATAAGTAAAACTGAAATTATAGAAACAATCAAAGGGCTAAAAACTGAAAAGTCGCCCGGATCAGACAACATTACAAATAAAGCTATAAAGACATTACACCATATACTTGCTATACCAGTCATTGAATTATTCAATCTAATACTACGAACATCTGAAACACCAACACAATGGTCAGAATCTAATATAATTTTAATATATAAGAAAGGTGACCCAAAAGATACAGATTAGACCTATAAGTCTACTACCGAGTTTATATAAGCTGTTCTCCGCCATAATAAACTCGAGAATTAGCCCTGTGATTGAAGCTAATCAACTTGTAGAGCAGGCAGGCTTCAGGAAAGGCTTCTCTACAGTGGAACACATACAGGCAATAGAATTAATCATTGAAAAGTACCGAGAACAACGGAGACCATTGTATCTAGCTTTTATTGATTACCAAAAGGCGTAACACCAAGATAAGAACAAAAGCCACAAATGTCTTGAGCTATGCCCAGAAGCTCAAGTGGAAATGGGCAGGACACGTAGCGAGGCTCACGGACCAGAGATAGACCCTCAAAATTACCTAGTGGGGAGGCCCACAGGGAAAAAGAGGAAGAGGGAAACCGCTTACAAGATGATTGCAGGCCCCAATTCGTGCCAAACAGCTCAAAATTGGGAAATTTGGGCATCCTTGGAGGAGGCCTTTACCCACCCGGGATTCTTGACATAGATTCAAGTTAACTTAGGACGTAGTTTAATATTTTGTAATTTACTAAGAACAAATAAAAGCTTTTTTTAATATTACCTTATTCTAATTCGTAAAATACACAGCATATAATATGCGGTTTGATTAAAGAAACTAACTTATAAGTCTCGCTATGTGTCATAATCAAGTGTTATGTGTGGGAGGTATGTGGTAAGGTACCATAAGGTTGACATAGTATGGTGAGGATGCTGACACAGGTAATGACTGGCCATGGTTGTTTTGGCCAGTTCCTGTGTCGCATAGGCCGGCAAGAGACGCCCGGTTGTCACCACTGCGGCGACTGCCACGACGTTGTTGTGGACACGGCGCTGCACACTTTAGGCGGATTGCCCCGCCTGGGCATCGCAGCGCCATGAGTTGACCGCGGCAGTCGGATCGGTTGCCCTCTCGCTCCCGGCCGTAGTTTCAGTCTATGGTCCGGAGTGAGAGGTTGTGGAGCGCCGTCTCCTCCTTCTGTGAGGAAGTGATTTCCACCAAGGAGGCGGCGGAGCGGGAGAGGGAACGCTTAAACCCTCTCCCCAACCGCAGAGCCGGGCGCCGAAGGGCGCGAGACGACCTTAAGCCACCCTGAGGATTGACCTGGAGGTAGTGGGCTTCGTGGGCTAGCCCGCCACCCGATCAGCACCAGGTCCGAGAGGCGGAGTGCGTGTTTTCACACGCGCCTCTGTATCGTGTGTCCGTCCCGCCCTCAGGGGGACAGTAAAATGAGTGATTGTCAATTTGTGTAGTGGCCTGTCGTTTCATACGGCGGGCCGAAACCTCGGCGGAGTCGCGATTGCATGTGAAAACGATTCGCGCGGCCCCGCCGATTGCGGTTATGTCGAGGAACACCGTGGTAGGTTTAGTCGGTATTACCGTGATGTCACTCACCATCTTTCCACGGTGAGTCCGACATAACCTCTCCGTCGCCCCGCGGAGAGGTATGCGTCAAAGCATTCCCACCATCGATCAAATATACCATAGATGCACGTTCTTGTACTAAATCGTATCCAAATAATGACTCCGAATTGATGTGTACTTATATGTAGTTATGTTTACTCGTTCGACTATTTAAAAATAGTCCTAAAGTGAATATAAATTTAACTTAATATAAACCTTAATACTTAGTGCTAGTGTCGTAATACCTATGACAAAGTATCGTAAATGTTTTCTTAATTCTCTCGATACGGTAAAAATATCATATTATGTAAACAAAACATTCTGAAATGAACCTTATAGTAATTACAATTAAGTGTAAACTCATCGCAACAATTATGCGAGTGTTATTATTTTGACTATAGGCATATGATATTCTTACCGCTCGGAATATAGAAAGAAGGAATGGTAGAGTCGTTATTTATTTTAATATATTTTTTAAATCTTTGATTGGACGTATAACTAAATTTACGTTATTGAATGACAACAATTTGATAATAAGCTATTATATTCTTTAATTTTAATAATTAAATTATAGTAGGTAACTGTAAGGAAGACGTTATATAACTTTATAAAAAGCAAGCATATAATATATTTATATTAAAGAAGGCCAGTCATTTACAGTACTAATAATTATACTCACCTTCGTACATTGTATTACATGCTATTTTAAATATTTGTATATGTGTTTTCTATGTAGTTTCAATAAATAATAATAAAACTATATACTCGTAGATAGTCGAATTAGCTAACAAAACTAGATATATTTTACCAGGATACTTTTGTTGATGTAGATGCTAAAAATATAAATTTTAACTATTCTATCGTTAAGGAAGGAACTAGGTAAAAAAAGATGAACAACTTAACTAAAATAATATTTTTATGTACCTTTAAACAATATCAACTTATTTAACAATTGCCGCTTAGACCGATCTTTTGTATCTGCATTTTTCAATTTTGTCGCGTAGTGTATACGTATGTCAATATATTTTTCAATTAAAACTTTTATTAACGTTACCGTATGACCAAGATCCCAATGAAAACATTGGTATGGTTAATTGTAGAAAATAATTGAGAAATGCAGAAAAAATAAAAAATAATTTACTTATAACATTACTTAGTACCTTTTAACGTGTTACCAGCCGGCGGGCAGAAGCCAGGTCCGTAGCTGGTAACCGTTAGGGTTATAATGAAACACGCAGACTGATTCAACTGAGAATATATTTACAAATTTTCACCTATCTTATATCCCATTTA
The DNA here is from genome assembly GCA_963675205.1 of Catocala nupta. NCBI lineage: Eukaryota > Metazoa > Arthropoda > Insecta > Lepidoptera > Erebidae > Catocala > Catocala nupta. Next base: position 31,136,495 of record OY776089.1, on the reverse strand, counting down.
TTAGTCATGCAAGTAATGCTAACACTAATGTGTACAATAAACATTTTCACCAATCAGCGACAAGTAAACAAAAATCTAACATTTTCGAATGATTTCTTGGAAATCTGTTCGCGAGTATAAAAGTAGTGCCACGTATAAAAAGCAGAGGGAAACTTCGCGCGTCAACAGTTCGAATGTTGATATCGTTGCGGCTAGACGTATGAGGCTCCGTTCGATCGCCTTCGCGCGTCGCTTGGTTTCGGCGCGGCTACTTGTATGATGCTCCGTTCGATTCCAGGTTTCTCGTAAAGCTATATGTTGCCTGTGCGTATATACATACGCCACAACCTGAACAGTATTTGAAGTTTTAGGTGTTTCATTACTTCTATCTAAATTTAAATTTAATGTAGCTTTCCCCGATGTGGATGTAGATCCTATGTTTACTGTCAATTCAAACATTCACTTCAGATTGCACTATTTACTCTTCTTGCTGTAAAAAAAACGAAAACAATAGTTAATAAATCAATCGTATATAAAATTAACTAAATTTAACATAATTTTAAAATTAAATGGCAAAATATTTTACCTGTATATTCTGTACGGCTACATTTTTTAGTTTATTAAACCCTTTCTTAGTTACATATATATCTTCTTCATTAAAATACTCTGAACAAATTACGCTAGAAGTATTTGGTTGGTAAAATTCGTCATCTCTATCTCGAGCTTATAATACGTCTCCATTTCTCCCTTAAAATTTCATGTTGTGGAAAGCTAAAATAAATTAATACAAATATTATATTAATAATTTAAAACAACTTAAAACGACTCCATGCCATTTTATATGGACTTTGTTCCAAAGTAGTGGTGTCGATTCGCTCTCGCTTACGGGCAGCGCACGCAAGAGTGAGCGGGACGGGTGCGTAATACATCCATTTAAATTTAAACGAAAATATTTTTAAATATATTATTTAATGTGTATATATTCATCAAAATATAATAAATATTTCATAATAAAACTATACTTACCGAAAGTACGACACTCCATCCTTTTTTTGCACTTTTAGAGTATAGTTTTTGCATTTTTTACTACACACTTTCGCATCGTGAAACGTCACACTGCTAGCGCGGCCGTAAAGTGACTGCGATTAAAACTGTGCATACAATTGATGTATGTACAGTTTGGATAGCCCCGTTTTTCGAGCGACGATCGTGCATCTATAGTATATTTGATCGATGATTCCACCAAAAAAAAAAAGAATAGTATTGTGAGGATACGTCTATAACAGTCAATATTATATGTATGTAGATAACTGTGCGTAATAAGACTAACGCACAGGCGTAAGCATTTAGCCCCTTAAACAGAACTCTGTTATCTAATATTTCGAAAAACATCAGCTTATATTTAAGCGTGCTGAGTGTTGTGGGTTTGATCCTCATACGGGACAAAAGTAGTGTGATGCGTCCGCAAATGATTTTTCTGAGCCTGGGTATTCTTTAAGTCCTTTGTTTGAATTTTAAAGTCTCCAGCGATACAAAAACTGTTCATAGTGCAAGTTTCAACACAAATCTATAAAATATTTTCGAAATATCGATGTTAATATTTATGATATCTATAAATAAAGGAACTAAACAAATGTTAAGCTACAAAGTACTAAGTTGTTGTTGAGTGGTTTCGTAATGTGTAGATAAAACTATCTTCTTTAATTTACATACTGCTATTATGTAATATTTTGAGAGATATTATTCGCCTCACAATTGATAATAATTATAACCATATTAATTTCCGATCATGTAGCGCCGTCGCTTATATTATGTAACTAAACGATAAATTATATAAATAAAAAAATTCATAGGTTTCTAACTATTTTATTGTGCAAATGTATATAAATTATGTGTAATATATTATACATATCCTAAATTCCAGGAAAGTGATCGAAGTGTTCGCACCAGTGGTCCGGGCAGCCGGTGGGAGTGGCGCGAGCGCGACAGCAGCCCCGGCGGCGAGTGGGGCGAGGGCGCCGGCTGCAGCCGCCTCGCGCGCCGCGCCTCGCACCTCGACCTACGCCGCACGCGCCCCACGCGCCGCGCCACCTACTACGGCTCCGAGGTAACAATATCTATACATATTGTTATGCTACGTACGCGCTGCACAACAATATGACTAGATCTGGTTTGTCTAGAAACTACTATGATGGACTCTCGCGATTAGTCTATTTCTTCACAGGCACCATCTCCTGAACGGCAATCAACCACTCGGGCGATTTCATTGGAAGCATTAGCTGGTGCCGGAGCCAGGCGAGAAGCTGAGAGAGGCATGGAATTGGCTCAGCTAATGGGTGAAGCAGAAAAACTCGGATTTAGCGCAGCTGAAGTGCAGGCAGCACTGACACAGAGCCCAGCGGCACCCTTGGCGTGGCTGCGCGAACGTTGGCCGAGTCTCTGTGCGGGAGTGCGCGCCGCCGCCGCACGCCTTGCGCCGACTGCCGCCATCACCGAGCTGGAAGCGAGGGCAGCTCTCGCACGCCACAGAGGAGCTATGTGGCCCGCTGTTACAGAATGCGTCGACAGACATCGCCGCCAGGTAATCTTGGCTTAAACAAAGTTCTTTCAAATTATGTTGTAATAATCAAAAGTATTCATACTTTACCTGTTACAGAACGAAGTAATAAGTGTCGGAGAAGAAGGAAGGCTGCGAGGCCACGTTTGGGGTTCCCCCATGGGCGCAGATGACGACGCAGCACCTCCTCGGTCCCCATCCCGCCACTCTCACCGCATGCGCGGTAATCTTAAACGAAACACAAACCAATAAAATTACGTTACATTACAAGATCACATCATCATCGTACCACGTCATAACCTTCACTTTACATTTCAGCAGAAGATAGTTCAGATGAGTTTGAAGCGCCGACTCCACCTAAATTTCAAGACGACGACTGGATGTACTTACCACTAAATATCAACATTAATGAATATGAAAGGGAAGCGAGTAATTTTGAAATACAGAATATTGAAAACAAAACTAAAGAAAATAAAGACAATATAGCCAAAAAAATCAAATTACTTCTCGAAGAAGCCGGTGTACCTTCAGTTGACGAAGATGTATTATTAAAAGGATTACTATCAGGAAATGCAATAATTGGACCAGGAACTGGTACTAATACAAATCTCAAACCTCAACCAGTTGATTTAATTCAATCTGAAAATGACTTTATCGACGCGTATAATGCTTTAACGCGATCTAGTCCATTACCTAATATAAATGATGATAATATTCAAAATATCGTAACGAAGACTGAAAGTAAACCATTATCATCTAATGAAACAAAAGTTTTAAATAATATTGAAATCCTAAATAATAATAAATTTAATAATAATGTCAAAATTCAAGGTCAAAAAATAACAAAGACGGAACAAGTAGATTTTCACCTGAATGATAAACACCAAATAGACAAATCTTTGGTGAATGCAGACAATAAGATTGCTCAACAGGTAGACTCGCGTGAAGATCAGATGAGCCAATCGGAAGTTAACCTAAGTAATGATTTTTCACAACAAATGGTAACGAATGAGCGCAACTTAGGTGACAAGACGTCTCAACGAATAATTTTGCATGATGAACATACACCAGTTAACTTAAGCAATGCAAATACCTATGCAACAACGTCGCAAGAGCAACAAATAAACCATACAGCAGTTAAGTCAAACAATCAACTAACACAACAAATAATACCAAATGGGAATCAAACGGAACCAGTGACAGTAAATCTAAATTATAAGCCGCAACAAGTTGTGCAACAAACCGACATACAGCCGTTACTTTTAGAAAAAGACACTTTAGTGGCTGAGACCACTTTAGTGCAAGATTCTCAGAAGCCTGCTGAGGAAAAATCAAATAATTTGTCTGACATGGTTGATAATACTCAAAGACTAATACAACAAATGAAAGAAGAAATCAACTCGGATATAAATTCTATAGATGGTAGAACTGTATCACAAAGTGAAATAGAAACTAGCTCTGAAGAAACAAATGATGAACAAGAATCAAGTTATAGTGAGACTGAAGAAGTAACCGATAACTTAACATCAGATGAAAAAGAACTCACTACTTCCGAAGATGAAGATTTTGAAGATGAAAAGTTTGATAAACAACAAGATATGGAACAAAGGGCCAGCTCTGAGGATAACGAACATTTTGAAGAAGCTTTAGATCATGTAGAAAGTCAGTTGGAAGATTTCAAAAATGCAAATATTGAAATGCTTGATTCAATAGCACGCACTTTGCAAGAAGAGCATATCTACATCATTGAACCAAATAAACCAAAAACAGAAAATACATCAATGTCTTCGAAAAAACAAGATTTGAATAATAACTTATTTACTACTGTTAACAGTTTTGAAGAAATTTATGAGGAACTCAATGGCAAAAATAATAAAGACAACGTTCAATTAGAAGCACCTCAAAAATCTGAAAATGTACCGAAACAGAAAATAATGAATTTACCTGCCAAAGAAACAATAATATATTCAATTATCGAAACCATAACACCTTCGAAATTAGTGATATCAGAAAATAAAATTCCAGCATTTAAAGCAAATTTAGAAACTATTGAAGAAAAAATATCTATCTCTGAAACTGCAGAAATTAATATTGAACCTGTAGTTGCCACATCATCGGAAAATATGCCACAGGGACAAAATGATATCCGAAATAAAAATCAATCTGTATTTAATGACATATTTGAAAATACAGAAAGTAACCATTCTGACCAAGTTATTGAGGAAACTGAAGATACCACATTTAATTCTAACTTAAATTTAACGTCAAATTTAAAACAAGTGGAAGCAAATAATATAGATAATAATGGCATTGAATCGTCTTTCACTATTCTCCAGACTGAACCTGATAATACTAATCGAATTATTCCACCTGAAATTATAAATCAAGATAAAAATAATGATGACATTGTAGAACCAATTAAGATAGATACAAAAGCAAATGAAATTTCAAATAAAGATAAATCACCTCCACCAAATAATCAAACCAGTAAAATGCCTGGCAAAGAAATCCCTGTTAAAATAAATGAAAATATTATTAGTAAAAACTCAGTGACAAATAAATCTAGTATCCCTAAACTAATTAAAATGACGCCAAACAATAAAACAAAACTGGATAAGACCTCTCCAAAATTAATAGTATCAAAAGTCCCAATACGCCGTACTTCAATCAAACAGTATCCAGCTCCTGCCCCTCCGAAAACCCATTTTGGTAATATACAGAGTGGCCATGTAAGACAATTACAAACTAGGCTGTTCAATAATAAAGAAACATCGTCCACCCCTGTCCCTGCTCCATCAGAAATAACGGAAGTTAAACCATCAACTTCAACGCTAAATAAGAAAAAGCAAGCTCCACTGCCACCTACTAAATCAGAAGAAAAACAGATGTCGCCCCCTAAAATATCATCGCCACCAAAAGATAAGCAATATTTCCGAGAAACATGTCGCACTGAAGATGAATGGACGGATAGTGAATCTGATGATTCTCAAATTCAAATTATAAGACCGAGTGAAGAATCGAAACACTCACCGCCATCTCCGCCTCCCCCTCTCACACTGCGACGCGTGTCTGGTCATCTCATTGATTTGGCTACGATTCGTTTACCAGAAGGTTCTCCAGAGGTACGTATTACTAAACTTTTGAACTGTATAAATGTTTTTTTAATTATTAACAAGAACCTATAAACTTTTAGAGACAAGCTCGAATGCTTCTCGCTGAAGGCGCTACGGAGACGTGGGAGCAGGCGCAGCTCGCCGTGGAGTTGATATCTCGCGGTGCCGAGCCGCCGGCCGCTCTGGTCGCTGCGCTCGAGTGTGCTGACCTCACCTCCGCTCTCGCATATCTCTATCAAGACTGTGAGCTTTGTGCATCACGACTCCCTGAACATGAAGTAAGTATATTCATTCCTATACAGACTACTTATATGGATATACAGTGTGAGTCTTCATTAATGTGCACATATGATAACAATAAATTAAAAATTTAACAAACCCTCGTCACAAAATTCATTTGATAACCATATTGAGGGAGTTGTGAGAAAAAAATCTCAATTTTGTGGTGGCGGCTATCTTGGATTTGAAATTTATCATAGTATATAGTATTCTACTAGTCAAGCCCTTTCATTTGATACCCATATTGAGGGAGTTGTGAAAAAATATGTACCTAATCCGCCATTTTGTGGCGGCGGCCATCTTGGACAGATTTTCATCAAACATAACTAAGAACACTCCCGACTAATTCATCTTTCAAACAAAAGAAAAGAATCAAAATTAAAATCGGTTCATCCGTTCGGGAGCTACGATGCCACAGACAGACACACACACACACACAGACACGTCAAACTTATAACACCCTGTCGTTTTTGCGTCGGGGGTTAAAAATGAGTGAAACTTGACATCATTTTATCGGTAGGAAAAATAATAAAATGTCTAAAAAATATATTCTTCGATTTATACCTATTTACATTTTTTTAGTAGTTGTGCCCACAACTACTTAAAAGAATGTAAATATTATAAAATTTTAATGGTACAAGGCCCCTTGTACCATTAAAACCTTGTAAGTTTTGAACCAGGTGGTTAATCGTGTTAAAACAAAAACAATAATAATAGTGAATGTGTAGGCAATACCGACGCAATACTATTCACACCCAAAAAAATGCTGGTGACATAAAAATAAGGAACATTTTACAGCAAAACTGATTGCAACAGTGTTTTTTGCTGATGAAAATGCTGGTGACATAAAAATAAGGAACATTTTACAGCAAAACTGATTGCAACAGTGTTTTTTTAAACATTGTTAAAATCTCAACAATACGTCCCCACTACCCTACGTTATTATTAATTTAATTAAGTTAAGTTTAATTTTGGCATTTCTATCGCTTTATACATAAATATCGGCCTTAACAGGCACCACAAGATCTATTTGTGCTTAGGTGGACGTCACCCACTATACATAATTCTGACTAATATTATTAATGCGAATGTGAGTTAGTTTGTTTGTAACGATTTCACGCCTTAAACTACTCGACCGATCATCATGAAATTTCCATACACGTTGTTAGGGGAATAGAAAAGGAAAGGAAGGGCCTGCCTTTCATCCAGAAATAACACTACTATCTAGTATATAGTAGGCCATATTATCGGCAGCTAATGAATTTTAACGTTCATTTGTTTATAGTCAAGTGTTTCTCGTCGTAATAATGATAGAAAATATGAATTTTTGAGTGTAGGACAAAGAATGCCTGACGGCTATGGTCTAACCTAAATCTAAAATGTATTTAAACGGAAAACTGCGGTTGGTAGTTCTCTCAGACAATGTCGACGCATTGCTGTGAGGCCCAGTCACCTCTCGGTCATAATACTTCGACAGAAGGCAACATGCGTGGGATAGAGCAAGCACATGTCCTTGTTTGGCACATTATTTAAAGGCGGTAATCAGGCATGTGTGCTCTTATGTTAGTTTGGCCCTCATTGTCTGTTGTGGTGACTGGAACGCCATTGCTGGTACATTAGTGCCGTCGCGCGTCGGTACAAGTAAGCGCCACATTACACTAATAAACTTTAACTGCTACCGCTGCTAACAATATATTTTAATTGTATAATTTATTTCAGATGGTGTCGATGTTACGCTGCACTCACCGATGTTGTCGGGAATGCGCACATTTATACTTCACTGTGCAAATCACAGAGCGTAGTATCGCTGACTGCGTATGTCCCTACTGCAAGCTGCCAGAACTGGAGAATTTACCTGAAGATGCCTGGCTTGAATATTTTGCACATTTAGATATACTCTTAAAAACACTACTTGAAGTCGACGTACACGAATTATTTCAGAGAAAGGTAAATTCCAGACGATTAAAGTAAAAGAATTCGCGTTTCCCCATAAATTTTTTGAATTAATCTTTGCCAAGGGCCCTACTACAAGAGCCTTGAGTGTATTCTGACCTCAGGATAAATCTTGAGATTGGGAATATTCAGTTGATTCCATGGCGCATTTTCTTTATTAGTTACATATTTTTACAAATTATTGTTTATCATGATTCTTAGCCAAATTATAAACACATTTATCAAATAGGGGTCATTTTTGAACGACGCATTACAAAGATAAAATAATTTTTTTTTTATTGGTATTCAAAAATCTATGACAAGGGAATCAAAATTAAAACAACGGCAATAAAACTTAGGTACTATTTATCTTATAATCAGTATCTTAAATCACAGATATTGGCACTTTTAAATCTTATTATCAATCACTTTATGCCCAAGTAATAATTATAAAATATACATACTACTTAAATAATAACAATTGAAGACAAAACTTGTTTTATAAAGATAATCAAAAATGTGAACCAAAATTAGGAACCTTTCTTTAATGTCTAAAAATATAATATCCAGAATCACAACCTTTTTATATAGTATATTGTCAAAAACTATTTAAATCAAAATCAGAATTACTATCGCAGGAACGTTTACCGTGAAGTCAATACAGCGTTAGTTGTGGAAGCTGATAAAAGATTTTCATTTATTAAAGGAACTTCTGCTCAGAAGCTATCATCAGAGGGTACATAAATATCATGTTGACTGTTCATGGCTGAAGTTCCAAGTTTAGGATCCAAGTTAGATGAAAGATTCTACCAGAAACGAAATTGTTTTTCAATCGTCTTGTTGTCGACCTGGTTTTTGATGGATTGGTATTGTTGGAGTTCGTGTCGCCAATGCTATAAAAGCCAATGTTTTCCATATGGACATTGCACAGATTTTTGAGAACATATCCCCAAATCACAACTGAGATGCCTCATTGCTAAAACTTCAGGTTTATTGCAGCTCCATATTACTTGATGAACTCCCATGGTACCACGGCATTCTATTAAACTTGAGGGAAATAACATTTCTTTTCCTAGAATGCCGGATTCTCCAATGTCCTCCAATATAACTCCTGGGCATCTGACTTTAAGGTAGCTAATAAGGATATCAATATTTGGAATATCATTTCCTTGAGCAACTATCTGATCAGCTGTTCTTTTCAGCACGCACCCTACACCATCTGGAATATCTTTCCAAGGCCCTGTTCAAAGTAATTCCAAACCATACGACGTAATCTCGAATTGTTCCAATGGAGCTTGGCCATCACGTAGAACAGTTTTCGGTTTTTATATTGGGCTGATGGAGAGTCAGAAATAAAATGTAAAGAGTTCACCTCTGGAATCTCATTCTCAATGAAAGTCATAATAGGAATGAGATGCTCTCGAATTGCCACAGCGTCGTCGTGCCGTAAACACTCGCTTAGGGTGCGAGATGATTTATTGATATGTTCTCAAAAATAAGTGCTCAGAAATATTGTACAGTTAAAAGAAATCATCAGGCATCACTGTTAAAATACAAACTGTATATTTTTATTTTAAGCAACTACTAATCTCGTTGCTGAAAAACTAGATAAATTATATATTTTACATTTATATATTGGCGATTTTGGGTTGTTTTCACAAAAAAAATGTGTAAAAGATGCGCCAGGGTTATCAATTTTTGTGACTCTTTGTTTTTTTTACGATAATTACACTATTTTGCATCAATTAGATACCATAGTGTTAAGCTAAAAAAAAGCTTTGGATCTTTATTTCAATATTGCGGGTACTTTTTACTTCCGAACATCATAAATTGAGCCTCTCAAGATTCACCCCTCATCTTTATGTTACACGTTGTTTCAGCGAGAGAATAAGCAACTGTAGCTTAAAATAACAAAGAATGACATGAATCATACCAATTAAAACAATGACCTCAACTCAAATAATAACATTGGCTAATTGCCCACAATTCACTTAATCTCACTGTAATGTTTATGCAATCTATTTTTACCCAAGCACTTTTAGAACAATGACCAAAAGAAAAGCAATATTGTCTGTGTGGGTATAAAAATGTAATGTTAACAATGTCAACAGTTACGAGATCGAACGTTGGCTCGAGATCCGAACTTCAGATGGTGCATGGAATGTTCGTCAGGGTTTTTCGTTCATCCAAAGCAAAAAAAGATACGATGTCCAGAATGTCGGTCTATAAGCTGCGCTGCTTGTAGGAAACCGGTAAGTTACATGCGCGACTATGACCATAGGCGCGCGGCGGTGTTCTGTCTATTGGAAAAATGTGCAAACTATAAATATGAAAATGTTTATTTTTATACAGTGGACTGCTAATCATGAAGGGCTCACTTGTGAACAATACACTACGTGGCTGGAGGACAACGACCCGGAACGTTCAGTAACGGCGATACAACAACATCTGCGAGACAACGGGTTGGAGTGCCCGCGATGTCACTTCAAGTACTCCTTGTCGAGGTAACTTAATCTTTCTGCTAGTTAAATAGGTCATTCTCAAATTGCTTGAACTGATAAAAATTATACTGGTATCTCTCAATATTAGCCATAAACTCCACGTCTCCACTAATACTATTTGAAGTTTGACGTAAGACGATTATTTATATCAACTTATTAATGTACCTACCTAGCTATTATAACTACAGTCACAATAAATTGAGTTTACTTTTACAGAGGTGGTTGTATGCATTTCACGTGCACTCAGTGTAAATATGAGTTTTGCTACGGCTGTGGGAAGCCATTTACGATGGGTGCCCGGTGCGGTCTCAGTGAATACTGTGCTAAGCTAGGGCTGCACGCACATCATCCACGAAACTGTCTATTTTACCTTCGTGACAAAGAGCCGCATGAGTTACAGACCCTATTACAGGTAAGCATTGCACGTCGTTATACTTATTACATATGTTTTGTTTATATTTAACGACTAGTAAATAAACCATAACATTGGTTATAAATGTTATCTGGCAATTTTAAATCATAATTGATATACATATGTACATTATGTCATATATACAGGACACCCCGAATTTTTATTACAGTAGGTATCGTATCGATAAAGGCTTCAAAAGGAATCATGTGATATCACGGATGAACCACCTTTGTTGATAATAATCGTAGTATCATATGCCTTGGCCTTTATTCAGACGTATCAACACTAGCTTTGCACGCGTCGAACCCGCGGTCACGCACCACTAGGGTAAAAAGTAATATAGGGTATTTCTGTTTGCTAAGATTCATCCAAATTCAGTCAACAATTTACGAGTAATTGAGTTATAAACATCCGAACATCTTTAGAAACTTTCATATTGATCATTCATCATTAGTCAGCTACAAGGTAACGACTTAAATAAAGCGCGTAGACTAAGCGCGCTGGCGGTAATAAACGATTATAAATAAATAGATATACCTATATTATATATAAAACAGATACATTTTTATCATCTAAACAACCTTCAAGGTTAATCGATGCTTATGATAAGTTACAATTTTATTTTTTAAGCTCCCTACTGTTTTGCTGGGTTACTAAATTATTAGCGTTGTTGTTAAAACTAACTACTCGTACCAGCAGTATATTTACGGCTAGCGTCTTGATCGTAGTTTTAACCATGAGACTAAGTCCACTAACTTTAAGTTATTATTTATTTGAAGACACATAAAACACTAAATTTAGGACTGTAAGGTTAGGTTAGATATATAAGTTAGACCGGTGTACTGCCCAGAAAGTCCCTTGTTTTTATCGCCTAGGGCGCAGATATGTTGCTAGCTGCAGCAGCGACCCAACACCTTGTGTACGGTGTATCGCGAGGTTTGCAGTGAATGTTAAATAAAATATGTTTTGAAAGTTACACTCTAATAGTTTATTGTTTAGTTCCACAATAAGTTCTTAAATGTTAAAAATGTTAATTAAATGTTATGTTAAATGAAAATGTTATAATGTAGCATTGAATGCACCCGAATGTCACGGTCACAGAAAGTGCACTGACTGTGAAACTTTATGCGTTTGATGTAATTATTTAAAAAAAAAATTAAAGTATAGTAAGCAATAAGCGAGTCACGCGTTTACCACGCGTGACTCGGTTATTGCTTACTAAGGTGTTCGGTTATATTACACCGAACATATTCCGGGGCACCAAAGAATGAAAAGATGAGATAAGGAAATGTTTAAATGAGATGGTAATGATATAGATGTTTCCAAAATGATGAATAAGGATAAAAACAAAGTATTTATGATCTTAATTCTAAATATTTCCTAGGCATGGGCGAACACGATTTTTCTTTCACTACACATTTGTTTATTTCGTCTTAAATATGGTCAGGATTGGGTCGCGCACTCTCGCTGATAGTTTGGACACTAGGCCGTTAGTGAGACTTTAGATGCACACTTTCACTGATCGTTTGTAGACTAGGCTGTCGGTCAGCCACCCGCGCACTGTTCACTTCACTACTTCCCACTGTCGGCTGAAGCTCGATGTCCGGAGATATGCGAGCTCTTCGTGCTCGCATAGCGGTGGCACCACAAGGCGCCAGCCGCCACGACTCCCGCTCCCACCAGGAGCTCACCGCGTAAAAATGAGCATAATGGCATGACAGTGAATCTTCCAATACTCCTTTGCTGTTCTTCATCTCCTCTATTCGCAGATGTAATTTATCTAGCTCAAATTCTATATCACTCGATTCTGATACATTTGATACATCAGTCTACGCCATGGAGGTTTTTATCAAAAAACAAAATTTGGTCTATATGTGCCGGCTGTAAACCATACATTTGCCCTACTACTCACGGGAGACAAATATGGCAGCAAATAATTCAGGAACATAGAATTCGTCATTGATACTCTTTGAGGTAGATACTGTCACCAAAAAACCCGTGGAAGTAAATAATAATAATAAACATTTATTTAATTTGACAACATTGGTCCACTGGTTAGTATACAAACAAACTTATCAACTAAGTGTTAGTATTAAAATCTATAAATAAAATACAAATAAATTATTTTTCATCCCTGCCGCACGAGCAACCGGACAAAGTGTTTCACTATCGGTGCATCGTGTTGTTCAGCTAGGGTTTTCAAAATACTGTTGCGGCTAGCCCTCATTCTGCCTATTAAGGATGCGGTCTTTTTCCTCATTATAGCAGAAAAGTCGTCTGTTCGTGCTGCAGCAAACATGCTTGACGCGCTGCAGAACCTAGGCAACCGCAACAGTACCCTGAAGCCATTATTATATTGCACACGCAGAGCATCTAGAGCCCTCCGCGTATAGCTGACCCACAAACTGCTCGTGTAGAACCCTTGGCAATAAGCTTTAAACAGAGTTATTTTGACTTCGTTGCTACAACGAGCGAATCTGTGAGCCAGCATGTTGCATCTGGCTGCTAGTGCCCTGCGCTCGCGATCCATATCTACCTGATCTTTGAGGTCCTCGGTGACATAATGTCCTAAGTATTTAAATTGGGCGACCCTTTTAAGGGTTCGTCCATTGAGGGATATTATGGGCTCATAATTTAAATGTTTCCCGGAAGCAGCAAAGATCAGGTACTCACTCTTAGTCACATTGTATACCAGACCGTGGGCTGCTGCATACCTTTCACAGACGCTCAGCATATCCCTGATTGAGCCAGCCGTTGGACCCAGCAGCACCATGTCATCAGCGTAGCTCAAATTATTGACGCTAACACCACCTATTTTGCACCCAACTGGTCTGCTGCTGAGTTCAACGATCAACTCATTTACGTACAGGTTGAAGAGCTTAGGTGAAGTTAACCCCCCCTGCCTCACCCCACACTCCAACCTGTACGCTTCAGATAGAACGTCTCCCCAACGAACTTGGTTTAACTGATTAGAGTACTAGTACTGGAACAAACCCGTCTCAGGTGGTACACCCGCTCCCCTGAGCTTATCCCAAAGGACATCATATGACACAAGGTCAAATGCCCTTGAGAGATCAAGGAAGCAGGCATACACCGGAGTATTCCTATCCTTATAGTATTGGACGGTCTGCTTTAAACAAAGGAACGCACTCTCAGTGGAAAGTCCAGGCCGAAACCCAAACTGTGCGTCATGTACAGTTATCCATTTATCAAGTTCCTTGTCCAACAAACCGTCCAACACCTTAGCAACTACAGTGGCCAAGGATATCGGTCTGTAATTGGCCTCGTCAGATACATCCCCAGTTTTATTCTTCACGATTGGTACCACTATTGTTTTCAGCATATCGGATGGAAGGTATGAGTGGCTTACGCAAAGCGTGAAAAACAGCGCCAGCACTATAGGCAAATGTACCCCCGCACACCTGAGGTGCTCAATGCTGAGACCGTCGTGACCCGGAGACTTTCCCTTGGCCATTTTTTGAATTACTTCAGCTACATTCTTGGCAGAGAAACGGATCGGCTCATAATCACGACTAGCCTCATCATCTATCACCCCCTGGGCCGGCCCAAGTGGAGATGATACCATAAATCGATCTTTAAACATGCGGGCTATTTTCTTCGGCGAACCACATTCCCCCACACTCACAGGGCGGCCCGGTCCAACCTTCAGCTTATTGGTCGACTTCCAGAACTCAGTAAAATTTTTAGACGCTTGGTGCGTCGCTAATATGTCCATCTTAATCTGATCCTGGTGATTTTGGCACCATTTGAGCCTACCCCTAAATATTTTCTGACTCCGTCGCATGTCTTCCCAAATTCTACCAGATTTTGGTTTATTATAAAACAGCCACGTCTGATACTTAGACCGAGCCTCCCCATAAGCACCCCGAACGTGTTTGTTCCAACCTGCCACTTGTCTCACCTTTTGGGGTTGCTTGTCGACCCAGGCCTGCACAGCAGCCCCTGACAAGGTATTTACAATATTGCCATACATACGATCTAGAGCACGTCTATGTTCTACAATATGACACATACTATCACCACACTTCTCAAACAACTCGGGATAGTGGATATTCCTCAGCTCCTTATTACATAGATTCCGATACCTATCTATTTCCACCTTATCACGCTCCCGCCACAAAACTTTATTCCGTGCTTTAGTTTCCTGCGCCAATTTTGGCACTATGATATTTAAATCGCACTCAACTATTAAGGGTAGATGATCCGACCAATAGGCATCGAGATCCACGATGACATTTGTTACAGTGTGCCACGCTGACTTCGTAACGATACAGTGATCCAGCCATCGCTGACTGCCATTTATGTCACTGACATAAGTAAAAACATCCGAGTCAATACCTAATTTTTCTACATCAGCGCATATCCACTGATGATCACGACAGTGGTTACGTAGCTCAGACCAAAACGGCTGATGTGGGTGAGAATTAAAGTCTCCTAACATGAATATTGTTTCAATGTCATTGTTATCCACGATGGCACTGATTTCACCTAAACAATTTGTGTATTCTAGGAGATTTTCTGAGTTATCCGTCGGCATGTAGACACTAAATATTATTACCGAGCGATTGTCACTTAACATTGCTCTTATGGCCGCTAGCCTGTCACTATTACAGTTAATAACACTCACCGTTTTAAACAAACCTTTGCGCCACAAAATTGCCACCCCCCCCCCCCCATAAGGACGCCCTTTAAGAATACCTGCGGATGTATCTACCGCAGACTTCCCCGTGTATTCAAAGTCTTTATGTATGGTATTGAGAATGTGCAGATCATGGGGGAGGAGCCACGTCTCTTGAAGCGCTAGAACATCCGCAAGCTTACATAAATCTCGAACACTGTCTATTGACCTCTTTATCGACTTACAATTAAATGTAACAAACCTGTTTAAACACACTTGTTTCACGTCACTATCCATTACGGTTGTTGCTGAATGACACTCGAATCAGAGCTTACTTTAACTATAAAACTTAAAAATTATATTATTATATTATGTATATTATTATTTTATTTATGTTATAGTAAACATCTTGTGATAAATATTTGCCAGCACTTCTCTCTCATTTTGCCTTAGTAGGCGTCTGTGTTGGAATCAAATTTATGATCGCCCATTACGATATACCTAGAAGGTAAAATAAATAAAACAATGTTTATTGACTAAAATATTCTACTAGACTAAATTACAATTTTATTATAATATTTCATTTAACCAAAACTTATTATTAAATCTGCAATATTTGTGCAGTTTACGCAATGTCGCACGGCGAATCCGCTGCATAGTCAGCAATGATGTACATCGGGTGATTTCCTAACTCCTCCCTCCTTAAGATAAAAGCGCGTCCCGCAGCTTCCCGCAGCGTCCTCGGTGCGAGATTTTTTGTGCAAGATTTCCCTGCAGTTGATCGTCTCTGTCTCCACTGCCACAACTTCCATATGGTTATTGCTATCAGGATAAAGTAGAGTCCTAATGTTGACCAACTCGGAGTAGCCATCATAGTTTACCAGTCTATTGTAGCATCTTCTAAGCTTTCAGCACGGTCCATCAATTCATGGATGCTGTCCAGTGAAATGTTTTCCAATTGTAGGTTGTAATGGACGTTTTCGTTCTGGATAGTGATTTCGCTGGGAAGTGGTATGACTTCATCAGTTTCAACAGTTTTGATGTTTGTTTTTAGTGTTCGGTTTAGTATTTCAAACTGGCAATCGCTTATAATACTGGCAATGTGTATTCCTGCTATCATTTTGTACTCAGATTTGCTGCCACAACGGTTTCGTAGGATTTGTTCGTCTTTCAGGATGATCAGCCACTCGTTATCCTGTAGTTTCTGAATATTCCCTTATTTGAGGTCCATCCGGGCTCGTGTGCAGTTTGTGCTTTGGTGTTTGATGGGGGAAATGATGCAATCTTCTGATTTCTCTATAAGCTGGGTATTCAACGACGTACATAGTTGGGTGTCTTGGGTGATCTTCTTGCAGTCTCCTTTCAGGTATGAGTACCCGTTGGATCCCAGAGCTAGGTATTGGGATTTAGGAATGATAGTGAGGTTATGTTTGTCAGGTATGGAGTATAGATGGATAAGGTCATAAAGGTTTGTATCCGTGGAGGGAATATCTAGTATAAATGTTAGCGTGTGGTCTGTACTATAAGCTTTTACACTAATAGACTTTTCTATGCTATGAATGTTGTTAATGCTTATGGTATCATCTGAGTTCATTTGATTTTTTGTCTTCACGATGGAACCGTTAATAAGTCCACGTCTAAATCTATGGTGCGGTGCAATAAACACTATTTTCTTACCTATTAAATTTAAACTATTCTATATTTGGTCTTTATACGCCTTATGTAGATTTTGATTATTTTCAGCAGCTTTAGTACTAGCATATAAGGACATAAGTTTTAAGGATGTTTCATATAAATATGATACATTATAGACACAAGCCAAACTGAAAGTATCTACCTGTTCTATTGGCAGAATACCATTACCTACGGGATTAAGGGTCAAGTTAGCGGCTGCGTGCTGCGTGGAGCACGAAGGCTCCTGTAACGAGGGTCCTGAAACAAGATTTTGCCTTTGTAGAAGTTTGAAATGAACTCGAATGGATTTGGAATTGGGATGACTTCCTATGATTTCAGCAACGTTATTAGGGTGGAGATGAATGATTTTATACGGTCCTTTGAACACTGGCTTTTTCTTATCACTTCGCCTAGTTTTAGTAACCTGTTTGTAGACTGTTTCACTTACCCTCAACATTATTGCTTCAGCTACCTGGTTCCGTTTTTCTATTACCTGTTCTTTATTCTTTGATACATGGGCTGCTATGCATTCCTGTACTGCTTCTGCACTTCTACGGTGATTAACGACATAGTCTTAGTAAAATTCTTTAGGATAATATAATTCTAATGGATTTCTGGATGCTGTATGACCAAACTAGGGCTAGTTATATGGGGAAATTCAGTGGACATGCAAAGAGCTTTTCTGGTACAAAAAAATGTATTAGAGCTATGTGCGGAGCAGATTACTTAGATCATTGCAGACCATTATTTAAAGCATTAAACATTCTGCCACTCCCTTGCCTTTATATATTAGAAATATGCTTGTTTGTCAAAAGATACAATTATTTTTTCGAAATGAATCAACAGGTCTCCAACAGACTAAATAAAAAGAATTATGGTAAATTGCGTGTACCTAGCCAAAGACTGAACATATTTAGTAGAAATATATATTGTATGGCAATTAAAATTTATAATAAATTACCAACAGAATTTAAAATATTACCTACGAGAAAGTTCAAAAATAAAATGTTTTTACTTCTTTTAGACAGGTGCTTCTACTCTGTAAATGAATTTATTAATCACAAATTTTGAATTGTATTAACTCATTTTTATTGACTGCAATTTTAATTTATAAATATTACTGACGTTGTAACTAATATTTTGACATTATTATACCATTCCTTGACATTGTAATTTAATTGATAATATACTGTTATTTTTTTATTGAAATATTATATTAACTTAATTAATTACACTATAAAATTAATTGTTTATTCAAGGAATGAAATCATAATTTTAATATTTCTACACCAGCAATGGTAGTATGTGTGAACCAATGATGAATATATATGACCCTAATGTACCATATACTTAGAAATAAATGCTATTCTATTCTATTCTATTCTAAAAAAAACAAAAGCTCACGAAGTGTATAGCCTGTAGTAGAGTGAATAGCATTATTATAGACGATGATGGCGTATTTCATTACTAATTGTATAGTCATCCTTGTTTGTCATTCTTTGGATTCTAATTATTTCAGCAATATTTGAATGGAAACGTTCTATGGGTGAATTTGAGTTTGGATTATAAGGAGTAGTGAAATGGATATTAATGACATGTGAAGCACATATCTCTTTTATAACATCATTGTCAAATTTAGTATCTGAGTCTGTGGTTATTTTAAGACGTAGTCCTAATATAGAAAATACTTTCAAAAGAACTTCTGCGATATGCACGTAGTGTGTAGTGTAGAAGCGTTTAATGGAATAGCCTAAGCAAATTTTGAAAAATTATCTATGATTGTTAAGAATGTGGCACTTCCAGTAAAGTACAAATCCATAAACAAATGTTCTAACGGTTTCGTAGGTGTTTCTGTTAAGGTTAATGGTGGTTTCAAAAGGTTTCTTTCGTATTTAGCCCTCAAACACAAATCACATTGGATAATGAATCTTTGAATTGTGAATAGCATATTAGGCCAATGGTAATTTCTATGTAATTGCTTATACGTCTCTTAGATGCCTCTGTGAGATGATTTACCTTCGTGATATCGCTTAATAAGTTCTTGTTGTTCTATTTTATTTTCAACAAATGTAACACGTGTTGTACATCTTATCAATATAAGTGCTCTATCGTTAAAAATTGTTGTATAAACCCTTGAAAATGCTAAATATAAACTTTCATCGTAGAAATAACAATAAGAAACAAGAGTCGCGATCGTGTGTTCTTTAAATGTAACTAATTTGGACTTAGTGTTGTTTACGGGAATGAAGACGTCTTTAATTACAGTTCTAGAATTAGTAGACCTATTTTCTACTCTGTATGTAGAACCTGGGGTAGACCGAATATAGAACTGTTTCAATTCTCTGTTAATTACGTCAGATAAGATCGGGATACCATTATTTTCATTGTCAGGTTGGGTATGGTTGGTAGAAATTCTTCTGTGAGGAAGTGATTTCCATCAAGGAGGCGGCGGAGCGGGAGAGGAAACTCTTAAACCCTCTCTCCAAACGCAGAGCCGGGCGCCAGAGGACGCGAGACGAGCTCCAGCCACCCTTAGGATTGACCTGGGGGTGGTGGTCTTCGTGGGTCTGCCCGCCACCCGATCAGCACCAGGTCCGAGAGGCAGCGTACGTGTTCCCACGCGCGCTTCTCTACCGTGTGACCGTCCCGCCCTCAGAGGGGCAGTAAAATTAGTGGTTGTCTATTTGTGTAGTGACCTGCCGTTTCATACGGCGGGCCGAAACCTCGGCCGGGTCGCGATTGCATGTGAAAGCGATTCGCGCGACTCCGCCGATTGCGATTATGTCGAGGAACACCGTGGTAGGTTTAGTCGATATTACCGGGATGTCACTCACCATCTTTCTCCAGTGAGTCCGACATAACCTCTCCGTCGCCCCGCGGAGAGGTATACGTAAAAGCATTAAACCAAGTTAAAAAACATATATATATTGTTGGTAGAAACTAATTGGTCGGGTCAACTGTCACGATATTCATTGAGTCCGTCTCGTCAGTTTGAGAAGGATTGACACTCGCTAATTCTGCGTCTGTGTTATTATTAATGGTCATGGTAAATGGTAGGTAGAGCTATTTTTTTGTACTTGCGATACGTAATCTTAATATGGACCTTCCCGGAATCCCGGGATTTGAAATATATATTATTAAATAAGTTAGAAATTACTTTGTTAAAAGCTATTCATGTTTTAGGGAATTATGAACGAACACATATCCCGCTCCAACCCTCCGATGGGTAAGTATATAAAGTATAAGGCGGACACATTCCAGGATAATGAAATTAAAAACTATAATTATTTTATTTTAATTTTCTGTAACAATTTTGTATAGACATGTATCAATAGCCGATACAAACTAATTCTAACATTCTACAAGATCATGTTACCTTACAAAATGTTTGTTCCTTCAATATTAAAGATATGTTAGAATGGAAAAACTATTTGTAACATTTACAATTAAATCGGTACTAAGATATACTTAAATAAATAAAATTTTCTTCAGACCCGTCTTTCAGTCAAGCTGCAGACTAAAAATATTTCAATATGAATATATACTTTAATATGAATATGCCAACGTGTATTTAAATTAGAATAGCATAGAAAAACGTTTATTCTGACGACACACAAGAAATATAGCTAATACACTGGGATATACTGGCAACAAGAACAAATGCACAAACTAAGTTGATGTCTATCAAACTAGTTTGTTGTTGGGTCTCCGATACCCTCATTCACTCGACGAAATACAACGCAAGCGCTATTTCACGTCGGTTTTTGTGAGGCAGTGGTGTCACTCCGGTTGAGCCGGCCCATTCGTGCCGAAGCGTGGCTCTCCCACGGTAAATCATCATCATCGTTATCGTCTAAATTGACAGCTAAAGATTCTATGCTTTTGTGATAATTTTGACTCTGGATAGTGCATCGGCGCTAGTGTTATGCTTACACCTTTTATAAACAACTTAATAATCATTTTCTGCTAAATTTAATTTCCAACGGGTTCATTTTGAATTGGAGTCTTTTAAAGACATTACCCATGTTCAGGGTCTATGGTCTGTGTAAATTGTAAATTTGCAACCATACAGATAGTGTCCAAAATATTTGATAGTCCTAAACTATGCCTAATGACTCCTTTTCGATAGTCGAATAACGGGTCTCGGTTTCTGACAATGTTTTTGAGGCAAAGGCAACTGGTTTATCTGAACCAACATTGCCTTGCGATAAGACTGCACCTACCGCAAAATTGGATGCATCTGTCGTTAAAATGAATGTTTGGTCAAAGTCTGGGTATTGGAGGATTGATGCATTTGTCAGTATTTGTTTACATTTGTTAACTGCATCTAAAAATTCATGGCATGGCAAGACGTTAAAGGTTTTGTTAGCTGTGTAAAGTCTTCGATGAACTTTCGATAATAACGGTCTAGTAGAGTCCTAAAAATGCCTTTATGTCTTTTTACGTTTGGGGAATAGGGAAATTTAAAACTGCTTTGATCTTGTCTTTGTTGTGTTGTAGTCCTTGGTCAGTTAATTCATGTCCTAAAAAGTTAACATTTTTTTGTAAGAATTCTGACTTACCTAACCACTTGAAGCACTAAAATACTAGTTTTAGTTTCTCGTTATAGCTTTGCAATGAAGTTGCTGCAATGATAACGTCGTCTAAATTCGTAAAATCGTTCCCTGTGAGTATATGGTTCATAAGACGTTGAAAAGTACTCGTCGCGTTCCTTAGTCCGAAGGGCATTTTCAAGAACTCATAATGACCAGTGGTGAATACGGACTTTTGTACGTCATTAGAGTGCATTTCTAACTGATGGTATCCACTAGCTAAATCTAGGGTAATATTTCGCGCACCCTACCCTGTCAAGGATGCCGTTAATATTAGGTAAAGAGTACTTGTCTTCAATAATTCTGTCATTAAGTCGTGTGTAGTCTATAACAAGTCTCTATTTAACCTTTCCCGAAGCATCTGGCTTTTTTGGAACAATGTGAACAGGGCATGTCCAGGGTAAAATATTCTCTCTAATAATACCTTGTTTTAGCTAGATATCTACTTGTTTTTGAATCTCTATACGCTGCCGAGGAGCTTGTCTATAGCTTCTAACGAATATCGGAGTATCATCGGTTAATTTTAGTTCGTGCTTGACAGTGTGAGTAAAAGATAAAGGATTTTCTCAGAATAAAATATATCACGATACTGGTAACAAATTTTGGTAATTTCGCATTTTTCCTCTTCATTCATGTGACTGGTTCGTATTTTCTTTAAGTTTTCACATATTTCTTTGTCTATGTCGGTCTTAGTTACAAAATTAATTATTTTATAAGCTTTATTAATTTTAATTAACTTTGACGGTAACGGCTCAAAGTGTAAAGGGTAGTTATTACTAACTATTTGTTGTTTATGGGTGTACTTGTAGGACGTCTATACGTCCCAAATGTCCCGTTTTTTACTGTTACTAATGCGGCAGGTGACTTAAGTCCTTTAGACCAATTGAAGTCATCGCAAATATAGTTACCGTCCATATAATTTATTTCCACTGTAATAAATTTCTCACAATTTGGTTCAATTTTAACATTTTTAATGGTGTAATCAAAATAAATTCGGTATTGTAAGTACGAAGTACCTTATTTTTCAAATCTATACAACCTAATTCTTTCAACAAGTCCATACCGATAAGGCCCTTATACTTAGTGTCAAAATCGAATATTAAAAATATAAGTATCGTTCACTCTTAGCCGAAGAGTTCTATTCGTAGCAGTGTCGTGATCCTACCGACTGTGCCAATTAAGTAACTTACGGCGAACGAGATAATTATTATTAAAAAATATTTATTTAGTTAAAACAATGTTTATTGATTTAAATATTCTACAAGACTAAATTACAATTATAATATTTCATTTAACATAACTTATTACTACATCTTCAATTGTGCAGTTTACGCAATGTCGCACAGCGCATCCGCTGCATAGTCAGCAATGACGTACATTAGGCGATTGCCTAACTCATGGCACTAATAGACACGAACCTGCTTCTGAACCTCTATCAGATATTGCAGTTGTACCTACTAATATTCTTTAGAGCACATGAGAAGAAATCCGGGACCAGTCGTCCCCTTATAGAACATACTATTAACTGTAGATGAATAATTCCAGAACAAGACACAAACCATCTGCAAGAGCGTTACTTGAGATGTCGTTCCTTGGAATCGACATCTTAATTTACGCTCAGTTCCGATAATACTTAATTTATAAATTTAGGACAGGCTGGCGTCTAAAAAGCTCGATGCGCTCAACAGAGTGAAGCAGCACTTCACTGCGGAGCAAAGTCACAAATTCGGTGGCATATAGCACTTTGGTTGCATAGTAGAAAAACATTAACGTGTTAGCCGCTCAGATATTTATCTTGTACATCAGTCAACTTATAGGCAACACAATACAGTAAGCATACGGTAGTGATGAAACTTAATTAATTATTTGACCTGTTTTCAGATGAATAATGTAAACTACGAAAAAGAACCGGCCGAGGGAAGCACGGGCCGGTGTCCCGTTCAGTTGCAACGAGAGACACCCACCGGACTCATCGACGGCACGTGCGGCAGCGAGGCGCCGCCCAACTACGCGGGACTCTGCAAGTGAGTAGCGCCGCGCGACCACACGGTTACAATACTTTGTACATGTGCCAACTGCACTCATGTCTACATGTTGAGAATAATATATTCTTAATAAAACCCGCTGTACCCGCTGTAGGCTGATTCATTTAACCATTCTCTAATATTATTTTAATTTCGATCATATGGTAGCAAGTATTATATATGGCATAGGTATCTATATTTAGGTATGCAGATACCATGCACATCTCTTCTGAAACAATACGTATAATTTACTAAGGCCAAACATAGGGATGTTACATTATGTGTAGTAGAAAAAGTACTCTGTGTACCTATATAAGTAGTAGACCGAGAGCAGCTAGTCAGGGCAAAAAGCGAGAGTGGCTTCGACAATATAGTTATATCGAATGAGGTAGGAGTGTGAAGGTGGAGGGTGGAGGCGAGCGCGGCGGTGAGTGACGCGTGTGCTTGCAGGAACCACTATCTGGAATACCTGAGTCGGTTGGTCCGGCGCGGGGGCATGGACCCGCTGCCCGTGCTGGGCGTGGACGACCTGGAGACGCTGGTGCGGCGCGCCGGCCTGCGTCCGCCGCCGCGGCCCTACGGCTCGCTCGACGGCCTCTACAAGCGAGGGCTTATCGAGGTGTGTTGACGCGCGTGTACTTGCAGGGGCCACTACGTGGAGTACCTGGCGGGGATGGCGCGCGGGCTCGACCCCATCCCCATCATGGACGTGGCGGAGCTCGTGGCCGAGCTGCGCCGGCGCGCGCTCCCGCTCCCCGAACGCGGGCCCTGGGACACTGACCCCATCTATGCCGGGATGTGTGCCGAGGTACACCCAACGACTTGCATCACTAACTCTCATTCACGTCACCAAAGCCGACTACGCGACTGGGTTATGGCGATACCTACATCACGACGATTGTCTACAGGCTCGTGGCCTATCGTTCCTAACTATTATTCGAGACTCAATCTTTATCACATTGCCTAGATAATATGTCCCTTCAATTTAATAGTCAATTTCGGTTTAAAAATAATTCTTGAACTTACAAAAAACTCTTCGAGCGCTATCTACTTCATAGATTGGTCGAAACCAGTACGCTCCTTACTTGATGTCATCTTCAAATGACTTTATTGACCCAGCTCAATTTAAACTAGCTAAAGACTACCAAATAAATGGACTAAATAGCTAAAATGTATGCATACAAATTTAGTAACTACCAAATAATGCATGTTACCTTCAAAGTTGAAATGTATCTAGTCTCTGAATAACGAAAGTACACATTCATACCAGCTAAAAAGTCAAATCTTTTAATCGATCTGATTGAAAGTCTGTTTGTTTGAAAAGTCAACTTTCGTAGATGTCTAACCAGAGGGCTATGGCTATGTTATTGCACCCGGTTGATGATTACCTGGCTACAAGTCTATAACAATTTTGGTATATATTTATTATTGCTTGCTTTAACGGTATTGAAATCTGCATGTCTAAGAGTCCTTAATAATGTTTTCAAAGATATGTGAAATCTGCCAACCCGCAATGGGCTTGCGTGGTGGATTATGGCCTAACCCTTCTTACACAGAGAAAGGCCCGTGTGATGTATCTTTATCAAATACAGTATAGCGAGCCATAAATTAACTTAAAAGGCGCTCATATGTATTATGTAAGACCATATATGTCCTTGAAATGTAACATAGTTTACCAACTAGTTTCTGGTTAGTCTACTACAGATGGGTCGATGAGGTAATTTGTCGTGACGTTGACGTGACAGCGCACCGCCTGGACGCGGCACCGCACGCGGACCTAACTGCTCGCTCGATAACGCATTGATCTTCCTTACAGTCAATGAGACAATATTATGTTGGTGTACCATGTTCTTCAGATGAATACTTACTAGAATCTAGCCAATTGTATTAATATTGACTATATAGGTAATAATATAAATAATCGCAAGCTTCACTCTTCATTCAGGGTCACTGTTCATTATCAGCTGTTAGTAACGTACTAATTAATTGTTACAGATAGTTAGAGAGAAGATTCCGCTGGATTAAATGAATCACTCAAGGTGGCAACAAATCGCGTCGGTCGCTTCAGAATATTATAAATTAACATTGAGACCATACCTATTATTATTTATATAACTTAATTAACTTATTAATAAAATACTATAATTTGAATTCATAATTGATTGTATTTCATTTATAAAAATATATCATCGACGAGCAAAATGTTCGTTCATGTGTCGCTTATCCCGTTGTATATAGTGTCTAGTGGAGCGTATGCGACTCTCCAGCGAGTCGGGCAGCGCCCGCGCGTGCGGCGCCGCGGGCCCGCGCCGGGCCGCGCCCGCCTCGCCCGCGGCGCCCGCCTCGCCCGCGCCGCCCGCCTCGCCCGCCTCGCCCGCGGCACGCCTGCCGCGCTCGATCTCGCGCGCGGCGCCCGCTGCAGCCATCTCTGCTAAACGAGCAGCTTTCTCCTGCACACTTAGACCACCGCGTCTTGTATTATCTTTCTCGTCCGAGTCTTTCTTACGTATGCCGCGTTCTGTAGAAGGAGATCTTCTGTGCGATCCATATTTGGTGGAGGACTCTTTTTCGTCATAATATCGGTAACTTCTAGATGATGATGATTCGTAATCATTTCTTTTGGTACTCGAATGATCTCTTTTGTGATATTTTGTTGCGACCGGACTCTCCGAACGTCGTGGTCCCTCAGAGCTCCTTCTTTTCCTCGAAGCCTCATGGTTTTTGTAACTACGGTGTAGCAAATCTTTTTTTTCGCTCGTGTGCTCTTCTTTGGGACTTTTTCTATTCTTGTCCGTCGAACAGTCCGATTCAGTGGAATGTTTGCGCTTTTTCTTTTTCTTTGACTTTTTTTTATCTCGCTTATTCTTCTTCTTTTTAGATCTTTCGTGTTCAGAATCAGATGACGAATCGTCAGAGTCCAACAAAGTTGCTAGATCTATACCTTTTTGTCCTCCTAAGGCATTGAGTTTTTCGGCGAGTAGATCGTCTAGCTTCTTATCCTTCTTTTTAGGTTTATTTTTTGCTTTAGTTTCCTTCCTTTGATCCTATAAAAGAAAATAAATCTTATGAATTTTTCGTGATAAGCAGAAACTGAAGTAGTAAATGCCTATCGTAGCATATCGATCAAAGTGGATAAAATGACCTAGTTAAAACAAGTTTAACACCGAAAGTGCTCACTTGTTCTTTCCTCAACAACTCGGTGAGTTTGCGGCGCTGCAGCGGGTTGTTCAGGAGCGCGGCGCGCGCGGCGCGCTCTCTCTCTTTGATCAGCAGTAAAGGATCCTCGCGAATTTTGCGAGACATATCGACTTGTGTATCTCCAGCTGCCGTCAGCATGCTGGATCCGACCACTCTTCTTGAGACTGCGGGGATGCTATCTTGTTCCACATGTTCTGTTTGTGCAGAACTTTTGTCCAAGGCTTTGCCGAGTAGATAGGCTTCTTGTTCAACTTTCTTGTCAGGTTTCTGAGAACAATGACCTATTATTCCATTCATTTATTTAATTAACTGCACATAATAGAGCAATAACTACTACTTACGTCTATAGTAAAAACAGTTAAATGTCAACATCGAAAGGTTTTACCTAATTCTTTGCTTAATGGTAAAAAATTGATGCAATGTGCAGATTAAACCATGGGGTAGGTAGGTTAAACATAGCCCTGCCCTAATAAAGATGAGTGTAAAATGTGAATCATTATTATATTGATTGAGGCAAGAAAGGACTTCTGTTTATGGATTAATTATTTAGCAGCTGTGCAGCCAAAACAAGTTTCATTAAACTAATTTATATCACCTTAATCCTACTAATATTATAAAAGTGAGTTTGTGAAAATGGATGTATGATGGATGTATGGATGTGTGTTACTCTTTCACGCAAAAATTACTGAATCGATTGCGATGAAACTTTGTATGTAGATAGTTGGAGACCTGGATTACCACATGGGCTACTTTTTATCCCGATATTCCCACGTCATCGGGATTTATGCGGGTGAAATCGTGGGGCGCAACTAGTGTAAAATAATATTTACTACTGGTTTCAGGGAGAAAGATAAGCTTAATCAATTATTTTAGTACAGGGCTTGCCTTAACAAATTAGCAACAACCAATCAAATTACTTGACAGACGTTTAATTTTGATATATTGTTGAGTAACCTTTCAGCAACCACATGTTAGTGAATGCAGCTGTTACAAAATGTTTGATACCAGCTGTTACACCACAGGACACCCTCACAGTGCCACAGTAACTATATTTGAAATTGCTTATTATAAATTATTATTTGTTTTATTTTTATTGCTAATGATGGGAGAGCATGTGTGACTGAGTTTTAACTCAGTCACACATGCTCTATGTGTGACTGAGTTTTTATGATATTACAGAAGCAATTTCAAGTAAACCACATAAGTGGCAAGCAAGCACACAGTTTGGTATTTTTATTTATTTGGAACTAAAATCAAAATAAGACTAACTTAAGTAACATATTTTCAAGCAAATTATAACCTACACCATTGTCCATGGATAAATGTTAAGCAGATAGCAGTATTAGGGCTGTCACAATGCCATTATCTTAGGTGGTAACATTCAAATGATGCCCGAGAGAAAATATAGTAGGAAAGTACCAAATGGTTCATTATACCTTCATGCTGTCACTTACTAAATATGACAGTGGATAATGCCACTGTATGTTATAACCAAGAAAGTACCAATTAAAAAAAAATACAACTCGTTTTATATTACAATTTGCCCTGATTGTTTTACTATACTTCTAATAGTAGAAGTTACCTACATTTATTTTCTGCAAGCCAGTTTAATGGATCACCAAGGCACTGGAGTTAATGGTGATCCAACAATAGAAACCAAATTAATATAAACTTTAATATCAAGTTTTTAGTCAATTATTTAAGAAAACTTATCTCCATTCAGCATTCAACAGCTAATGAATAACATAATGTAAATACTTGACAGCTTGTCCAATGTTACCAAAAAAGATGGATTAGTACAAAGGTGGTCTCAAGTAACAGTGACGTCAGTGTGTAGTGTGTAAACATTTCTACAACATTTACAATGCCATAGAGCATAACTCCAGTTCAGGTTGCATTTTACTACAAGTAACAAAGCCTAATATATATTTAATTTGCAACATATTAATTATGGCTGGATATGGACCAATAAGCAACCACTAGATATAATTATTGTGCTAATTTTGAGTTTCAAATAAAGAATTTAAAGTTGAAAGCAATTCATTTTATTTCGTCAATTATATTACTCAGCCAAGCTTATCTATGGCATATCTATCACAGCCACAAAATCTTTTTTAAAATAATCGCCCAACCATAAAGGTTTACCATGCCTGCCGTCAAGGAATGATTTTTAATAGTCAACAATTAATAGGCAGAATGGTGCTAATACCTAATACCACCGTGTGACGGTGAGTGAGTAATACATACTATTTTTATTATTTTTATTAATGATTGCTGCTCCCCTTGCATGACTGGAAACATGATGTTATACAGCCTGTTACTTCTGAATAAAATAGCTTACTAATGGTGAAAGAAAATAAAGAAATGATTCCACTTTTTATCATTAATTGACAACATGACACTTGTACATATAAAAAGTCCTACATTTTGTTCTGGTTACTAGTAATGTTTACTCATAAACAACCTATGTAACTTATAACATGGCCCTTGGCCCTTAACTTGGACTACGAATTTTATATATATACATTGAATGTATACATACGTCATACATCCATGCCAGGCGGCTGTCACCAGCAGAGCAACTGCTGTGCTTGTTCATGATATCGTTAAGTTCAGCGCGGTCTCGTTCCTCGGCGCGTTCTCGCTGCAACTCTAACATTCGCTTTTGTTCTTCTGCTGCCGCTTGTTCCGCCTTCCAAACACGTTCCTGATTTTTCATAGTGTTTGGGTGCCATGACTTCTTCGAATTCTGAAATGATCACAAATAAATTGATCTCAAGTATGTACTAAAATTATAGTTATATTTAAAATAAGTTCCAAATTAGGGCAATACTAAAATAAGCAGCATTTATAAAACAGAGAGACATCTTACCAAATCTCCACCTCCCATTATGAGCTAAATCCTTAATTAACTTTAGTTAACCATTTGCAATAGTTTATAACAAACTAGGTGTGAATAACTACTACGATATGATATTGGTTATACACAGACACAGTATTAAGTTACGTTGGATAAGTAAGTGTTATCCTTCCTTAATCCCTTCAAGAGAAATTGAGAAAACAACACAAACGAAAAGAATGTCACAATCATTGATTGAGTACGTCAATGTCACACAGATTGACAGTTAGGGATGCACTATATCGATATAGTTTTAGTCGATAAACAGAAATAAAGTTACATCAGATAAACTAAAAAAAAAATTGTTTTCATTCTTAATTGGGCTCTGGCCATATACATTGTAGAGTACTTCCTTTAGAACGAATAATAATAAGGTCATTCTAATCATTCTAGATAATGTAAATAATTTTTACACTGGTAGCTACTATAATGGCTAATTTCAATTATTATCTAAAATCAGGTCATCGCCACGATAAATGCTTGTTTGCTTCCAATGCTTCAAAAAATTTCATAGCATCTGTGTCTGTGCTAAGCTTTTTACAAAATGTCAGTTATCATGCATTTGATGTAAAATGGACCATGTATAACTTTTAGTTACTGTCAAAAGACCTTGCTTCAAAGTGCCTGAATGCATCATTATGATATTATTTGACGAAGTTAAATATTTTCGTTGGAGCAATAAATTATAATTAGAGCTTTGCTCCTCTTGAATAGCATCTGATGCTTCATAGACAAATAAAATTGTACAACCATAGAGTAAATAATATGTTGTTAAAATAGTTTTATACCTTTTATCTATACCGAGTTAGTTAGTGTTTACAGAAAATATCCAAATTATCAAGTCTTGATATTAATTCGATACGAACTCATTGAATGAATATTTAATAAATTTAACTTCGTCCTACATACTAATTAAATGTACGATCTCAATTATATTATACACTATACTCCATTTAGTTACGTACTTATCTAAAGGTAAACAATCTTGATGCCTCTTAATCTAAAAACTCAGTTTAAAAATAAAATGCTGCTAAAGATCAATGTGAATACAACAATAACGATTACTAAATCAATTAAACCGTTAGTTTAAGCAGTAGTTTATTTGTTTAATATCGATGGCCTATTGGCGATGCAAAGATTCTAACAACAGTCAACAAGTGTCAAAATTAAGAAGCTGTCTAAGAACGACACTGACAGTTTCCGATACAATTTACGTCGAAGAAAAAGGAGATGTTGCATTTTTGTATAGGACTCCGGCTATAACTTGTATATACTCAGGAAACCTGGGAAATGTACCCCTAAATACATTTAGTTAAGCAATTTATTATAAATTTCTAGTATTTTCGTTGCGCAAAATAAAATATAAAATGTTTGACGTTTGTCGTGCGGACTATCGATGACAAGGTGGTAGATGACATTTATACATAATCTAGAATGTTAGAATTGTCAGAAGTAAAAGAACTCTTGCTGGAATAATATTCACAAAAGAATTGATAATTCTTATAAAAATGCAAGGAAAACGTATGAATTCAGGCAAGTGTATTATGAAACAATATGACATTGACAGTTAATGTCAAACATAAACAAAATGTTTCGTTCCGGAGTGCACCCTGAAAATTCAATATTATATTATATGAATATATTTCTTATGTTGATTGTTTGTTGAAAAGATGTTTATGATAGTTAAAATAATTAAATGATACTCTAAAACATATTTATTGTTGACATATATATTTATATATTATTTACATTATTATATAGTACCTACTTTCGTACAGTTTTCGATATGATTTATGAACGCATACAAAATTATATGACCGAGAACCACCACCATATTGAATATAATGGCAATAATATAAAATCTATTATTTTTAAGCGCAAATGTAATTCGACTTAAATGCCGGAAATAATCTTTTTCCCGATTGCTGGTATATTTTGCTATTATTTGGCTGATAGTACATTTCATAGCCGAAAATGAAACATCTCCTTTATTTATTAAATATAAATCAGATTTATGTGGTTTCTTGCTGGACGAAACAATAATTATGTTGTCTATAGTCGATGTAATTAAAGCGTCTGCAGGATACACAAAACCAATGCGTTCTGGAGAAGAATTATTACAGAGTGGAATGGTGATTTCTGTAGGAAAAAAAGAAAATAAGAATAACATAATTCATGTACATGCACTGGTACTGCGCACGTCGGGATTAGATTCCAAACATCCAGCCATTATAAAACTGTGGATAGATGTATCTCAAGAAAAACAAAATTTCGTATTTCTACTTTTATTAGCAACAGGTTTCTGTATGTAATCGTGGTCCATCTGATTATGACTAAACTTATTAACCTCAACTTTAAATAGTAGTGTCGTTCTTAGACAACTTCTAAATTTCGCCGCTAGAGGCGCGCGGATAATCTTTGCATCGCCAATAGTAAAAACCTCGTAACTGCGAAATACGTAACTTTCAGGATGCACAAAAAACTGCGCCCTGTTAAATTTCGTTCCTACAGAAAACCAAATCAGACCTTTATTATCATGTAATTTAAATGTGCTTCTACGAGTTTTATTTAAATATTTAAAATTATTAAATTAAAATATTCTTATTGTATTTTTTTTGACGCGCCATCGCGAGTTTATCACACCAAACTGACTCAAACGAGTAGTTACAAGTTTACCTACAATTTAATTTGCCGATCTTTAGTGTCAAACTGCTTAAAGTAAATAACTAAGTAACTTGATATATAAGTTAAACTTGTAATTTTGTAATAATGAGATGCATTATTACAAAATTAGAAGTTTTAATCCCTGCTATAACAATAAATTTATTCATTTTAAAACACTTATGCACCCGTTGTGGTGGTGATAATTGTAATGCCCTATTAATTAAATATTTAAATCGCACTTTCACGTCATCACAGTATCGTCGGACGAACTAAGCATTCGCCCGACGATACTGTTTTGATTGACTGACGGCCGGCGAAAAACAATAATGGCAAAGAAACGTGCGTCAGTGTGTGTAAGCACAACGTCGTCGCCGCACGCACTAGTGCACCGTGATTGGTCGACACCACGATACAGTCCTTTTCCAACAATTCTCTATTTTGTATGTAACGTAGTTATGCGTATATAGGGTATCTAACTTGATGTTTAGCCGTGTATACTTAATAAATACCTAAGTAGCGCAGTAGATAACATATGCTTTGACTGTTTTGCTGGAGATTTTGTTGATATTATTTTGGATTACAATGCACTGAAAGCCATGACTTAAAATTAAATCACATTTCTATTCCTAAAATAACCGTGGTTCAAGAAAATAAAACAAAAAAAGAATAAAAAATTCTAAACACGAGCAGAGACACATACTACTTATATGTCTGTGAAACACAAGTAAGTACCTAGGTACACACAGTGATGCATCAACCTAGACTGTTTGGACATTGAACTATTAGAAGTTGAACGCTGCGAATCGTGCGAGAGAGTGCGTTATATTTTTGTTACACTCTATCCTTACCATTACATCGACACCACTATGCACTGTCCCTTTCTGACAATTCTCTATTTTGTATGTAGCGTAGTTATGCATATATAGGATGTCTAACTTGATGTGTAGCCGTGTGTACAGTTAATAATGAGAAAATTGTCTAGATCAAATTTTGACGTCCATTATTATGAAAGTGAGAAATCTACTGTACTTATAGTATTATTGTCCGAGCATAACAGAAAACCGACCCAATTGGGTCATTTCTGTCTTTTTTGCTAGTTACATAATATTATTAACTGCATTTTTTATATACAAGATGTCCGGTAATTAATGGATAACCTTGAAATGTCTTATAGTAGAACTGATGGCCTTTCAGAAAAAAATATGAAAAAGTCTATCCCAGTTACTACCTGAGATATGATGTTTTTTTAATTACCATATTTATCTTTCTTGTACACTACGAAATGTAATGAAATGAATGTAATGAATGAAATCCATCGGTTTTTTGTTGTTTTATTATTAAACACTAATTATGAAAATAGATTAATAGAGTTAAAAGTATGACTAGCTATTGGACTATTTATTTAATATTTTTTTCTGTACGGCCGTCAGTTCTACTGTAAGACATTTCAAGGTTATCCATTAATTACCGGACACTGTATACCTACTACCATTGGACGAACTACCGTTTTCGAACGAGGTCTTGGCGAAAGTACGTAAGTAAGTACGGTCAGGTGCAAAAGTCGAGAAGCAATTTTAAAAAGCGATAGAATCAAAACAAGTTATAGTTACGACCTTTTTCAATAAAATCATTGCACACATACACATAAATTTGCGATCTAAAATGTAACGCTTGTTGGTTCGATCCCCAGCAAGTGATAATCGTTTGGTATTTTTTTGCGTAAATTAGAAATATCGATGATTTGTTACTTTACTTTAAGACTTATTTAAACCGCAGTTATTCAAAAAATGAGGGTGAATTTAAAAAATATATTTATTTCTCACTTGAATAGAATTATGTAATTTTGTTGGTTGGTGTTGCAATATTTTTTAAATATTTTAATTGTAAGTCTACATTTAAAATGCAATGTTATATAAATATTGAATCCAGGGCAAATATAATATGGCAAAATTTTTGTATGGAACAGTACTGGACGTGTGCGGACTTGGACCTATTACCGCAAGGTACGTACACATATAAGCGATGCACACGGCTGCCAGCGCTGGCTCGATCATTGCGTAGTGACCGAAGCCGCGAGGCGTATAATTGTTAGGGCCAGTGCATTGTATGAAACGTATTGGTCCGATCACATGCCAATACAGTTGGAATGTAACTTTAATATTATAAGACCTACTGTCGTTATAACGAATCCTTGTACCTACTAATAATGTTATTTGGGGTGAACGAGCCGCTAGTAACAACGAACAATCAATTTCAAATCAATTTCAATCCGTAACAACGAACGTCAAATGTTATTCTCTAATTAATCAGCTGTAGAGAATCGGCCGTCTTGGCGTTATAGTACTGTTATAGTAGGGATCTGGCCTCTATAACTTTATAGTAAGCTTATGGAGCGATTTAGTGCTAAAATGCTTTTATGAATAACACTTTTCGTCGATCTTACTATAGCGAGCCTTTAAACGTGTGATAACTTTTTATGAATAAGACCGAAAGAATTATGTCATGCTAAGCTGAGAGAAATTTATTATCCTATAGAAATTCAGAAGTGCTCAGAGGGTTTCTGTAATGACTGTAGCCACGGAGAAGTATTGAACAAAATGTACAAAAATATCGTTTGTATACTTTCGGAGGGTGCCCAATGTACTGGCCATAAAAAGGGGTAGAAAGCATAAACATGTAGTTGGCTGGAATAAATATGTTAAACAAGCTCACAGGGAGGCAAGGCTTGCATTTCATTGCTGGGTTATGTCTTGGTAGCCAAAATCGGGAATTGTTTTTAGCAAGGTGTGTGAGACTAGAAGAGTATTTAAATCAAAATTAAAATGGTGTCAGTCTAACATAGCAGAGCATCATAGAAATAAAGACTTTTCTAGGTTCTGGAAGAGTATCAACGGATTGCAGCTGAGGCCTAGCATCCCCGTTAGTGTAGCGGGGTGTAACGAACCTGCTGATATAGCAAAGGACAATAAACACATATGTATGAAATTCCGTCTAAAGTTGTTGCACAATAATTCTGTATTTATTATAGACTATGCTTTATATATTATCAAATAGTACTGTTAATTTTCCCACAAAAACCCGGGTTTTTAAGTAATTAGACAAAAACTAAGATAACCTACAAATTATGTTTAACCTACTTGCAACTTAAAACCAAAGATTACTCATGTACAAAAAAAAACAATGTTAGTTAAAAACAAAACATAATATTCATAACTATTATCTTTTCATAAGTAACTTTTGATGTGAAGACATCGAAATAAAACAACAACTTTAGTTAGATAGAGGTTATTTATTAGCATTATCTTAGGTCTATACACAAATAAATAAGGTGGTAATAATGAATATAACTGACAGACTTTTCATTTAGTTATTATTTAATCTATGGACAAGTATATATATAGATGCCCATGAAAAATCAGCAGGAATATCATTATGTTTGGTACCAATTATCTTTATTATTCCTCATACTCAATAAAATAATTGTCTAAATACGAAGCTGGAGCAGTTATATTATATCATTATAGTGCCCCCAGCTCAAGAACCAAACTATCGTCATTACATGAGCGCAACAACCTACAGTTCTTTTTCAAACCAGGCAGCTGCATGAGTAGCCAACTATTGCATCTAATGTATTAGCCACAGCATCATCTTTGCTACTTAATAAATATGTAAAATAGGTGCAACTACTTATATGTCTCTATTTAATTCTGCCTCTCAAGAGGTAGTAATTTTGTCCCAAAATCAAAGGTCATATGATATCATCATATCATCCTCAACCTCATGATTCACTTCCACATAATAAGTAGCAGTTCCCTGATAGGTGAACTGGTACTTTTTATGGTGGTGGTACAGGTACATTATAATCTTCACTTGTGCCCACATCTGGCAGAATGGGGCGATTGATATCATGTTGATCTTGAAGTCTCACTTCTCTATAAGCTGCCATCCAACAAGCACCATACTCTTTCTGATCTTGAAACCTAAAAAAGAAAAATTAACACACATGTATTCAGTATAATTGATTAGAATAAAATATTAAAATAGTATGTAATATCAGCACCTATTCAATATTATTATAATTTTTAGTGAGAAAACTATGAGTGTTCATTTCAGTTCAGTCCAGTGTATAGATTATTACTGCTCAAAAGAGCAGCGATAGCTCAGTGGGGAGACCAACAGACTGCAATGTAGAGGGTCTCGGGTTCGAACCCACGTCGCGCACCTCTGACTTTCGTAAGTTATATGACTTTTCGAAATTATGTGCATATTGATTGACAATTATCGCCTGCTCCGTGCCTCGGAGAGCACGTTAAGCCGTCGGTCCCGACTCCCATTAACATCTATGGCAGTCGTTATTGGGGAAGTCGACACAAAAGATCCCACTGGGTCGAAGTGTCGCCGGTCTGTACTGACTGGCCCCCACACAAGATAAGAAATAAGAGATTACTGCTCAATGTCAAATACTTTTATTGGAAACCCAATACAATAGCTGGCTTTGATGCATTGGCAATCTTACTCACTCTCAGGAACACAACATAGTTGTTTTGCTGCAGTTTTCTGCAAGGTAAAGTTCCCCAAGAATGAAAACTATCATTATAGAAATATATATAAGTAAATATATATTTACCAAGTGCAGCGGAAAATTTCTTAATATTATGTTCCTTTCTTGGCAGTCAGATCTCACAGTATATGTTCTTGATGCAAGTGAAATAAACAGTCCACAAGAAAAAAGTACATTTTCTGATGAAAGCTGAAATAAAAATATAACATTTTTATATTCTGCTATATTTTCTAGACATACTTAACTCAGGCTATACACCAATAAAGTAATATAAGTATATAGCTGTGCCCTGCTGTGTCACCCACATATAAACCATACCCTATACTAAACTACTATACCTCATGAATCCAGCTATCATAAACGAAAAGATTTTCAGAAAATACCCAGTAGTTTCAGAGATTAGAGTGATTAAACAAAGAAACAGAAAAACCTTTCCACTTTATTATATTAGTACTATAGACATAGGTTGGTGTACAGTATTTTACAATGCTGTATTTGTCACATTTCAGTTTTACATGTACATCCTACTTCATTACTTTAAGATTTAGCAACATTCAATTGATCAATCGATAGCGAAATCATTCAGACTTTAATGAGATGGCGCTCTGACCACAAAATAGTACATAATGTATGATTGATTAACAATTTACTCACTAATATAAGATACGTAATAAATATGTAATTTACATTTCTTCACTAATCATAATAACTTGTGTTATAGTATCATAGGACGTTAGTTAGCTAGTCAAAAGTACAGGATGCTAGCATGTCTGATAATCAAGAAATAATAAAATGAAACTTACCTCAGTAGGAGTTATCCAAGATCGTAATATGGTAATCATTGTCGTAGACGCTTGTTGTAAAGAATGCTCCTGGTGATTTCTGGGTATCAAAAGCGAGCAATTGACATATCTGATATCGGCTTCTCCGCATTACCACCGGTATTGGTTGCTCAGGATCAAGCATCGACATGATTACAGGTAGACTCGACAGTTCATAAAACAACACAAAACGCCTTGGCGTAAGTTATATGAAACACACGCTAAGTTATTTAAAACAAACACTCAAACGTAGTTCCGTAAGTATTACTATATAAGTGTAGAGATTATCGCAGTGACTTTTCTCAATCACTCAACAGTTCAACACAAATAAACACTAATAAACAGTAATAGCCGCCACCGGCCGCAGGCGCCGGTTGTCATCTGGCTTAACAATCTGCGTGAGACGGAACACAAAAATAATAATAATAATTATTATTATTATAGCAAAACCATAAAATATTAATTAAATAGATAGGTAAATTGTAAAACGTAATTATATTACAAGTTATTTATCTATTTATGAATTTCATATCATTCTTGTGATACTTTTTTCTAAAGCCTTATATTTATTTTTATTCGTACAAATGAAGAGAACGGAACGTCAATATCAAGACTTTATACGGAAATAATGCGTGGTTTTTGTTAATTGACTGTTTATTTTTAAGTCATAATTCCGGATACAAAAATAAAATTCCTGACGCGAAAAGGTTGTAAAAAATAAGAAAATAATTTCTATATTGATTTCATTTTGCAACATGAAACATTGATAGACCACTTTTGTTCATTCTCCTTTGTTTGTAAGGCAATTTAAAGTAGTATCTCATCAAACTGCTTTATCCCGTGTGGTCGATTCTGAAATGTTTACGGGGTTGAATGTTAGATTTTCTGCCAAAGATGTTGATAATATCATTAATAATATGTCAAGAGGGAAATCTCCGGGACACGACCATCTCAGCATCAAGCACTTGCGGAACGCTGGCGTACACCTGCCAAGAGTACTGGCAATGTTCTACACGCTATGTCTAAGTCACTCCTGCCTGGGGAATTAATGAAAACCACAAACACAAATCTTTCCATGCCTTTGATCTGGTGATGTATGGTTTACTTTGGGATAAGTTAGCCAAGAAAACCACGGTGGACAGGGCAATTATATCAATACTGCGTTATTGGTATAATAATCAGACAAATTGTGTTAGGTGGTCGGGGTCAATATCGGATGAGTACAGGCTGGAGTGCGGGGTGAGGCAGGGTGGGCTAACCTTCCCCAGACTTTTTAGCCTGTATATAAATCAGCTGATTGTTGAGCTTAGCAATGCCTATCTTGGATGTCACGTGGACGGAATATGTCTTAACATCATTAGTTATGCTGATGATATGGTGTTGCTAAGCCCATCATTTAGCGCTATGATGTAACTACTCGACATATGTGAAAGGTATGCGGAGGCTCATGGCCTCAGATATAATGTTGCAAAAAGTGAATTACTTGTATTTAAGGCTGGGAATAAACTTTACACTGATATACCGGAACTTAAGCTTTATGGTAATCCACTAAAAAAAGAGTCACTAGTTTTAAATATCTGGGGCACTGGGTCTCTGATGGCCTTAGAGATGACTTAGTCATCGAGCGTGAGCATAGTGCGCTGGCTGTCCGTTGCAATATGTTGGCCCGTAGATATGCACGATGTACAAAACAAGTAAAGGCGACGCATTTTACAGCGTTCTGCCAATGCTTCTACACGTGCAGTCTATGGGTTAACTACACGCAAAGGACATACAGCGCCCTGCGCGTACAGTACAACAACGCGTTTAGGATGTTGATGGGGCTGCCGCGCTATTGTAGTGCGTCAGGCATGTTTACCGAGGCGGCAGTAGACAATTTCTATGCAATTATGCGAAAACGATGCGCCTTGATCATGCATAGGGTGCGTGGCAGCACCAATAATATATCCTCAGCACGATAGTGGACAGGTAGGATAGATTGTTTGTTATTGGTTGCGGCTTCATAAGCCAAGCATTGTGTAATTTTATTTATGTTTATTTTTATTATATTATGTTAATTGTGTCTTATTAATAATTACTAACACTAGCTTGTAAGTTTTATGTAATACTAACACAATGGATATTAGTCTGAAATAAATTATTATTATTGTTATTATTACTATATCTTAAATTGTTGACGAAACTAGAGTAAACTCTAAGAGTAAGTTATTTTTTAAATATTATGATGGTATTGTGATTTACGATTTCGCTGGGAATCGCTATCTACGATTATGTCATAAGATTTTTGATTTTTATTTCAGGGAAATACTGTAAATCGTTGGATAAAATTATTTGAAGAAGAAGGGAGCTTAAAAAGTCGGGCGGGAAGTGGAAGAACGCTTTTTATTAACTAAACTTAGCGAAGATGAATGGTGAATGCTTATGAATCAAAGGGTAAAATACCGACGACGAAATCGTTGCGAACTATGTGTGCTAATATTGTGATTTCCATATTGCATAGACGTCTTTTGAGCTGTAAACAATGGAGGTCACACTAAACATTAAACAAAGTTGTTTCAAATAGTGCTGGTTGACAATATTAGAATTGAGGTTAAGTTTCAATCCTCTTTTCCTTGTAAAAA
Organism: Catocala nupta; assembly: GCA_963675205.1. Taxonomy (NCBI): domain Eukaryota; kingdom Metazoa; phylum Arthropoda; class Insecta; order Lepidoptera; family Erebidae; genus Catocala; species Catocala nupta. The sequence continues at coordinate 31,096,029 of OY776089.1, read as the reverse complement.
AGAATAATTAAGCTAACTATAACCTCAATTGTCATTATAATTGTAAAATATTATTTGTAAGTAAAATGAATCTAAATAGTAAAGACTAAAGATGTTTTTTTATTATATGGTATTGAAACATTTACGGATAATTCAATAAAAGTTCATTGTCAGCCTGGACATGGCGAAGGCCTTCGATCGAGTCTGGCACAAATGTCTTCTATCTAAGTTACCATCTTACGGACCGCCCAAGGAATTATGCGAATGGGTTGCCAGCTTTTTGTCCGGCAGATGCATTCAAACTGTGGTTGACGGTGATTGCTCTAACCACATGAAGTGTTGTCCCCGACGCTGTTCCTGCTGCATGTCAATGATATGTTGTCAATTGATGGCTCAGTGCTATGCGGATGACAGTACTGGGGATACTTATTACACGGGCCGCGTTAATATCCCTCGGTCCACAGTGGAGAAAAGCCGCGAACGGCTTGTGTCAAATCGGAAATACTCTGGATAGAGTATCAGAAAGGGGAAGACTAAATTTAGTCGTGTTTAACCCAGCTAAGACACAAGCCTGCGCGTTCACCGCTAAGAAAACCCTATTTACTGTGTCTCCACAACTCCAGAACACGCCTCTCACCATCTCCAAGAGTATTGGAATCCTTGGCCTCGACATCTCAAGTGATGTACAGTTCCGCAGTCATTTAGAGAGCAAGGTCAAGCTGGCTTCCAAAAAGCTTGGTGTGCTCAATATAGCTAAGCGGTACTTCAGTGCGGGGCAAAGACTGCTTCTATATAAGTCGCAAGTACGGCCTCACATGGAGTACTGCAGTCATCTCTGGGCAGGAGCACCAAAATACCAGCTTGATCCTTTTGACGCGGTACAGAGACGAGCATTGAGAATGGTCGATGAGCCAGAACTCACAGACGGTATTGAACCACTAAGTCTCATACGGGACTTTGCCTCCCTTTGTGTGTTCTACCGCTTATATAATGGATTGTGTTCTGATGAGTTGTTTGAGATGATGCTCTCAGCTACTTTTTATCATCGCACCGCTCGCCATCGGCAGGGATGTCATTCTCACACCATACAACCTAATTGGTGCCGCACCAAGCGGTTCCAAAGGAATTTTCTCCCGCAGACGCTCAGGTTGTGGAATGAACTCCCTGCCCAGGTTTTCCCACAAGAATACAGTATGGGGTTCTTCAAAACGGGCGTTAAAAGGTTTTTACAAGGTCGGCAATGCGCAAGATATGCCTCTGATATTGCAGGCGTCGATAGGCTACGGTGACCATTTCGCATCAGGAGGGCCGTATGCTTGTTTGACACATTAGAAGAATAGAGAAAAAAAGAAACAGCGGTGACAGATGGCGCACAACGTAGCGTAAGCACAGCGGCACGCCACGCGCCAAGCACCGGCGCAGCCCGTTGTTAATGTGTGTCGCTTTGGTAAATAATAATAACAACGGTATTATATAAATAATTAAATTACTTAAATAATAGCGTCTTGTTTACCAAGTCAGTCCAATTGTTACTCACGTGCAAACCTAAAGTGAGTATGCCTGCGAGCTGCAGTGCACTTTGGTCCAGTTACTGATCTGAAAGTGATAATATCATACCTTCTTCGTATGACTTAGACTCTTATGGGTACCCCAATTAGCTTTTGTTTCATGTTCATTGACGTCACACGTACACGTGGAACCATAGGCTGGTTCACATCATACTGCAGCAATGCTACAATTTGTTCGACCTTCTCAATCGATATCTATATGATCGTGAAAATATTGTTGGATAACAAACTAACTATTTAAGACTGTTATTTAATTGGTAATATCAATTCAATTGGTAGTGATAATGAATGTTACATTACAACAGTCGATATTAAACAATAACCTAGTAACACGTAATAATCTCAGATTAAGCGATTTTGAAGTTATCAGGTAGGTATTTGTTTCGTGATCATTCCACGTTATAACTCATCATTTAGCCGGAAACCAGACGCAATGAAAACAATATTGTGCCTGAGCACCGGGAACTGAGCGTTGATTAAGTGAGTAAATACCAGTCCTTAGACTCTTTACTATTCTTTCCAACCACTAGATTTAGGCCGTGGCTTCGCTCGCGTAAATGAAAGTTCGGTTCGGTTAGTAGCAGTACTTTTTCTGGATTAAGTGTTACCGTCTGTCCTTTTCTGTACCCCTGACGGTCGAGAAGTCAAGGCATGAAAGGGTAACAAACAAATAAACTCTGAAATCAAACAAACACACATTCACGTTTATAATATTAGTTAGGATTAGGATTTTATAAATATTTTTTTATATATAAGTAGTTTACGATTTAACTTATAGTCTACTTACTAGTCATTGATGTACTTAATGCAACAGTATAAGTAGGTAACCGTCAGTGCATATGTACAAGACTTATTAAGAACGTATATTATTAATAATATATATCAATTATTATTTATATAATTTGTGTTCAATGTTGGGTCATTAAGTGTCTTGGCGGTTTCGCTTCAATCCCGATAATTACGATACTATATTGCCATAATAAGAACTCGGATTTTCCTCTAAAATACCTATTGATCAACTAGTTTGTATGAAGAAAGCTTTGGTACCTACATCTTTCTTTGCCGGTAGGTAACAAAGTATTGTTTGTCCCCGCCTGCAGCACCATAAAGTATTTATTGTTGGTTATTTCATTATTTGATAAAGTAAGCTTACAAAACAATGCATTAGTCAGTCGAATTTTATATACATAGATATTGTGATACTTGTTTTTCTTATAACTTGTAAGCAGTCGGGTTTTTTTGTTTTTATAATAATAATCTTATTTAAGACTTTTTAGTTTTATTAACCGACAAGTTATTTCTGTTGTTACTTATGTAATATTATAATATAACATAATATATACATCGTTTTATTTTAATATATAACTAAGTACAGGCAATGTCATTCCTGAGTTGAATACATTCTTGCTAGAAAGTGACACTTCGGGCGTTCCGATATACAGGGTGTCTGGTAATTAATGGATAACCTGGAAATGTCTTATAGTGGAACTGATGGCCGTTTAGAAAAATACGAAAAAAATCTATCCTAACTACTACCTGAGATATGTGTTTTCTTTTTAATTATCATGTATAACTTTCTTGTATACTACGACCATAAATGAATCAAATCCATCGGTTTTTTGTTGTTTTATTATTAAAAACTAATTATGCTAATAGATAGACAGTCAAAAGTATGCTATGCTAATATAGCTTGCACTTTTTAATATATATATATTTTTTTTCTGAACGGCCTTCAGTTCTACTATAAGACATTTCAAGGTTATCCATTAATTACCGGACACCTTGTATAATTGGTACGCTTTTCGACAATTTGTGTTAAAACATTAATATAAACGTGATATGATATATTTTTGAAATGGTCTTTTTACGATATTTGATTTGATACCCATATTGCTATTAAGGTAAGAAAAATAAAATCAATCACCTCTTTATTTTCATTTGCGGGCGCCATATTGAATATTTATATAGTCTATGTTACTACCACAATTCTGATGAATTCAACAACACCTCATATGTCAAAAACCGTCCAGCCGTTTGGGCTGTAGAGCATGCCTAAGAAATGGACATACATACACACATACATACGCTCGAAAAACATTATGTATAGACACGCATCGCCAACATATTAACTACATTTTACACAACAACGCTTCAATACTGTAGGTTTACGCTTCGTTACCTTATAATTGTTATCGTACAAATCAAAAGGCGACAAGTGATAAAGTAATATATCGTTACGTCGCACTGTGGGCTGAAAATCGACCTCCATAGACATAGAAATGAAAGTTGCTAGATGTTCGTTTTGTTGACGGATATGGCTTCTATTAGCTATTATACACATAACAATGTCATCTGAGCTAACTCCGCACAAAAATGAATTTATTATAAGGTTTTTTCGAAAAAAATGTATGGAGCTAGCATGAAAAATCTGAATATCTCTGAACTTGCAAGGAAAACCGTAATATCCTCAGAGATGGTTATAGGACTAATTATTTGTGATTTTTTGACATACTTCATATAACGGTACCTGCTGCAGAATTTTTTTTAAAAATCATCTTATTTTTAATTAATTTTTTTTAACATTAAACGATTTGTTTTGGTGTATAAGTAAAGAAACAACACGTTATATGCATATAATACTAAATCTTCGCCAGTTATTTGTTAAAATATCAAGAAAATTATTTTTGCCTAACATAGTATACAGGGTGATTTTTAAATCGTGTAATTCCTTTTAACCACGCATTCTACTGGTGATATAGAATAACCCTGACCATATTTTTATTTAATTAGAATTATTTTTTTGAAAAATTATTGTTCCGTTTTTTTTTCGTGAAATGGTGTCAGATAGTCATATGTTAACCAACGGAGGCAATTTTAATTTTTTACTAAGTAAAATAAAAAAACATATTAATAATTAATGTCGTAAATAATAACGGGCGGTCCTTTTTATTGCCCCTTATTATTTACGACATCAGTTATTGTTACGTTATTATTTTTAAATTAGTAAAATATTAAGATTGTGTCAGGTGGTTAAAATATGACTATTTGAAATCATTTCATGAAAAAAATATGTACTCTAAATCTGCCGAAACCATTATTCTAATTAAGAAAAAATATGGTCAGGGTTATTCTATATCACCAGTAGAATGCGTGGTTAAAAGGAATTACACGATTTCAAAATCACCCTGTATATGTTTTAAAACAGTTAATTGGATACCATTACTGAACTTTGCATACAGGTAAACTACTGAATAATAAATTAGCCTTCTAATGAGTTCTGAATAAGAGATTAAGTGATTTGCAATGTCGCACAATGGTAACTACGGATTACACTAATTAAAATCTTACAGGTAAGTACATAAGTAACTTAAATAGTTAATTAGATATGTTACGAGTTCTAAGAAATATTTTCGACAACTGTCTAATGAGGTCGTTAACTAATGTTGGACTGAAATATAAAATGGTTAACATTTTGCATCATAATTTAGTTTATTCTAAGCTTTGTTACCCCTAACATATCACTGTGAAATTTTATAATGGAAAGTTTAAATACCAATTTAGACCTATTCGTTCTTCTAAAATGTAAGAGTACTTCATTTGATCATGAGGTATTGTTTAGTGAAGTTATATCCCGCCTAGACGTTTGTCTTTCCGTTGAAGATCAAGTGACTCTAAAAGAATTTTGTCGGAGATTTGTACGAGCTGCATCACAAAGGTGGCAAAAATCTCACCGAATTCTTGATACTTTTAGAAAACAATACGAAATTTGGCTGCAAGCAACTATCGATTGGCCAAGTTGTATAAATTTAGTCGCTCAAGAACCAACTGTTGCTGAGGGATCAAGATCAATCTCTCCAGAACCCTCAACATCATACTCTGTTGGTACAATGACAAAGAGGTCACGAAAACCATTCGAAGATCTGGAAAGCAAACAGAAGAAGAGAAGATCTGATGAGCATAAAACTGACAATCCCAGTGAATTGGCATATACAGCAGCAGCGCGTTTTAAGGAAGAAGGTTGTGAGGATATCGCATCTGTAATCGAATATATGCTGAAACATCCTGAAGCAGCCTCTAAAATTAAGGAAACGCTTAAGCAACCGGTGAAAACTATCTTATTTACACCAGAAAAAGCACTTGGATTACTCCTTTCATTAAAATTATCAAAGTGGCAATACATCACTTTACGAGAGTCAGCTATTCGGGAAGGTAGAAAGGATATTTATCCATCCTACTATAAAGTGCAACAAACCAAGCTGGCATGCTATCCTCCGAAGCAATCAGTGTTAGTGACCGATTCATCGGCAAGAATAACCCTTCAAGCTTTACTCGACATTACGGTCAAAAGAATCCTCCAAAGTTTTCCTAACGATGATGTGCAAAATAAGGATTTAAAATTGATATCTAAATGGGGTTTCGATGGTGCGTCAAACCAAAGCCGATACAAGCAGAAAATGGATAGCGATCAAGACGATTCAAGTATTTTCATGACTTCCTTGGTGCCACTAAAACTGACTGATGGAGACAATACTTTGTGGATGAACCCAAAACCATGCTCAGCAATGTATTGTCGTCCAGTTCAATTTACTTTTGTGAAGGAAAGCGAAGCAGTAGTCATCGAACACAAACGACGAATGGATGAAGAAATTAAGGCTCTCATTCCTACAGAGTGCAATAATAGAAACAGGGTGAATCATCACCTAATGATGACAATGATCGATGGTAAAGTCTGCACGTATTTGTCTCAAGCCAGATCAAGTTCATCATGCTATTTGTGTCTGGCAAAACCGACAGAAATGAACCGTTTGAGTGTAGTAACAGCAAAGACCGTATCTTCTGATATATACGAGTTTGGATTGTCATCTCTACACGCCCGTATAAATTGTATGGAATGTTTACTACATATTTCGTATAGACTAGATTTTAAAGAGTGGGCTGCGAGAGGTAACGAGCACAAAGAAATGCTAAGTAAGAGAAAAAAGATTATTCAAGACAAATTTAAAGACGAATTAAATCTATTGATTGACATTGTTAAACAAGGTTCCGGAACTACTAATGACGGCAACACTGCAAGAAAGTTTTTCAAATTTCCCCATAAAACTGCAGCCATTACTGGGTTGGACGAAGAACTAATAAGAAGATTTGCTGTGATTTTACAGGCAATAACTTCCGGGGAAAAAGTAGATATAATTAAATTTAAAGATTATGCCTTCAAAACAGCAGAGAGGTACGTGGAATTATATGACTGGTACTATATGTCATCAACCGTCCACAAATTATTTATACACGGGGCAGACATAATCGAGAAGAATGATGTTGTGCCCATAGGAAGTCTCTCGGAAGAAGCATCCGAGTCTCGCAATAAAGATTTTAGGAGGTTTCGGGAACATCATTTGCAGAAAAAGAGCAGGCAAGATTCGAATCATGATATCCTTAATATGTTAGTTGTTTCTTCGGATCCTTTTATAAATGTACAAAGGCCTAAGTTAGATGCCAAGAAAAAGGAGGATTTATTTCCTGAAACCCTCAATTTAATTCAGTTTCAAGAAACTGACTTTGAGTTTCTAGGCAATCTAGATTCTGATTCAGAAATCGACGAGAGTGATAAGGAAAACTAGAAACTTTTTGTGCTTTTAATTATAATTCTATTCAATGTAATTTTTTCATGATCTTTCGTTATTTAGCTTTGGTACGTAACTATGTTTTGCAATTGATTTATTTTTAAATATTTTATATTACTATTCTTGTACCTATTTATATATTTGCATACTTTTGTACCTATGTTTTGTTTTATATAAATTTTATCAACTATTAAAAAATACCTTTTTAATTTATTTTTCTTTTTATTTAATGCCTATTATTAGCGTTAATAAAATAACTAACTTATCGATTGATCTTTACTTTGACATTAGTAGAATTTAATGATTTAAAAAAATACCTTCATTTAGACATAATAATAAAATAATTAGACAGTTGTCGAAAATATTTCTTAGAACTCGTAACATGTCTAATTAACTAATTAGTTTACTTATGTACTTACCTGTAAGAATTTAATTAGTGTACTCCGTAGTTACCATTGTGCGATATTGCAAATCACTTAATCTCTTATTCAGAACTCTTTAGAAGGCTAATTTAATATTCAGTGGTTTACCTGTATGCAAAGTTTAGTAATGGTATCCAATTACCTGTTTTAAAACATATATACTATGTAAGGCAAAAATAATTTTCTTGATATTTTAACAAATAACTGGCGAAGATTTAGTATTATATGCATATAACGTGTTGTTTCTTTACTTTTACAATAAAACAAATCGTTTAATGTTAAAAAAAATTAATAAAAAATTAGATGATTTTTAAAAAAAATTCTGCAGCAGGTACCGTTATATGAAGTATGTCAAAAAATCACAAATAATTAGTCCTATAACCATCTCTGAGGATATTACGGTTTTCCTTGCAAGTTCAGAGATATTCAGATTTTTCATGCTAGCTCCATACATTTTTTTCGAAAAAACCTTATAATAAATTCATTTCTGTGCGGAGTTAGCTCAGACGACATTGTTATGTGTATAATAGCTAATAGAAGCCATATCTGTCAACAAAACGAACATCTAGCAACTTTCATTTCTATGTCTATGGAGGTCGATTTTCAGCCCACAGTGCGTCGCCGCGTCGCCGCGTGGTCCGTCACGAAGGCGTCACAGGCTTGTATTGTACAATAAGTAATTGAAGCTATTTTTGTTCGCCACTCATTAATAAAATATAACGGGCCAAGTGTGTGACGGATGACGGACCATGCACCATCATGAGTTCTGTATATTCACTTATTCCCGTTTTGTATTACTTATTTGAATAGAATCAATGCTAGGTATGAACTATTAGAAAATTTGGTAAATTCGATGTAGACATTTCATTTATTTAATTTATTTTGTTTTAAGAAAGCTTACATACAAATACAAAGATAGTTACAGAGGAAAATAAATTGACATGTTGCTAATTACAAGCTTTGACTTATAAGTAGTACGTGTACTTATGCTAGCAATTAATACTAATAGGTGTTGTCGTCTAAAATTACGATAAAAATGTAGTAAAAGAATTAAAAAATTAATGGCACTTTGTTGTAGGGAAGATTAGCGCCAAAAACATACCACGTTTTTGGCGCTAATCTCCAGAAGAACGGTGTGCATTGTATCGAGTTAAACAGAGTACTCCCCGAAAGAAAGGATCATTGACAATACGAGCAGTAGGTCAGCTCAGTAGGGAATCCATGTAGTAGGTCAAAGTATTTTTGGTGTCACCTAATAAAGAGCTCATTCGTGTCTATCTAGCATATGTTCAGACTCCTTCCGCAGCTTTATAAAATTCTTAGGACCAAACACAGATAATATAATACTATACTAGTTGTACCAACTATGAATTTCTAGATACAACTTATTACTTGTTATGTGGCCCGGGAATCGAATGTGTATAAGTAAGGGCCGTAATCGTAACCACATCGCGGGTGGACGTTATCACAATCATGAGACTAACACTTCGCGCCGCGCCGTCTCGGAGGGTATAGTCCAACAGCTTATTAAACATCACCTTCAGCGTAAGTTATACTAAAAATCTATCACAACGTGAAGGATGCCTACTGAAAATAAAACAAACCGCAAGGGCAGCCAGCGTATGGTGAGCTGAAAGACCGTAGCAGAAAACATCCAGTCGATCTATGTGCTTGTGGAAGAATCCAGTTTCAAATACATAGCTATGATCAAATCCCATTAAAGGTCCGAAACTGTGTCAGTCTAGCCGCTCGTACGCGTGTGTTACCCTCTGCCGCCTTTAAGGCTCGCATGGCTATGGCGGGTATTAAGGCAGCCATCTAGTGAGTCGGCGAGTCACCGTCTGCCCATCTGATTTCAAAATCGTGAAATTATTTAGGACAGACGCCGCTTTTTATCCATACTTTTTATGCAGTTCATTGACCTCTCGTTTGCCGGGACGCAGATCACCTTGGTCGTTGTGTCTAACATTCCGGCACACAGGAACCTATTCTCACAGCACATTTATTAAGTTAGGACTATTGATATAGGGACTTATAGCAGCAGCCCTACACCTGCAGCGGCTAATACGTCGACAGTATACATGTTTAGCCCCTTTCAAAATAAAATGAAGAGAAATGAGTCTGCACACTCTTCTCTTCTACATACACTCATATGCACACACAAAATTGACAAAATCTATTGTTTAATGTTTAAGTATATTCTAAACTGTGTTTGTTCCAAATGTTCTTTGTAATAATTTTGTATCATTTGTTTTTGAGAAGGAACTGATTCCCAATACACAGCTCACGCTAGTTTGGAAATCAGGGCTAATACTTTAATTGTATAAACCTTTTTGTTAAGAATTTATTTAGTTATTCTGCCGAAAGGTCCGCATAAATATCCAACTTGTTTATTATAAAGGCACACAAGACAGATAAGTTTAAATTTACCTACCTAACATATTCTGTTTCCATTTGCGCATTATTAAACTTATAGGTGGGTGGGCAGACATGTCTCTGAATGAAATGCATTTCTGTGTCTTGGCTTACTTAATAAACGTATGTGAGTACTTTTTATAATAAGTAGCCAAATGTTTTTCTAATGTCACTTATAACTAAAAAAACAACCAAGCATGTTACCTAGGTACTAGTTTGAAAATAAACGTTGTAAATGATTGCATCATGCACCACAAATACGAATAATCTTTGTCAACTATATTATACGTATGTATGTATGTACGTACGTTTAGTTCATGTAGGTAAGTATTGTATTATAGGTATAGGTACATGTATTTAGCTACCTACAACAATCGATGTGGTGAGTACCTAGACAATTAGTATAATATTAGTACCTATATAATCTACTTACTTGACATTACATCGTAGACAATATGCATTTATTTGTGAAACTATAAAATAAATAGGTTTCTAAAACACGCAGCTTGATTTATTGTATAATAATGTGTACTTAATAGTTTGGAGGTTAACGAATAGGTATTAGGAATCTTAATTTCGAGACATGTAAGTAGGTACCTATATCACCTGTACGTGTGTATGGCATTATGAAGCGGACATACGAAACGAAAGAATAAGCGCAGGCGGGGCTCGGGGGGCGGCGGGGCGGCGGGGCTCGGGCGGCGCGGGGCGAGCGCGGGGCGCGGGCGGCACGGCGGGCGCGGGTCAGTTGCGGTCGCGTTGAGGAAGGTTGAATCGGGCGCACGAGCCGCGCGGCCTCGCCACCGCGGTTCCGAACGTTCGGTGACCGTGCAGCGCGTGTCGGCGCCCCGCCCCGCGCGCCGCGCGCCCGTCCCGCGCTCGCCTCCCGCTACTGCCCTCTTCACTGCTTACTTTGTTCAACTAGGAACCTTTGTACCTTCCCTATGATACTGACACACTACCGCATTAAGCTTATTATATTACACCCCCTAGTTAGTTATATTCAGTTTTAAACGTAGATTATGTGCATAATATATTATTATCTTTACATTTTAAACTAATTACCTAAGCAGGTATAGCTGTTATACTAGCTCGTATCTACTTCAAGAACCAGTGCTGCCGTCCTTTAGCATATTACACGTGTAAGAATAATTAAATCAAATTATGCTACAAATCCACAACGCGTCATTAAATTATTAAGTATATTTAAACAGTAAAAAGTTGTACGTCTGCTCTTCAATGTTACCTACCTGTTCTTGTTATTGTTAAAGATGCGCTTGCGCAGATCAACAGTAGCTACTAAAATGCATTTTTGTGTATCATAAATATCATAATGGCGACATTCGTTGAGTTCCAAGGTTCAACCACCGTTGAGTAAACGCGGAGTGATAGGTTTAAGTTCGATGCTGTATAGGTAATAGGTATAAATAATGTTATTGTGTTTTACACAGAAACAGGGGGTTTGAATATTTGCCATGTTATTTGTCTCGTTATTTGTATTTTTGTAAAGATGTAATCTAATGCGCGAATGGTACACACAAACAAATTCCGCAGCTATGTTTATTACCGCCCAGGTTGTCCCACAAGACTACAGTATAGGGTTCTCCAAAAGGGCGTTAAAAGGTTTTTACAAGGTCGGCAACGCGCAAGTGATGCCTCTGGTATTCCAGGCGTCCATAGGCTAGTGTAACCATTTACCATCAGGTGGGCCGTATGCTTGTTTGCCAATTTAGTAGTATAGAAAAAAATGTGTTGACGGCTCCATATATACGTACACACGCGCAGTGTCCTTGACCAAGCTAAGTAAGTGCCGCGTTCTACACAACTGTATTCGAAAATTATTCGAATGCAATTATGCGCATCACTCATGTTTCTCCGTGGACGCTTGTTTGGGCATCGTGTAAAACTACTGAACAGATTTTGTTGTCGTTTTCACAATGTGGTAGCTGGGATTCAACTTAGTATTTATGCCTTTTCTTCTAATTTAGTTCAGTCAGAAGCTGTAATTAGGCTCTGAATCGGAACGGACACACGGACGAAGCCGCCGCGCGCCGGCACAGGATAGTCATAAATACTTTCATTAATACTGATTTAGCATTTTTATTTCATATTATTATCAATCACGTCATGTATATATATATGCATATGTATTAAATGTATATATAAATGAGAAGCGGCGGTAGCCCAGTTGATCAGCATCGGACTCGCGATTCAAAGGTCGTGAGTTCGGAATACACCCGTTCCACTGCCTACGTGAACCCAACCCTAACTAACAATCAGTCTAGCTTAGCTCGAGGGGTTAACAAGAACACTAGTCATTAGCCTGATTAGATCAGGAGACCGACAGGAATAATTCTAGAAAATTCAAATTGAAATGTTTAAGACATGTGTCGATCATTTTCCGTAAAATGAAACTCTTGTGATGCTTCGACGCGGCGGTCGGTGAGGTAAGCAGAGCTGTATCTATCCCATGTTTTGTCATATTATGTCTAGACTCTGCATCTTCGTAATATCTGACGTTAGCTGAAGTTCCAGGCAATGCATTGATGCGGAGACTTATCAGGAAAACGCAACAACTCTAAAACAAAAATCACAAAAAATTATAGAAAGGCTGGGCCTTTCTATAATTTTAACATTATACACAACCAACTTTAATTTATTTAAATCTAACATAGGATAGATTAGTTAAATCTAACACGATCCGAGCGTCTGTTATCGAAAGGTCAGGCAGAGAAGTGTTACATCACCCACGCTCACATTTCGTGTCGCTCTGTTTATCTCCTAGGTAATAGGGGGCAGGCTACATCTTTAATACAAGTTACCAGTATTATTGTACCGCAGGAACAATAACTACCTTAGTTTGGGGAGTGAACGAGACAGGGCTGTATGCAGGGCGCAGCATCTAACTAAAATTGTGGTGATCTCCCCAAGTGCCAGATTCAATGCTGCTACTCAGAATATCCTAACAGAGCTGGGGTCTCAGAGTGAACATAACACTATGTGAAGATGAGTCAGTCTGCGTCGCCGGCCCCGTGCTGCTAGAATATTTATAATATTGCACTTATAACCGATCGTGAGATTGCGGGTTAAATTTCTAGGTCGATAATGTGGCATTTTGTTTTTCTGTTAGGCAATACTCAACACGGAATCTAGCAGTATGCTTGATAGTCGAAGTTAGATTACGTGACGGAGCTGATCAAGCTACTGGGGTTCTCTAACGACATATTAAGTATTATAAACTACATGTACGTGTAATTATATAATTAATTTACCCCAGAGATTAGTTTCCACCAGAATATAATGAAACACATTGGTAGAGACTGATGAAAGTGATGAAGTGTCGGGTTGTCAAGCGACCAAATCGTAGCGTCTTAATTGGCTAAACCTGTCGTTATAAGCTGTTGGTAAGTTCTAAAATAAACATACATAAACATGAGTTACAATTTGTTGAAAAGAATATGTTGTAAGTCTTAGGCGGCATAGCCGAGTTGTTGTCGGTACACAGTCGTCGCTGCACACAGTTCACTCGAGTGAAGAATGAGATGACTTAAGTGCAACACATGACATATATATGTGTACACACTTATCGCATAATTATTTAGAAATTATGATGGGCCTGATTGTTTGGTACTTGGGAGCTATGTAAAATGATAATAGTGAATATTCGTACCTGTAAACATAAAAGTAACCTCGGTTTGTCTATTACATTTTAGAAGGCGCGCACTAGAACTACGCCCACGGTACGAGTCAGTGTCGCATGTAACAGCAATTTAATTGTAATAGTGTTTGGCACTTGGTATGGCAAAATAAACCGTTAAACATTATGCAATTATATATCACATACACGTATGTAGTTACAAACGCCATTATTTATATCACAAGTGTAGGTACACGCTGTTTCTACATGCGCTTAGGAGTATACCTACTACTAACTGTGTGTTTGTGTAATAATGTAACTACACTCTACATTTTTTTATAACTATAGATACAGTCACTCTTCATAACATGTACCTATACGGATCTATTAGAATGTTTAAATCCAATCGATTATGATTTATTAATATTGCATATTATGTTAAAAAATTGTATTTAAATATCCGCTCTGAACTTTGTAAACGTGTAATATGCTCAGCCTAATAATCTAACAACGTTCGTATACAACTATTATTCAATAACGTATAAGTACTTAAATAATATAATAGATGAATACTTTAGCATATTGTATTTAATGGAACTGCTCTATAATATCATAATTTTTAGTGTAACTGTGCTAGCTTGTTGTGCAGCTTCGAACCCTCGATTCTAACGAGCTATTTCGCTGGAACAGAGCATATTTCGCTATAATAAATAATAGTTTAAAAACAGAAAATCACGGTTGATTTAAGAAACACGATATTTCGATAACCCGCTTTTTTACATTAAAATGATTTCTTTTATTAATAACTCTATGTTTATTTTGAATTATTAAAGAAATATTTTCTACATTATAGTTTAGTTTTAAAATAAAGCGTGTTCTTAGTTTTTTTAAACTATCATATTATTAACTCTTTTGCCTTTTTCTAAATTATTGTATGGTCATCGGTCCTCGATAAGTCTACAACGTTTAAATGAAATGAGTCGGTTGCCAACAAACTAACAACAACATACAGGTGAAGCTTATAAAAACGTGTCCAACTGTCCAACACAAACTGCCAATGTAAAAGTTATCTCGGTTCGTAGCTGCTCTCGGTAGTCGGTTGTTACGTGAAAGAGGAACAAACCAACAAACACAGTTTCGCAGTTATAATATTGGTAAGGATTATTATGTAATATGTGAAGCGATGCTGTTGCGTTTGTTAATATCATTAGAATAAACTGATCGCTTTAACAGTTACCTAATTTAATTATTTCTTATAATTAAAATATGTTTGTTAATATCACAGCTAACGGTTGGTATTATTGAGTAGCATGTTTTTAACAATTGGCATTTAAAGAGAGCAGTCAGCAGATGGTCAATGACTTCCGTTTAAATAGATAATTATTTCCATTTATACATTTTAGTATTGATGATTAAAGTATTGATAAAATATTTAGACATATTTATGGAAATAAGTGAATATGTACTGTCTTACGTTTACATGAAAGTTATACATTGAAATCAAACAACTTTATACGGATTTATTCGCGTTGTTTATTTTTTTATAAAACACTATTATTACATATTTTTGAAACATTAAACTACTGTTGTTAAACATTGTTACTAGTTACTGTTCTATTTAAGCTATTTAAATTATAAAGCTATTTAAATGTAGATTTAATTTTACACTTTCCCAGACGTTTCGGTTGCTTTTCAGCAGCCATGTTCACGGGGATACTAAAGGTTCAAAATTATGTAATAATAGTGTTATATAAAAAAAATAACCAACGCGATAAAATCCGTATAAAGTTGTTTAATTTCATAGTGAATTTGTGTTTTAAATTCTACAGTGTTGAATAAATTACATCAACGTAGTTAGAAAAAACCGCTGTAGGTACTGTAAGGGGTTAATCCTGTCTGTTCCCCTACAATGAAGGCTTGCGGCTTGTTCTTTACCAATAGTTGTTAAATATGATCGTCCGACATCCACTCAGCCTGGTGTGTGGTGAGTCTGCGAACAGACACTTGCCTATTTAGAGCCGAACTATGAGCACTAGTGTGCGAGTGTGTGAGTAGGTAGACTGTTCGGTAGCCTGCGAGAGACCGCGAGGTGCGGAACGCGGATGCCGCGCGCCGCACTGGTTAGTGTGGTCTACTTAGGTAATATGTCATTCGCGAGTTCAAAAGCGAGAGTTTATGCACAAACTTGAATATACAGTGCACAAGTTATACAATAATAACTATGACTATGTATTCGTTATGTCGATCACTCCGACGTTCGTTAAGGATTCCGCGACACAAGGATCATTCTAGACGTTGCTCCTACGTAATATTAACAACTGGTTATTATAGTTTTATCACCACTTAATTAGTGACAAGTATCAGTACTTTAGAGGCAGGGCAGAAGCTCTCAGTGTCCACAGTAAGTATTTATCACACAACAATTTTTTAAATTCCTTGATCTGTATAATCTGCGCAGTTTTAGGCAGAGGAGTATTATAACTATAATTGGGCAGATATGTTGAGGGTGTAAGTGATAGGGGCGACCGGCGACCCCAAGACCGCCGGCAGTCAGCCTGTAACATTTCCTAACATCGTGATGACATCGAATGACTCCTAGGTACTCTATCCCTAAATCTCTGAAACTTTTTTTATAATACTTATCAAGTACATCACACACCAGTCCGACATAACCCCTCCGCCCGCCCTCGCGGAGGGATATGCGCCAAAGCATTGCCCCACAAAAATAAAGAAAAAAAATGTTGTCAGTGCTCATTGTAGGTGTTTATGTGTGTGTATCGGTTGTATCGCTGTCAATAACGAAGTAAGTATATGAGCCAAATGACACGGTAGTGCAGAGTTAGATACTTAGCTTCCTCGTAGCCTCGTAGGATGGCATTTAGAGCTTGCGGCAAGGTGAGCGGCTGCAGGCGTTCCGTGGTGCACACTGCACACTGTGCACTGTGCACACGTATGTAAGTATTGTCATACCGACGTATTTACTTGTTATGTCGCTAACTCTATGAGCGGCTCTTACATAACACAAGTTAGGTATACGATGGAATAATCTACGATATATCTTTGCATACATACGTCTAACAAATAATGGTTCATAAAAACTTGGTATGTTTTCCCACAATACGCGAGTTTATTTATATTTGTTTACTAACAACTACAATTTTAAGTTATTTATAATACCCACTTATCGCCGTGCGATTAATAATTTACTTCACCTAGGTACTTATTAAGTAGGTAGGTAATTATTAATTTTTTCTTATTTGAGGAAATCTTAGGAATTTATGAAGAAACGTAATCGCAATAATATTAATAGGTAAGTTGTGTAAATAAGTAGGTAGGTAGAAGGTGGCTATACTTATGTACTAAATACATATGTGGTACCGCTTTAAGAAACAATATAATGCACATGCAAATACGTAAGTACTTCAATATAAATTAAAATATAAGTACTTATAGTAAGTGCTCAGAGTTCGAGTGTGTCCCTATGACATTAGATGCAACTGTTTATGTAAAGTAGGTAAGTAAATAAAAGAAGTAGTGTTGGAGAGGAGCTCGGCTCTACTCGTGCTCGGGCTCGGGTCACAAGACCCACCTAACATAGTTCGCGTTATGTTGTTGTCCTAGACAGACAGATAAGTGCCATCGGAGAGAGGGAGAGTGCGCGTGGAGGGACGCGGCCGGCGGGGCGGCGCGCGGCGTGGCGCGGGGCGCGGGGCGGCCGAGGTGTTACGCACGCGCGCTGTAGCCGAGAGTTCACACGCGCGTTCCGAAACCGCGGTGGGCCTCCACGTGTACGCTAGCTGCGCGCCCCTCCTCCGCGCGCCGCGCCTCACCGCCGCCGCTCCGCGCCGCGCGGGTCGGACATTCCAACCAACCTTCAACGAACGCGCGCGGCGTCTATCGCGCGTAGGTATACAACACAACATCACAGCGTTATTCGCGCACAACGATTACATATTACACTTACCCGACTACCCGTATTAAATAGACCGATATCAGATATTCTCTCGTTTATCTGAATTTATATTTAATTACGATTATACATAATGCTATTGTAGGTACATACCAGACCATATTTGATGGTTTGGTGAATTTTATATTGCGCATTTTAGCATGAAAGCTATTAAGTACTCACTAAGCTTTTTGCAGCTATGCGACCTATGGCTTTAGGATAAATAAGTAAGTAACGTAGATTCTTAATAACGACTAATTACTATAGTTAAACAAACAAAAACATTAAATTCATGTGCACTTATTATTACTCGCCTCATTATTATAATTATTAGGTACCTAATAGTAAGTATAGGTAAGTTTGATATATGTAATAGATATATAAATTCTTATAAATGTCATTAAGAGATTAGTCTGATCAATAAAGCAAGTTACATGAATAAAAATACTGGACATTTGGTATTTGTTAGATATTTACAACTATTAATTAGTCATGTAACGAGGGGCTTCTGATATTCCGTGTTTAAAACCTGTGGGAACTCCAGTAAACGGTAGTATGAGTAGATGCAAGCGCTCGTCCGCTGGCGCTCGTGTTTCGTAACGCAACCGATCCGCGGCGAGCGGGTCCGCGGCGCGGCAGCGGCAGCGTCGAGCGGCGAGCGGCGAGGCGGCGATACAGTGAGGCAGGCGAGTCCGCATTCGGCCGCCGACGTCGGCCGTGCGAGCGTGTCGCCAGTACTTCACTGTTGGACTGTTGTGCACAACCTACATCAACATTAACTATATTGAACCGTCGTCATAGAAAAATCAACATCATTTCATAACATGATAGGTAAGTATTTTATTTATTTTCTTAGTGTTAGTTTTCTTTTTTATTGCCTACGTGATAGTATTTTCAAGTGCGATTTCTAATTATTTTTATGGTCTTGAACTAGAAAATGCAAAATTATTTTAAAAAGTACCTATTGTTTTCCCACGATTGCTTGCTAAATATAATTTAAATTTGGATTTATATAATTATAGAATTACTAATTTAAATTAATTAATTCGTCTATTAGTTATTGTGACAATATTGTCTCACAGCCGCAGAATTGGTTAAATCATTAGTTAAAATTACAATTTCCTCTTACCATAGGTCATAGCAAGACTAAACTACGGTATGGTAGGCACGATATACTTCCTTAACTCTGTGTTTGTGTACATATAAACATCACTTGCGGTACTACTATTTATCTTCTAATTTTTTCATGAAAAGCAATTTATTTAAATTTGACGCTGATTATTTATTATTTCGGGACATATTGGCACAACGGTAACAATAAAAAACAAATGAAACGAGCTTGTAAATAGGGCGGGGTGGGAAAGGCGGCCGGAGGGGGGTACCTACTTTGAGCGCGGACTGCGGGGTCGGCGGCCCAAACACGTGGAGGCCTGCACCGCGGCGCTATCGCGGCGAAACCGCGGTGCAGGCCTCCACGTGCTGTCAGAGGACATTCACTCGGCTTTTGCTCCGCTCCCCACCCGCCGCTCTCGCCCCTGCGTGGCCGTATTATGTTGGTGCATCCTGATATTCCTGATCGCTGCATGCCATACACAACAGACACTGTACTGTGAACGGTCGTCGCGCTCTCACCGGAGCACCGATAACAGACACGGTCACGGCGACGTACTACATAATGGAGTCTCTAGCGAGTGTTGAAGTGAAACATTGTCGTTCGACAGGTGAGGAGGAGCGAGTGCACCAGTGCGGCGAGTGCGGGCTGACGCTGTCGACGCGCAGCGCGCTGTCGGCCCACGCGCGCTCGCACCGCGGCGCGGCCGACGCGCACCGCTGCGACGTGTGCCACAAGACCTTCGCCGTGCCCGCGCGCCTCGTGCGCCACTACCGCACGCACACGGGCGAGCGCCCCTTCGAGTGCGAGTACTGCCACAAGATGTTCAGCGTCAAGGAGAACCTGCAGGTGCACCGCCGCATCCACACCAAGGAGCGGCCCTACCGCTGCGGCGTCTGCGACGCGGCCTTCGAGCACTCCGGCAAGCTGCACCGCCACGCCAGGATCCACACCGGCGAGCGCCCGCACGCCTGCCCGCACTGCCACAAGACCTTCATCCAGTCCGGCCAGCTGGTCATCCACCTGCGCACGCACACCGGCGAGAAGCCCTACCGCTGCCCGGCGCCCGGCTGCGGCAAGGGCTTCACCTGTTCCAAGCAGCTCAAAGTGCACTCACGCACGCATACCGGCGAGCGCCCCTACACCTGTGACATATGCCTGCGCGACTTCGGTTACAACCACGTGCTGAAGCTGCATCGCTTCCAGCACTACGGCGAGCGATGCTACCGGTGCACCGTCTGCGATGGCACCTTTAACACCAAGAAACAAATGGAAGCACACATATACAAAGAGCACGGCGCGGACACCCCGCGCTCGCAGCCGGCGGCGGCCACGGGCCCGCTTGTGGTCAACGGGAACGTGATGTGCGAGCTGGTGGAAGCCGCGCTGCAGCAGCTGCCGCCCACGCCGCCGAGCTCGCCGCCGTCGCCGCAGTGCGCGCCGCCCGTGTCCTCCCCGCCGCCCTCCCCGGCGCCGACGACGCTGGTGCAGTACACCCTGGAGCCGTCGTCGCTGCCGCCGCGGAAGCGAAAGCTCATTCCTCAACCTTATATCGAAATACCAGTGGTTCGGCACACTTCGGTTATACAGTTCGCCCCGGCTGCAGCGAATGAATCATAGTAGGCTTCTAGCATTTAGTATAACTTAATTCACTGTATTACGTACCCTAGTGGTATTCTAATGTAATTTTCAAGGCTTTTCAATTCAACGGCTGTAGTATATCGACTGTTTGAGATTGTAGTGCTAGAGTAAGCTGAGGCTGAGGCGCGAGCGTGCCGGTGCCGGCAGCGCCGCGGGTAGCCAGCGCGGCGCGCGGCGTAGACCAGCTCTGTAGGCGGTGTAATGACATCTAAAACTAGAATATTTATATTCAGATGTAAGGGAATGTGAATTATTATTAATATAATTATTATGAGTTGAGAAAAAGACTAATAAACTACGTGTTAAGTGCATTTGTGCCGTTATTACTAGCTAAATAAGTTTTTATATTTATCAAGTATGTATGTTTAAGTCAAATGAGAATAAAGTACAACATTGTATTTAATTAATGCATATTTATTTACTCCATATCCTCATAACTGCCATAGAGCGCCCAAGCTAGTAGGTGTACAATAAGCTCCTATTCATTCAATATATTTATGCCAGTATCAACTTACGTTGTTTACTAATAGCATTATGTAATGAATAACTAAATGAAATAGCCGGTATACCTAATAATATAGAAATAAAGGCAACAATACACTTAACAATGGTATCTAGAGATTAAATCAATGTCAATAACATACCTAATGCGTGCTGTGTGTGGGACTTCTCACGGTGACGTGTAGTGTACGCCGCGCCGTCTCATCAAATATATAAATGGGACTTTGTGCCGTATACATCTTATTACCCTGGCATTTACGGCAGATTATAATTTAAAAACCTCCGCCGATGTACATTTTTATTAAATATTGAATATTATAAATTCTACAAACCAAATAAGCAGTTCCTTTTTTTTAGTAAATAAAGACTGTTTGGACTTCGACGAAACTCGAAAACTGCTTAAATAGGGCTACGGTTCACAAATATTTTGGTCCCAATACTTTCATCGCTAAAGAACATCTCATAATTATTGCTGATATAGGGACAGGGATAACTTAGCGAACCTTTTAACAATTTATAAATAAGTGTCAAGCTAGCCCAAATTATCCTTAGTCAATATAATCGTTAGCTGACATTTAAAGCTAGCATTTTAAATCCCAAAAATCACTTGTCACAGCTTTTGATAACTTTTTAAGAATATAGACATATGTGATTCATCCATACAGATAGTCATGTAGTAGATAAGATATATAAAATAGTATAGTAATATAACTATTATAAAGAGTGAAACAGGCGTGCCGCGTGAGTTTATTAGTATTTACCCTGCCGGTTCTTATTTTATAAAGTACTTGTTTAAATTGATGCATGAGAAATAACTTATAAATGCTACCCTTTACGTGCTTACATAGCTAAGTAACCAAATTACATGGAAAAAACTAAAATTATATAAATCTGTACATATTGACTTTATTTCCAAGTTTTCTCTAAAAGCTGTGTACCTAATAGGCTACATATTTACAAACACAGTTCTTGCTTTTCCTCTCGTGTCAGTAACCCAGCGGCCTAACGTTTTATAATGTTTCGTAAATTATATATTTATGCACTAAATACATATAATAACAGTGTTTAGTTGTTTTACAGAGCAAAATGTTAGCACTATATTATTTTGATATTACCTATATAATAATTTTCTTATACTGTTTCATAGATGTATGTACCCAAACCTCGGCTAATAATTTACTTATTAGGTACTAACCAGCGACCCCCGGCTTCGCACGGGTAGTAGCCATCAGTGTCGCATCAGCTTGTTACATTGAGCATATGGATTACATTTAAATGTAACATAATGTCTACAAATGTTTACAATGCTTGGCGGCGTCGGCGCGCGGCGCTGGGATGGTTGCATTAACCGAGTCTCGTCGGTATGAGTCCGCCTGAATTTATGTTCTTCTGCGTTTGTTTTTATTTTGCGATATCTCCTAAGATATATTATATTAATATATTAATTTAAATTGTATATTTAGTGTAAAGAGCTATCATAATGTACATGAAATGTTTAATAGCAATAACGTATTTAATTTGATAAGGATTAATACTGTCTCCGCTTAAATAGCTTTTCAATTACCACATTATAAATATTTTTACTTAAAAAAGACCATTCTCGCATTACGAATAATTCCTGAGTCCCGGGCACTCCCGGGAGACTACAAATATTCAAACAACAGACACAACGAATACTCAGATTCAGAACAAATATTCGTGGATCACACAAAGTTTAGTCCCGCGTGTGGCGGCAGTGGCGTGGCGAGGCGAGAATGTGTATAGTAAGCTCTCGTTAAAAGATAGACATAATATGTATATAATATATAGTATATATTGTATAGGCATATTATGCCATCGCGGAATTGAGAAAGAAGAACAATCCCATCATACATTGTTTTGTGACACTGAATAGATCGTCTAGTACTGCAGCAGTCGGTGCTCCATTATCTTGAAAAGCAAGGGTGTTACCGCTTATTTACAGTTGTCCTTTAGCACCTAAACAGGAGTTGGCAGCTCCACGAAGTGCGGCCAAACGTGACACAAGTTTATATTATTTTAATCAATTTTATATGTTATACGATAAAAGCTTATTAAATTGCCATATCCGATAACTTATCCCGTATATTAAGAGTAGTAGAGAGGAAGAGTAGGGCAGTAGTACAAAGAAAAGATAAAGTTCAACGAGTATTTTTCGTACGACACGAACGGCTATTCCAGTAACAACTGCGGTAAGTAAGTTTAAAATGTTAAATTGTTGCAGATACCACTGCATGTCGTAGGTACCACTTTCTAAGAGTATCTAGGTAGAACTACAACTAAAAGCCACCACAGCGTTTTACGTGTTACGCAGCTAAACTTATAAACCTAAGTAACTTATGTACCGACTATCTATAATTATGTCACTGACCTATTTAGGATTGCGTGACTTTATTACACTAGCTTACTGGCTCTGTTAGTTTATGACCGCTTAAACATGATAATTATAATAAAGTTTGGGTGGCTCATTGCACTCATATCATAAACCCTAATTTACGTTTGGAGCCAATAATTGAGAGCGATTCCCGGGTCGCGCATTTGTTTAATTTTCTGTTAGAGAGCTTTTATATTAGAAGTCTAAGTAGCAGCCCATTGTCAATAGCTGTGGCGCTGAGTTGCACTAAACATCATACTGACGAAATAAAACGTGGCCCACACCTCGAGTAGCGCAGATGCCAGGCTATGTATGTCACATTACAGAATTAATTTCTTTAAGTCTAAGCCACAAAGATAAAAAATATAGTATAGCGCGTCAAAATTTTTTGTAATTATATACTTATGACTAAAACTGGCCTCTCTTTTGTGACCTGTTTTTAGTGCGCAGTTCCAAAGATGCTCACGTTGGTTCTATGCAATAGTCCGCGGAGGCCATGTGCGTGCTTTGTCTACGTAAACTTTACGGCTTTTTGTCTGTACCCACTGCCTCTGCACCAAGTGTTGTGGGTTCGAATCCCACACGGGACAAACATTTACATGATCTACAAATTATTGTTGCAAGTCTGAGTGTTCTATGTGTCCGTTATTTGAATATTTGTAGTCTCCCGCGACAACGAAATTATTCCTAGTGCGAATTTGTCTTTTAAAATAAAGAAAAATTAAAAAGAGAAGTAGTTTTGTAGATGTAAAGGGCGTGTTTTGGGCCATAATTGATTTACTAATGCAAATCCTGTATTTAGGAATTCTTACCAACATTGTACCACTAAAATGTTACTTTAAAATAGATTTAAACAATAATTATCTTTAGTTAAAGAGTGAATAGTGTTAATAGTTTGTTTAATAAACTGTCTTCTTAAATATATAACGTATTTTACGCTTTTCCCAAGGAAATCAAAGTAAGCGTAAATTGTTAGGCAACATTTTTGTATGAATTACAAAAGCGCCATCTGTCGTCCACATAGGAACCGAGCCTAAATAAGTTATTAAATTAGTGGAATAATACGGTATCTGTCAAAATAACTTTTTAATTACCACATTATTTGTGAACATTTTTGTAGAAGTTAGGATGTGTATAGCTGTCGTTAGAAGATAAGTAGATATTTACCATCGGACACCTTTCCGTAGATCTATGAAAGAGGAACAATCCCCACCATAAATTGTTTTGTTATATCATAAAGGTCATTAAGCAGCGTTTTCTACAAAAGCTCTCTGTCGCCATGTTTTATCCAGACATCTACAAATATAGTCATATTTGAACCAATTTACACAAAACCTATATAACCATATGAATCATTCTGCCTATTGGTGAAAACCACATGAAAATCCGTTCAGTAGTTTTTGAGACGGACAGACGCGGCGGAGGACTTTGTTTTATATAAGCTATGTAGTGATATCTATAAATAAATAATGACCCTGGTGGCATAGTGGTAGTGATGTGACTGCCGTTCATGAGGTCTCGGGCTCGAATTCCGAGTCGATCAGTGTTATTAGGTTTTCTGTTATGAAATTCTCAGTCAGCTAGGAAATAACCAGACCTCTATTACGTGGGATCAAGAATCATAGTTAGTAAAATGTGGGATGTACCGCTTTCGTAATAAAAACGTGAGACTGTGTATGTACTACGTGTGTAAATAAATGTTTATTTTGATGAGCAATTAGATTTAATGTCAATATCATGGCCTATGCCTGCAGGCTCTGTTAGGACTTGTTGGGTTAAAACAATCATGCGGGTTTGTTGCATCGCTATTTGTGATTATGCTAATTTATTGCAATTGCCTGAGAGTGGATTTGCTGCAAATTTCTGATTAATCAAAGCGACATACCAACAAGTTCTAGGATAACTTGGACTACACCTATTTAATAGTCATTCTAATGCTATCAATGCGAATTATTTCTGGCATCCATTACTGTTTTATTGGATATAGAATAGGTACTATTATTTAGTCAATATAACTATATCTAAACACAATTAAAAAAACATTGTGTTTAATCCCTGGGATCCGATCGCCGATATAGCCGTTATTTCATAATTTTAACAATAATATGATTTCAAACATTCTAAAATATGTACCGAAAACAAATGATTATTTTTAAGCTATAGTACTATATGTAGTCTATGATACGTTTAAATTTAAAAGTACCAAACCTTCCCATATAATAAATACATTTATAAATAAAATCTTTTTGGTCGCATAGTTGTCGATAAAAAGGCAGCATCGTGTGTTGATAGTCGCTGAACATCCTACGTAATTCCAAACCGTAATAGATGATCGAAGTTCGGTGAATATCTGAATTCAGTTCGTAAATGCAAATATGAAATAGTTTTGAATGGATTGCGTAGTGGTTTAAGAAGTTGTCTCGCCACTGCTGCCGCCGCTCGATCCACAAGACAAAAATTTGTGCAATCCACATTTTTTTTAATCGCTTATTTGGTTGGCTGATCCTGGGTGTCCATTGTTTAAATGTTTGTAAAGTCACCCGCGACGCAGGAATTAATCCTAGTGTGGCATTTACCTTTTTAAACAAAACAAAACAAGATGCTCATAATGCAGACCAAACCATAAAATAGAATATATAGTATATATAATAGATAAAATAGAAACAAAAATGTTATTAGAGGATAGATTATGTTTTTTGTGTAGCGAAATATAATCGGTTTTCTTAAATTGACCATCGACTAGTACGCTTATGATTATTTATAGATATCTTTGTTTTTGCTATTGGCTACTCCGTTTGTTGTTTTGTTTGCAAGTCTGCTCTGTAGTCTGTTCTATTATTGTCTGTGGTTTAGTTTGTTTATTGTACGCTTAGCTTGTTGCTGTCAGTTTTGCAAACATTATTTAGGAAGTTTTTATCCATTGTGTATTCAATAATCACATATCCAAAATGGTACGTGTATATTTAATAAAGTTATTTAGATTGTTTTACTTTTATTGTACGTAATATTTTTCAAAGGACACCATATAATTTCATGTTTGTAATGTTAAAAATTTCCCGGCAAAGCCGGTGACATTATTTATGAATATGCTAGGTAACCTCAGATTGATGTAATAATTAAGAAATGGGTTTTTTCCAGACTATCGGCAAGAATAATAAAATGCAGCAGCATATTAATTATAGAGTAAGAGTAATACTGCAGGACTCTCGTACATTTATTGGGACGTTCAAAGCTTTTGATAAACATATGAATTTAATATTAGGAGACTGCGAAGAATTCAGAAAAATTAAGTCTAAAAACAGCAAAACAGCTGATAGAGAAGAGAAAAGAACATTAGGATTTGTATTACTTCGTGGCGAAAATATTGTTTCCTTAACTATTGAGGGTCCGCCACCGCCAGAAGAAGGTTTGCCCCGCGTTCCTCTACCGGGTGCAATTGGCGGCCCCGGTGGAGGCCGCGCGGCAGGCCGTGGTGCTGGTCCAGCTGGCGCCCCTCCAGGATTACAGGGCCCTGCTAGAGGAGTCGGTGGACCATCTCAACAACACATGGCCCCAGGCTCTCGCGGACAGTTATCTGCGCCTCCGCAGATGCGCGGTGGTCCTATGATGGGCGGCCCACCACCCGGCATGATGGGTGCTCCTCCTGGAATGGGCCGTGGTGGTCCAGGCGGTCGTGGACCTCCAGGGATGCGACGTTATTAGAATTAAGTTAGTGCAGTGATTTGTGATATCACATTTAAATAGATTCATTCAAAGTTTGCAAATGTGACAGTGCTTTTGTTTTGTGTTATTGGAGATCCCAAGTATACATAAATTGCCAAAGTGAATGATCAAGTGCATTTTATATATTGGTTTATGAAACTATGCTATATACAATAATAGCTAGTACAATATCGGATCTGATCTTGATACTTGATAGCAATGTTGTCATCTCCCGTGGAGTAATGTAAAAAAAACGACTTGCATACTTATATAATTTGGAATGCAAGATATTCACCAAGATTTTCCTATGGTAATTATGACTTACCTTAAAGCTTGTATATCAATCCAGTTTATAGAGCAGACCAAATTATTTTTATATTGACCTGTTATATTTCATTACCTGTGGTAGTAACTCTATAGCCACTGTATTGGGCATATAGGGCATTTAAATTTGAAAATATGTAGTGTTATATATAAACTTTGTTAGCTGCGTATGTCTTCTAAACATGAGAACTTTAAGATGTCAGATTGCAGCATTCATTTAGCTGTTTAGAAGCCCCATTATTAATAAATTATTGAAGTAAAGAAATGTGGTTGTTGCTGGGATTGTAAGGACTTTCATACTGATAATATAATAGTTATAAGCCATATGTGATGTTTCATTTTGTAAAATGGTTTTGAATATTAATTCAGTATTAATCAATAACTATTTTTCTATCGCCTGTCTACATACATACATATAATTAGGTAGTGAAAGGTAAATTAGGAGATATTTTTGTTTTAGTATAACATTTTATTGTTGTAGTTAAATAAATAAAGTTACCTGATTATATCCTTTTAAAATCAATATAAGTGGCCTAAAATTAAGCACATTGCCAGGTGCAGTCAAAAATATATCTAAGCCATAAAACCCATGGTTGTAGAAAGAATCTTTACCAACTATAATTAGTATATAATAAATCTATAATTTATTTTATAAGCATGTTCTATAAGATAGATGCTTCAAATACTGGCCCGGCCCCTAATACCAACCTTTTACCTTTAATAATTAGATTTTGAATGATCTTATCTATCAATGCCAATGATTGAAAATCTTATCACTGAGTTTGAACTATATGCCAGATTTAGCTATACTGGCATGAATCATCCAGCATCAGTAGCAAATCAAAATGCCATTTTCCTATTTTTATTGCTAGGTTTTGATACACCACAAAAAGAAGCTATATTTCACAATTTTGTTTTTATGCTTTTTAATTTGTTAATATGATAAAAGCAAATTTACATGTATTTTTTTCTATCAGTGGGAATTAATGAGATTGCAATTTGCATCAGCCTAGTGGGCTGGTATTTGATTTGACAGAGTCCTACAAACTTAAAATAATGACTCAAACAATAGAAAGATTTTATGTAATAAAATCTTTGGGCTTTATGAGACCGGCTGGATGAAAAGTCAAACTTTTTTAAATGCATAGAAGATTCGGGCAGTTCTTGACACAATTGGGTCAGCAACTGACTAAATGAAAAAGAGAATATCTAAATATTGATTAATTTGTTACTACTATAAACCTACTTACCCTCAATAATTAAACAAAATTATATTGAAATGAGTAGAATCCTATCTTAAAACATGATGACTGGTAAAGCACACAACACAGGACAGGACTTGAACCTGCAACCATGCCAAGTAAGCTCTTGCAGTGCCCATCGGGGCTTTATCTTGGGCCGAATAATTATTTCTATTTAAATAATATGTTTTATTTGGTGTTTCTATGGAACATAGAGCTTCAGTTTATATTCATGTAACTATAACAGTGACTTAATCGTGAGTTAAAAACAGAAAACAGCAGCGATAGCTCAGTGGGGAGACCGACAGACTGCAATGCAAAGGGTTCGAACCCACGTCGCGCACCTCTGACTTTCGGAAGTTATATGACTTTTCGAAATTATGTGCGTATTGATTGACAATTATCGCCTGCTCCGTGCCTCGTAGAGCACGTTAAGCCGTCGGTCCCGGCTGCCATGAACATCTATGGCAGTCGTTATTGGGGAAGTCTACACAAAAGATCCCACTGGGTCGAAGTGTCGCCGGTCTGTACTGACTGGCCCCCGCACAAGATAAGATAAGATAATCGTGAGTTAAATGATAACAATGTAATCAATCAATCAATGTAATTGATTAAATCTTGACAATAAACAAACTAGAAGTAAAATAGAATTAATGTTAATGGTTTATAGGAGAAGCTCATATGGGCTATATATATATGCCAATATTAGCATATCTACTTAAATTTACAACTGGATAATGTATATGAAAAGTAAAATATTTTTGGGGTATCATGCTAAAAATAATTTGAAGACTTCAGTCTTTAATAATTGCATACTTATAAGTTGTTAATTCTCATTGCTTGATAACTATGATTTTAATAATGTAAATACTACTTTTACTGCACGGTTGGCGTAGTGGTTTAGACGGCCGCCTCGCCGCTTGACACTGCGCCGAATGTTGTGGGTTCGATCCCCACACGGTCGTAGCGAGACAACACTTTGTGTGATTCATAAATTGTTGTTTCGAGTCTGGGTGTTCATTGTGTCCGTTAGTTGTATGTTTGTAAAGTCCCCCGCGACACAGGATTTAGTCCTAATGCGGGAGTTGTCTTTTAAAAAAAAAAAAAAAAAAACTACTTGTGTCTTGTACCCACCAGATTGCAAAATTTTATTCTCGCGTAATTAATACTTATATAGTAGACTAGCTGACCCGTGCAACTTCGTCTGCTTCATATAAGATAAGAGAATTTACCCTGTTTTTGCAACATTTTTAATTGCTGCTCCGCTTCAATTGGTCGTAGCGTGATATTGTATAGCCTATAGCCTTCCTCAATAAATGGGCTATCCAACACTAAACGAATTTTCAATTTGAACCAGTAGTGCCTGAGATTAGAGCGTTCAAGCAAACAAACAAACTCTTCAACTTTATAATATTAGTATAGATGGAAGCCTTCTATTTATTAATTATATTGGATCCCTAGGCACAATGTTATAAATAATCTACCTTCTAATAATGAAAGAGATTGAGATTTAATGCAATTTATTAAATTATAATAGGTCAGATATTTCAATAACAATTATTTACTACAATTATAAAAATATATAAGTAATTATAATAAACATTATGCCCAACTATTAAATAAAGCAAAGCAGATCCTATTAAATAGGAATGCTTTGCTGTCTTGACCTACAGAGTACGAGTTGCACACAGAATGAGTTGCATATTTGCTATGCTTGAGGCAAGAGCACGGTTTATAATATAATATAAGGCCTTGTAAGCTCATTATGGTTGAGCTAGGCACTTTTTCGAGTAAAGTGACATTTGCAAAGATTTCAGATTATGCCTAATTACAAAATTTTAATTTAATATTTGGCACAGAATAATAATTTTCTAAATCTACTAGGTATTGATAGTTAAAAGCAGCATATTATCAACATGTAGTTATGAAATTAACTATGGTACTAAAACATTAAAATTATGTGAAAATATGTACCCATTTACACATAGATTACAAAGACTTATGCAAAACAGGATGTAAACTTATGACAGCAGTTAATCATTCAATTTTAAACAATGACTAATACGTAGCTAGTCTCATATACATGTGCTCACACCATTTTAAAAGATTTATAAAAGAAACAAAATGTATAAACCTTAGGTACATATAAAAGGAAATGAGAATCGTGAGTATTTTCGTCGCACATAGATGTGTTACGTGCTAACAACAGTGGCAGCAGCAGCCAGTTTCAAAATGCCTAATGACAGTAGCCGCAAGATGGATGACACCTTTTGCCGTCCACGCCGCACTGGCAGCCGCCACTGGTGTCGCCTTTGCCGCCGGGCCCCCAGCGCCTGCCGCGGGTCACCCAACATATTTCCGTTTTACATGCTGAACATTTGACCCAGTCGCATCCCCACTTCTTAGTGATGATAGCACTACATTCTGGACATTCGAGGGCTTCACCTTTGGCGATCAACGAGTTCAGTAACGTTCTAGTTCCGTCGTCAGTGTCGCTAGCCTTACCGGAGTTACCAGCGGCTGCCTGCTTCAGTTTATTACGATGCTGCTCGCATGTTTCTCCGTCGTGTATAGCCTGTAAACAGAAAGATGAACTCTATAAAACAAACAAAACCACACATACAATTTCAGTTTTAACGAACCTCTATACAAAAGTAATGTATAAAACACAGTGATACGTCGAGACTAATATCGCTACATTTCATAATATAAAAAAAATAAATCCTCGCCGCGTCTGTTTGCCTGTTCGCGATAAACTCGAAAACTACTGAACAGATTTTCATGCGGTTTTCACCAATAGGCAGATTGATTCATGCGGAAGGTTTAGTTGTAAAATATGTCAAGGTTTTGTACTATCTATGCGAAGCCGAGGCGCGTCGCTAGTGTAATATATATTGGCTGGTGTGCTTTTCTAATAACAATAATAATATTATTATTAGAAAAGCACACCAGTGCCAAGTATATAGTGACAGTACGAATGTACTGATTCACGGAACGTAGGTACTATCCTCTTGCAGCAAACCAGCGTAAGCCTAGGAACACTGGTACTACGTTTCACCTGTTTACTAAGAGTTCCAGAAGCTGAAATGATTACGTCATGCATTCCTTTCCTTTTACCTCTTCTTTAATGCCTTTATCTTGGGGTCACCAAGAATGGTACTTATCCTTGGTATTGCAAACGGTTAGAGACTACGGTAACTACTTAGGTACCTATAGGTCGAGTACTTGTTTGCCACCTTTATAATATAAAATATACCTCGACGAACGGTTTCATAGCTTTGCCATTTAAAATCCTATGTCAAAGATTGACATTAATAACGTTTTTTTACTCGTATTTTATACGAAATTATTATTATTAGATAATAATTTACATTGCACCTTAGCATAGAAAATACTAAATATTAATTTACGAAATATTAATATTGTTGGTAAGAGGTGAAGCGCTATGGACACTATAATACGAACATGCGCGATAAACGTAATAACAAAATGTACTTAGTGACGTACCTGACATGGCACACAGTTGATGTGTTTGCATACAGGACACGGAAACCTTTGAACGCCCGGTTCACAGAGAGCCCAGCCTTTACAATCGCGTGTGCGACAGTGGAACGCATTTCGTGTGCCACTCTCTGCTGCGGCCAGACCTCGCGCCAACCAACGCTCATAGTTTTGCGGAGTCACCAACGCACGGATTTCGCGTTCTTGTAACATTCCCCGGCACCCCATAGCGGGACACGGGACATCCGGCTCCTCGCAGTGATGCACCACATCCGCTAAGCACTCTTTACAGAAAATATGCACACATTCGCGCAGCACTACTCCTTGACCAGATAGGTATTCCACCATACAAACGCCGCATTCAAAATTCTCAGCATTAGGGACAAGTGCTTGTTGCTCCAACTGCATTAATTCCGTATAAACGTTGCTAGCTTTGGGTAGCGGGTTGCTTGTATCCTTATTTGAATTTTCAACAATTTTTGTTCGTGATGCTGGTTCAGTTTTCGTTTCTGGAATTAGTTTAAAAGTATATTTTATTTAATGTAATGTATAGGAGCGAAAATTAGCACATGTGCAGTAAAATCATGATAAGACTGCTAAACGGTTATTTTTAAATGCCAAACCAAAACTAACGAGCCTTTCTTTCTTTTTGACCCATTATTACATTGGGACTATTATGTATTTATCCGCCTATAGGACACTAGCTGGTCCTCGCGGCTTCACTTGCGTAGGTTTCGTTTTAATAATTATCAATAGGTTAATAGCGCAGGCCCATAGTTTGATTGAATAATAATAACGACTTAGGTGGATTTAATCTTTTTACGCTTGTCCTCTGATATCTACCATGGTCTAGCACAACGGTCACCATTTAATTCTGTAGTAAGTAAGTAAATAAATGTTAGTTTGTTTGTTCTAAAATACCAATTCAAAACATATTATAACTAAAGCCAATACAACGCCATCTACAGAGTGTTGATGTTATGATGACGATGATTCGTATTTTCTTGAAACTTAGACCTATTGCACCCAAAATTAACCACTTTTGGTAAATTAGAATCAGTGAAACAGATATCTACCTATTTGATTTAATAAATAACTATATCGAAATTAAAGTTCATCGGCCAAGGGATAGGTTTTTACCACAAACTTACTATTCTAATACCCGTTTCTAGAGAATGATATTGAAAAGTTCATTATCTTATACTTAGTTATTAGCATCAAGAAGTATATATACATATAAATGAGTTATGGGGAGAGCATTGATCGTAGAGAAAAAGTGATAGATGAATGACATTAATAAAATACATACCTACCTGACTCTACTACACATAGATAAAATGGTGCGCTGAAATCAGTTCCAGCCAGAGAAGCAACGGGCGTGTTATCATTAACGCACAGCACTCGACCAACGATCCATCGCTGCAGATTGGTGGCCAAACCTAATGACGTTTCAGCTTCTCGTCGTAAATCCCTCATTAAAGCATCTCGCCGTATTCGTAGCTGAACGGGACCTCTTGTCGCTTCTCTGTCTTCTACCAATACAGAAATCCTAAAATGAAAATCAACTTAATAAAATAAATAAATCTATCTAAAAAAATAGGATATTGTATAAAAATGGTAAACATTATTAACAGCAAAAGAATGACACTCACGTAATCAAGGTGTCTTTTTTAGGTGGGTTTTCTTTTCTAGGTTGAAGTAATATTTTTTTTATTATTGATTCTTGAGTATTTTGTAGCGGTTTATCTTTTAGAGACGCAGTATTAGGTGGCGGCGTAGTAGTCAAATTAGTTTTTAGTAAACCTGTGCTTGCTGTAGGCTTACTAACTTTTTTTGGTGATCTTTCTTTGACTGAACTTAACTGTTTCACCTCTGGTTCCTTCTTTACTTCTTCAGTAGGTAAATTCATTTTTATAGGCAATCTATTCGGCGTACTTAAATCTGTCTCAACACTTGAGTTCGCCGTTGAAGTAGACGGTTCAGATAAAATTTGAGAAGAGAATGACAACACAGAACATGACAATCTTAATTGAGCTAATTTAGCCGCAGCTTCCGCTGCTGCACGCTCGTCGCCTTTAGCTATCGATTGTTCGAGTTGATGTATTAGTTCTCTACGTCGAGAGTGCTGATTTTGAACATTATCCTTTAGTATATTTTGTTCTTTCGTTGTTGCAGACGGCATCTTGTAATCTTTCGGGCCTAATTCAACAGTTTTGTCTTTTTTCACTACTACCGAAACAGCATTGTTATTCTGTTTATATTCTATTTCCTTCTTCTGCTCGATTTTTCCTTTCTCAATACACACAGTAACAGTATTTTTGGATTCTGGTGGGTTAGATAACCCACCAGTGGACGCAGTGATATTAACTGTGGGCTGATACATTCTGTTTACGCCATCAATCTTTTGGTTTGTAGTCTTTGATTCAGTTTGTGAAGCGTTTGTCATCTGCAGCTTATTAGAATCAAATTTCTTCGGAATATATACTGGATTTAACAAAGATGATATTTTCAATGGTGTATTCAAATCTTTTTTATCCTTAAATTTTTCAGTGATCCCAATAAGCGATACTTTAGTTATATTTCCTTTTTGAATATTTGGTAAAGGCTTTTCATTTGCACTGTTGTTCATATTCGCGTTCTTACTTTCGAGGATACTATTATTATTATCAAAATATTTGTTGATTGAGGGCTGAACTAGCACAGAAAGGGCGGGTTGTGTTGTTTCTGACGGCGACGGCTTGCGAGGTGGTTTTACAACAATATTTTCCGACATGGACTGAATGCCTGAAGATGTTTTATGTTCATTTTGAACACTACATCCAACTCGAAGAGTTGGTGTTTCCGTCGAATAGGAATTACTTCCATGGGCTTCGATGGTAGCAATAGTTTTAATATCCGTTTTATTGTCATGCTTTGGTCGCTTGGGAAGTGAGTCTTTCATTTCTTTTAACATTTCTTTGAGCTTTTGTTTTTCTTCAGCGGCACCCTTGTTTGTCAACGCAATACCAGGTAAGTTCTTTTCTGTTTGAGTAAAACTGTTGGTCGCTTTCGATGTTGACGGTACCTCATCATTTGGTAAGCAATGCGGGCAGGTAATTATAGATAGGTTATATTTTCTTAAACAACTAACACATATCCAAGTTTCAGAGTGACTAGAACGTTGTGCATCTGCTTTCCCCAGTATGATATTTTTCACGTTATTATTTTGCTCCGAAGGATTTAGTTTGCATGTTTCTATAATTTCAGCGGCTTGTTTATCTAACTCACTTATGCTTGGAAGTAGTTTTACAGAAGATATGTCTATACCGGAATTTCTTTTTTTGCTATCGAAGATCTGTTTTAGAAAGCTTTTCTCCGATTTACCTTTCGTGTCTTTGTTACTTCCTTCTTTTTTACTATATTTTTCGGACTTACAACCCATGAACATTTCATTATTGCCCAGTTTTTGTTTGTCATGAGGAGGCTGTGGATTCATCTGTGTAACAATTGCTTGTACTTCCACGTTTTGTATGTTTACTTTACTTTTTTCAATGAATTTCACAGGCGGTTGCGGTGCACGCCGTTTCCTAGTAGTGCGCCGGGTCAGAGAACTCGCAGGAGTTGTAGGGGCCGTGGTCACGGGAGGCAAGGGCGCACGACGTTTGCCGGGGACGTGAGCGAGCCGCCGCTGATAACACTCGCTTGTCGCCCGCCTATCTCGATCCCATCTGCTGCCAGAATCGCCGTTGATTCTACGCGCAGGTGGTAAACTAAAAGCGTCGTAGCCGCAGGTCGCTTCACCACTTTTGAAAAGACCGTATTTACGATGCAGTGTTATATCACGGTCATACTGACGGCGAAGATTCCTGTCGTGCACTCTTTTCTTGTACGAGTCGGTGGGAGGTCCCGGCGGCGGCAGAACAAACGGAGCGGTGGCCGGCTGGTAGTGCGCAGGCGTCAGGAAAGCGAAGCTTGCGACGGTGCGGTCGGAGCCGGCGCTCGACAAACTGTCGCTGGAGTCGGAGCGCTCGTCGCGCCGCAGCCACGAGAACAGCGTCCACAGGCCCGTCGACAGCGGACGAGGGCGAGCCTCCACCTCCGCCTCGTTGTTCATCACCTCTGGAAACATGCGCACCTCTATGTCAGCGGCTTATATATAAACTCAATCACTGTTTGATTTAAAACAGACCAGGTTTATTAAATTATTTTAGTTTGTTTGTTAAGGATAGAAGTAGCTTTTATGACACGGATTGTACTAAACGATCGGATAATTTAATATTATCCTAACACGTTACCTACATATTACCTAGACAGACAGGTAACTACTTCGATACACAGAAATATGCTAAATACGCGGCGTTGTTATTCTGTGCAAATACTGCCAGTAGAGACGAGACTACCGACGACATATTTTTCGTTTACGCGTTACAAAAGTATACATATTTTGCGTGTTGCTAAGGTGTTACGTCAATTAAATAAAGTTTATGTGATTTACGAAAAATGATAAGTCTTGTAGGTATTATCTCTTTGAATATAATAACTACTGCATGATGTAGAGACCTACCTATGTCTATCTACTGTTAGCAGCTAAAAAGACTTACCATAAACGAAAATACACTAGGTACACTTCAAACACAGACAATCAATTACGTATATTTGTTGTATAAGTGTTTCTTCATCATAAAAGCGACTAGCGGCGTTATACACTATTTCGTTACATTTATCAATACGCGTACTTGCTAACGTAGGTATAGAGTGAACAAGCACAGAGCGAGTCTGCATTTTTAGATCAGAAGATAGGTTAACTATGTACAAAATAAACATGAATCAGATGAAGTACTTACGGAGCGGTGACCCAAACTGACTTAACAATTTTCGCGTCTGCTATAAACTAGAACATATTAACCTCAATTTAACAATTTATTATGCAAACGTAGAACGAATTATCCACAGATGGCGTTTATTTAATTGAGCCATTGGCAGCTCAAACCTTATGTTAGACAGAAATGAACATTATTTAAGTGCCGCTGGTGGCTGGTTAGTTTATAAAGTAAATGGATAAACAACACAGGGCGCGCGCTCCGTGATTGTGAACAAAGCGAGGTCGGCCTCGGCCACTGACGATTAGCTGCGCCTGCGCCTGCGCCGCACTCCGCCCGCCCAGCTAAATTTAGCGGAACTTCGCGACTTCGTTTTTGCTATTTTCATTTCATTCTTAAACACTATAGGTGCTCCGACCTCACTTCTTTACCTACAATATAACTTCCTGTCTGTTTTTTGTTTTTAGTAACTACTTACTGGAGCGTAGAGCACTTAGTGACTATAAAGGGAACCGTAATATACATCGCAGTGCTTATTAAGTATTCAGGTCAGAGTCTAAATCCGAACAATTGACCTTATGACTTACCAATCTTTTCAGATACCTACACGTTAATTACACATGAACATGAAACAGCTCCATATGCCCGATGTCCCTATATTACTTTTGTATAACAATGTTGGCAAACTTTTGGAGAGCTAAAACTAAATGAGTTATAATTTCGTATGCAAAAATCTGTAATGTAATGTTATATAATTATAGCAGTTTGCTGACCTTGTAAATGTCAACGTTATTATTTTCTTGCCTATCATAATGTGACTATATTAGGTACAAATCGCATTGTACCCGTTTATTTACATTTTAAACGCCATACGTATCTTCAGTATTTATATTTTAATTTCAAAACATTTAGTTATATTATTTGTTCCAGCAAAATCTTGGAAATGTTTCATATTTTTGTCTAATGTTATACTGGCGGCAGTTTAGGCCCGGGACTGTGATGTTTTTATTAACTCGAAGCCTCGCTAAAGACCCAAAGATCAATCACTTGAAAAGACACAAACAAAGAACATCGGTGAGACGGACGTGAGGGGACGGGCGTCATACGAAGAAATACAAGCAAGTATATAACATAACATTTAATGGTAAGGTTTAAGAGAACATATCTACATATAGCTACACTATAAATAACCATAAAATGTACAACTCAAGTACTCGAGGTAACTGTTTAAATAAAACTGTATCTCAATAATCATTTGCTAGCATATTTATTGGGTTTGTTCTTGGGACATCACTTTCGCCTTCGCCGAATGTTTCTCGGCAGAACTCTGAATGACTAAGAGGGAGGCGGCCACACGCGACGTCAGCTCCGCTTGATTTAACTCGTGCGCCCACGGCACGCGCCCCCAGCGCATCAACTACAACAAAAATACATCATATTGTAATAAAGCACGAAACTCCCCAAATATTCTAACATGCTAGTGATTTATGAGTCATAACTGATATAACATAAGGTTTTAGAAAGTAGTAGTACCACGCAATCGATTAAGGTTTCCCAATATATACCTACCCTCTATAGGTACTGTAAGTAGGCAAATATGTTCCATAAGTACTTACAAAATATATTTTTTACTATAAATTATTTCTATATTAGAGGAGTTATAGTTGTAATTAATAATACGCAAAAATAAAAGCAAATGCTACGAAAAACCAGCAAAGAGTGTGTATGATAAATAGATAACAAAAAAAAAATTTGTCACGGGAGCGTCAGCGTCTGGTCTAATCAATTAAATAAATTCAAAAAGACAGACGTTTCGTCTCTTATTTGTGCAGTTTTTATACTGATTCACGTTATGTACTCGTAAAATATTAGCTTGTGAGGATGGATGGATGTTTGTAACTCTTTCAAGTAAAAACTACAAAATAGATTTTGATGAAACCTTACAGTAAGTATTATTGTTTATACATCAGAATAAAATATAGGGTACTAATAAAACTATCTTAACATAAATGTACATTAACGCGGGCGAAGACTCGGACAAAATCTAGTTATTCATAAACGTCGGCCTCAATGGCATAGTGGTTAGTGTAACCGACTGACACGCCT
The DNA here is from genome assembly GCA_963675205.1 of Catocala nupta. NCBI lineage: Eukaryota > Metazoa > Arthropoda > Insecta > Lepidoptera > Erebidae > Catocala > Catocala nupta. The sequence goes on along the minus strand of OY776089.1, from coordinate 31,057,120 downwards.
GAGGTCGCGGGGTCAATTCTCGCACAAGTCAAACATTTGTGTGCATAAACATGGATGTTTGTCTTGGTCTGGGTGTTTCTATGTATAATGTGTATGTATTTACAAAAAATAAAGTATATATGTATGTTTCGCCATTGTCTAGTACCCATAGTACAAGCTCTGCTTAGTTTGGGCTAGATGGTGTTATGTGTACGTGATAGAATATTATTATAATGTCAAAGGATAGACCTTGATTGAGTCAGACCTACCCAATGATAATTATAATAAGGTCTACAACAAGGAGAGATTGGAACTAATTCAGTATGAAACAGTACGTATAGTCTCATTCTTCGCCTAGGTGACTACCTATAGCGCACGACTGACTGGCTGGGTGTAACGCCAGTCGCAGATATGAGACGAACACAAAACGTAACAGTTAAAAATAAGATTAATGTTGCGATGGTTACCATGATTCATCCTACCATACCCCTTGTAAGATCTTATGCTATAACAATTACTTAGTTAAAATTACCTATGTTTTTAAAACCGATGTTTTATCGCCTACTACAATAAATAGAAGTGGCAGATAGAACGTACAGACCACCACTGCACCGGTACAGATGATGTGACAGGTGTAAGTAGTCACGTGGTCAGTACTGTAGCGCACCGAACCTATAGTTGTGTGAGTCATTAACCGTTGTTCTGAGTCTTGATGTTCTTTGTAATCCACGCCCCGATAAAGTAAAACAACAAGTAATAAACTGGCCAAGTGTAAGCCGGTCGTGCCTTTGTATAATGATTGGTTCGAAACATTTAGTGAGACTCGAACTCGCACTTGATTGGTCTAATTATTTGATATCACTTCAAGTTTGAATGTAGGTGTTAAATATAGAGGAACTTTGTAAATACATTACATGCTTTCTGTATGGACATTCCTCTTATTTTGTTTACTTTGTGTATTTTTGAGAATACCAGGATCTTTAAGATATCAAAATACAAACACTGACGTTTTCGACGATCTTTAGGTTACTACCTTAACCCTAACCCTGTTAAGGTTTAACCCCAAGTATCACCAGCGTCCAACCGTATATGGACGTCAGTTATTCGATACTCAATTACTTGTATCACAGAGAATCTTATTTTATTAAATATCAACGCGATTGCTTATTGGTATTCCTTCTATACACTACGTAATGAAGTTTATTTTTGCAACATCGACTACTCTCGTATCTACTAGGTACATAATGTAATCTCTGAGTCACGGGGACTTTACAAACATTGAAACACCGGATACAAAAAATAACTACCTACATCTGAACAGCTCCACAAATCTTGGCACAAAGGTTATGGACAAATCGACCGCTTTAACCATTGCGGCATTTGTGCAGTATATAACAAGCAATTGTCTCGTGTTATCTTGACGATGTGTATCCGGTGCGAACATGCGGGTAACATCGTTTTAATATAATAGCACCGATACATACGTAAACTAGCAAACCGTCATTGCGGCGGGAACGCTGACATTGACAATGATAACTGCGCTCACTACGTACCGGCTCGCGTGTGTGTATAAGACGCGCACTGTCTTGCATCCAGCATCCACCAACAGTATTTTATTGTCAAACAATATATTGCTAGAATTTTAATAACCTTTATTGCTCTAGTTGTAAAATATCACTAGCTATTTCTTAGCTATAATAATAATAATATCAGCTCTGTATGTAAACTGTCCCACTGCTGGGCACGGGCCTCTTCTCACTGTGAGAAGGGTTACGCCATAGTCCACCGCGCTGGCCTGTGTAGGTTGGTAGACTTCACATAACATTTTAAACATTATGATAATTAATACTCCTTATTAACTAATAGGTACTTATGTGCGTATTAGTTAATAAGGAGTATAAGTTAATAAAAAATACAACGATTTCACAAATAAAAAAAATAAAAAGGCCGTGCATGGGCGATATCTCGGTCGTCCTGGGACCAAACAGGCTGAGGTTGAGGGGAAAAGGCAGGATCTTGTCGTTAAACTTGACCAGACCTTGGACCGCATCTCTGAATGGGGTGCCAAGAAACTGGTCCAATTCAACGCCAAGAAGACCCAGGTATGCGCGTTCTCAACAAAAAAGTCTCCGTTCCTTCCCCTTCCTTCTCTGAAGAACACTCCACTGGTGATACGTGACAGCCTCTCCATCTTAGGTATGGATCTTTGCCGCTCCCTTAATTCCAAAACCTACATCAAGAGCGTAATTAAGCAAGCTTCGCGAAGACTCGGAGTTCTGAACAGGGTGAAGCGGTTCTTCGCGCCTGGGCAGCTGTGCCTATTGTATAAGGCACAAGTGCGCCCTTGCGTGGAGTACTGTTCTCATCTTTGGGATGGCTCCGCGTAGTACTTGCTAGACGCTCTTGACAGGTTACAGCGGCGGGCTGTAACCTGTCACCTGTAACCTCGATGGCGTAGTGGTTAGTGTAACCGACTGCCACGCCTGAGGTCGCAGGTTCGATTCCCGCACGTCAAACATTTTGTGTGCATGAACATGAATGTTTGTCTTGGTCTGGGTGTTTCTATGTATAATATGTATGTATTTACAGAAACAAAGTATATTTGTATGTTTATCCATTGTCTAGTACCTACCCATAGTACAAGCTCTGCTTAGTTTGGGCTAGATGGTGTTGTGTGTATGTGATAGAATATTATATTATTATATTATATTATATATATTATCATCTGAGATCCAGAGGTCACGAGTTCACTGGAACCTCTGCAACTCCGTAGGAACATTGCCTCATTGGCATGTTTCTACAGAATATACCACGGGGAGTGCTCTGAAGAGTTATTCCACCTTATCCCACCCTCCCCTTTCCTATCCAGAACAACGCGTGCTGGGCTCAGATGCCATCCTTACACGGTGGAGTCGACTAGAGTGCGTACCAACAAGTTTGGGTCCTCATACCTCTGCCGAACGATCAAGACATGGAATTCTCTGCCAAGGCACGTGTTTCTTTCTTCCTTCAATCCTGGGTCCTTTAAGCGGGGCGTGAAAAAGCGCCTTCTCAGGCCGTCGAAGTAGAGACCTCAACATCGCCTCGGCTGCTATGAGAACGATGTGGAGGCCACTGCTCTTAAACCACAAGACTGCTTACCATCAGGTGGGGTGTGGTCATTTTGACGAGCAAAATAAAAACACTAATCCCTAGTTAATACCTTCTTAACTACGTACTTGAAAATTGAGAGTAGTAAAAAGTAAGGATGTATTTAGAACAGCTAATTTTTTTTCTATTTAGGTATACCTACATGACAAGTAGTTTTTAATATTGAGTCAAAAGAATAATGAGTATAATATTGTCTTCTGTTTACGCGAATGTTATTCATTGAAATTAAACTACTATATACGGATTTTATCGCTTTGTTTAATTGACACTTTGTAATAACGTCTCCCTCCTCCGTCCAAAGACTCCGTACGGGAATCCTTGCACTTTTACGTATCCGATAGTTATATACGAGGTGATGGACGGAGACAACATTAATTCCTTACTTGCCCACCATCATAGCGATTAAATTTATGTAGTCCAAATAAGCAATAGTCCAAAGGCTAGAGCAATTCATTTAATTAATAAGTTTTTACAAGCTGATCCTAATGCTGACATATTTTATGATAAATTAAGTAAATTATCTAATTCATATTTCTATTTCTAAACATGACATGTAAATATTAATAATAAATATAATTGTATAATGTCTTGTATAATTTGTAATCTGTTTTAAATGTTCAAATTCTATTTTGTATTTTCTATAGATAGTTTTATAATTGTATAGCTTCACTTAACATATAAGCGATTTGGTTAATAAAATTAATAACTGTAAGCTTATATTGTTTTATATCAATAAAGAAATAATAAATAAATAAATAAATAAAGTGTCAAATAAACAACGCGATAAAATCCGTATATAGTAGTTTAATTTCAAAGAATAATGAGTAATTAAACTAATTTAGTAAGTAGTTAAATTTTAATATATAGCATTTGCGTAAACGTAAGACAATGTTAAATAATAAGTTATATACAACCTCTGTCATTCCGCTTTACATATAAAAATAACACTAACTGATTAGCAACCTCTCAAACCAAACCTTTGGTCAACGGCCCGCCGCGCGCCGTTATTACTTAACTGTCATTCAACTAACACTCAACGTTGAGTAATATTTGTAGGTAATTTTACTGATAACACATAAACTAAATAATACTTAAGAGGTATTTAAGCTTCAATCAACGACTACGTTGGATAATGCTCTTAATATTTGAGAGGTTTATAAGTAGAGCGGAATATGCATTTCATTTCCTCATTAATTAGATTCTGCTAAAATATAAGTACAGTAAATATAAGCACCTTAAGATACACACACATAGGTACTTCAAATCTGTGCACTTCCGATACTAATATGCCGTATGGGATTATAAACACAATGGTTCAAGTTGCTGCACTGTTGCTCTAATGCTTGTGTTGTCATACACGAACAGAAATATGTGTGAGCCCTTAATTACTCACTCACTATAAAGTCATACCAAATAATCAAGTACTTTTGGCGTTATACGCGAACATCGAACACACAACAGAGAAGTCAGAAGAAGATATAAATAATTGGTTTGGAACACACCTGGTATTCTTCTTCAAGCCGCGCCAACAAAACCGCTTCTTTGGGTTCTATGTATCGTTCGACACACGCCACCATGAGTATGGATGACTTGAGAGCTTCTACGCCGAACGACATTGCTGCGTGACAAAATGCAAATTGTTATACAGGTACAAAATGCCAGCATAGTATGATGATTATATCCCCCAGCATTGTACGTACGTCCCGACGCTCTAAACCCTAACGTAGGTATTTTAAAGGTTTTGCTTTTGGTTAGTCATTTATTAAAATGTTATTGACCAAAACTGCAAAAGGAAATACACACTTTTTGTGCATACATATCTGGTTTTGCACAGACGAGGCGGTGCATATCACCGCCTCGTCTGTGCAAAACCAGCTTCCAATCGAGTAATACTGTGGCTATCTCATAATCGCCTTACTCTCAACTATGAGAAGACGTCATATTTACCTACTGTCCTGTTTAGTACTAGTTATGTATGCTCTTAAAGTTTATACTAACTTAAGAAGTTCATTAGCATTTTATTAAATAGGACCACGCCAAGGAAATAATTTGGTAACTAATCAATGATTCTATGGTTTCCTCTGTAAGATGTGTTGTTGTAGAGAGAACTTATACTTAGTGCTCAAAATTTTGAACAGAAAGAAAAATTTTCTAGAATATGATCCTAACTTTACGAAAACACGCCATTTATCAATAAAGAAGAAAATGGTGCCAATTCTGTTGTCACAAAATTCTCTTAACTTAGCTAAAAATCTCTAAAATTTAGTTTAGTCCTGTCAAACGACATTTCGTATTCTGAAATCGCTAAAAGAGACAGGACTAAAAAATTTTTAGAGATTTTTAGCTAAGATAAGAGAATTTTGTGACAACAGAATTGGCACCAATATCTAACTAGCTTACGGGGGAAACTTATGCAGAAGTATATTGTCATTGTAATGTCACTTATACACAATGCAGAAAAACACACACAAACATGCACACATCAGTATCATTATGAATATGTGTATCTCTGTGGTTAATCAGGCTTATTCATATTGTCCCCATATAATTGGCAATGGCAAGCTTGTCCATTGATAAATTATATTTATAATTATTTGATCAAATTCTATTATGCTGGTAATTTGATACCACTTAGAGGCTATATAAACCCAGACTAATACTGTACTTACCAGTAAGTGCTGCAAAATCATAAGATAAAAAGTATCTAGCTAGCACTGCCCGAGTGTCATTAGTTACTGGTGGTGGAATCAAGCCTGTGGACACCTCCTGTGTCACATTAAACCTCTTTTGAAACCATTCTATTACAGGAGTCCATTTCTCTTCTTGCAGAATTTGTAGCTCCTTTTCTTCCTACAAAACCAAAAAGGATGCTTTTAATAAATTATACATAGTATAATACAAGATTGAAAATAATATAAGTGGACATTGACAGGCAATTATGAAATGACAGGTCTAACTCAGGAATTTTTAGTGGCAAACTGTATAGTCTGTGAATGTATCCAGTAAACAAAAATATATAAGTCCACAAGACAGCTCAATAATGTGGCCATTATATTCCACCACCCTTTATGAATATATCAAGTGAGCCATGCATGTTAATATTAAGTTACAAATCATAACTTTACCTCAGAATGAAATAGAATAGTGTCAGTGGAGAAATAGTCCAACAGATAACTGGCTATGTCATGTTTTGTTAATTTCCCTGGATTATCCAATGCTGTGTTACACAGTGCAGTCTGAAATTAAATTAATATTGTGATTTTTGTTTGCTATTTTACAGAAGCAATCTAATCTCTAATCAAATAAAGGTAATTTTTTTGTCTAATAATAGGGCTTTAAATATGAAGTTGCCACATTGTATGGAGAAAATTGATAATGTTGAGGTTTTCATACTAACTATGTCACCAATATATTATGGCAAATATGCAATCAATTTTGTTTAATAATAATAATAATAATAATATAATTTATTTGCTTGAAACATGGTTGACAGGTGTTCTTAATGTCTATGGTACAACATGTTTCACCTTGTAGGCGGCATGCAAATATTTATGTTAGATAAATTAACATTACTTTAAACTAAACCTAAAAATTGCAATAATAAAATAAACTCTTTGTAACACAATTAACAACACACATTATCATCTAATTTCATATCTTTTGTATTCCAAAAACTCAGACATCGAATAGAAACATCCCTCTGTAAGCCATTTTATCAGTTATTTCTGGAAAAGGTTATAGGGTAGTTCTCGTATCACTCGAGGACACTTTTTAAGTATAGTTGCTTGTAGGCCATAGTGGTTAGACAGTGTATCTTTTCATTAAAGCTATACTCTTGCAGCATTACATAATAACTGGTCATGGTTGTTGACAAGGAAATCTATACTAATATTATAAAGCTAAAGAGTTTGTTTGTTTGCTTGAAAGCGCTAATCTCAGGAACTACTGGTCCGAATTGAAAAATTATTTTAGTGTTGGCTAGCCTATTTATCGAGGAAGGTTATAGGCTATATAATCATGCTATAACCCACGTGAGCGGCGCAGTAATCATAAACGCGAGTGAAACCGCGGGCACATCTAGTCAAAATATAAACATGCATTAAAGAAACTAAACAAAAGAAATAGTAACATTGTTTTTATAGAACAAACCAAGTGCATAATAGGTTGTGCGATGTGTTCAGTTTGGGCATCCCACTCTGCCGCAATGGCTCTTGCAAGAGGTTCACTCTCTACTGACAACACATGCCCATTCGGTGTTTTAAGACGACGGTGATCTAAAGTCACTTCCCATTTATTATCACTCTGGAGAACACTAGTGATGCGATAAAATCTTTTGCGCGTTGCTGAAATCATAAACTTTAAGATAACAGTAATTTTTGTAAAAGTCTAACAGGACATTAACTTCTTATTTCATTTCTTCTTATTTAGTTACGAATACATGAGAGCCCGTAGAACTTACCGTAATTTTGGTATCTGTAACATTTAGGACAGGTAGTTTTCAGTAGTCTATTAAAAGCTATTGATATAGATAACATTTTATTTAATTAGATTATGCAACTCTAAATACAAGGATGCCTTGTCATACCCTAAAATTCTAATTGATCTAAGATTTGTTCGTAGGTTAGAACATAAAAATACAGTACGAGGATGCGTAAATTCGTAAAATCCATTGACGAGCTGACAACAGTGACAACTTCAGACATTTGACATACGATTGATCATTGATGCATGACAACAGTGAGACCACAGATTACAAATAATTGGTAACTAGGATAAAATTCTATTCGATGTCATTGATGTTCTATAACCATCATGAGAAGACGGGTTGAGACGCAGAGATATGATTATAAAATGAAGGAGTATGCAAGTTAAGCACAAAACGTAGTTTAGTCATTCAAACCTAAAATGATTTTTGTTATTACAATAAATTCACAGATCAATCAATCTGTGCGATCAATTACATAGACATACACAAACGGTACGATGATATTTTTGAACAAATTAAAGACTAACTTATACAATCGAGTGAAAGGCCCCAAATTTCATTTTTCTTACCAAATCATACGATATCTCTGAACCGACTTACAATAGTTTTGAGTAATATACCTGTTTTGAAAATATACCAAATCTGATACATGTAGTAGAAACTAGTATATGGGTGACTGTTTTGAGCTCGCATTTAAATTTTGTAAGCGGCCAGCAGACAGACCGATTTTTACCAACCCAAGCCCAAAACAAATAAAAAAAATGTTATAAAGGACACCGCTATCATGAAAAAGCTATATTAGTATAATAATTATTGCAAATGTTTATATCTTCTTTCTCCACATACGCCTTCCAAAAAGCCAAGAATTTACGTATATAAAAATATCACAACAAAAACATAATAATAAAATAAGTTATGTAGTTAATAAATTAAACACCTCTTATATGTAAATGAAAATAAAATGCAATTTTTATGCAAACACTTAATACTGTACGATTATTTTTTGCAGTCTTCATTCTTTATCATAAAACTTTTAATAACCGATACTTGAAACGCGATCTTATTCCCATAGTCTCCTATCTCCATAATCCTTAGATTTATTATTGTGCAACACTGTGTCGATCCGCCATTGAAAGAGCATTCATAAAATATTCTCCAAAGCAGTTTTGTAATATTTTTGTCAGTAATTGTTAGTTACGAAGAAAGCTCCGTATTTATAAGTTATTGTATCTTTGTGTTGTATATTGTTGTTTTGTGACCATGTCTTCTATGGATACTGATCTGTAGTTGTTACCATAGTGTTTATACTATTTTTGTGGGACAACAAGTGAAGTGACGCGATCTCCTTGTGTTAGGGCAAAACAAGCTATAAATAATTTGCTACCGTACAGCGATTTGAAAAATCTATTTTTCTTCTTATTTGTGATGTTCCCGCATTCCATCAGCGCGGAAGAACAGAAGACGAAATTGATTCCGAGTGTAAACCTACTACATTCTAAGAGAAAAGGAATATTCATACACCCCACGGCTATGTACAGAAATAGTGCACCGTGCTGCACAAGTATAAGGACGCCGCTTATAATAAACAATTTGAGTGGGTAAATTACGTGACAGTAAACCAAAGTAGAGAAAATGAAACTTTTAGAGAGTGGCCACCTCGAGGCACTGAGCAGAGCTCTGTCGATTCTGAACGGAGACAGTGCCGTGCAGGGTCGCGTTGAGAGCTACAGCTGCAAGATGGCTGGCACCGAGAAAGCTTTCTATAAGCGATTCACAGCAGACGGGGAAACAACTCACAATCTTCAGGCTTTGTCACCACCAGAGGGCATCATGTACAGGTAAATATATTATGTTTTCCTTCACTGTCACAACAATAAGTACACAACTAACATATAGTTTAATTCCAGCCGAAGTTTGTCGGGTGATGAAGATGGTGTACTATGTGACACTATATCCCGCAAAACATTGTTTTACCTAATTGCTACACTGAATGCTGCCTTTCCTGATTATGACTTTTCAATGGCTAAGGTAAGATTATTCAATCAATAATATATAATAAAATAAATAGTACCTTTAATTTTATTATTCTGTAATACCTAAGAATTGTATAACTTTAAGCTGTAATTACTTTTATTCAATAGTATTTTCTCATGCATAATATGTCTATTCAATACCAAATCTTTAACAAGATAATTTTATAAACATAAGGTACCATTTTCATATAATATACATGTCTATACCCTATAAGCAGCAGCAAGAAGCAGCGATAGCTCAGTTGGGAGACCAACAGACTGCAATGCAGAGAGTTTCGGGTTCGAACCCACGTCGTGCACCTCTGACTTTTGGAAGTTATATGACTTTTCGAAATTATGTGCGTATTGATTGACAATTATCGCCTGCTCCGTGCCTCGGAGAGCACGTTAAGCCGTCAGTCCCGGTTGCCATGAACATCTATGGCAATCGTTGTTGAGAAGTCAGTGCCCTTTAATATTCTGACGCTGGTCTAGCCTTAGGGTATTGTTAGCCTTCGGGTTACAGAGGTCAGGTGGCAGTCGCTCCGTGTAAAAACTGATGTCCAGTCAAATCCGGTTAGACCAGAAAAGGCGACCCCAAGTGACTTGGGAATAATAAAGACTAGGGAGAAGAATACATGTCTATACCCTGTGAGTGCTAGACTAAGGTGTATTACATCCTCATTTAGTATGGTTTTAGGTTCTATGTATTAGAGCTCAAAACGCCCATTGCTATTAATTGTCAGTAATTTTATGCAGTCTAGTAATGTGCCTGGTAAGTACTGGACTGAGAACTGCTACTGAGAATTTCTTAATAGACAATGCAAAAACAGTAGTCAGCAGTCTCATCAAAAAATATATTAGATAGAGAATGTAAATAAAATATATAAATGTTTTGAAATCACTGTAGATCTTACAAGGTATAATCATGTATGTATCAATTAAGTAATTATCTTTATCTCAAAATATATAATAACTAATATGTCTTTGACTAGATGGCTATGACACTTAGATCTCACTTTCATTAAGCATAAACTAATTTTGTTAAATACCTACTTGGTACTCTTAATGACAAAGAATGCATAAAGTAACACAAGCTAATTGTTTTTCTAGAAATAGTTAAATAAACATTATACTAATATATTACTAACAACCTAGGGAGAAACAGTGGTGAGAAACCTATTATTTCAAATATAAATAGATTAAATTTGAGTTTACAGCTTCACAGTCTGAAGGACCTCTTTTACTGCCGCTACTACTGATTGACTGCTCAAATTATACAATAGCTTAAGTTATCACACAGCATATATTGGTATGCTAAAATTGATTTGATAGCTAGATTGAACAAAAATGTTTGTATGTATATTAAGCCACTACAATGTAACAACTTAAAATGTTGTATTTATAACCACAATATTAGATATAACAATCATGGTTTAAAACCTTTCTATATCTAATAGATAGGTTTTAAACCATGATTGTATATGTCTTAAAATAATTTTCTAATACTAACTTGTTACTTGTTAATCCACAACTATGATAGATACCAAGAGCAGGCTGGCTTCAGATCGAGCCAAACATGCCATAGGCATTATTTTAGGCTCACTCTACTTGTATGACTCACTAGCCTATGACACTGTCAATATTAGAAAACTACCTCTCAAGGCTATGCAACTCACAAATGATAAGGATTTCATTGGCATACTAAGAGAATAATATCATGACTGTCGTTATGATATCAAATTGGGTCAAATTTAAATGTAAATGGCGACGCCAAAACGTTGGTGTTTCCCAAGGAAGTGTTTCGGTTCCTATACTTTACCATCTCTTAAACATTGATAGATTATCTTATGGAATGCTTGCATATATAGTCGCGGCTCTGCTTCGTTATCCGAGATTAAATAAAGTCTATCCAGTGCCCCTACACAATGAAATATTTTTTATTAATAAGGATTTCGTTTCGTCTAGTACCAGCCATAGTCTCTATGGTGGTTAAAAGATTTGATGTTGCGTGAAATATTGACTTGCGCATTATGACTTGTCATGATAAAATCGTCTAAAGATCTACATATATCTACAGTTGTATTACTATTGAATCTAAAGCAGATCGATTACTGTTTTAAATTTTTGTTCATAAACTTTCTATAGTATATTATACACATAAACAATACTTATGAATGTAAAAATGTATGTATACTCTTCATTGTTTGTATAATGTTTCTGTAAATAATGAGGACGTGGATCAGGATGTACTATTGATATACTATGTTGGGTAGTATTGAGTACAGAATACACCCTCTCTCTATTGGTGAAATCTGCATGAAAATCCGTTTTGAGTTTATCGCGAACAGATAGACGCTACTGGTGACTTTGTTTTATAATATGTAGTGATAGTGATTATTGAAGTGATATTGTCGCTGCACACAGAGCAGCGAGTTCAGCGCGGAGCCGTCGCTGAGCTGGGTGCAGAGCGCCGTGGACGCGGCGCTGTCGGCCGTGGGCGGCGCGCGCTGGCGCCAGCTGCGGCCCGCGCTGTGGAGCGCCGTGGAGCGCGAGGTGGCGCTGGCCGACTGCCGCATCTACAGCTACAGCCCCGACCTGGCCAGCGACCCCTTCGGCGAGCCCGGCTGCCTCTGGGCCTTCAACTACTTCTTCTACAACAGGAAGCTCAAGCGGATCGTCTTCTTCACCTGCAGGGCTATGAGGTAGCACACTAACTACCTATCGTTCACTCTACTAACATAATTATGTTAGTAGAGTGAATGTGTAATTACAGCATAACAGTCAACTCGGATTGAACGTCAAAATGCTCGAGCATGCTTGAACATGTTCTTTAGCACCACTCACACCTAACGTAAATCACGCACGTCTGTTTGCGCAGTCGCGTTTGTGCTCGAACTGATTTGTGGATATCCGTGCCTTAGATTTTATAAATGCTCGAGCTTTTTGCCGCTGTCTGTATTGACCCTACGAGATTGATGCCTGTACAACAGACCACAGTGGCTGACAAATATATTATAGTTCTTTACGCAAATCTAAGCAGTGACATGCGAGTGAACTCTGACCTAACCCTAACTGATCCATATTGATTAATATTAAAAGTAACGTTATCTAATTGTTACGTTAACGCGGACAAAACGCCGTACTTAGCGTTATTGAAATTTGTTAAAGTGATAGCTTCCATGCCAGAAAATTTGTTAAAATTGATAAATACATTATCTATAAAATCATTAGATTTACATTTAGATTACATTGTATAGCAAAAATAGTTTTAAAATAATATCTCTTTTTTACCAATTTATAAACGCCATTTGTAAAAGCTGTTTCAGTATTTTCTACTCGGCTGTTAATCCATTTTAGCGAACGAGCCAACTACTGAATTAATATTAAATTAGGTTTGAGGTTGTGCTGAACATGTCCATAATAAACGCGAACGTAGCCGCGGGTTACATCTAATGTAATGTGTTGTTTTGTTGTAAGGAATGAAATGATGTACCTAATGTGAAGTTAAAATATATATTGGTATAAAGTATTGGAAGTTATCTCTTAAAAATAAATTGATAGAACTGATATACACCTACAAATACATGATAATGATAAACGATCACGGTTTGTTTTTAAATATAAACAAGTTACATAACCATTTTAGTATCCCGCGATGGATACAACTTAATCTATTGTATCACATGTTATCCATCGGTCATGGAACCTGTCAACTTCTTCTCAATAATTGGGCTTGCGCTTACGTTTGTGTCTGATCACGATTCCCAGAGTTTCATTCGCCGGTCTAGCAGTGTTACTGGGTTTTACTGTTAATGCCTTCGCAGTAGCAGCACGAAGTCTAGAGTCAAGTCTTATTATATGCCTAAAACCGCCGGCGACATGGAGCCTGTTTGGCACGTCGTATTTACATAAGTTATTTATTTTCCAGTCCTGTGTGCGCCGTCGACTCGGGTGTGGATTTCGCGATGGACGAAGATGAAGAATACAACTGAATAGAGAATTGAGACGGCACAAGCTCGCCGTCGTCGTACCACGATACTGACACTATCCAAAACGTCATCACTGATAGATAGTTAAGTACCTAACATGAGTATTACATCAGAATTATTTGACAAATATATTTGTCATTTTATAAGATCTTATAAATGCCTAATAATTGTGAAATTGATAGAATTTGTTGCTAGGAAATAAAAAAATAATTGACACTAAACAATAGAGTGCTCTGTCAAAGTATGTTTTAATTTAAATAAATCAATAGAATAACAAGATAAAGATATTCAATCTGCAATTGAAAAGTGTCTAAAGCATAAACACAAGTACATCGTACTGTTAAAAAAAGATGATCGCAACTCAAAGTGAGAGTAGTGCCGCGGCTCGTGACCCGTAACCCCACTATGGCTTCTGAACAAACCTGGCTTCTATGTCCACTATTGCTTTATAGCAGCACGCAGACTGGAACTGTGCTCGGTGTGGCCAGACCTAGTCGATTGTGTGTAATACAAGTAGATACTAGTAGCCTACCATTTGGGAACTCAGGCGCGAGATTATGCGTACGTATGATACTATATAATGAAGTCTGAGGTAGAGATAACAAAACCAGTTTGTCCTTTGTTTAGACATTTTTCTTAACGATTGTGTATCTTTATTTCTCGCTATGAGTCAGTGCACAGTCTGTCATTAAGCAAATTGTCGTAAATAGCTGTAATTCAATTATTGTAAATGAGATCTTCGATTTAATTAATCCTTAGTTGTAGGGCACATTTGCTTTTTTACACTTAAGAAATATTATCTAAAATTGATATAGTCGCACTTTAAAATAAACAGTTATAAAATAATTGAAATAGTTACAATTTATAAAGCCGCGTACGTACGTACGTTTTTGGTGTCACTTTATATGACACAAGTATTCAGTGTAGCAGCAGACGCGGGTGTGCCGCGGTCGGCGCGCGTCGCACACAGGCGAAAAATCGAAAATACATGGCAGAAATCTAGTGTATTCGTTTTTTATGAATGTGAGTGTTAATTATCACTGATAGTGCGGTATGTAGTAATAATATGTTTATAATAATAAGATGATACAGGTAAGGTTCCGTTCTCTTCACAATACTTGATGTAGTTTTGATACAAGCGGTTTTGAGTCAGGCCAGATGGCAGATATTTTCGCTTCGATGAACTTCGGCAATAGTGAGTCTACAGGTAAGGACTTGATGTGATCACGAACAATATTCTTTTGTTCTTCAGAAATTTTATTTGTTGCAGGGTTCAATCCACGTTTGTTATGCTCAGTAACACCACTATCCATTTTCTTTTTGAGAGCAGTTTCAACTTTTAAGCTGATATGTCTAAAGTACCAAGAAAAACATCTTGCATACTTGATGAACTTTGTTATTTAATCTCAAAGAGTAAACATGAGTATAATTTCTCTTATCAGGAACATCAACTGCCATTTAACTAGAGTCTTTCGACTTGTACCTTCTTTTTGGTAGTCCTTTACTAACTGAGCTGTTTATAAAAGCCCATTTGGCTCTATCTTCTTTTAAAGTCAAAAAGTCATAAAAACTGTTCTATCATTCAAAGTAAACATATCATTGCATTTATAATGACACTTAGAAGGTACTTCTTTAACTGCTTTTGCTCTCACTTTTTTACCTGACTGAGAAGTATGTTCTTTACCTTCAAGTCTCAGGTATTTATATTTATTTTTCTTCCATGTTTGAGGTTCACATTTCCTTTTTCGTGTCAGGGTATTATTTTCTTGGATGTTTATGTTTTCCATTGTTTCACTATTACTATTTTCAACCTCTTGAAGATGTTGGCTACTATTTCTTAAATAATCTTGTTCTCTTTGTACTATTTCAGGTTCACTATCTCTGTAGTGTGAAGTTTCTGATTCTGGTATATAGCATGGATCATGTTCTGAACAATCTGATTGAGCGAAAGGGTCAGAGTCTGATAATATTTGTTCAGGATGTACAAAAGAGTCAGCTGAAGTATTATTACGTCTAGTTGAGCTTTTTGTTTCTGGATCAACTGAATCCACTGAATCCACATCAATCTGCTTTGAAGCTAGAACAAAACAACATCATATAAAATGATTAATCAAATATTTATTTACGAAATTACATACATACATAAACTCATGGCTGTAAGCCCTTGTCAGAAACATTGGTACAATAACCAACTCAGTGTTTAAGAATGAAGTTATAGCAATGCTCATTATTTAGCCTTTTAAGTTTCAGGATAGAATGACATGTCGAGTGGAGATAAGTAGTTAATCATTTCGCCCAAAAGAACATTACATAAGAAATCTTTATTCCCTTAGTCACCTCACACAATACCCATGAGAAGATTTGGGGTGGTCCATAATAAGCTGGAACCCACAGAGCTCTTTCCAAAATGTATTTATCATAACTATTAAATCTAACTCAAAGATAGTGTAGGTAATAATCTCACCACCAGTAGTCATTACATCCAGATCCATGAGAGGGGTTTCAATGTCAGGTTTTTGGCACTGACCGAGCTGCAGGCACAAATTTGAGTCATGTGTGGCATCTTGATCACATACTTGAACATGGTCACTTGACTTTTTTGTATCAGGACATTCATAAGTAACTGCTTCACTTTCTAAAACCAGAAAAGAAAAACAATTTGTTACCTATTCAAATTTAATTAAGTATGTAACTATTATATTTAATTTTTTGATGGCATGAAGATACTAGTAGGAATGAGGTGGTCCAGTGAAAATTATATTCTTGAATTATTTGTGGTTTAACTTGAAATTATAATACTATTAAGTGAATTTAGAGAATGGTATGTTTTGAAAAAAAGGATGTAAGTAGCTACTAGAAAGGTATTATAAGTACTAATTAAGTAGTAAAACTAAGTAAAGGTCTACATAACTCACCAATTATGATTACATCCAGATCCATGTAGACAGGGGTTTAATGTAAGGTTCTTGGTACTGACCGAGCTGCAGGCACAAATTTGAGTCATGCATGGCGTCTTGATCACGATCACTCGAGTTCTTGGAATTTTTCACCATGTTCAATATTAACTTTGAGCGATAATTATTATAGTTGGACATTTTGCCGTCTCGTCTTTTGTTCAATAGATTAATACAAAACCAAGAAACTTTACAAGCAAAATAGACAACACAAAACACTAAAATCACATTCAACAGTCATCACATCAGTTCATAGCACATACAACGAACGCCGGCGCGCGAAAACGAGGTCTGTTGACAGATTATGACAGATGTCAAGCCATACAAAGTGGCGCTTTTAAATGCAGATTTCATTCAAAAGCTAATGATTTATACAGCCACTGATCTATTTCAAGAAGTTAATTAAGCTATGCGGATTGTACTCCTTTTTATACTATAAAGTAATGTATAGTAGTTCTGTTAACATCTTTTCACATTTTTGATTATTTTTATAACTAAACTACAGACAGTTAGCTGTATTCACGACCGTAAAAATCACATTGTTTTGATTCTAATTGTATACTTATTTCATTTTGAACAAAGTTGTGGCTTGGCTCTCCTCACCACCAAAGCGACGGTATCTTCCATTGCCAATTGCCGTGAAAACTATCTAGAAAATGTTTCTCTATATTTTCGAATATCTTTATTTCTACTCTCTTAAAGCGTCTTCACTGAAGAGTCCTATGGCAATACCCATGTTTTGAGCTATATAGTAAAATTTTGTGTAATGTTGTTGGCATGTTAAACCATGGGTAGTTAAAAATAAAACTTGATGCAGTTTGAAGGCAGAATTGGTGGAATTTGGTTATGTTTATTCCATAACCACTTGACATGACTTTTAAAATTGTGTGAAGTCTGTTAATTATGTTTAAATTCTTGTTATCTTAGCAGTCTCGTTTGCATGAAGGAAAAGTGCTCGAATGCAGAGTCGCCATCAGTTGATGTACCTCCTCCTTGGCGTGGTTTATCCACGTGTAATCCAATTATTTCCCAAAACTCCTTCTGTATTTTTTTTCATTGGCAACGATTTCTTTTTACCTTACACCTCTAGCTTGCCACTTTCCAAGTTATAATTTGTAGCCTATATGCAAAATGCACTCCGCCAATCTAATCCACGCATAAAGAGAGAACATTCCATATTCGAGGTTTTCTTCTTTTACTGGTTTATTCAAACATTTTCAAATTATTATAATCTTTGGATGTCATCTCTCATAGATAGCATCGCATTGCAGAGCTTGTGTTAGTGAGAGCGTTAATAATTTTACCATCCACCATGGTAAGTTGTCCCTCTATAAACATCGGTAACGCTTTATCAGGGCTGAGAGTGATTTCAGAAATATTATCTTGAGAAATGTCTTTAAGGAATTTTGATTTTTCTATTTCTCCGCAAGCTCTGTAATTCATTTGCGCGGCATAAGCTAGTTTTGCTGAAGCTAATTGCAACCGCACATTTTCAGATATTTGCCATTTTGTTCGTTCAGAGCATTCTTCAAATTCTTAATGGGACGACCAGCTGATCCAGATCTTTTCCGTGAGCGTGGAATAGCAAAATAAACATATGCGTTAAACCAATCTTTGTTCACACTGACACATCTTTCAAAATGTCTATTGCTTTGCCCAAGTTTTAATTTATAAACGTTTATTATTATTCCAAAAACACTTCTGACATCTTTTGAAATTTCAGTTATTTTTAGAGCATTTACTAGTTTTTTATAAAACAATTGCATTTTTTCAGTCCTTTTGTGAAGTATATTCTCTAAAGAATTCTACAAGAGTCTTTCTGCTTATAAAAATCTCTTCAGAGTTGGATCCTGATACAAAAGAAAACGTTTGTTTAATTTATTTCATTTAACTCTGGCGTATAAATCCTATGTTTTCTTAAATTAGCGCAAAATTGCGCATCTTTCGCATTTTAATTTTCTCCTTAATAACAATTATTTAATGTATGACGCACATTTTAAGGTATTTTATCGCTGTCCATAGTTTGATAATTTATCGAATAGTGAATAAAAAAAAAGTAGGAAAATAAATAGTAAGTAGTACGATAAAAATCTAAGCTATTAATACATTTTAATATAGCCTCTTACCTCCCAGAGTAGAATCCATTATAGAATTTTGAACCACATAACTGAAACTTCACAGATATTGTTTTCAAAACTATAGTTAAAATCGCACAAACACATCGGCTGTTCAACAGGTCAAACTTTGGATTGAATTCTCAAATAGTTGAGCATAATGGCGCACGGGGCAATTCATCAAGAATCCTTTTTAAACAATAGGAACCGTTTTCGGACAAAATTTACTTCTTCAATTGCCATTTCATTGCAATCTGCCAACAATTGTGTATTTTTCGCCTGTATGCGTCGTCTATGAGTATGTTCTAGGCACTAATAAGTCGCACACAGCGAGGAGCTCGGCTTTGTGCGTACGCGGCTCACTATTGATTTATGTACACAACACTCTATATTTCTATTTTATATTAATTATGTAAAATATAACATCTAGATTTGCAAATGTACGTTGATGTAAGATTTGACTGTTGTAAAATCGTTTAGAGATCAACTTCAAATCCTCACAGAATGATCAAAGACACGGACGGTGTTAAGGATGCTGATGGACGATACACGATAGCAACTGTGACCCGCTATCGTAACCATCGTTAACAAAGGATAATAACTAGGTATAATTAATCTTTACAATATTTTATTTCTCTTCGAAAATATTATTCGTGTGTACTGTGTCACAAATTGTGTGACGTCCGTCTAATAGATAAATGTTTGTAACATAAGTGATGTGAGTAAGCTACTATACATATTGGCACAAGTTTCGGTCACGTATTTATTTATACATATGGAATACGGCTCACTCATACTCCTCGGAAGGCTAAGATAAGTTTAACATTATGATATCTCGTCTCTTCACACGTCAATATTGGTTCACTGTTAGATCTCACATAAATTATTATTTATAAAACTTTGATATATTCTTTGGTTTAAAAATTGTGAATAGCTTTATATAAATTTATATTTTAGATTTGTCACCAACTTGTTAATGAATAAATGAAAGGATTATTTTTAATTTAAAGTAATTCCAACATGGTATGTACCTGTTTTAGCGATGGGCAACTGCTACGTATAACAAATCGAATATTCAAAAATTGTATGACACTGATTACACATAATTCGTATTATAATCCAATATTCAAATTTTGAAGTTTGTCGGTGATAATGATGATGATCCTATTATTTTGGGTCACCCTCCTTTTATTTCCAAACCACATAACCCTTCCCTGTGCCACGTGAATTATAATGTTAACGATGTAGGGCTAATACCATCCCAGATTAATGTATTTGAATATTCGTCAAAGAATTGAATATTTCGATTTGTTCAAAAATTCGATAACCACCCATCGCTAATCTGTTTGATAAATATAACGTTTGTTTTATTTTCTAGTAAACATAATTATCAAAATAAGTTACATGTTATATTGTAAAACATAGATTAGATCATATTATTATTTAATGTGTGGGAGGTTTGGCGATTACATGAGAACGACAGAGTTGTCGGGCGTGCCAGCCCACAGACGTGCGCCCGTGACTAACCCGTAAACAATATATATTATGTATCAATATTTTTAGATAACAATTACACAAATTAAAATATTATCATAAAACTTCGTTTTAATAAGGATGAATGATTCATGCAATATTCGTTCTTAGTATGTCAAGTCTTATAATACCACATATAATAAAAACCCTATTGCTTTTGACTACCGGTGTGCCAAGGGTCTTTTATCAGTGTGCAAAGGCTTAGGTCACAAAAGAAACTTATTTTGTGCTTAGGTCATAGTCTACCACACTGACCTAGTGCGTGTTGGTCGACTTCACATATCTTCGAAAATATGGAGAACTCATACATGCAGGTTTCGTCACGACGTATTCCTTCACCGGTAAATAAGTAATAAATACGCACATTACTTCTAAATGTCAGTGATGCGTGTCTTGTGATCGAACTCAAGACCTCTGAGTGTGCCGCTGCGACTCGATGGGATCACAATCTGATTTATTGAGGTAAATATTTAAACGAGGCTTGGATCTGTAAAAGCTTTCTATGTTGCTATAGCACCTAGTAGCATATTTAATACAGTTGATTGAAGTATGGTGTTTAATTTCTGACGCCCTAAGTAGATGGAAGGTTTTTGATTAGGTACATTGCATTGCTATGCAAACTCAACTTAATTTTATATTATTTTTAAAGGAGACAATCTGATCCTATTGCGACCTTTCGGCACCAGGCACGTATACACGACAAAGCAAAATGTGTCCAGCACGCCACGGTCGCGACTACCCACCTACATGACAGACTTTTAAACGCTAATAAATCTTATGAAATAGTATTGTTTGTGTTGTTAATTATGTAGCTATACTCAACCCAATTTATATTATGTGAACTGCTTACCATTTATTTAATCGATATTAGCATAAGATCACAAAAACGATGTAGGTATTAAACGATAAAATCGTAGCTGTATGCACGCTTTTGCTTTTTCGATGTGGCGGTCAAAGGGTTGTTATAAGGTTTAATGTATTCCTAGTAATACTTAGTGCAACAGTGTTTGTGCTGAGATACTAGCCACTGAGAGAATTTAAATCCCTGTTGTGTCATGCACTGGTATGCGCCGAGCCTTGAACTTGCAAGATACAAACTGTGACGGTAGTTCGATATGTGACTAATCCATATAATGACAGGTTAACCCAGAACAGTTATTAAGTCAAGTATTTCTTTTTAACAAATTCACAGAGGGTGTCTAAGTAAAAAATATTACAGGCGTAATTATGTATTTCTTTAGATAAATTAATGTTATGCTGATTCCTCACTAAATACATTAATGAATTGAGGGAACTAAATATCATCGCCATAAATCTTTAATGTTTTATATTCCAAGTACGGATTTAAGAATTTCTTAAAATGTTATGGAAAATGTTAACTGAATCGTCAAATAAAAATTATTAACCCAAAGATAGTACTTTCTCGAAGTTTAGGCTATGCCACTTTATGCACGCGTCTACATTGATGGCCCAAGTTATTTAGTCATAATTCATAACAGTTAAAATAGTCCAGTCAAATAAGCAGAAAAAGGGGTCAATCGGAATGAGAGATTAATAGCTGTAAACTCGTATACACCTTTATTTTGGTGTTCTAAGGCCTTGTTTAGGGAGACGCGGCGCGTTGGGCGTCGAGTCGCGCGGCGCGTCGAGCGTTTATTCCGTTCCGGAGAAGCGGCGCGTCAAATGTTAAGAGGGCCCGCGGCGTTGCACGCACAAAGACAAACACAAGGCAATGTGTAGTTGCGTTTACGGCCCGGCGCCCATTGGCGGCACGGCATGGCAAGGTATTTTTAGGCGACGAATAAAAATATAACCTTATCGAATGAAAATAAAGTTGAAATTTCAATGTTAGCAGTCGTAAGTACAAAAACAAGACCGCGGTATGCTTAGGCATGCTATGTCGACACTCTTCGGAACGCTTCGGCATCCCTCGGAACGCTTTGGCAGTCTTCGGGATACCGCGGCGAGACAGCGCCCGCCCGTACCCAGCGGCAAGAACTGCTATAAGCACTAAGTCCCAATCTACCATTATACACACACTTACAAGCTTGCGGTAAGACCGTTCTGAAGAAGCGATACAACTATTGTGAAAAAAGCTAGGCGCGAGAACGGTATCTAAGGACGCCTCGGCATGCCTAAGGACGCTTCGGTATGCTTAAGGACGTCGCGGCATACCTAAGGATGTCACGGCATAGTTACCGCCAGTGTGCGCTTACATGTAGGGATGCCGAAGGATCCGCTGCCGTGCCGTGCCGCCAATGTTCGCCGGGCCTAAGGAGACGCGGGGCCTTGTGCAGCTACCACTTTTGACAGTCTTCTTTGAACTTCTCACAACGCAGACGTGTCGTTACAATGAACTACGATTTCATCGATATATTACAAGAAGATAATTGTTGTTACTTAAAGCATGAATGTTTTGTTTATTGCTAGAGGAGAACCAACATTGACAGACGAGCGATGCGACGCGGTGGGGCACGCAGCGGGCGACGCGGCGAGCGAAGTGGCGGCGGGCGAAGCGTTAACCGCTGCAAGCAGCGCTCGATATCAAACAAAACGCGCGTGATCACGCGTATGCCTGAACGCTTTCATACATTCCCATATGTTTCAATTGACCGCGCGATGCGACGTCGGACACGCCGCGCAACGCCCCGCGTCTCCCTAAACAAGACCTAAAATCTCGTGTCTGCGCCGTCAGTTATTCAAGGTCAAAGGTCAAAAAACCAGTTTTTCGCAATTTTCTCAGTTTCTATGCTCCAATGATGTTAACATGTTGTGGCGTATGTATATACGCACAGGCAACATATAACTTTACGAGAAACCTGGAATCGAACGGAGCATCGTACAACTAGCCGCGCCGAAACCAAGCGACGCGCGAAGGCGATCGAACGGAGCATCATACGTCTAGCCGCGACGATATCAACTTTCAAACTGGTGACGCGCGAAACTTCCCTCTGCTTTTTATACGTGACACTATTTATAAACTCGCGATCAGATTTCCAAGAAATCATTCCTAAATGTTAGATTTTTGTTTACTTGTCGCTGATTGGTGAAAATGTTTATTGTACACATTAGTGTTAGCGTTACTTGCATGACTAATAAATGGGATATAAGATAGGTGAAAAATTATAAATATATTCTCAGTTGAATCAGTCTGCGTGTTTCAATTAACCCTAACGGTTACCAGCTACGGACCTGGCTTCTGCCCGCCGGCTGGTAACGCGTTAAATTGGTGACCCCTGACCTCTCATCGTTTTAGTGCTGTTGTAATATCGGTTCACTGAACCGACACCCAACATCTGTTGGTTTTCGGCCAAATCTAGACGTACAAATACGCTACCTTATCGTCATGACACAAGAAAAAGCTGAAAAATTCACCGACAAGCAAGTAACGACCTCTCTCCACGGTGATGTCGATACAATCTCACTGCCTGCACGTCTACCACCATTCTGGCGTCAAAACCCACGACTGTGGTTCGCACAGTTTGAAGCCGCCGTCGCCGCCAGCAAGATGGGAGAAGAACAGAAATTCAACCTCGTCGTCCCGTTGCTAGGCTGTAGCGACATCGAACAAATCGGCGACATCATATTAAACCCGCCATCGACCAACAAGTACATTACGGTAAAGAACAAACTGATATCGACGTACCAAGAATCAGACCATAGTCAGCTACAGAAATTACTCAGCGGCCTGGAACTGGGCGACATGAAACCTAGCCAGTTATTACGTAAGATGCGCGATTTGAGCGGTAAATTACTAACCGACGAAGCTCTAAAAGTTATGTGGCTCAACCAATTACCCGCACAAGTCCGCGCCGTACTCCCCGTGAACACCGAATCGTCGCTAGAATGTTTAGCTGTGATGGCCGACAAAATGGTTGAACATTTCGAACCCGCAACAGTCGCCGCAGTCCACACTACAACCTCTACGCCGGCGCACACATCAAGCCCGTCGTGTTTACATTGCCCAACTACAGAAAATCTACAGTTCGACCTATTATATAAACAAATAGGCAAACTAACGCTGGAGATCGCCGAGATTCGAACCAATCAACAACATGCGTCGTATCGCTATGGCGCCACTCGTTCGCATAGCAACAACCGATCGCGATCGAATTCGAGATACCGTGCCCGCTCAAACCCGGCGATCCCGACTGGCTGTGTTATTACCACCTGCGCTATGGAGATGAAGTCCGTAGATGCGAATCACCGTGCGCAAAAAAGAAGCAGGAAATCTAGACAATACATCGACTATGGCGGGCGTCGATGTTAGCAAACCAAGCTACCGCCTCTACGTTATCGATCTTAACAACAGAGAGAAGTTTCTAGTCGACACGGGTGCCAACATATCCGTATTAGCCGCAAGAAATAAGAAACACGTGAAGCCGATTGAAAGTACCTACAAACTGTTTGCTGCAAACGGTACAGAGATACGTACCTACGGTGAGCGCACACTCGAACTCAACCTAGGTCTACGCAGAAGCTTTAAATGGACATTTACCGTGGCCGAGGTGAAAACATCAATACTAGGCGCAGATTTCTTAGCGAAGCACAAATAACTTGTCGATCTACATCAAAGAAAACTCATCGACCGCATTACCGACCTTAGCGTTCACACCATCAAAATACATAGCACCGAGGAAGGCGTATACGTTATCAGCCACCATCACCCCTATCACGACATCTTGAAAGAATATCCCGACGTACTGCGACCCATGTTACTCAAAACTCCGACTAAGCACAACATAACTCATCGCATAGAAACAACAGGCCAACCAATCTATTCAAGGCCGCGCCCCCTGCCGCCCGATAAATACAAAGCTGCGAAGCTAGAATTTGAGAAGATGATGGAGATGGGAATCTGTAAACCGTCAAACAGACCATGGGCCAGCCCGCTTCACGTCGTTAAGAAAAGGATGGTTCGCTACGCGTGTGTGGCGACTATAGAAGATTGAACGCCGTTACAGTACCCGATTGCTACCCTATTCCGAGAATTCAAGATTTTACGTACCAGCTACATGGAAATAAAATCTTTTCTAAACTAGATCTCAAAATGGCGTACTTCTGGATACCTATTGAAAAAGAAGATGCTGCGAAGACTGCCATAATAACTCCCTTCGGCCTCTTCGAGTTCAACTGTATGACGTTCGGCTTACGCAACTCCGGCCAAACATTTCAACGTTTCATGCACAAAGTACTACGAGGGCTCGACGACAACGTATTCTGTTTCGTCGATGATTTACTAGTGCACTCAGTTACTAGTGCACTCAGAAAACCCAGAGCATCACAAGCGTCACTTACAAAAAGTTCTCCAACGACTCGACAAATACGACGTCACTCTAAACATCGATAAATGTAAGTTCGGCAAAGATAAGATACAGTTCCTCGGTTATGAAGTTACACCGGACGGAATCAAACCCACAGAAGAACGCGTTCAAGCCATACTTACGTTTCCCAAACAAACTACAGTGCAAGAGTTAAGAAGATTTTTAAGCATGATCAACTTCTACCGTAGCTGCCTACCCCATCAAGCCGAATACCAAAATTTACTAAACAAGTATCTACACAATAGCAAGAAAAACGACAAAACACCTATACAATGGACACATGAAGCTGAAACAGCCTTCGAACAATGCCGACAAAGCATTCTCGAGGCTACTATATTATCGCACCCGATACCTAACGCTCCCTTATGCTTACTCACCGACGCGTCTGACACTAGCCTCGGCGCTGTCCTACAACAGAAAATAGACAACGTGTAGAAACCACTCGCCTATTACTCAAAAACAATGAGCGAGACGCAGAGAAGATACAGTGTATACGATCGCGAACTTCTAACAATGTATACAGCTGTTAAAAACCTACGCCGATTGATAGAGGTCAACGAACTCACCATATGTACGAATCACAAACCATTGACGTACGCTCTAACAAGAACGCCGAGTAGCAGTGACAAACTGCGTCGAGAACGACAATTGCATTTCATAAGCCAATACTGCACTAACATCAAATACATTCACGGTGATAAGAACGAAGCCGCTGACGCGTTTTCACGTATCGCAGAAATCGAGCTACTCAACGCAACGATGGATTACGATAAGTTATCTCAAGAACAAGAAACGGACGCCGAGTTACGTGTTTGCATGAATAACCCCAGACTGAAGTTTTCCCGCGTAAACCTACCAGGAGTCA
This sequence comes from Catocala nupta, assembly GCA_963675205.1. Taxonomy (NCBI): domain Eukaryota; kingdom Metazoa; phylum Arthropoda; class Insecta; order Lepidoptera; family Erebidae; genus Catocala; species Catocala nupta. The sequence goes on along the minus strand of OY776089.1, from coordinate 31,030,711 downwards.
AACGGCCTATTTGGTGCGAAACATCGACAGCGAACATTCGACCATACCTACCATTGCTTTATTGTGTCGCAGCCTTCAAAGCACAACACGAACTAAGTCACCCCGGCGTTCGTACAACAAGAAGAATAATGACGACAAAGTTTTTCTGGCCATCTATAAACAAAGACGTAGGTATATGGGCCAAGGCGTGCATCAGCTGTCAATGAGCGAAAGTTCATCGACACGTCATTAGCCCGCTCGGTGAGTTTCAACAATCATCTCGTTTTGAACACCTGCACGTGGACATAGTTGGGCCACTCCCACCATCAGATGACTATAGATACCTAGTTACTATGATTGACCGCTGCACTAACTGGCCAGAGGTAATACCTACTCGTGACGTTACCGCCAAAACGATCGCGAACACCGTGTACGAGGGACGGATATCGCGGTTTGGATGTCCTCTACGACTTACTACAGACCAAGGGAGACAGTTCGAATCGTCTTTATTTCAAGCTTTAATGAAGAAAATAGGCGTCACTCGAATACGTACTACTGTATTTCACCCGCAAGCTAATGGAAAAATCGAACGATGGCATCGATCTCTGAAAGCGGCACTGATGGCAAGAGCAACCGATAACAGATGGATTATTACTACCTACAGTATTACTAGGGCTTCGTACCGCCCTACGTGAAGACTCAACCCGTCAGCCCGGCCCTGATGACATACGGATCTACGTTACGCGTCCCATCTGATTTCTTCGCGCCTACCAAGCCGAAAATTGAAGATGCGGAATTTGTCCGTCAGCTGACTGAAACAATATCGTCATTATCACCAACATCAACAAGGCAAGCGTCAAGGTCAAACACATTCATACACAAATACCTCGGGACATGTACGCATGTGTTTGTGCGCAACGACATCGTGCGCAGACCTCTCGTACCACCATACAACGGACCATATCAAGTACTTCAACGCAGTACCGACGGCAAGCACTTCACAGTAAAACTTCCGCTTCGCACCGCAGTAATTTCAATCGACAGATTGAAGCCAGCCCATCTACTCAACGAGGAAGACTCGCCAGAAAACACAACATTAACAAACACGCCAGTCCCGGACACATCACCCACACCAATGCGGACAGCCTCATCACAGTCATCACCTTCACCGCGAAATTCGTACGTCACCAGATCCGGCCACGCGGTGAAACAAAACGTACGCTTCGCTTAGGCGGGAGTGATGTGGCGTATGTATATACGCACAGGCAACATATAACTTTACGAGAAACCTGGAATCGAACGGAGCATCGTACATCTAGCCGCGCCGAAACCAAGCGACGCGCGAAGGCGATCGAACGGAGCATCATACGTCTAGCCGCGACGATATCAACTTTCAAACTGGTGACGCGCGAAACTTCCCTCTGCTTTTTATACGTGGCACGGCACTACTTTTATACTCGCGAAAAGATGTCCAAGAAATCATTCGTAAATGTTAGATTTTTGTTTACTTGTCGATGATTGGTGAAAATGTTTATTGTACACATTAGTGTTAGCGTTACTTGCATGACTAATAAATGGGATATAAGATAGGTGAAAAATTGTAAATATATTCTCAGTTGAATCAGTCTGCGTGTTTCAATTAACCCTAACGGTTATCAGCTACGGACCTGGCTTCTGCCCGCCGGCTGGTAACGCGTTAAAATGTATTATAAAATTGTACACAAAACAACAAGATCGACGCTGCACTTCACCCTGCACATTTAAGCCTTCGTAAAACTAGACCGAACGTTGGCTGCGGCCGACACCGACGACGTTCATGAAAACTAGCACCACCTTTATCTCACCGATCTCCACTTCAACATATCCTTGGTCGACATGGGCGCTAACATATCCGTGCTACCGAGAAGAAAAGGACAGATCGAAACACCGCTACCTTCCAAACTTTACGTAGCCAACAACACATTTATAGCGACGTATGGCGAGAAAACATTAATACTCGATTTCAACAAGGTCAACGCCCCGATACGAGTTTCGACAATGCCTACAGTTCGCAGCATAGATACGTTGCAGTCGTATCACGATATTTTAGCGCAATACCCCGGCATAACAAGACTAACATCTATGCAATTAAAGTCCAATATCAACGTGCAACATTACATCGAAACGGAAGGACTACCCATACATAGCCGCGCTATTCCTATACCAACCCACCGGGGTTGGTAAAGGAATAGCGCGGATATATGATGATACGAGATAGGGAAGAAAGAGTTCGAAAATATGATTGAACAAGGATTATGCAGACCAAGTAAGAGTCCATGGTCGTGAGTGGTCCTGGTTCACATCGTGCCTAAGACAAATGGCGGCATTAGAGTTTGTGGTGACTATCGCCTAGTGGCGTGCACAGGATTTTAAGACAGGGTAGGCAGAAAATTTTAAAAGGTCACTTACGAATAATTTTCACTGCATATTGGTTTAGGTTCGTCGTCGTATCGAATAAATTATGATGTGTGTGATTTACCACCTCAAATATACATAAATTGACTGAATTTATGAACATATCAATTTGCGGATATTAGAAGGGCCTTTCGGCGCATTTGTCTGATGTTCTGTATTTGCAAAATAAATAATATCTAACAAAAAAAAAGTCGATCGTATGTTGTGCGTGTACGGAACTATAATAAAGTTCATATATTTTTTTATTTATAATTTAAATCTACACGTCTATCTTTCAGTAAGAATTTTTACAAATACAAATTTTTCATACATGACTTCAAGAAAGTGCAAAGAGTTGCATCAACTTTATACAACTCCAGCACCCTCAAGAGCCATGTATGTGGTACAGAGTCATAGGCCTTCTTATAATCTATCCAGCATGTCGCAAGGTCTTTCCTAAGGCGGTGTACTTGTTGACTGATGGTCATGTCAATCAGGAGTAGCTCTTTAGTACCACGGGCCCCACTTCTACATCCATTTTGAGATACAGACATGATGTTGTTTGCTGTAATATGTAGTGAAAGTTTAGATCTCAAAATGGATGTAAGAAGTTTATAGACCGTCGGTAAGCATGTTATCGGTCTATAATTTTTTGGATCCGTGGCGCTACCTGATTTGTAGAGCAGATGGGTGGTGCCAGTGATCAAAAAGTCAGGCAGCGATCCTGATTCCAAAGATGACTGGAATAGGGATGCCAAGCATGCATGCACACTGCGGAACCATTTTAACCAGAAGTTGTGCAGTCTGTCCGGTCCCGCTGCTTTCCAGTTTGGTAACGAACGAACTGCACAAGAACCATCTTCTGGTTGTATGTTAATTGGCTCCATTTGTGGTATAGTGTCACATGCCCGCCTAACATCCCCAAACCAATCCCCCTCTTCGTGGTCGACGGGCGTCGACAAGATACTACGACAAAAAGCAGTCGTGGCTGCAACCCGGGCGACGTAATCTTGGGGACATACGTCAGTCCCTGCGAAAGCCCGAGTCACATAACGCATCACTCTCAGTCGTGTATTACCCTCGCTGAAACAGATAAGCTTGCCGATGAGTGCCCTGGACTCAGCGATACGACGCTCAATCCTGCACTGCCACGCTGGCATAGTTTTTCTGGGTCGAACAGCTGTCATTATGTCTGGATTTTTAATACCAGCCACTCGACATGCCGCAGCAGCCGCACAGTACAAGATTGGGTGTGTATCGCTAAGACTTTCACTGTCCACTAAATAAGCAGGCAGTAATGAGTCCAAGGCACACACCAGCGCTAAATTATTTTTGTGCAAAGGCAACCTTGGTAGACATGGTCTATTTTCTGAATAAACGTGCCGATGTTCCCGCACAACGTGCACTCCAAAGTACTCCTTAATTGTTCATTGTACTGGGTACTTACGTGTGTAGCCCTGCTATCCACCTCTTCACTAATATCATTATCATTTGGCCTCGGTGCCTCATGAAGTCTTTCAGGCATTATCTGGGCAGAAGAAATGACGGCAGGGCTACTTCGTACGTCCAGCAATCGACAACACTGGATGGCACGCACTTGGTCCGAAGTCCTGAAACGGAGGCAGCATTCGATCACAGTACGCACTGAGATTGATTCTCCCCTCTGTTGCCACAAAATATGCCCGCATGACATTTTCGTTCATAGATTTAGTCCACTTCATGCGGCGCACATTACCACCAACAGCAGGGCTCTGCTCGAGGCCGGTATGTCTCGGGGTCCCAAGCGGGACGATGGCCGGCGTCTCCCCCGCTGACGTACAGGTGTTGGCGACGTCGGCGGGGAAAAATACTCGTCGCTCGAACGGCTCGACACCTCATTGCATGTCGGGGTCGCAGGTGCAGGTGCCGACGGCTGCGAGGCGGAGCTGGGCGACGGGTCCGGTGATCGTTTTTGTGCTGCGGCTCCCCTGGCTCTTGTTAGCATGTCATTTTATTTCGATCTTTACTGTATTATTTGTCTTGTTATGCATTTTTCTTTTTGACATTTATTGTCATCTTGATGTGTTTTCTCATTTTATTTATTTATTTATGGATATGGGTATGATTTTATTGATATTATTATATAGGTTGGATATGTAAATTTGTAGCTTTATTTATTAGATATTGTAGATTATGTTTAATTGTAATATAATAGGAAAATAATATAAATTTTTATATATGAAATGACATGTAATTTATCTGGTTTTGCCAGTTATTATTATTCTCTTTATTCAAATATTTTATTATTATTATTAATTACAATCTCTACTAAGTGTTGTCATTATGGTTTTCCGAGGGTTTTCTACTTAAGTATCTAGATCTTTATGTTGCTCTTCATAATCATAAAGATCTTCGTGGCTATGATAATTTATTTAACTCACTGTTATTCCCCAATTACAGTCGTACATTAGCTACAAAACTAAGAATTTTATTAATCAAAACAGCGGTGTCATAGTTTATATCCAAGATAGTTTAAATGCCAGTTTCACTGAACCGAATATATCTGAGGCACTGTCTGCAGTTGGATTTAGATAACAACTTAACTGTATTTGGTATATATCGCTCACCATCATTCAGTAACATTGCAACTTTTTATGTTCACTTCTCAATATACTTAACGTTTATCAAAACAAATCTCAAACATTGATTTTAGCAGGTGATATAAATGTCAACATTCTAGCTACAAACAGTAACCGGGAGCTGGAGTATCTGTGTTTAGCGGCACAACATGGCCTGTTGCCCGCTACAACAAAACCAATAAGATCAGGTGCATGTCTCGACGATATTTTCATAAATTCCATAAGAAATGCTGTAGGCGTGGTTTGTTATTCGGATATTACCAATCATGAACTAGTTTTGTTGGATAATATTGTCTTCTGTTTACGCGAATGTTATTCATTGAAATTAAACTACTATATACGGAGTAATATTTTCAAAATTTTGTAATACAGTGATAAATAAACAACGCGATAAAATCCGTATATAGTAGTTTAATTTCAATAGTTTTGTTGGACTTGCTTGTATGGATAGAACAGTTGTTAAAAGAGACCTTGACGCTATTAAGAAAGAACTTTCTATGATTAACTGGTTTCCACAAATCGGTATGTTAGAAGCAAATAAGGTGACATACTATTTCTGTAACCGGGTCTGTGAGATTGTTAATAGAAACACTAGAAAAATACGACTAAGCCAAAAATAGCTTAGTCGTATTTTTCTAGTGTTTCTATTACTTAAAAAAGTATGTATAAATATAAAGCCTTGGATCACTCTGGGACTTATACGCTGTATGCGACATAGGGATCAACTACATATGAGACAAAAAAAATCCCAAATGATCAGCTTTTGCGAACGGTATACACCCGATACAGGAACTTCTGCAACGATCTATTTCGTAAGCTAAAAATAGAACATGAGAATAGAGTTATCCGCAAAGGATCCAAAAAGGATTTGGAAATCGATCAAAACCGTGTGTCATCTAAGTGCAAACAAAAAAAGCTTTTATCACTTCAAAACAGTGTAGATGCGATAAGTTCACTGAATATTTGTGGTCAATAATCCTTAAAGTGCAAATCAAAAATAAATTGATTGGGCCTCCGGCACTCTCACACACTGAAAATGTGTTTGATTCTGGTAATAAAAGTATATAGTAATGTCCAGTTAAGTGAAAATGATGTGTCGGATCTAAAGAACTGGTGTCGACTATTTTGTTATCGGATTTACCCCAAACGGGTGCAATCAAGAAGGACAGTCAACAAGTTCATAAACATGAACAGAGAGTGGTTAAGTACCGATATAATTTGGCCAAATTACTTTAAGGAAAATATTGTTCACATTGAAGAAGCTGAAAATGAGGCAGAAGCGATAATCAGTCCATCAAAATCGCATGCATCGACTTCAACATATAAATCTCCTCCCAAATGAAGATTTGAAGATCTATCGAGTAGACAGAAAAGAAGACGTGTTGATAAAAATATTGCTAGTTGCAGTAGTCCAGATGAGATTTTACATACTGAAATAATTATGTAGCCAGAATAATGAAACATTTGCTGGGAAATCCTGAACACGTTTCTACAGTTTTCAATGCATTGGGAACTAAACAGAATACTTTGCTTCGTGAAGTTCCTACTCAAAAAGCATTTGCTGTTTACGTTCACATGCAATTATCCAAGTGGCGTTACATCACACTTAGGGACTTTTGTTTTAAAGAAGGTTATGCGAAATAACCAAGAATAGCTTGGGTATTTCGCATAACATGTTCGGTGAACACAGTAAATGGGGTTTTAATGGAGCTTCGAGTCAAAGTATTTAACAACAAGTAAATAACTTATCCAGTATATATATGGCTTAAGTCTTGTACCTCTTAAGTTAGTGACTTCTAATGAAAACACAATGTGGCAGAATAATCGGCCATCGTCAACCACATATTGTCGGCCAATTTCATTTACGTTTATAAAAGAAACAGAAACAGACGTAAAGGCTGAAATGGATATATTTGAGACCGAGATTCGTGGACTGATCCCAACTGATTGCGGCAATGCTACTGTTACGCACAATCTTTGGTTAACCATGATTGATGGCAATGTGCATTCAATCATATCTTATTCTTGGGCAGCAGTGTGTGATTTGTGAAAAGCTCGCCCAAGCGAGATTAATAATTTGGAAGAAGTGAGAGCTAAACCAGTAAATGAAGATTTATTCAAGCATGGATGTATGGACTATGGAAATTACAAAATTTGACGTCAATTTAATTAGAAGACTCGTCGTAATTGTGCAATCTATTTCTTCAAGCGAAAAATCGATAACCAAAAATTCAAAATATTTTGTGATGAGGCAGTAAATTTATTCGTGCAGTTGTATCCATGGTATAACATGCCATCAAGTTTACATAAATTGCTGATTCATGGATCGCAGATAGTGGAGCACCTATCAGTAGTGCCTATAGGTTTTTTGACTGAAGAAGCATCTGAAGCAAGAAAAAAGGATTTTCGTAAATTTAGAGAAAATTATACACGAAAGCACAATAGTATCGCCACTAATGAAGACATTCTTTACAATCTTCTGTTATCTTCCGATCCTCTTCTTACGAGCCTACGACCGAAGATGACCAATAAAGTTAAAAATCTTCATTTAAAGAACTGGACGATTTGCTCCTACATGATCGGAGTGAATTGGAGCTCATTGACATTTTAACTGATACACTAGTTGGTGCAGTTTCAGAATATAGTGACACTGAAGAAGATGACGACAATGATGATCACGATTTCGATATTGATAAAGACGAAGAAACAATAGAATTAAGCCTTATAGTAATATAATTGTTAGTAACTAAATGGTAGTATCTTAAAAAAATATATTATAATTTAGTTATTAATAGTTGTTTTATTTTTATTTATATATTACTACAGGTTTAATTATAATTTACTTTAACGTTTAAAGATATTTTACAGTGTTATATAATATTAGTTGAAAAGTTTTAATACATATTTTCTTATATGTTATTAGCTATATAATGTGATGTCACAACTCATTAGCGATATTTGTTTCAGAATATAGAACTCACTAACCTTTTCTTCAATTAACGTCTTAATTATGTGTAATTCTCAGTAATTACAATAACTAATTAGATTAATCAAATACTGGAAGTCGTTACTTGATGACTTACTTATTAACGCTTTTGTTATATTGCTATAAAAGCGTTTATAAGTCATTAAAGTACTCACTCATGCACCTGTTATTTAAGTAACTGCTTAGTGATGACTAATTATCATTAATAAGTATACTAATTATATCTCTATTCCATCGGTAATACAATAACAAAGATATTTCCTATAGGCAAAATATATCGGAAGGGGCGCTCTAGAGGCACCATGCGCCCTTGAAGAAAATGTGGCATAATATAGGTAAATAACAATAATGAAAACCACAAATAGAAACAAAGAGGGAATCATGAGATACAGACATTTTTGTGTTCGTTTCCATATATAATAATAATAATAATAACTGGCAACACCAAACAAGTTACATGTCATTTCATATATAAAAATTAATTAATTTACTTTCCTATTATATTACAATTATACATAATCTATAATATCTAATAAATAAAGCTCCAAATTTACATTATCTACCTATATAATAGTATCAATAAAAAACATACCCATATCCACAAAGAAATAAAATAAGAAAACACATCAAGATGACCATAAACGTCAAAAAGAAAAATTGCATAACAAAACTAATAATACAGCAAAGATCGAAATAAAATGACATGCTAACAAGAGCCAGGAGAGCCGCAGCACAAAAAACATCACCGGACCCGTTGCTCAGCTCCACCTCGCAGCCGTCGGCACCTGCACCTGCGACCCCGATGTGCAATGAGGTGTCGAGCCCTTCGAGCGACGAGTATTTTTCCCCGCCGACGCCGGCCACCGTCCTGCTTGGGACCCCGAGACCTACCGGCCTCGAACAGGGTCTCCGCTGTCGGTGGTAACGTGCGCCGCATGAAGTGGACTAAATCTATGAACGAAAATGTCTTGCGGGCAATGGGCGTGGCAACAGAGGGGGGAATCAACCTCAGTGCGTACCGTGATCGAATGCTGCCTCTGTTTCAGGACTTGGAACCGGCCGTCAACGTCTCGGCTCAAAGACTGGCGGACCAAGTGCGTGCCATCCAGCGTTGTAGGTTACTGGACGATGCCGCACTTGAGAGGCTACGCTCCGACGTACGAAGTGGCCTTCCTGTCACTTCTTCTATCCAGATAATGCCTCAAAGACTTCATGAGGCATCGAGGCCACATGATAATAATATTAGTGAAGAGGTGGATAGCAGGGCTACACACTTAAGTACCCAGTACAATGAACAATTAAGGAGTACTTTGGAGTGCACGTTGCGGAAATATCGGCACGTTTATTCAGAAAATAGACCACGTCTACCAAGGTTGCCTTTGCACAAAAAGAATTTAGCGCTGGTGTGTGCCTACTGCCTGCTTATTTAGTGGACAGTGAAAGTCTTAGCGATACACACTCAATCTTGTACTGTGCGGCTGTTGCGGCATGTCGAGTGGCTGGTATTAAAAATCCAGACACAAAGACAGCTGCTCGACCCAGAAATACTATGCCAGCGTGGCAGTGCAGGATTGAGCGTCGTATAGCTGAGTCCAGGGCACTCATCGGCAAGCTTATCTGTTTCAGGTAGGGTAATACACGACCGAGAGTGATGCGTTATGTGACTCAGGCGTTCGCAGGGACTGACGTATGTCCCCAAGATTATGTCGTCCGGGTTACAGAACGCATCGACTTCCTGAAACAGAGAATTTGTGCGTGGGCAAGCCAAGTGAGACGCTACAAAAAAAGAGCTGACCGATATTTCCAAAATCGTGAATTCTAGAGAGATGAAAGGTGGGTGTGCAGAAGGTGGAAGCAACCTGATTCTAGTGGGGATGGTTGTCTACCAGATACAGAAGCAACGACCGCTTTTTAGCGTAATATATGGTCGACACCCGTCGATCACGAAGAGGGGGATTGGTTTGGGGATGTTTGGCGGACATGTGACCCTATACAACAAATGGAGCTAATTAACATACAACCAGAAGATGGTTCTTGTGCAGTTCGTTCGTTACCAAATTGGAAAGCAGCGGGACCGGACGGACTGCACAACTTCTGGATGAAATGGTTCCGCATTGCACATGCATGCTTGGCGTCCCTATTCCAGTCATCTTTGGAATCAGGATCGCTGCCTGACTTTTTGTCCACTGGCACCACCCATCTGCTCTACAAATCAGGTAGCGCCACGGACCCAAAAAATTATAGACCGATAACATGCTTACGGTCTATAAACTTCTTACATCCATTTTGAGATCTAAACTTTCACTACATATTACAGCAAACAACATCATGTCTGTATCTCAAAATGGATGTAGAAGTGGGGCCCGTGATACTAAAGAGCTACTCCTGATTGACATGACCATCAGTCAACAAGTACACCGCCTTAGGAAAGACCTTGCGACATGCTGGATAGATTATAAGAAGGCCTATGACTCTGTACCACATACATGACTCTTGAGGGTGCTGGAGTTGTATAAAGTTGATGCTACTCTTTGCACTTTCTTAAAGTCATGTATGAGGCAGTGGAGAACGGTTTCACGCTATCCAGGATGTCGCCAGATCGGGGAAAGCGGTGTATCTCTCAAGATCAAGCGAGGTATATTCCAGGGCGACAGTTTGAGTCCCTTACGGTTCTGTCTAGCACTGAACCCTCTTAGTACTTTACTGGAGAGTTCAGGGCTAGGCTATCGATTGCGGAGAGATGGTCAAGTTATATCTCACCTTCATTACATGGATGACTTAAAACTATTTGCCTCCACCAGATCCCAACTGACAGCGTTACTTAAGGTAACTGAAAACTTCAGTAACTTCATCAGGATGGAGTTTGGTGTTGACAAATGTGCAGTTATGTATGTAAAACGAGGCAGGGTTTTGGAATCTGATGGCATTGAACTTTCAGATTTCACTAGACTTAGATCTCTCTCGGCAAATGAAACCTATAAATATCTGGGTATGTCACAAGCATTAAGTATCACTGAGGACGGTATGAAACGGGCGTTGCAGGAGCGCTTCTATAGCCGCTTGAAAAAAATACTGAAAAGTCTTTTGTCAGGCGGCAACAGGGTGCGCGCCTGTAACGGTTGGGCCATGCCGATCCTTATGTACTCCTTTGGCATACTCAGATGGACACAAACGGAATTTAGATGCCCTGGATAGAAAGGTCCGTACACTGTTGACTGCATACCGTATGCACCACCCGCGCTCCTCGGTAATGAGATTGTACATCCCGCGGAAGTGTGGTGGTCGCGGTTTTTTAAATGCCAAGACCCTCCACAACCGTGAGGTGTGCAATCTCAGAGAATATTTTCTTCGAACCGATGTGGGCGTGCATCGCGATGTAGTAGCAGTGGATACGGGCTTTACCCCGCTTGCTCTGGCTAAAGAGAACTGGCGCATACCTGTTATACTTGGAACTGACGAGCGCAGGGATGTATGGAAAGGAAGCTCTTTTCATTTGGCATTGCATGGACGCTTTTTCCGGGCCCTGACATAGATTTTCAGTCATCGGTGTCCTGGCTACGATTTAGCGATCTCTTCGCTGAGAGCAAAGGTTTTGTCTGTGCAATTATGGACAAAGTTGTTATGACGAACAACTACCGGAGATATATCTTGAAGGATAGGACGATTTACATATGTCGGGCATGTCACCAGCCCGGAGAATCTCTCAGATATATTATCTCTGGTTATTCTCGTCTTGCCAATGGAGAGTATTTGCATAGATACAACCAAGTAGCCAGGATTGTCCATCAGCAACTTGCCTTGAAGTATGACCTTGTGGAATCTGAAGTGCCGTATTACAGGTATGTGCCCGATCCAGTTCTCGCAAATGGTCGTGCTACTTTGTACTGGGATCGGTCCATCTTCACTGATAGGACAATTGTGGCGAACAAGCCAGATATTGTGCTGATAGACCGATTGGAACGCCGAGCAATGATCATCCATGTCACCATTCCACATGACGGGAATCTTGTGAAAGCTGAAAAATAAAAAGAGTTGAAATACTTGAACCTAGCTCACGAGATTGTCGACATGTGGCGTGTGGACTCGGCGATCATTGTGCCGATAGTCATTACAGTCAATAGTTTAATACCTAAGAGCATCGACCACCACCTGTAGAGGCTCGCGTTAGATGGCTGGATAAAGTCCTTGATTCAAAAGGCAGTACTACTCGACACGGCGCGTATTGTGAGGAGATTCCTCTCTTTGGGGCCCTAAGCACAGGCAGCTTGGACCTTGTTCCCGATGTCGGTGGGTCATTTCAGATTTTATATTTTTAAATATGTAGTTTTTATATTTATATTTAAAAATGTAATAATTAGAAAAAATAGAAATAAAGAGAATGATAATTATAATTCTTTATGTTTCCATATATAAATAAGTTTTTATCGATTTGCTCCTAAAGTGCTGGTCAAATAAAAAAAGCGTAGCAACAATTTTTGTTGCTCTTGTAATAGAGGAATGCAGATGTATATTTTTTTTTTTAAATAAAATTCTTTTTAAATATTTTGATTCTATGTCCAACCTCTTGTAATGGGGACGATCCACTGTGCGACGTTAGCGCCGCGCACGGAAGTTAGCGTAAACTAAACTCATTTCTGATTCGTCGAATGTAAGACTCGCTATTGGTTACATTTCTGTGTAAATATTTTATAAGTTTTTATTGGATAACGCAATATTTGGTGTACTATAAATTAAGGTGTCAAAACTCAAATATATACATTCTGAAATCTGGAGTCTTACGTGTTACTATATCCGTCGCTATCCTCAACCTCCAAACTCTTGTCACTGACATCTTTCTTTCGCGCCATACTAATATTTGATAAACTAATAAATATGTAATAGTTTATTATCAGCCCTGTATTAAACTGTCCCACTGCTGGGCATAGGCCGCTTCTCAGTGTGAGAAGAATTCTGACCCTTCTAAAACAAACACAGTCCACCACTCTGGCCCAGTGCGGCTTTGCAGACTTCACATATTATCTTCGAGGACATTATGGAGAACTCTTAGAGACGCAAATCTCCTCACGATGTTTTTCTTCATCGTTAAAGCGAGCGTTAAATTATAATTTAATTGGTACACACATAACTTAAAAAAGTTAAGAGGTAATTGCCTTGGGATGGAATTCGAGACCTCTGCGTGGCAGTCCAACGGTTGCCCATTAGGCTATCGCTGCAATATATATGCAAAATAGTTGGATACGTTTAATTACTATGTGTTTCTCTTTTACGGGTATTTTCCTAATGCGTTAGGGAAAACCCGGCCCTTTGGGAGGCTTACATGGGGACATGGATCCAACATGCAGAGGCCCTTCGAGAGTTGTAGTTTGGAGGGAGATGGGACACTAAGCGAGACACTAGCCGCGGCAGGTGTAGAAGATTGTTGCTACATATGGAATCTAATAAATCTGGGCTATAGGGATGGGTGTATGATGGGCTGGTATAATGAAAACTATGGATAAAAAAACGGCGTCTGCCTGATACTGTTTCAGTATAAAGTCGGCATGGCAGACCGTGACTCGCCGACTCACTAGATGGGCCTCTGAATAGCCACCATAGGCAAACAAACCTTAAAGGCAGCAGAAGTTGATGTTTAGTTAGTTAATTTATTTTTATTTTATTGTAACTTTCAATACACATGGTTTATGTATAGCGAATTGTTTCTAACCGTGAGGACCTTTAATTGGCCAGATGCTACATATACCAATGTTATTATATTTAATAAGGCCGTTGGTCTTCTTATAAATTAAATAAATAAAAATAAAGAAGGCAACACCGGTGTAAGGGGTGTCAAGCGGTGCGGCGCCGGGTTCACCATCTCGGGCCTCGTGAAAACGGAGACTCGGAGCGGGTTTCCCCGCAGTTATGCCCTTGAAAATGACACTTCCACTACCAAGCATATAGCTCTAGCGGCTTCCCCCTCCCCTCTGACCGTTCGACCAAGGCAAGCCAGAGTTGAGTCCTACGTGCGCTCTTGAAGTTCCGCCCCAGCCAACCAGTAACGGCAAGCCGGGGACGAGGCCCTAATCGACTCTCTGAGGCATTCAGGACCAAAGAGTAATTATCATTATTATGTTTCTCTTATCACAGGTATTTTTAACATACTATATTAGAAAATACCCGGCCCTTTGGGAGGCTTACACGAAGACATGGGTCCAACGTGAAGAGGCACTTCGAGAGTTTTAATCAAACGTGGGGTTGTACACCGGCCGCCGCACTAGCCGCAGCAGGCGTAAGACTATTGCTGCGTATGGATTCTAATATATGGGTGTTTGGTGTACCGGTATATTGGTGACTATGGATGAAAAACGGCGTCTGCCCTAAATACTCTAATAATTACCTATTTAAACCTATGGCACTAATTCCAATATTTGGAAAAATATTCGAAAAGGTCATACACAACTGCATATCAGATTTTTTCGAAAAAAGGTTTAATTACACAGCAATACGGTTTCAGGAAGTAAAAAAATATAAACATGGCCATCTACAATTTTTTGGAATCTGTTACAACCAGTATTGATAAAGTTCATCCAGCTGTAGGGATATTTATGGACATGTCTAAAGCATTCGACCACGTAAAACATGACATCCTTTTAAAAAAGTTATACTGTTACGGTGTAAGGGGTAACGCCCACAGCCTGATAAAATCTCAATGGTTTGTAAAAAAACAAAAAGTCAAATTACACATCAACCTGACAAGAAAACTATAAAATATGGGGTATCTCAGGGTAGTGTATTGGGGCCTCTACTCTTTATGGCGTATATTAATGACCTGCCAAACGCTACTTCATATAAAATTACATGACAATGTTTGCTGGCGACAGCACTGTTCTTTATACAGGGAGAAATTTGACTACACTTGAATTTGACATTAATAAATCTTTGACTTCTATTATACAATGGCTGACATACAATAACTTAATAATCAATTTTAATAAAACTTAAATTATCAATTTTAATCAAAGAAAGCAAACATCAATTTTAAATATTAAATATATGGGACACAAAATAGAGGAACTTGAGGCTACAAAATTCTTAGGTCTCAATATTGATAATAAAATTAACTGGAAGACGCATGTAGAATTAGTTTGCTATAAATTAAGTCAGTTTGCATATGGACTATATAAATTAAAGAACATAAGTAAGTCTATCTACAGTTATAACAGCGTATCATGGTTTTGTATCGTCAACATTACGCTACGGTGTCATATTTTGGGGTAACTCGACAGACTGGTCTCTTGCATTTAAAGCCCAAAAACGTTGCATTAGAGCAATATTTAATCTAAAACAAACAGACACTTGCCTGCCGTTTTTCAAAAAACATAACCTTATGACATTCCCTTGTATGTACATCCAAGAGTGTGCTATTTTCACAAAACAGAATATGGAGTTGTTTGAAAAAAGAAAAGACCTCGTCATATCGGCAAGTTATGCATAGTCAGTAGTAAAATTACCTTAAAGCATGAGAGCATATTCTGTAAGGCCTCAATTATTTACAAGTTACCGACCAGTGCACATAATATACGTCTATTCAAAAAATACCTACTGCCAATTTTACACATAAAAACATATTATTCTTTGAGCGAGTTTTTGGATGATAAGTTTACAGATAGTTAATAGAAAAATTCAGTAGGGTAAATATTGTACAGCATGTAGCATAAAAATATTGTAAAACATGTCTCATAAACTCCATTACGAGTATCTGTATATTAAAATATTTAATGTTTCCGAGTACAGTGATAATGTGTTAAACTCTATGCATGTATGTAATGTAACTAAGAACTTTATGTATCCATGTTATGCAAATAAATAATTCAAACATTCATTAATTCATTATTATCTCTACTTATTATTATTAATTAAGCCTTTATTGTTGATAACTAAACAATATTAAGAATAATACAAAAAAGAGTTGCTTATAAACTAAAACATCTGGCTACCCAGATTAGTGATCAGCGTGTCCTGTGACACATAGGATGCATTTAATTAAGTTAAGTGAAAATAATAATTATATTGTACTTAGCAGTTATCAAGCAGTGCGAAAAAGGTTAGAAGTTTTTTTTTTTAATTCAAGGTTTTATTCACCGCGGGCTGAATTTGTTCTACCGCAATATTGAGACAAAAATGAAAATGTAATCATCTTTACGTGCGATAATAATAAAAATACTTACCCGCCTAGATTTATAAACTAATTCATGTATTGTGATTAAAAGAAAATAATTCTATTACACTGATCCGTATAATTGTTGTTAATGTTGCGACTTTTCCTAGCACCCGTTTTTACTTGTTTTGTGGTGTCCTTATTAGCTGATAAATGACTCCTGTATTGCGGTCGGTACTGGCACGGCACGCCTTCGCACTTTCTTACTCTAAAACTAAACCACGCATACATCAAAATGAATCATAATATATGGTACCAAGTGCCAAGTACCAACCCTCGCACGATTACTGTACTTATTGAGTTTTTAGAAGAAACAGACAGATAAATTTTTAGAGATGCATAAATAAGACACAATATTTTTCAGAAAATATAATAAACAATCAAAACGTAATAAACTTTATCGAACTATACAACAGAGAAGGGAAATAAAATAAAAAATACCCTACATATCAATCCTAAATCTATCTATGTATATAATTATGTATATGTATGTACATGATTTGACACTATATACAAATGTAAACATGTCTCTCACTTCATTACTTTTTGTTACAAAACGATGCCGTACGTTCTGAAACGATTTCATTTATAAATTTTAACAGACGCTTTTGTTACAGTTCATTCATTATTAAAGTCATCGCTACACTGTCCAACACAGGACGTAATGTTACAATTCATTCTATAAATTCACTTGAGCAGCTGTCTCCTTAAACATTCATTAACAAAATAATGAGATGAAAAATTAAAGAATGTTTTAAACTAGACAGCTGCATCTGTTATTGTATTGCCCCATATCTATTCACTTTTTAATTGGTATAAATATGACGGTGTTTAGGAGCTGGCACAAACCGTAGTCAGCGGTCGCGGCGCCCGCTGGGAGGAGAAGTCAGCCGCAGCACTGCCAGCACAAGCACGGGGAACACGTTAAAGTCAACCAAGTGGACGAATCGGTCAACTACGAGACTATCGCATACGAACGGACCTTACACGTAGCACTCGGACGTTGGACCGAAACCGCCACGGCACCACGTTCGGCAGGTTCCGTCAGGTCTTCGAGACTTGGCAATTCATTGATTTTCTTGCGATACCTGAACGATCGATCGATATCTCTAATAGTTGTTTTAAATGCGTAAACGATCGTTAAGGCTGAAGGGGACCTCGGGGCGACTAGCGCTTGTCCGGCGCGTGGGCGTGGGCGTGGGCGTGCGGGGTGGCGGGCGCGTGCGGGGTGGGTGGCGCGGGCGCGGGCGCGTCGCGGCGCTGCGCGCGCGGGCGCCAGGCGTCCAGCAGCGCCTCCACGCGCTCGTCGGTGGGCCCCCAGCGCGCGAAGCCGGCCGCGTTCTGCAGCCACACCACCACCGTGCCGCCGCCCCACCTGAAGTACACCTCGCTCCTGGAAACCGACCACAAACGCTTTACGGCCGTTGCTTCATACTCTACTAGAGAGCGAATTATTTCAAAATATTAGCCGAGTTACTAAACGCGTTTGCTTCGATTATAAAATTGCAATTGAAGAACAATTGTTATACTGGGCGTAAGGGACAGCGTATCGAATACTTTAGCAAGATATCTTTCTATAGGTACTTATTTCGACGCAAAGTTCTATTATTCCTAAAAACACAAGATCAAGATTTTATAATAATTATCATTATTTCGCAGTAACGCAATGAATTTTATTGCTCCAATACGACGCACCGCTATGGGGGAATGAACTCTGCGCAACAGCTGATTTGTTTAAATCACAACGATTTAATTACATTGCCGTATTTTAGTAAAATATGGTATTCTTTGATTTTGTTTAAAAATGAATGTTTTTGCTTTATATTTTGATTAGCAGTCCGAAAAATGAAAAACTGAACTCTCGGACTATGTACTGATACAATTACAACATGATAACGATCATCAAAGCTTGGTGGATAACTAAAGGGAACTTTATAAGAAGCTGAAGCTGAGTATTTTAGAAAAATCATATTGCTTTATAAAAACAATACCGACAACGACTGGCCGCCCCTTGTGAAAGGTGAACATCGCGATACCTATGTTTTACAATATTTAGTAGTTGCTGACGGTTGAAATACTAAAAACGAAATCAAAGTCAAAAATCATTTAACACTTATGAACGTCAGAGAGGTTAGTGAGTTTATTACATTTACTGAATTTACATTGATGTTAGTTGCAAGTTTCAGGCAAAAGGTTGAGCCTATGAGAAGATACCTGCAAGAAACTCAAGGCCACTCTTTTAAATCGCCATCAACTTATAATTTCAGTATTTTACAACTCATTTATGTACCAGGTGTTGCAGTCATTATGCCATGTCACTGTCCATGCAAAACTAAATTCTAAAAATAAAGCAAAAATTTATAATATTATGTAAGAAGCATTTGAGGTTTGAAATAATATTTATGAGAAAATAACTAAAATATACTAGTCTCGCAGTATCTATATCAGTAAGCTGTCTTACTTTCCTAACCGCGAATGCGGCTGAACTAAGTCTCCCTGCAAGACACGATATTTGAGCGCCCCACTGAACTTCATCATCTAAAATAATGCCTAAGAAAACTGTGGATTGTACAAATGTATCTGTTTCATTATTTAAATTAACGTTTATGCTAGGACTCTTTACATTAGGTAATGTAAACTTAATACATTTCTTTTTTTTTCGAATTGAGTAGTAAATTATTCGCCGTGAACCAATCCAGGACTTGCGCGAGTGAAGAATTAATACCCTGTAAATTTGGTGCCTTACGGTCTACTTTAAAAATAAGTGATGTGTCATCAGCAAATAATACAATGTCGAAATACGAAGAACGGCAAATCATTAACGTACGCTAGAAACAGAAAGGGTCCTAAAATTGAGCCTTGTGGCACGCCCATTGCGACTGGTAATCCAGAAGATCTACTTTCGTTGATTTCAACGTGTTTTAGTCTATCGTAGAATTTTCATCCCGCAGACTTCAAGGCAGGAATCAATGGTAGTTGTCCAAATCGCATAGGTGGCGTCACTGGCGTCCCGCAGTACTGTGTGCTGTGCCTAAAACTGTTTCTGCTACGTGTCTATAATATATTGCTGTATAACTATTTTATTTCTTATTGCTATGCGGAGAACGTAAAGCCATGTCAATATTTTAAATTCACAATGAAAGAAAGTCACGACGATATTGCCACTAAATGTCCGTTTGTGTGTTAGTCGCGAGCACAGTACGAACGTTCGGTCGCCTAACTTATCAAAATTGAGTTAAGGTACATGCTTGCAATACTCACTTGGGAATGACATGCTGAAATCCGTGACGGTACTCGTGTTCGAAAGCGGGAATAACCACCTGCAGTAAGCAACATTTAACGATTAAACTAGTTGTCACTACAAGTGATATGCATCGTCGTATATAGCTTCATAATAAATAAACAAGCAACGGACCTGTTTTCTTTTGAAGTGGCTCGCTTGTAGTTTGTGCAGGGCGTGTGTCTGTCGGTCGGGCCACTCGGGCAGTATCACCACGAAGCTGAGCGGCTCGGCCGAGTCCTGCAGCAGCCGTTCCATGTGTCGCAGCGCCGCTTCCAACAGCTCCTCGCAGTACGGCGGATGAGCTACCATTGAGCCCGACACGGGACGTAGTTCCAAAAACGGGCTACACACAAAGAAATACGTATTTTTAGAAAAAGTAAAATTGCTGTATATAGGGTGATTTTGAAATCGTGTAATTCCTTTTAACCACGCATTCTACTGGTGATATAGAATAACCCTGACCATATTATTTTTTTACTAGAATTATTTTTTTGGAAAAATTCATGTATCGTTTTTTTTTTTTGTGAAATGGTTTCGCTTAGTCATAATTATGTTAACCACCCGAGGCAATTTTACACTTTTACTAATTAAAAAAAATAACATGTCAATAATTAATGTCGTAAGCAATAACGGGTGGTACTTGCCGCGACCTACATACCCCTTCTCGACGCTCGCGGCGATCGCTAGCCGGCACTGCGCAACCATTACCTAACCATTAAACCTTATCCATTCTCATAACCAATTAAGATAACCAAGAGATCTAACAATAACCTGAGTTACTTACTTTCCTTAACTTAGTTAACAAAACTACCTATGATTGGATTTAACCTTATGATTATTAAATCATTGCCTGATACTGACTACCCCTGTTGTACCCAAGATATTTACTTACACAAATATCAACCCAATAAAACAACAGCCGTTCTGTAAAAAGATAAATCCTATGAATCAACATTTAAAAATATTGGACGTCAAAGAAGTTCCTAACCAGGTCTACCTTACCTACCTACCTAATTACCACAGATTACCAGGTTCTACGACCAACACATTCATAATACACACCAACCTATGTTTATCTACATACCTAAATGTTATACCTACGTACGACAAATGAAAACAAACTTTCCTTATCTCGCAAACATTCACCGGAATGATAAATGGATAGTTACTCTTACATGTGTTATTTAGATTTGTAACTGCAAGGTTACACACGTAAACATGCATGCTTCAAACAACACCGCTACCCACTACCTACACTAAAAACTCCAAGGATATGACCAATAACTTACTTACGTATAACATTTACCTAAGTAGAATATTACAAAGCGACCGTAAGACGCAGCATAATATCATATTGAAAACTTTAATACTTACCAAAACTACACAAAGAACTTAAAATCAATCCAATCATGTGAACAATATCAGTTCAGTAGGTATGAACCAAACACGTAAGTAGATACACAATCACTTCACGCATCAATAAAATAACGTAGCTTTAAGTACAACCTCACTCGTTTAGCAAAATAATGATTATTCCATGTTAATGTCGATAACTAGATAGAAATATCCAATTCCAGCTTATTAAACATTAATAACAAACAAACCATCAGCATCGATATAATCGCGACGCGTGCACACGACAGTATAAAAATAATGAAACTGATATTTTATATTTGTGTAATTTTTTGTACGGCTTGGTCAAACACATAACATAAACAAGCCATTTTAATACTTGTGCCAGTGGCGCAAGGTTTCCTTTTCAATACAGGCGGTCGCCTTTGTGTCATCCTTTATAATCGCCGACGCGGCCGTAGTTACATAGTTTTAAACTTTATTACTTACATGTTAAGAGTGATTTCGCCATGCATTATTGTGTCGGCAAGTTACTTTACGTATCAAATATAAGGTATAACAATTTTATTCAAAACAAGGAATGATACGTTACGTTTTGGCCGATCGCGATCATAAGGTCCAGGGCTCGATACCTGGCTCATGCATCATGATGCTCATTCGTACCGAAACTAAATATCTACCTAACGAGCAACGGTAATATTTAAGTTAACGAAACACTTTACGTATTCTTTGTTATCGAAATACATGTCAAAATACATAAAAATATGTTATAAATGTTATAATAATAAAACAAAGACATAATATCACACAAAAAACTATTATTTAGACCTTCTATCAATTTTTTAGACTAATTCGCCTTTTTGTTATCTTAGTACATGTTAAAAACACATTAAAACATACTAAAATGGTAATAAAACAAAGAAATATCACACAAAATACTATTATTTAAACATAAAGTAACTTGTAGATGAAAAATAAGTAACAAAAAGATAGGTCAGTAAAAGTTGGGTTTTGAACTACGACCACAAAAATACTATCTACAGTTTTAATCACTCGACTATGACACTCACAATGCTAATGTTTAAATAACCATTCTAATAAGAATTATAATGATGTGGCAACTTGATAACTTTAAGAATTATTTTTTTAACGCTGTGACACGAATTTACTCGTTTTAACCTATTTTTTAAACATAAATACTTACATAAAATTTAAGTTAACAAAATACGATTCGTACACTTTCTATCTCATTTTTAGACTTATCCACCTCTTTGTTATCTTAGTACATGTTAAAAATACATTAAAACATAATATTTTGGTAATAAAGCAAAGACATATTATGCAAAAAACTATTATTTAAACATAAAGTAACTTGTAGATGAAAATTAAGTTACAAAATGAGTAAAAGTTGGATTTGAACCTACGACCACTTCAAGAATTATTGCAACGTGTTTTAATTCGTAGAATAATTTCAATTGACTTGTATAATATTATTATATGGGATATGTTTATTGCGTCTTTCTGATATAACCGTAAGTACCCGACTTACGGCTATATCTGTTGAGCGCGATTTTTTGTAATCCTAATACATATCATTGTCCCACCGGCGGCGAATCGCCCTTAAAACCTCATGCACAGCCGTCCCATTTATTATCTCTGTGCCACCGAAGCTCATAATTATAATAATTCTTGAAGTGGTCGTAGGTTCAAATCCAACTTTTACTCATTTTGTAACTTAATTTTCATCTACAAGTTACTTTATGTTTAAATAATAGTTTTTTGCATAATATGTCTGCTTTATTACCAAAATATTATGTTTTAATGTATTTTTAACATGTACTAAGATAACAAAGAGGTGGATAAGTCTAAAAATGAGATAGAAAGTGTACGAATCGTATTTTGTTAACTTAAATTTTATGTAAGTATTTATGTTTAAAAAATAGGTTAAAACGAGTAAATTCGTGTCACAGCGTTAAAAAAATAATTCTTAAAGTTATCAAGTTGCCACATCATTATAATTCTTATTAGAATGGTTATTTAAACATTAGCATTGTGAGTGTCATAGTCGAGTGATTAAAACTGTAGATAGTATTTTTGTGGTCGTAGTTCAAAACCCAACTTTTACTGACCTATCTTTTTGTTACTTATTTTTCATCTACAAGTTACTTTATGTTTAAATAATAGTATTTTGTGTGATATTTCTTTGTTTTATTACCATTTTAGTATGTTTTAATGTGTTTTTAACATGTACTAAGATAACAAAAAGGCGAATTAGTCTAAAAAATTGATAGAAGGTCTAAATAATAGTTTTTTGTGTGATATTATGTCTTTGTTTTATTATTATAACATTTATAACATATTTTTATGTATTTTGACATGTATTTCGATAACAAAGAATACGTAAAGTGTTTCGTTAACTTAAATATTACCGTTGCTCGTTAGGTAGATATTTAGTTTCGGTACGAATGAGCATCATGATGCATGAGCCAGGTATCGAGCCCTGGACCTTATGATCGCGATCGGCCAAAACGTAACGTATCATGCCTTGTTTTGAATAAAATTGTTATACCTTATATTTGATACGTAAAGTAACTTGCCGACACAATAATGCATGGCGAAATCACTCTTAACATGTAAGTAATAAAGTTTAAAACTATGTAACTACGGCCGCGTCGGCGATTATAAAGGATGACACAAAGGCGACCGCCTGTATTGAAAAGGAAACCTTGCGCCACTGGCACAAGTATTAAAATGGCTTGTTTATGTTATGTGTTTGACCAAGCCGTACAAAAAATTACACAAATATAAAATATCAGTTTCATTATTTTTATACTGTCGTGTGCACGCGTCGCGATTATATCGATGCTGATGGTTTGTTTGTTATTAATGTTTAATAAGCTGGAATTGGATATTTCTATCTAGTTATCGACATTAACATGGAATAATCATTATTTTGCTAAACGAGTGAGGTTGTACTTAAAGCTACGTTATTTTATTGATGCGTGAAGTGATTGTGTATCTACTTACGTGTTTGGTTCATACCTACTGAACTGATATTGTTCACATGATTGGATTGATTTTAAGTTCTTTGTGTAGTTTTGGTAAGTATTAAAGTTTTCAATATGATATTATGCTGCGTCTTACGGTCGCTTTGTAATATTCTACTTAGGTAAATGTTATACGTAAGTAAGTTATTGGTCATATCCTTGGAGTTTTTAGTGTAGGTAGTGGGTAGCGGTGTTGTTTGAAGCATGCATGTTTACGTGTGTAACCTTGCAGTTACAAATCTAAATAACACATGTAAGAGTAACTATCCATTTATCATTCCGGTGAATGTTTGCGAGATAAGGAAAGTTTGTTTTCATTTGTCGTACGTAGGTATAACATTTAGGTATGTAGATAAACATAGGTTGGTGTGTATTATTAATGTGTTGGTTGTAGAAACTGGTAATCTGTGGTAATTAGGTTGGTAGGTAAGGTAGACCTGGTTAGGAACTTCTTTGACGTCCAATATTTTTAAATGTTGATTCATAGGATTTATTTTTTTACAGAACGGCTGTTGTTTTATTGGGTTGATATTTGTGTAAGTAAATATCTTGGGTACAACAGAGGTAGTCAGTATCAGGCAATGATTTATTAATCATAAGGTTAAATCCAATCATAGGTAGTTTTGTTAACTAAGTGAGGAAAGTAAGTAACTCAGGTTATTGTTAGATCTCTTGGTTATCTTAATTGGTTATGAGAATGGATAAGGTTTAATGGTTAGGTAATGGTTGCGCAGTGCCGGCTAGCGATCGCCGCGAGCGTCGAGAAGGTGTATGTAGGTCGCGGCAAGTACCGCCCGTTATTACTTACGACATTAATTATTGATATGTTATTTTTCTTTAATTAGTAAAAATGTAAAATTGCCTCTGGTGGTTAACATATGACTAAGCGAAACCATTTCACAAAAAAAAACGATACATTAATTTTTCCAAAAAAATAATTCTAATAAAAAAATAATATGGTCAGGGTTATTCTATATCACCAGTAGAATGCGTGGTTAAAAGGAATTACACGATTTCAAAATCACCCTGTATATTTTTAAAAGTAGATATTCTCGCGGCCATATCAACGTAGGGGTATGCAGAGGTATATTACACCGAGACATTGCCAGCTGTGATTTAAGTAATACGTAATAGAGAGCGAGCCTGAGAATAACTTGACAGATAAATGTAGAAATCTTGTCGTGAAACTGCTTACAGATCAGCATATGATTCCAAGCTGACTTCAATTTGCTGTGGATCCCACTTTTGATTCGTTCAAGAGCTTTAAGACTGACATTAGGATGATGAAGGGCATAAATCAGACAGGCAGTCTGCCGAGTTTGGGGTAGTCCGTATGACAACGATGAACGAAGAAGAGTCTACTAATGACTGAGTGATATTCTCAATATTGCTGTGACGCGGAGCAGGCGTGCCTCGGCAGCCGGGCTTGCAGGGGCGTGGGAGCGTCTGTCCCGCCGCGGTCGCAAATAAAAACTCCGGCCTTGCCCTCGACCGCGCTTTTTCGCCTGCCGACACTCATCAAGTTAAGTGTCTCATCTATGCTACAACCGGACCTCGCACCGAAGCCTTTTCTGCGAACTGCGTACTGCGGATTAAGTGGCGAAAACTGCCTCTTCATATTTTGATGTTTGCTTTTTGACTTGATCCTTAATTTGTAACTTTTAATGTAATTCAATATCTGATCTTCTTCTTCTTTTCCTGTGGTTAGTGGCCATCCTGTTGTCAAGAGTTGTTCAAGCCGCCCGTAGGCCTCTGACATGGCTTAACGACTGCTGTCAATTTGGTAACAACCGGGACCGACATTTTACGTGCCTTCCGAAGCACGGAGACGCTCAGATGAAATACCACTAAGCGGTCACCCATCTATAGACTGACCGCACCCAACGTTGCTTAACCTCGCTAATCGTTTACGGATCAGAGAGTGCAAGAATATCTGATAATTAAGATGATGATCCTTGCAGTCATCCCGTAGACGGCTGCTTCAGTCTTAAGTCATAATACTGTTACGTGCTGGGTTCGACGGATAAGAATACTAAACAATATTACAGACTAAAACACGTTTTATTCTAGTACACAATTAACTTTAATACACAACAAACACTATACTACACTTTTCCACTATAACTGCTTCAAACTCCAGTAGTATTTTCGCTTCCGTTCGCTTCGATGAACACTTGACCGCTTATAGTAAACTAACTCGGCGGTTCGCGTGCGCTCTATTTATACGCGGGTAAAGCGCTTCTGGAGTTTTCCAGAAAACGTCACACACGGCACGCAACAGCGCGATGATTCGAGAATGTGCCAGCGCTCTCTCCACTGAACTCGTACCGACAAATACGTGGTTCCGTAAGATGTCAATAGATGGTGCTGTAATAAATTATTATTAGAAACCGCCGACTCTTCCCCACAGTGCCGACAGAGGGCATTAGCCGTAACACTGCCCCCCTCTTAGACATGTTCGTCCCGAACATTGTTGGATCCGTAGTAGCGTGCCAATCGATCCACATGGACGATCTGTGGTGTATTTCGTGGTCCTTTCTGGACCCGGTAGGTGACGTCATTCATCTTAGTGACTATGCGATAGGGTCCATCCCATTTTGCCTGCAAATTAGGAGATTTTCCTTTGCTGCGTACCGGATTATGTAACCACACCAGCGATCCTTCCTCGAAGCCTTTATTGTACGCCTTCCGATCGTAACGGGTCTTCATCCTCTCAGACATCTGCTGACCGGTCTGTCTGATGTGCTCGTATACATCATTCATCCTGTTGCGCAAATCATTCGCATAATCTGTTATGCTGCGTGGAGATTCAGGTGGGATGCCGGTGATCAAGTCTGCAAGGTAATCGTAGATCTCTTCCGAAGTTAGCGAAAGCAGGTGTTATTGATGTGCTTTCGTGAACGGCACTACGGTATGACAGGAGAAACGGTTGAATGTGTTTGTCCCAATCGCTTTGTTTGCTTTCTACGACTTTCGCCAGATATCTTTCTAGAGACTGGTTAAATCGTTTAACCATGCCGTCTGACTGCGGATGATAAGCAGTCGTCCTCGTTTTGTGGGTACCCATCACACGACATGTCTCCTTAAATACTTCAGACTCGAAGTTCCGACCTTGGTCACTGTGAATCTCTAAGGGCACCCCGAAACGACAAAAGACTTCATGGACTAGCTTGTAGGCCACCGTAGATGCCTCTTGATTGGGAATTGCGAACACTTCCGGCCACTTTGTGAAGTAATCCATGACCACCAGGAAGTACTTGTTCCCACTTTGGCTTTCAGGAAACGGTCCGGCAACATCTAATGCTATACGTTTCCACGGGACTTCAACATTGTACACCTTTAATGCACCCCTGCTGCGAGTGTGTGGTCCCTTCACGGCAGCACAACTCGTGCATTTGCGGCACCAGTCCTCAACGTCTTCTCGACAGTGGATCCAATAAAAACGTTCCCGGATCTTAATCAGAGTTCTCTTAACTCCCATGTGACCTCTCTCCCGTTATAATAGAGTTATAAAACTTCCGGTACCTTGAGCTTTGGAACGACCATTTGCAGGTGACACTTGTCACCTCGAGCATTCTCCCATTTACGGCACAGAACTCCACCCTGGATAACCAAGCTTTCCCACTGTGCCCAGTAACTCTTGGTGATAGAGCTCATTGCTGCAACTTCACTCCAGTGAGGTCTCGAAGCACCTGTTTTCTTCCATTCGAGGATGGGTCTTATGTCTTTATCCTCTTGTTGCGTTCTCTGCAGAGTTTCCTTCCAGTCTTCGCTAAGATCCGTCCTCAACATCCTTACTAGTCCTTCCTGCTTGGCCTCTTGCCTGGCACAGTGCTTACACTGGTCGGGATACGGTCTACGCGACAGGGCATCTGCATTACCATGTGACTTGCCACTGCGATGCTGTATTACGAAGTCGAATTCCTGTAGTTGTTCAATCCATCTTGCTACCTGTCTTTCTGGGTCTTTAAACTATAGTAGCCATTTCAATGCAGCGTGGTCAGTTCGCAGGTGAAATTGCCGCCCCAACAAATATTTGCTGAAGTACTGCAATGTCTTGACGACAGCTAGAAGTTACCTTTGCATGACACAGTAGTTCCTTTTAGGTTTGGATAGGGCTTTGCTGAAATACGCTATTACAACCTCATGCTCTCCTTTACGTTGTGATAACACGCCACCAATGCCGGTGTTACTGGCATCTGTATCTACTACAAATTCATGTTTATTGTCAGGATAGCCTAGAATCGGTGAATTACATAGATGTTTCTTCAGCTTCTGAAATGCGACATCACAGCCTTCATTCCAGCAGAACTTTATCTTCTCCTCGGTGAGCTTATGCAGAGGCCGGGCGATGTCAGCAAAGTTCCTTACAAACCGTCGATAGTAGGAGCACAAACCAAGAAATGCCCTGACTTGTGTCTTGTTCTCCGGAACTGGCCAGTCCTTGACAGCAATGATCTTATCCGGGTCCGTTTGGATGCCTTCTTCGGAGACCTAAGAAGTTCACTTGTCGCCTAAACAACGCGCATTTCTTTGGACTTAACTTCAGGTTGGCTCCTCAAATCTTCGAGAGCACGCATTCCAGGTTGCAAAGGTGATCCTCAAAGGTGCGTCCTACTATGATAATATCGTCCAAGTAGACCAGGCAGGCGTCTCCAATCAATCCAGTAAGTACTCGTTCTATTAATCTCTCAAAAGTGGCAGGGGCATTACACAATCCAAAGGGCATGACATTGAATTGCCACAATCCTTTGCCTGTGGAGAATGCTGTCTTTTCCTTATCTCGAGGGTGTATCTCGACCTGCCAGTAGCCACTTTTTAGGTCTAGAGTAGAAAACCACTTCATCCCCGTTAGCGTATGAAGAGTGTCGTCAATCCTTGGCAACGGATAACTGTCTTTCTTTGTGATGTCGTTTAGCCAACGATAGTCCACACAAAAGCGCATACTGCCATCCTTCTTCTTCACCAAAACCACTGGTGAACACCATGGACTGGACGAAGGTTCAATCACACCTTCTTTTACCATACACTTGATCATAGCGTCAACTTCACGTTCTCGTGCCACTGGCACACGTCTTGATCGCTGGCGGATCGGTACCTGTGTTTATATTGTGTTGAACTAGGGCAGTCTTGCCTATGTCAGCATCACTAGTCGAGAAGATGTCGGCAAACCGGTTTAACATCGTCTCAGCCTTGTTCTTCTCTCGACAGGTTATTCCGGCAGTCCTTCAAGAGAGAAGACACGTCGTACCTTACCCCTTGAACTTTGGCGTTGGTAGGCTGTTCATGGCATCTACGCATCCAAACTGCTCCTTCACAGGTGCCCAATATTGTGCCTTTCTTGAGTACCAGCTCCTTGTCGCTTGGGTTCAGTGCGCGTACCGATGTAACGTTGGTATCCTTTGCCAGAGTGCGTGCAATCTTCCATGGAGCATCGTTGTCCAAACCTTCTATAATTACACATCGATTTGCCTAATCAGAATTCCTTGGTAGGCAAACCGGTATGATTGTTTCCGACCTCGGGCGAAGTACTACTTTCTTTAGGCAGTACACTTTTCCCGATGATGCGCCCTCCATGAATACTTCTTCTGAGCCACACTTCAATGCTTGACTAACGTCGATCTCACAGTGATGTCTCCGTCTAAACCCAGGATGCAGTCGTCCACTATATCAGCCACGATGACGTTGTGGCGGTAAATTTTATTACCTAGTTTCATGTCCACCTCTCTCTCACCTCGGACGCTTATGTGCTGACCGGTAGCTGTTCTAAGATGTACACATTCATGGTTCCCGTAGTAGTCCCCAAGAAACCGTCTTGCTAGTCGGAAACTGACGACTGTTCGAGAAGCTCCAGTGTCCCATGTCAACTTGCACGGCGTTCTGTTAATTTCGCCTTCGATAGTCAGGCTGTTCCCGTCACACGATTGTGAGATCGAGATTCTTGAGGCTCTCCTATCACCAGCCAGCACCCGCCCCGTAGTCCTGGCGTCTACTAGTTTCCCTGCTGTTGTTGCACGGAAGGCACGTCAGGTTTTCCTTCTACCGGCGACTGGTTTCTGCTGCGTGGACTCCTTCGCTTCGGGCAGCTCAACCTAATGTGGCTTTTTTCGCCGCAGCTATAGCACCGGGGTGAAGTCGACACTTCTCTGATACGGTGAGCGCGATCGTCTCGTCGCACGGCTTCCACCTCCAGAGCGTGGGCTAGGGCATCCTTCAGGTTTTTGAAGTGTCCGAGTCTCACTGCAGCCCTAACCTCCAGGTCTCGGATCGTTTCACCAACACGTTGCGATCGGTCTTTCAGCTGGGCGCGAAACACGTGTTCTAGGTGTGCGTCGCCATATCTTGCTTCCAATGCCTCTAACAACTTCTCGTAAGTGACGTCTTGACCAAGCGCCTCTAACACGGTCAAGGCCTGGTCGAGAAGCCCCAAGGTGAGAGCAGTCAGAGCCTGTTCTTGCGTCCACCCGTTCGATTTCATGACGGCCTCGAACTGAATCTTATAGGCTGACCATGACGATAAGCCGTCGAATAGTGGGACTTTAAAGCCTCGTGGTGAAGGCGCCACAAACGCAGGTGCCACGATGCCATCTCCAGCCTAGATCCCGCATATCGTTTTCTCCACCTCGGCGATGCGACTTTCGTGGCGTTGGACTTGCTCTTTCACCTCTTTCATCTCCTCGCCAACCGTTGCGCTGAGGTCTTTTAACATCATCAGCTGCTCTTCCTGGCGGCGCATACCCTCCTTCTTGTCGCGTTGCAGCTATTCCTCAAGGCGGCGTGCCTGCTCCTCCTGGCGGCGCATACCCACCTCCTTATCGCGTTGCAGCTGTTTCTCGAGGCGGCGTGCGTGTTCTTCCTGGCAGCGTGCCTGCTCCTGCATAAACGCCATCAGGGTCGCGAGGTCGGGATTCACTTGGCGAGTGAGCTGCACTAGATAGTTCCGCTGCAGCCGCGGAGTCACGTGGTCCAACTGACGTCGGCGAGGGGCGTCACCAAAGCGCCTCTGGTCCACATCTTGCTGGCGCTGGTTCCTGGTACGCACCCCTTCCACTTCCTCCTTCGGTAGTACTGGCATATTCTTATCCCACTTCTGACAAACACATTTTATTCTAGTACACAATTAACTTTAATACACAACAAACACTATACTACACTTTTTTACTATATAAATTATTATTAGAAACCGCCAACTCTTCCCACAGTGCCGACAAAGGGCATTAGCCGTAACAATACTTACTATTACTATTTTAGTGCCACTGGTTAGGGATATTTATGGATAGATATTCGATACTCAAGTGTAAGACCGTGGTGCAGAATATAATAAAATATCCGTACCTTCGTTTATACAAATACAGTATCTTGCTGAATAGAAAGAATGAAAGGCAATTGCAAAATTGTTCACTTGTATTTTTCTTGCGTCATCGGACGAATATGAAAAGCACCACACGGAAAGATTTAAAATAAGTTTATGTATTAAATAAAAATGTTAGCTGTGATATATATACCTTCGCTACACCATCACCATACAGACGTGAATCTATATCTATGTATGAGAGACAAACCGAGACTTAACTCGCTCCAGGTAGCAAGAAGCTGCATATAATATAGCGAACGTACCCTCGAGACCCAAAGTAGGAGTCAGTGTCGGCGAAGGCGGAGCAGTACTGCCTGAAGTAGCAGTCGAGCGGGCTGGCGAAGCACTCGAAGCTCACGCCGAAGCAGCGCTGCAGGCACTCCAGCACGGGCACGGGCAGCGCCATCTGCGTGAGCTGCGCCTCCGCGCCCGCGCCCACCCACGCCGCGTAGCGCCGCAGCACGCACCACACGCGCGACAGGAACTGCTCGAACTTCTTGTCGTCGAAGCAGCTGTAGCGGTACAGGCACTCCTGCGGCGTACGACCACCGATCGATAACTGTTCTATCATTTATACCATACGTACATAGGTACGACATTCTAATTAAAGAACGAATCTACAAATTATCAATGTGTACATTTTTATTACAATCCGATAGTTCCGAAGTTTATTCTGATATGTCGTCGACGATTTTCATCAACTCATCAAAGTTGTTTTAGTTGGTTATCGACTGTACAATCCGACGAAAGTAATTCTTATCAAATTAAATTTAGTTGCATTTGAGTTATCAATGTGTTCGAGACAGTTTCTGGCGGGAATAATTTTAGAATAGCCAAACCGGGTTCAGAAATTTTTTTAAATCATTCTTACAAATTTAATACTTTTAGCATTTAAGTTTCACAGTAAAATGAATTAAAGACTTAAAATAGAAGAAAAGGTGTATAATAAGTTACCAATTTCTGTAGATAGACGGCGTTGATGAGCTGCGTCTCTCCGAGGTACCGCAGCAGCGTCTGGTCGCGGTCGAGGAAGTGCTCGACGAGCGGCGCGCGCGGCGCCGGCACCGCGAACTGCACCGGGTAGCACCACACCTTGCGCAGCGCCGCCTGCTGCAGCGGCGCCGGCAGCTCCTGCGCCCCACACGCACACCAGCTTTAGCGCTATGTTCATCCCAAACACGATAGTTTCTCCCGATATTAGCACGGTATATAGTCACTACGTAGTAGGCGAAAAACGAACAGAACCTACACACAATATAGAAGGCCCATTTTTTTGGCCGGCGTGAAGTTCGATTTCACAATAGTCAGTCACAGGCAGATCCTAAACTAGTACGCTATCCGTACAGTTCGAATAGACGACCGCGTCTGTTGCGCAGTCAGCAGCCTCAGAAGAGAAGCAGCACCACTTCTATAGTTTGGACGCGTAAATATAAAGGAAAACCATTTTGATTTGTTGACTTATACCGACGTACAGCGTTGCCAAGCGCCTGTATAAGGCTGGAAACAGTCAGGCTTTTGGGTTGCGTGTGCGGCGAAATCAGACGGTCCGAGGAGTGTTCGGTGTTTGTTAGGCTTTTTAAATTTAACCATAATTTTTTTACATTAGACATGTGTTGGTTTACGCACCACCGTGCACACGTAATAGAGGGATTTTATAATATAATGTATAAAATATAATATAATATAATGTAAATAATATATAAAGGCGTCTATTGAGATTTTGTATACGTTTAGATCTGCAATAGAACATCTAACAGAGTTCGATCATGGCTCTCAATATCTAGGAGACAAGACCGAGGTATGACCAGTTGGAGAGACCATAAGTATACAAAGACCGTCATCACCGCAAATGGCACATCAATCGAGGCATGAGACCTGTATAAGACTTGGCCTATGCATAATCGTAAAACAAAAAGTTCCGATGTTTGATGCCTAGAAGGTTGTGACCGTAGATATCGCTCCGACGGACACGCAAGCACCAAGTTTCGTGATACTTGAGCCGAGTACGAGATATTGTCCTAAGCCTGTGACTATGTTAAAAGTATCAGAGCAGCCAGCGCTATCTAGACGAAGTGATAGGCGGGGCCAACCAAGACTCTAACCTACTTGTTTCGAGCACCACAGGGTCTGCGCGCCATGCAGGAATGGAACAGCCATTCTCCTCTTATAACATGATTACTTAAATTTTAGTAGTAATTTTAAATGTGGAAGTAACCTCACTACATTGTTTGTTAATAATTCACACATATTACCATTGATTTGATGAAACTTGGTGAACAGTTAGATCAGATCCACATATATACTCACAGGATATCTGTTACCATGTGGGCATTAGCTAGCCTCTAATAAAAATTTGTTAGTCAGAAAAAGCTTACCTGTATTCCATTTTCTTTAAGCAGAGCACTATGTTTCTCTCTAATTTTACGTGCATATTCAGCAGACAAGTGATAAATTTTTAAGCAGATCCCTTCGACAGATGCTTTGACAGTCTCTGCTAAGTGTGGTTGACATTGTCTCTGAAAATAAATAGCAGTAGTTAATTATTATGCAGATAGGATAGTTGTATATGTTTTTTATAAGCAACAGCAAAGAGCATTCAAAAGGTAAATTGGTTAAAATTTGCCAAAATTATTTACTTAAAACAGTGGTTTACTCGCTTGCTCCCTTGCAGGCTCATACTACAAAGAATGTTCAACTGTTTTTCGCTTCTAACAATTGACCCACTAACGGGTTTGAAAGTATTATATTATTAATGTTGATTTTATTTTAAAATATATATCTTGAAGATTGTAAAATAACCTATCTAAAATAATTAAATTTATATTTAAATTATTTTTATATATAATATTTATTAGTGTGTAATTAGTAATTACAAACCCTCAAATGTGCCAGTCTATCTTGAAAGTCATCATAGGTGGCTCCAACAGTACGTCTCAGCCACTGGAATGTATCTTCAGCATTCCATTTCACCACTTTACGACTTTCAGGTGAAGCATTTCTTGATTCAATCATTTTTTTTGCTGCCTCTGCATACCTTGATAGCTGCTTCCTAGCATCTCCGGTGAACTTTGGATGTGTTAGCTTAATAGGAATGTCATTCATAATTTCCTCATACATTGAGTGGGAAATTTCTGGGAAACAATGACTAGGAAGCAGTGGGTCTGAACCACCCTGATCGTTAACTTTTCTCTCCATCAACCATCTGTTGAATGAATCTTTAGGAGCGTCAATACTTTCTCTAGTGTGACAAAGTTCTTGATAACATTGCCGTAGTTTATTGGCCAAAGTAAATCTAAATCCCTCGATTTCTGGATGTGGGTGTGGGCAGATTGTCGGTGGACGCTCATAAATAACAACATTGGTTGGTACTTCTATATCCCAAGGGCCAGCTAATATAAACTTCTTTGGAGGTGGGCCATTATCTTCAGATGGCCGCCGTTTATTTGCCCCAGGTGTCATGTTGCCAGCATTTGACGGTCCAGTGTGGCATATACCCAGCGGATCTGTTATTGGATCAAAATCCCTTTTCACTGCTGGTAATTCCCACATAGATTCACCAGATAATTTATTCCAAAAGTATGGCCTATTTTCTCGTTTTGACCAATACTTTCTCCAGCCCTGCTGTATTAGATCAGGATGTAAGTCTGCCGCAAGATGTGGCGCGAGCGGCACTGGAGCGCCCGGCGTCTGAGGTGTCTCTCCACTGGCACTTGGAGATGACTGGATCTCGGGTGAGGAGTCACTCTGAATAACGTTACTCTCCCACGTTGAGGATCCAGCGACAACTTTGTCGCGAACATCATTCATATTGATTAAAATCACAAAATTAATGTGATAGTATAAAATATGTAAACTCCTTAAAAACAAGCTTTAAAACAATTTATTAATATTTGCAGATCTGTTTATGGGCTAATAAGCTTCCAATAAGTATATTTTTTATTAAGAATCACAATATTGATAGCACCAAGTGATGAAAGCAAAAAAACACTGTTCCTTCTAAAGTTACACATGATAAAACATAACTGATGATAATTATAATAAAATTATATAAAATAAATAAAAATGTTATTATCAAAACTAAGAAAACTCCGCGTCGTATGTTTTAGTAAAATAGCGTAACTCCCCAAGCGCCGCCATCACAAAATGACAACTGACTTAGAGTTGTCGATGTTATGATACCACTTAAATGAATTCGATTTATTTTTAAAATATCGATTTCATATTATTTTTTCCTAATTTTAATAGTGTTGACCAATACCAATATTCCGACTTTTTAAACATTCTATTCCAAAGGCAAGATATGTTGTTGAACTTCATTTATTTCTTTCTTTACGTAACGGTTTTTTATAATCAGGTAACACTATTGTAGAAATTTCAATATTCTCAATTTAGGCACTTGTTCTTGACAAGTTGTCATGAACTTTACACTTTGTTCAATGTTTTATTTTTGTTTAGTCGTTCGGTTAGATCGCTGTTATAATTATTGATGTATTGTAAAAAAGTATTAGATATAAAGTTGAGTAATTAATTATTGCGGTCACTAACTTATATTTTAATTCCAGTGTAAGTATCTATTTATAATATACTTATCACGTATATATAATATTATTGAAATTATGAACTTGTTTCGTGTACATTGATGTAGACAATAATAAACGGCAGTATAATATAATACTTTGTCTATTATTAGGGAGATAATTAGGTACTTATCCTATGTATTTTATTTTCCATCGGAGTTTTTTATTATTATTCTGATTTATTACTTATGTGTAAAGTACTGGCGCTATGGTATCTAGGTACCTATATATTTTATTCAAAGCGGTAGAATGGATTTATATTTTTTGTGCTTGTTAAGTCTGCCATACCTATTCTTCAAATCTTCATATAATTACTATTGAGATATATTTTTGGATATGATGTTTGTAGAGACAAAATAAGTTTGTGTAATTAAATATGAACTGAGTTGGTCACAAATATACATATAATATTTTTTTGATCGAATTAGATCATATTTACACATACTTACGTGTTTTGTTATAACTATAATAGCGCATTGATATGCTAGAATCGGATAGGTACCGTTATAAGTAGTTAGGTAGTTATTAACATACTAACTACCTACATGAGCAAAGCTACAGGCCAGCTAATAACAGTGCAAAAGCAATAACAGTGATAATGATAATACACAGATTATTACATGAAATAAGTGTTAATGTCCATTGAGATCGAACTTCGAAGTACGAATATCAAGTCTAACTAGGGAGATATGTCGATGGGGTATCGCAGCCAAATAATATCGAATTGTGCGTGTGGTGAGTTAGGTTTCCAGGCTCTAGGGAAGACGCTGTACTCTCAGGTTGTGTGCTGCACAGCAAGTGGCTTTTTTCTACGGTAATAGTTTTCTGACAGAATAGGGTCGTAGTTAAACATACGCCTTAAGCTTAAAGCGCCGTAAGCACTTGCACTACTAATCATAAGGATAACAGTAGGCTATATAACATCACGCTCGACCATAGGAGCAGAGCATAACTGAAAAATGTTGCAAAACGGGAAAATATCTCTTATGTGAGAAGCAGACGCAGTTGCGCGGTCAGCTAGTAAAACATAAATTTATGACTCATACACCATTGCTCTGCAGCACTAAGATCAAAATGGACATTATAGTTGTAACATCTGGTTTAACTGGGGTCCCTTACTGCCATAACTTTTGTTATATTGCCTGACCAGCTGAGTGCTTAGGTAGCTTAGTAAGTAAATTGGGGCTCACTAACTTTGCCTAACTCTTATTAAGCCACACTAAATCAAAACTCGAGTTATTGCACTTTTCGTAAGGACGGCAGACTATCAATACCATATTTTATCGTAGCCATAATCAATTATGATATAACGGCATCTTCGCCTTAATCTCCACTGCGATTGATACTGCACTGTTCGGTTGCAACAGCAGTAGCAGTAGCAGTTTGGGTGAAGGGTAAATATAATTTATTATTTTACCCTATCGCGTAAGTTACTGTAATGACAGCAATACCGTTACGGACCTCTCTACTGTAGATCGTTACTGCTGGCTTAACTTGCGTCCCTAAATTGAGAGACTATTACGCATTAGAGCAAAGATTTACGTAGCTAATAGTCTATTTTTCAGTTTGTCCAACAAAACCGAATTTAACAAGGATATCCGCCATCCGATGATACTTGAGGACAACTATGATATTATGTCGAATGTCAATTACACTAGTAGTCGGCATCAGCACCAACGCGCCATAAAGGCAAGGATATATTCAACGATGCAACTAATACTGAATTACTTTTGGTCCATAACAAGTCATAAAGTCCATCCATTCATATTAATGAATTTGAACGTTTGGGTTTCTCAGTCACTATAAACTTATGTGTCAAGATTATTGCATTGACACGTCTTAATGTATATTGCTTAAATACTTTCCAAACACAATTTTATTTAAGCCTGTGATTATAGTTAATATGGTGCTTGCCTGACTTCTCACAGAAGATTACATCGAAACCACCATGTGGTGTGCACCCTGCGATGAGTAGGCTTTTCAGGTTCTTTGCGAAGGCAGTGTGTTATATCAGCAAAGCATAGTCTCCTTTTCTGAATAAATAAAATTTCGAAATAAAATGATAAAAGAATACGAAAATCATATACGAATAAAAGTCTTGCAAATCAAGTCAATCAGTATAGAAATGGTTTCTTATATATTTTGTAATGTTTATCTTTTATTTCCAGGTCAACGTTAGCACAAGCGATGGCGCTCAAGGGGATCAAAGTCATAGAGATGATGGGCTTAGCCCCAGGACCTCTGTGTGGAACAATACTAGCTGACTTTGGCGCTACCGTAACAGTAGTCCAAAAAGTAAGTTATTTTAATTACCGACTGAGGCAGCAGCTATTAGCTTACACAAGCAAACTATCATGTATTTAAATACACCTACACTGCACGGAGTGCGCAGCTGTTAAGCGGTTACGTCGCTGCCAATTATTTATATGATTCACAAATTATTGTTCTGACTTTGGATGCATTTTGTGTCCGTTGAATGTCCCTCGCAATACAGAGCTTTATCACTAGTGCGGGAATTGTATTTTCTATCTCTAAATAGTATAAAACAAAGTAGTTCTAATGTTTCCGTTTCTCCTCTCACTTCTTCTAAACCGCGCTACCTATTGATTTCGATA
This sequence comes from Catocala nupta, assembly GCA_963675205.1. Lineage (NCBI taxonomy): Eukaryota > Metazoa > Arthropoda > Insecta > Lepidoptera > Erebidae > Catocala > Catocala nupta. The sequence goes on along the minus strand of OY776089.1, from coordinate 30,992,269 downwards.
CGATTGATTGATCACTGTCTTATAGCTTTCTTACTAGCCCAGTCATAGTAGGGGTTTCATCTCGGAATGTGAGATAATAAGCTGTAAACACGTATACACCTTCATTTTGGTGTTCTAAAAGTTGTCTCAAAATTCTCATAAAATCTCGTGTCTATGCCATCAGTTATTCAAGGTCAAAGGTCACAAAAACAGTTTTTTGCGATTATCTCGGTTTCTATAGCTTCATTGATGTTAACATTTATTATAAAATTGTAGAGCAAAAAATTTGCAACAAATTTTGTATAAAAAAATTTTCACACTTCCAGCCCTTTTTGAGATAGAGCTCTTCAAATGAAATAGGTTATTGTATATCTTAAATTTATATTAATTTATTTAGTTTGAGTAGAAATAAAATGAGTAAATATATTGTAATTTTATCTTTATTCAGTATTTAAATATTTCTTACAATTTGAATTGAAATTAAGTGAAGTAATTATTTCAAGAACAAAAGTATTAATTTTTCTTCTTCTTCATCGTCGTCATCTTCCGGGCATGTGAAAATTTCATTATCATCATCATCTTCGTTGTCCTAAATCGTTGTTTCCAGGTCTGCCAGAATTTTCTAGTCAAAAGCACTCGCTTCCTCAGAGTCGCTTTGTTATGAAACAGCATTGAGGCAAGTTTGTCCATTACACTGGCCACAAGCTAAAGTGCATTGCAACCCCGATTTTCTACACCCACAGCATACATACACCACATCCATTCTTACAATTACAAAATAGTGTATTAAGTAATTCCTTAGGAGCTAGTAGGTAATAGCAACCAACCCCACTCTTGGGTTCTAAATCATGCCCAGACCATTTTTGAACCTGGTAATAAACACGATTTATATGCTGATGGGCTGCTGCACTTGTCGGTGGAAGATTGGACAACTGGATAGGTTTATGAAGCTTTATAGACTTTATGAACTGAGTACCTATATCGAAGATGATCGATATTGTCCTCAGTTTTAGGAGCATTATACAGGATGATTTTGAAATCATGTAATTCCTTTTAACCACGCATTCTACTGGTGATATAGAATAACCCTGACCATATTTTTATTTAATTAGATTTATTTTTTTTGAAAAATTATTATTCCGTTTTTTTCGTGAAATGGTGTCAGATAGTCATATGTTAACCAACCGAGGCAATTTTAATTTTTTACTAATTAAAATAAAAAATCATATCAATAATTAATGTCGTAAATAATAACGGGCGGTCCTTTTTATTGCCCCTTATTATTTACGACATCAGTTATTGTTATGTTATTATTTTTAAATTAAAAAAATATTAAGATTGTGTCAGGTGGTTAAAATATGACTATATGAAATCATTTCATGAAAAAAATCTGTACTCTAATTTTGCCGAAACCATTATTCTAATTAAGAAAAAATATGGTCAGGGTTATTCTATATCACCAGTAGAATGCGTGGTTAAAAGGAATTACACGATTTCAAAATCACCCTGTATATCGCCAGTAAGATGCGTAATCCATTTTCGTATAAGTATTATAGTATCTTTCGAGTTATTTTCTTATAGAAAAAAGTATTGAATACTACACATATTAAAGACATATATAATACTTAATTATTTTTCTACTTATAATCTACTTCACAAATTTATGATATACAATAAGTATCATATATAATGAGTTTTTAATTACACGAAGTAGGTATTACATACATACATAGATTACTGCCTGTTTTCCAGAGGGGTAGGCAGAGACTACGGATTTCCATTTGCTACGATCCCAACACATTTCTCTGGCTTCATTCAGTTCGTACATTCCTCATACACGCTCGCCGGTTTAAGGTGCCCTTAATTAATTAACCTGGCTTTTATCTAGAACGACTCCGATCTGATCGAGAAACGTTCGTTAGAAAGTGGATATTATTAAATAAAAATATAAGATATATGCAAAATGTTATTAAATATAATGTATTAACTAATAAATAATACAAATTATTTATTGTTAATGACATTTCAATACATAATTTAATAACTTTATATTATTCACTGAGATTCACGGTTGACATTGCATTACAGTGAGTATGGCTAGGCGGACTCTCCGCCCTCTATCTCAAAAACGGTTGGACGTATGAAAAATATATTTTTACAAAATTTGTTGCATATTTTATGCTCTACAATTTTATAATAAATGTTAACATCATTGAAGTTATAGAAACTGGGATAATTGCGAAAAACTGATTTTGTGTCCTATGACCTCGAATAACTAACGGCGCAGACACGAGATTTTATGAGATTTTTAAAACAACTTTTAGAACACCAAAATGAAGGTGTATACGAGTTCATAGCCAATTATCTCTCATTCCAAGGTTGACCCCTTTTTTCCTGCTTATTTGACTGGACTAATGGACTATGGTTTTATGTAGGTACCACACATTCTTATTAAGTATTATATAGTCGAGAAATTGCAATGTTTTGTAAACAAGTAGTCAATAAATCGTCATTCAGGAGCTTACCTGGCTCGTGCTCGCTAGACGTTAAGAGGGAGATCAAAATAATATACTAAAGAACTCAAGTTCTCGTTGGCGGGGGAACGCCGGGGCGGATCACAAATCTTAATTAAAATAAAAAACAACAAAACTGCTTGCTGCCCGTATGTTAAGTTTTGTAGTTTCAAAGCGAAGAAATGATTTGTACCTACTGATGATCTTCGCGCTACATAAATTGGGTTGCTTGCACGGAAACATAACTCAACATACCTATGTATATATTTTTGTAATGTGCAGGGGTCAAACCCGCAATATGCGCTACGTCTATTTATTTTTACGAACCTAAGTCGTTCAGTTTCCCAAACGTCAAACGTCATCAATTAGCCAATCTAGTAGCAGATACTTTCAATTTAGGTGTATCTGTGGGTATTTTATACCGCGTATAAAAGGTGCTCCATAGTATTTTTGCATACATTTTAAGGTTTAATTTAAAGTGTTTATAATGATAATTATTTATTTCCAGATGGAGCCAAATCCATTTGAGGTAATGTCTAATGGGAAGAGATTAATGTCCGTGAATTTGAAAAGTCGTGAAGGTGTGGATGTCTTGAAAAAGCTTTGTTCTTCTTCAGATGTTCTGATAGATACTTTTCGTCCAGGTGTAATGGAAAAACTTGGATTGGGCCCTGAAGCTCTCTTAAAGAAGAATTCACGTCTAATTTATGCTAGGCTAACAGGCTACGGGCAAAATACATTCTACAAAAATAAAGCTGGGCATGATATAAACTATGTTGCAATGTCTGGTATACTTTCACTGCTCAGCAAAGACAAACAACCCCCAACACCACCTCTAAACATTTTGAGTGACTTTGCTGGTGGTGGAGTTCTCTGTGCTTTAGGCATAACATTAGCTTTATTTGAAAGAATAAAATCAGGAAAAGGACAAATAATTGATGCAAGTATGACTGAAGGAGCAGCCTATGTAGGCACATGGTTGTATAAATCTAGAAATTTGCCGATCTGGTCAGGCGAACCTGGACGAAATGCACTAGATGGAGGACTGGCTTGTTATGGAACATATAAAACCAAGGATGGCAAATTTATGGCAGTTGGAGCACTTGAACCACAATTTTATTCTAATTTCTTAAAAGGCTTAGGTCTGACTGAAGATGAGTATGGTCAAATGCTTGATATTGATTTATGTAAAAGTAAATTTCAAGAAGTCTTTCTGACAAAATCTCAAGAGGAGTGGTGTGAAATATTTGATAAAATAGATGGATGTGTTACACCTGTTATAGATTTAGACATGGTTGACAAACACAAATATCGTGCTTCAGACAAATCATTTTACAGAGATGTGGATGATCTGGTTGTGCCTGAACCAGCACCTAAATTGTCTCGTACTCCGGGAGCATCTAGTGGGAAAAGAAATCCACCAGAGCCTGGACAACATACCATAGAAGTATTAAGTGAATTGGGTTATAAAAATGATGATATAGAAACATTAATCAAAAATGGAAGTGTTTATGCAATAAGAAACTCAAAATTATAATGACTAGTATTTATTACTACTTATTGAATTTGTGCAATAGCATTTTTTATATTTATAAAGTCAGTAAGTTCTTTGGCTGGTAATATATCTTTAATTAAGAATACTGGGTGCATATTAATAGATTTAATCACTTTTAATATACATTTTAAATCAAATTTTATTGTATTAATACCCAATGTATAGTTACTCAAACCTATTCTTAATCCATCATGTAATTGGTTGAGTCTTTTCTTTGCTATATAACAGAGAAAACTAATAAATGATTTAAAGTCCATACCAAAAAGAGATTTTAACATAAGTTGGCATTGGGAAGAGAACTCTGGTGTATCTCTAAATTCTTCAATTTGGTGTTCTACTTGGAGCAAACAAGTCTGTAATGCTTTCCACACCAGGTGTATGTTACAGCCGTTGATCCAGTTGTGATTGATAGAAATGGTGTCTAACTCATTCACCACTTGGTGATGCCATCCAGATGGTACAAATATAGCATCTCCCTTTTCCTGTATAATTTCAAAGTACTTGACATTTTCATATTTGTCTGCTTCAAATATTAAAGGCAAATTGCCAAAAGCATCTTTTAATTTGTTCTCCTCTCCAGGTGGAAATAGGATCCATTTCTTTCTGCCTACTATGTTCACTGACCAGCTATATGAGCAATAAACATCTTCATGCAACGGTGTCCTGAGAACAGATATGAAATTCTTATTTTTTTTAATATTTGGTATTAATACACTTTATGAACTTAATTGTGTGGGCCCGCCTGCCAGCCGATCAGCCCAGACCTGGTCCGAGAGGCGGCGTGCGTGTTGCCACGCGTGCCTCTGTATTAGTCCAATATATATACATATATATATATATATATATATGGTCTTATAGTTCAGTAATGCTGGGTTTCTCAAAACCAATAAGCTCATTAACAGCCTGTAAATCACTTATTAAAAAGCATTGTTTTGGATGATTAAGTTCTGGCATAATAATGGGTAATTATACTTGAAGACAAAGTAATCTAATTAGAACTGGACACCAACAAAATAAAATTTACAATAAGAGGAATATAATTAAATTGTAATATTGATAGAACTTACCAAGAACCTTTTGGTCCAATATACACAAACATAAAGTCATCTTCATTTGTATCTATTGCAAATTCGTTGAGCCAATCAAGTGCAAAAAACTTTGGTATTTCATAAAAATTATCATCTGGCCTAATTTTTTTTAAGTGCCAATCTTTTAAATACAGTAATTTAGTAGTTTCATGGCATTTTAAATATTCCATATATTCATCCACCTTCATATTAATTTTACAGTGCGAGTTATATTGAGTATTATTACAATCTGCCACAGGAGCATCAAAATTGCCATAAGTCTTGCTGATATATTTATAATTTATTTGGCCCTCTTGTACCCAATTTCTTGTACAATCCCAATCATTCGCTACATTTCTTATCAAGCAAGGTAGGTTTTTAATCATTGAGTTGTTGAAGAATTCTACAAATAGCATCTTGCTGTGTTCAAAATATGATTCATTAATATTCCAGCTGTTGTAATTGTATTCTGGAATTTCTAACATGGAATCTTTAATTTCTATTTCAGCCATTGTAATTACAAAGATTTAAATAAAATAAGTTAGTCACATTATTCTTCTTAAATTATAATTGTAACTGCCATTGCATTTATATGCTTATTACACATATCAGACTTTGATCACTAATTTAACATAGGTGCTTCTTAATAAGTCTAAAATTACAAACCAATAACATTAGTAATGTCAGATAGATATATTCAACTTAGAAATCTATAAATAATTTGGAGATACAATTTCAATCTACATATAGGCCAGGCTGGCCGGCAGGCTTTACAAAAAAATGGTTTGTTAGAATTTTGGGACGGTTATTATTTTTCCTCAAACAAATCCTCAATTTAATGATTTTAACTCCAAAATCCAATTTTCAAATCTAATTACGATTTGGCGATATTTATATTCTACTATTGATTATTTTGACAATAGAATAAAACAAAATAAAAATGCATGACGTTTGACATCTAGATAAGGATGGCCTTAGGATGACCTACTGTACGATACTTATGAAGATAATTCATTTCAAATGTTACTAATTAAATTTCACAGCTATTAACTTCTTAGTTTCAGTATGTTCTAAAGTTTTGCTATCATGCACGTCCGTAACGAACTAAGTAGTAAGTTAAAAGGCCAACTAATATAAAATAAAAAAACATTGCCGTAGTAAATTTTTCTTTATTTTATTTTCGGTCTAAATTAATCACAAATTTCAATTTAATACTAAATTATGTTATTGTACTTGGATTACATTTTGATATTATATTAAAATATATTTATAGATAGTATCAATAATTACTTACTATTTATAGTCGATATTGCATGTATACAAATTTGTATCGATAATAATCAGGGCAAATGACGTACGTTATTATGGTATACATCCTTTAGGCGTGCTTTGTTTTGTAGGACCACAGAGTAAGTATTTGTAAAGACCGCTAGCTGTAGCTAGTATAATTTTACCTGAATGAAGTTTGGCGAATTTTATTATTCTGACCAGTAGGAATCAAAGTGACTAAAACATATTATTTAATAGTCAACTTTACATTATACAGCTGCTAAGGTATAGATCAGAGCGATGTCTGTAGCTTTTGCAGCACGAGGTAATCGGCCTCCGTTGAGCCCGGCACAAATCCAAAAGATGCTAGATGAAAACGCACATCTAATACAAACTATTCAAGAATATCAAGCAAAAGGACAACTTATGGAGTGTCATCAATATCAACAAGTACTTCATCGGAATTTGGTTTATTTGGCTTCTGTAGCAGATGCCAATCAAAATATTCAAAGCCTATTACCAGTAAGTACAATTTTTCTACTTTGCTAAGAGACGTTAGTTATAAATATACTAATGACACACTACATACTTATTTTATCTTATAAATATGTAAATCTTATAGACCTAACTAGCTAACCTTTCGTTCTTTTGTATTCAATATCTGGGTACTGAATCAATCAATTTATTGTTACCGATAAGGAACAATAAATTGTAAATAATGAAACTATAGTAATTGCTATTAAAATATTAACAACAGACTACAACCAGATTTACTGGCTGAAATATTAAAATAAGATAAATATTTTAAAGGTCAGTGTAAATATTCTACATTTTATAACTATTTCAATCAATGTCAGGGTTCAGAGCATTTAGGTTATAAATGCAAAGAATGCCTATGAATCTTGGATTACTTAAATGGCACTTCTGGCTTATGAAGAATTAGATTACTATACAATTTCTTGGCATAAATCAACTTGATAGCCAGATTAAACACAAGTTTGAGTCCAAAACTAATGACATTTAACGAAAACCTGCTTATAAATAATACTGATTCATTCTATTTCCTCAAATCTTTTTTCCTAAGAGCCTCTACTTAGCCTTAGCCTGGCTTGACAGCATCCATCCATTATGCAAACTTTGTATAAGTATTATGTACTGTATACACAGATCCAATACCCAATATTTACAGGAGAAATTTGGATTACATATTTATGGAATACCTGCTTATATTTTAGCATCATACATGTATGATGTTACAGTGTATAAGCTAAAAATAATGTCTAATATTTAAAAATATTTGTATGTTCACCTTATAAGAATGCATCGTGGCAGTGTATCCTCAGGGGGTTAAGCAGTGGAATATAACATTTTATTACCCACATTTTAAGCCTAACATAGGATAGAGGAAGCATGATTATACATGACAGGCAAGGTATTTGCAGATTTCAGAGGATTCTGTCTTTTCTATTGTACATGGTGGGGCTGCCATATTTTATATATTTTTGTTTGTACTATGAATTCATAAATATATCTATATCATATCTACTATTTGACATTGTCTGCAGCATAAATCTTCCAAAGGATTTAGCTAACAATATTATTATTAATGTTGTGCTTTATAAAACAATGGCTCTCTTAGTTTGTATTTTCACAAACATGCACTTCAATTTCAATAAGCCCTTCAGTAAAATAAACCTAACAAGTATTATGTTGATGATTAACATTGTATAGTTTATATATGGAATTTGAAATTTTATTTAAATGTCATACATTTTTGTTATATATCATATTTTGACAATAAGCTATTCATTCACTATTGAAAGGCTTTATCTCATTATTGCAGCCTCCTCATCAGCTAGCTGCCGGCAATATAGCACAGGCACCTATTAACTCACCTTCTCCAAGTGGTGGTGAAGTGTCCGGTGCTGCACAGCAGCCATACAGACCTGCTAGTGTCTCTACAACACCAACAAGACCAACACAATCATATGGTCAAAGACCATATCCACAAAATCAATATCAAGGGCAATATCAAGGTGCGCCTGGTGTTTATCCACCACAACCAGGCTATGGACCTCCTAGTCAAGGATATGGTCCACCTAATCCTGCCCAGCAACCGCAAGGTTATCCCCCTAATTCAAATTATGGGCCACCTATCACTACAACTCCAAGCAACTATCCACCATCAACGCATCCGGGGCCTGGGTATCCTCCATCATCTGGACAGCAGCCTTATGCTCCTCCACCTGGCAGCCCTGCATCTGCTGGTAGTCCCTATCCAGTTAGAGGAGCTACTCAGCCAGGTTACACTGGTAATTCCGTTTACCCACCATCACAAACAGGTTCAAACTACCCCAATGTTGGAGTAAGTACTTACAACAACTCTACTGGTTCTCAACCTCAGTCATATCAGTCACAACCCTTCTCTAACACTACCCCAACCTCTGCATACAGTTCAACTCCTACATCTCAGCCGAATCGCTCACCACAGCCACCACCCAGTGGTTATTCTTCGCAAAATCCGCCCAGCACAGGATATGGATCGCCTTCTGCGCAATCTCCAACTTATAACTCAAGTTCCCACGGAAATAATGCACCGCCTGCTACAGTGGCTTCTGGTGCTACTTCAGCGAGTGGGCCACCTGGTCAGCAGTACCCACCGCCGGGACAAGCGTCGCCGTACCCACCAGCTACACAGCCTCCATATTCTAATCCATCATCACAACCTGGAAGCCCCGCACCGTCTGTATCGACGGCACCGCCGCCACAAACGTCTTATCCACAAAATCCTCAAAACTATCCTCCAGCTGGAGGCGGTTACCCACCGCACGCTTATCAGCAAGGCTATCCGCCCGCTCAGTATCCTCCGTCTCCATATCCGTACGCGCGGGCCCCAACACCAGGCGCGCCGCCGCCCGGCGCTCCGCAGCCATACCCGGGCTATGGCTTTCAGCCTCCAACTCAACAGTAAAATAACAGTTACGAGACTAAGTAAGTTTGAGTGTAGTGTAAAGTTTTTATCCTGAAAATACTTGATCTCTGAAGACTTGATCAACACGTCATGTATACGTATCAGAACTAAAACACAGAAAAAAGGTGATATCTAGTTAAATAGATATAATTAATCGTAATAATTTTAAATTGATGTTACATGGCGCGGTTAGGGCAGTTTGATCTGCTTGTAGTTAATTTATTTTTCATTTGGATTTACCTTGCCACTTATGTACCTAAAAAGTCTATGTATGTTCAACACATTCGAACTGTACCCAACTTATCATTCTAGTACAAGGTGCTTTTTGTTACAGTAAGTTGCATATGAACCCTTCAATTCAAAAAAGGTCAACGTCCTGTGTACGACTGGCACGTCTCCGTGGCTTTTCATATTATGAAATATCTCCATTGAAACCCTTTTTACAAACATGTACCGTCTTTATTTTCAATGTACCGTTTATGAGGAAATTCGAAACACTTTTTGGTGGACGGGCCAGTCTGGCTCCTGCGTACCAAGGTTATTAACAACTTATTAATATTATTAACTGTATATGTACAACTTTATTAAGTTGTACATATACAGAGTCCTCAAAATTTTGCGATGTTGTTAATGCCCGTTATTAGGGGGCCGTATTGTACCAATAAGTGCTCCAAACATCCATAAAATAGCGGTACTTTGATAATGAAGGTGCGACATAAAGTATGTATGCAAAAAGTAATACAATCGACGGATACAAATTTCGTTGTGGCCGGTCAGCCTTACACTCACCACATCCTCTACTAAAATCGCGCTTAGGCGAATGAACTAATATTCAATACTGTATACATGCGCCTCGGCCGCGCGACTACACTGTCAGACTACACTCGTAAATAAAAATATGTTATAACAATGCGTGCTTAACATAAATATAACAATAGCTAATTGTATATCGGTGCGTCTGCTGTTACCACGCGCGCAATGACGGACTTACCTAGGGTAAAGCATTAACTAGGTATGGGTGAGGAAGATCTCTGGATTTCAAACCCAGCGACCCAAATGAAATAGCAATATTAACCTGTGAATAGTTGAAATGCCAGACATAATTGAAAACCTATTGTGTCTGGTCGGCGGTGTGCCGCTGGGACTCAATAGGTTAATACTATTACGCCCATTTACTGTAGGGGATAAAATGTGATTTTCTTAAACATAACCGAATAGCCAGCCCAATAGCGCATGGAATGGGACTTAGTCTTCTATTGCATGAAGCCGGCGCCAGAGTAACACTGGACGCCTTGACGCATATTATGTGTACTAAAAATAGCATGTTGGCACGAGCGACATAGTAATTGCTTGTAAGCTTTTATATCATTTTTCTAATGAAACCCGAGGGCCGTGTATGTGTATACGTAGATAGCAAACAAATGTGTTTCAGGATTTTTATTTATTTACAAACTTCGAAAGGTCCTTTTTAGCTAAAGGTTAACAAAATAGTTTTACTTCTGATACATATTTGATATTATACATTAAGAAATGAATAAAGACTATGATTCTACGCTGGTCATATCTTTGAGCAAATGACTACTTGAGTGGCAGAGTGGCGATCGAGATACGGATTATAGAGTATATCTATCTATGGATATAGAGTATCCAGTTTGTTGTTTAAGTCCCTATATTAAGCATTTTTGAACAGTAAATAATTAATGTGAATTATGAATTTAAATAATAAAATTCTTTTCCTTTATATAATTTTTTATTTTGTACCTATATACAATTTTATAATAACTACAACTACAAAATAGGCTCAGCCACAATAGATGTCCTTAGCAAGGCCTAGACTACTCGATTTTATTATCAAAATCAATTTATTCTAATCTTCTTCAAAACTGATGGAGGATTCATCAAAAGGTTGAACAGATTCATCATAGTATTCCAGCGGTAAATCTTCAATTGCCGGTTGTGTAGGAAATGGCGGTGAAGTCTTATGTTTCTTCAGAGGTAGTATTGTATCATATAGATAACACATGGCTCCTGTTTCACCGGGAATAGCAACGCCGAGGGTCCAGATAACATTGTGTTTCGTATTAATGCGCAGAATTTTTACCCCACGCAGAACTCTCCAGCTAAAATTTTTTAGTAGAAATATTATAACTTGATTATGTATTCAATTGACAGTGGATACCAAATTTAGATTTATATATAACAAGATACCCTGTGTTGTAGTATCTAGTCTCTTTCGACAGATATTGTTCCAAAATAGTAAATACTTATTGACTTTCGGAAGTTATACGACTTTTCGAAATTATGTGCGTATTTATTGATTGACAATTATAGCCTGCTTCGTGCCTCTGAGAGCACGTTGAGCCGTCGGTGCCATGAACATCTATGGCAGTCGTTATTGGGAAATCAGTGCCCTATAATATCCTGACACTGGTCTAGCCTTAGGGTATCGTTAGTCTTCGGGTTGCGGAGGTCAGCGGCGGTGGCAGCCGCTCCGTGTAAAAACTAATACCTATCCAGTCAAATCCGGTTAGAGTAGAAAAACCGACCCCAAGTGACTTGGGAATAATAAAGACTAGGGAGAAGTAGACATTCATTAGCTTCGGACAGGTGCATTGTGTCTTGTGGCAATAAAAATATTTAAAATAGGACAGCCTTTAGACAGAGATTCACGGCTATTTTACTAAAAAAGCACTCGCTACGGTCCTGGCATTTCATTCTTACTTTATTCACTCTCAATATATTCTACACGCACTCGACGATTTTCGGTACATACTTTTAATTGAATTTTCTATAAAATGGTAATGTTCGCCTCGGATTCTCACATAACGTTTCTCCCGTTTACATTCGCCTTACATGCTTTTTTGATCTATGTTTTGCCTTCCATTCTAACTATCTTATAACATTTATATCATAACAATTATAATAATAATATCAGCCTTGTATTAAACTGTCCCACTGCTGGGCACGGGCCTCTTCTCAGTGTGAGAAGGGTTACGCCATAGTCCACCGCGCTGGCCTAGTGCGGATTGGCAGACTTCACATATCTTCGAGAGCATTATCGAGAACTCTCAGAGACGCGCGCTTTGGGATCGAACTCGAGACCTCTGCATGGCAATCCAACAGTTTCCTATTAGGCTATTGCTGCTATTATATCAATTTTATTCTATTTCATCACGTACAATCACTTCCTACAGTTTTTGCAACAGATTAATTATATCTCATGAGACATACCTGTTCCCCATATGACCTGGCATTTTAGTACCTGGCCATACTCTGGCTTTTTGACCTCCAGCACCAATATTTCCTGGTCTCCTGTGAGTTTTAGTTACACCATGGGAAGCCGGCATGCCTTTAAATCCCCAGCGTTTCATAACACCTTGAAATCCTCGATCTATGCTGTAAGAACATTGTTTTTTATAAGAGACTGCTTTTAGTATAAAGTTTCTGTGATGCAGATGACTACATGAACAATACATGGTAGCCTTTCAATTAGGGGACGACACAAAATACACCCCACACTCGTACGGCGTGTTCACAAACTAAAATAAGGGAATTCAAGATTAGGAATATGAATAAGATATTGACATGTACTGGCAATGTTAAATAAATCAATCTGATAATAACACAAAATTAGAAAAGAGCTACTTAAATCAAAACAGAACTAATAGGAATTAGGATATTCCATTTAAAAACACTGATGCTGTGATATATTTGGGACCATTAATCAACAGTAAAGCTGGTCAACATGAGCTATAGACAATCCAATGTGTATCAATCTAGTAGGGCCACTCAGAGCTAGACCGAAAAAACTAGTGGCAATGCTTTGTTTGTTCAATGTACCTCACAAATTTATTAACAAGATCCAATGTACCTGAATTATTATGATAGAAATGACAATAAATCGCCTCATTCATCCAGGAGGGCCCGCGGTTGTATTACGCTCGGAATACATAAAAATAATACTGATTGTAACTTGTGCCAATGTATCTCTTGATTCATGTATTAACTCCTAATGATCTTTAACTCACTACTTCTATGTGTTTATTAGACTTTACTTTGTTAGAATTGCACTTAACAATATGAAGGTTTCACTGATTTACACTGCTTCTTAATTATTTGGGGCGGAGCTGTTTGACATACATACTGTCACTTTAACCACTGGAAACGGAACCCATTTCTCAAATACATATTTAAATAAAGTAAAGATTTCCATTATGAGATACCAGTGTTATTTTTATTCAAAGAGTTTAGGTTGTCTTAATAAGGGATTATCCTTATATACTTTGTAATCTATCAACAATTTATTCACTGAAATAGTGAAAACTTACGTTTTTGCTCTAACATCTATATAATCTCCAGGCCGGAAATGTGTGGCAAGTAATGGTGTTCCTGATGGTAACATAGCATTTGGTGACACCATGAATCTGCACAGATTTCGTTTGGGTAACATGCCTACTCTATCAAAGAGTCCACAATATTCTTTTGTCACAGTACTGGGGTCCACTGTCTCTGAACCTACTAACAAGCAACCAAGTGTTTTCTTTTCTTGCCAACCACCTTTTTTTATCATTGGATTGAATTCTTCAGGAGGAATATATTTTATTACATGATTATCTACAACCTAGAAGATATAAAAAGTACAAAATTGAGAAATCAATTATTAAACATAAACAATTATTTGTAAACCATAATCATCAACAATATTATGTGTGTTGATGTATTTAGGTACCTACCTGTAATAATGTGGTTTGCATTTTCTTTCCATCCTTGGACCATAGAGGATAATTTCCTATTTTACGAGCAATAACTCCAACTCGACGAGTAAAAGGATTCCATTGTACAATTTGATTAGTGTCAACATTGGCAAGTGGTGATTCCAAATGTTTCTGTGTTTGTATTCTTTCTTGAATAACTTCTTGTAAAAACGCCTGATTTTCATGTGTTAATGATTCGTCTGAACCCTAAAATAGTTTACACTATAAGTAAGTCTTTTTAATCCTAAGGTTTATGGTAATTATACAATTAACAGTAATAATGTACATACCATTCTTTCTTTAGACGTATACCAGTATGGAGGCCGATATCTAGGTTTTTGAAAAGATCGTGTAATACAATGATCGATTCTGTAATTAAAATAAACAAATAAAGAAAACAAACAATGTTGTACACTTATTATAAATAAAAAGTATTATGAATTATAACCTCAACTTGCTTAACGTTTCCCGCAATATATTTAAGTTGCATGTGGCCATTATAATATTTTATTAAGTATACAGTAATAACTTTTAATGTAATAAAATGAGGTTTGAATTATTCTATTTGCATTGAGACTATTTTTATTGGGCAAAATTTTATTCCGATTCCGTCCTAGATATGTACCTACTGAATTTATTTTATACCGACTGTCGACTGACATTAGTGACATTTTATCTATTGCTAGGGATGGATGGAATAAGACTAAGTTTTTTAAATTATCGGTCAATTATTAGGATGTGACTAACTGCCCAGCATTCATCATTACTTTTTCCTTTTCCTTTTCACCCTGGTGCTTGCAAAATCATTTAATTACACAAACATAATGCTAAGTTTACAGACTTGCTGAGGCTCGGCAAGCGTCGACAAACTCAAGGGTAAAAACAAACTCGACTGCACGGATAACGTAGGGGTTAAGTGGTGGCCTCACCACTGCCACTGCGTCGAGTGTTGTGGGTTTGAATCCCACACGTGACAAAACTTTGTGTGATTCACAAATTGTTGTTCCTAGTCTGTGTTCTTTGTATTCGTTACTTTAATGTTTGTAAAGACCCCCGTTACACAGAATATGTTCCTAGTGTTAGCAATTATAGGTAGAATATAATTATTTTATAGAAATATTTAATAAAGTGTAGTGATGTATACATTTGAATATGTTTAATTGTACCCGTTATTTTCTGTCGGCGACACTGATTTCGCTCGACTGCCTCACTACGCTTGATAAGGGAGGGAATGAATAAAACTAACGCGCGGGACGATAACGGGCAGTCGTGCGTTGATTTTACAAGCACCAGCTCACTCCACTAACACGTCATATACATAGGATATAAATATAATATAAGATAGTGTTAAATCTTCCGGGGTTTTGCAGTATTAAAACAAACCGTTATGTTCCACGACAACTTTTATTTTATGGCACAATCACTATTAAATACTATAAACCAACTCGATTCGTAGCTCAACAGCGACTGACTGTTCTTACTTATCGAAAACGGAAAGTAAAATAAAATAACAAGCACTCAACTGACTAACACACACTATTTTTTAACAACTGTCAGATATGTCAATTGAGTGACCGATAAATATAAAATATTCTTAAAACACAAGTTTAAATCAACACATATATATAAATAACTAGATATATTCTAAAAATACATGTTTAAATCAAGACATATTATAGTATCTACATTATATTATTTTATACGAACTTCCGTTATATTTAATTGAATCATTGACAATGTTTTCGAATTCACAACTTATTAATTTTCAAATGCGCAATATTAATATAAAATTAAAGCATTAATTTCAATAAGCTAACAATTCGTCCATCCTG
Organism: Catocala nupta; assembly: GCA_963675205.1. NCBI lineage: Eukaryota > Metazoa > Arthropoda > Insecta > Lepidoptera > Erebidae > Catocala > Catocala nupta. The sequence goes on along the minus strand of OY776089.1, from coordinate 30,976,329 downwards.
ATAATTTTTCGCGTCCTCGCGAATCACAACTGAATACAAAATCCCATAGGACTTACATATGAATTCATTTGCTAAATAAAATTTTATTAACAAAATTTTCACTATTCCATCAAAACAATGACATCATGACAACATACATATCATAGTCATAATTATAGAACAAATACGAGTACATATGTGCACATTGCACTTCAAATTAATGTCTGTTCATTACAGTAACATAGCACTCATAGCAGGTTAACAGCAACACGTGCACATTGCACTTCAAGTACTTCTATCTTCACGCTTATAGCAGATAAATAACAGGTGCACATTGCACTTCAACTGGTTTTATCTTCACGCTCATAGCAGGTAAACAGCAACACGTGCACATTGCACTTCAAGTAGTTACCTTTACGCTCATAGCAGGTAACCGTCAGCATGTGCACATTGCACTTCAAATAGCTTTACCTTTACGCTCATAGCAGGTAAACATCAACACGTGCACATTGCACTTCAAGTAGTTACCTTTACGCTCATAGCAGGTAATCGTCAGCATGTGCACATTGCACTTCAAGTAGCTTTACCTTTACGCTCATAGCAGGTAAACATCAACACGTGCACATTGCACTTCAAGTAGTTACCTTTACGCTCATAGCAGGTAAACATCAACATGTGCACATTGCACTTCAAGTAGCTGTAGCTTTACATTTACGCTCATAACAGGTAAACAACACGTGCACATTGCACTTCAAGTATTTATCTACATTTACGCTCATGGCAGTGTAGATTTTTAACATAAATGTATACAATAAGAAGTTTTAAATGCTTGAATCGCTGTTTATTACATCATACTTTTTTTATTATCAAATGTAAGCCATGACAAAGTAAATAATTAAGTTTCTTTTCTTACACGCAAATACACATACCCACACATAGAAGGGTAATAAAATTACATACTAAATCATAGCAAATATATTATTTTAGTCATTTTAAACACCACTCTCGCTCTCGCTTGTATACGATGCACTACCTTGATTATCAAAACAAAGCCAAGGGTGTATTTTATCGATAGAGAATACACCCTTGTATTTAGAAGTTCCTTTTTTAGTAATAGGAGTATCTATTAAATCATATCTATCATGTTCCAAGACTTTAGTAACTTTATAAGGCCCAGAATACTTCGGTAATAACTTTCTATTTTGACCTACAGTATGCGTTGCTCTTTCAACTCTCACTAAATCTCCAACTTTAAATTCTAATGGTTTCTTTCTTTTCTTATCATATTTATCTTTTTGTGACTTTGTAATGTATTCATTTACTTCCTCCCTAATCTTAAGTAATCTGTCATCGGTGCTTACTGTATTTTCCTCAAGACTACTTTCAACTATATCCTCCTCTATTTCTGTAACTAAATTGCCGTCATTGATCTTAAGTAAGTAAGTAAGTAAGTCTTAGTCCAAACAAAACCTCCGAGGGTTTTTCCTGTACCTTTGTTAACAGTGTTGTTTATTCCCCATTGTACTTGTAATTATCGATCATCCCAAAGTTTTTCATCTTTACCGTGGTTTTGTGAAGCCAAAGAGTCCAAAATGGTTCGATTATATCGTTTGACCTGACCATTTGCCCTAGGCGAAGCGACTGCATTTTTTTTATATGATGTACTTCTAGTTCAGTCATAAAACTTTAGAATTTTGAACTTGTAAACGATGTTCCTCGGTCACTAATAAGTCGCTTTGATAATCCAAACGTCCCAAAATAATCCCTAAGAACTGCGATAGTGGTAGCTGATTAAGTTTTTTTTTTTTTTACCGCCTTTAAAACTATAAACTTTGTGAACGACTCTACAATCACTAAAATATAGCAATTCTTTCTTTTCGACTCTACAAATGGACCAACATGATCGATATGTATGGTGTGAAAGGGTGTAGCTTCCTTAGGTATGGGTGCAAAAAGCTCCGTTTTTTTTTCTGCTGGTAATTTATTATGTACACATTCTAAACAAGGATTTACATATTCTTTTTTATAAATTATTTTTTTTATAATATATTCGCATACGAGAAAACCAATAGTGTTGTTTTATTTTATCCAATATTTTATCAAACGCAAAATGACCTATTTCATCATGATTTTTGCGCAGTATCTGCCACCTACAACCCTTTGGCACCATCCACCTCAATCCATCCGCCTATCGCGTTTGACAGCAAAATTCTTTCGTATATCTACCAAACCATCAAATTCCTTGTCAGAAAGGATTTTCTTAATGCGTTGTATTTCAGAGTCCTGATATTGTACCACTGACAACCAATCATCTGTGACAGTCATAACATCAAAATTATCGATAGCCTGAATTATTCCCACATTTTCTACGGCTGCATTTCTACTCAACGCGTCAACGTGAATTATACCTCTGCCAGTTCTATAAACGATGTTACAGTCATACTCCTGACTTTGTGACCAAACCCAAGCAGAATTCTTCTTTAATAACTTCGTTAAGTGACGAGCTATTTCGCCAAAACCTCGAATAAAACGTCGAAAGAAGCTAGCTAGTCCAATAAACTGTCTAACATTATGTACGTATGTGTATCTTTGGGCTTAGGAAAGATTTTGACAGCTGCAATTTTAGCCATATCCGGTCTTACGCCTTCGCTAGTAATCTCAAATCCTAAGTAGTCAACGCGATTTTGGAAAAAGTAACATTTTTGTAGTTTTAAAGTCAATCTTGCCTCTCTAAACTTTTGAAGTACGATTCGCAACCTATTGATGCCTTCTTCAAATGTCCTACTTGGTACTAAGACGTCAACCATATAGGCCAATGCAATATTGTAATGTAAATTACCCAAAACCAAATTGATAATTCGCTGGAAAACAGCTGGTGCATTAGCCAACCCGAAAGGCATTCTATTAAACTCAAATTGCCCATCAGGTGTTACAAATGAGCTCTTGCTTTTGCTATCTTCAGTCAATGAAATCTGGTAATAGCCAGCTGCTAAGTCTAATGCACAAAAATATTTATTTCCCGCCAAACGATCAATCTGGTCTTCAATACGAGGCAACGGATAATGTTGTTTAATCGTTTTCTTATTCAAAGCACGATAATCTACGCAAAGCCGTTTATCCCCAGTATTCTTTTTAACTAACAGAACAGGACTTACATATAGAGATTGAGACTCTCTAATTATACCATATTTTAAGAGTTCTTCAACCATAGTCCTGACCTCTTCCTTTTCAGAATGACTTAATTTATATGGTCGATAAACGACTGGTTCTGTATCTACTAGCTGAATATTCATTTCGGAAATGGTTGTTCGACCTAATTCAGACAGATCTTTAGCAAAACAATCGCGGTACTCGTTCAATGTATTAAATAATTGAAGTTTCTGGTTGTTATCTAAACTTAAGTCGATATTAAGGTCATCCAACGTAAGTGGAGATCTACTCCGAGTTTTATTCTCTTGTATCGTATTTACGTTATTACTAATATGAAAAATATAAGCACGAGCCAAGACTTGGCCCTCTTTAAATTGAATTGATCTGTTATTATAATTTAGAATTATAAGATAACCAATACCGTTCTTAATATTATAAGTACCGATCTTTACATCGTAATTTAAACGTTGACCATTTTCGACAAGGACAATACCATCATAATGAGTATCAGTAAATACCTTAATAGAAATACACCCTTCAGTATTAACAGTTTTAAAAGACTTAAAAACCAGTCGTGTATCGTCCCCAAGCTGTCTATCAGTGATCATCAAATATTTATCAGATTTAAACACCCAAATGTTAGGTTGCTCTGTAGCAGTCTGTCCAATCGGTAAATCATAGTTTAAGTAATTATCAGGTATAACCACTACCTCAACATGAATTTTAGCGTCATCAATAATCAGTGAAATTTTAGTTTTACCTAAAGCAGTCACGTACGTATTACCAAAACCTTTAAGTGATAGAAAATCATTAATTTGCCATTTTTCACGCGGTACTATGTTCTTCATAACGGTCTCTTTTATCAAAGTACATTGACTGCCAAAATCTACGTAACCTGTTAACTGCACATTATTAACGTTTACGTGTTTAATTTATTTATTATCTGCTAATTGACTATCATCATTTAGTCATAATGATTTAACTTCGACTTTATCTACCCAAATGCTTCTAACGCAGGATTGTCATGGATTGTCATGACCGATGCGTTTACACTTTCTGCACTTAATGATCGGTTTTTTACATTCCGACACTACATGACCCGCTTCATGACAATTAAAACACCTCAAGCTTCTACTAGGATCATATTTTAATGATCTACGTAGTAAGTACGTAAGTATCAGTTGCGGAACGTACTGGTTGTTCTGTGAATTTATCTGGTCGTTCATGTTTCACACCCCTCAGATAACCCAATAGTTTACCAGCATCCTCGAAACCTACTGGCTCTGCTCCATACCTCTATCATCTATTCCATACACAATACAATCGATAGCATTCCTACCTACTATGCCGCACCGATTCAAAGCAATTAATTTTTCGTAATAATATTCTTCTAAATCATCGCCAAATTTTACCCTTATAACCACGTGAGAATAGTTTGGTTTTTCGATTTAGGGTCAAATTCTGGTACTACATTATTGTTAGTAAATTTTTCTTTATATTGTGGATTTATGGCTGAGATAGATTGCAAAGAATTTTTGATGCATTTTAGTATTTCATAATTAACAGCATTAGTAGATGGAGAGTGTGATGTAACAGACGCAAATCTTTCTCTAGAACAATGGCGTACTGGACTACGTGACCTACTAGGACTTTCTTTACGAGAAGTCTTCAATCTGTGACGCCTTTGCTTAAAACGATTATGAGTTACAGGTCTATTTATCGGTTCATGTCTCTGTGCGTCGGCTGACGACACACGTGACGTGCAGTGCCGCAACGGAGGTGTTACGACTGACCTGCTACGACTTCTTGCCTGCGATTGAACTCCTCCAGGTGATCTACTAGATCTGAGCCGCTCGGAGTCACGCCTGTTGGTGTGGAGCACGGTGACGAGCGACGACTTTGCCTGGATCCTCCAGCGCGTGTACGTGATCGGCTGCGTCTAGTAGGCCCCTGTAGTACAATGCTGCGGTGCCTCTCCTTGGACATTGGTCTACTCTTGAACCCGTTGCTGGGCATCTTTAGGACTATATCCAATGATCTGAAATATTTAGAACAACGAGTATCTAATTCATAAAAAAAATACGTCGTAAAGACATTAACTAAGTAATTTACTTAGTAGGAATAATAAACATGGGTATAAATTTCAACTATGTCTTATTACAAATCTTGTAAGCACATACATATCTGCTACCTACTTATTGAATACCTAATATTTTATTACTATTAACCCTAATCGTGTTGAAAATTAAGTCTATGTAACATTTTAATAACTGCCAATTTAATGTACAAGACTAGTATTGCGATATTTAGCTTAGTATCAGAATAAAGTGATTCGTATATTTAATAAGCACAAAGAAATATTGCAAGGATTTCAAGGGTAAATTGGTTTCTGTTTTACCACAAGTACTACACTAATAAAACCATACACATAAGAACTTACATTTGAATCAATGTTATTTACGTTCTGATTTAACAAATTAGTAAAATGTTAGTAGTAACCCGAACTGCATTTCATATTGTAATATTTATAGGTCAATGCATTCTCGAAAAATCACTTTAAACAACAAAGGGCTACGCACAATAGGTTACTATCGAATCAGTATTAACCTCTAATTTGTACTTAACAAGAATATATTAGAGACACGAATAAAAAGTAATGTACTTGTATGCCTCTTTAAGCAAAAAAATTCACGCCATTTTTTTATTTTTTTAATACAATTGTAAGAAGGTAATTCAAACTAAAATTCAATACAAATAATCGAAATCAGTTATTAGGTACTATACCTTATTATATGGGCGTACGATCACACCAGGGTGGTAGCAATGCCTCAGTATTCCTTGGTGTAATCCCACTTCTGAATTGTTAAATCTTCCGGGGTTTTGCAGTATTAAAACAAACCGTTATGTTCCACGACAACTTTTATTTTATGGCACAATCACTATTAAATACTATAAACCAACTCGATTCGTAGCTCAACAGCGACTGACTGTTCTTACTTATCGAAAACGGAAAGTAAAATAAAATAACAAGCACTCAACTGACTAACACACACTATTTTTTAACAACTGTCAGATATGTCAATTGAGTGACCGATAAATATAAAATATTCTTAAAACACAAGTTTAAATCAACACATATATATAAATAACTAGATATATTCTAAAAATACATGTTTAAATCAAGACATATTATAGTATCTACATTATATTATTTTATACGAACTTCCGTTATATTTAATTGAATCATTGACAATGTTTTCGAATTCACAACTTATTAATTTTCAAATGCGCAATATTAATATAAAATTAAAGCATTAATTTCAATAAGCTAACAATAGAATATATAATTAATTATTTATTTGTTTATTTAATTAACCTTGAGCTGATATCGATACTTTATACTATTATGATATATTTTGGTTGTAATAGACTGTTTTGAATTGATCATATTGTGACGTCACTACTAATATTGGTATAAAACGAAGTGTAACAGTCAAATCGGGCTCACTTTTGTTATCGCTTGATTGTAATAAACACTATATCTAACTTACTGTTTACATGTTATTTTCGCCACCTATTGTTTTGTTGTGTAACCCTACGTGTTTCATCTCAGAAGTGGGATGGAGGACAAGCTGCTCGGGCTATATTTTCATGGGCTGGGAAATAGAAGAAGACAAAGTGATACAGCGATAGACGACGATGTACCCGAAAAATGTGACGTTTTTTCACATTGTAACGAATCGAGTCTACCCAAAAAGCGAAGAATTAACCACCTGGAGGCTGTGAGCTGTTATACCGAAATTTGATCCAGGCAAGAAAACGACGAACGTGAAGGGCTGGCTTAACAAAATTGACCAGCTCGGTGACATGTATTCATAGGATAAACGTTTCAAAATTCGTCTACGCGGCGCCGCTCGCAAATGGTATGACGATTAAGAGGATTATGCAGCCAAGGTACTTCCATGACAAAATGTCATTTCTTAAGAAATGTGAGTTGGAGAGAGACGCTACTTCTTTTCTGATTAGAGGTCTACCACTCGAATTGCGAGCGAATGCAAAAGCTTAAAACTGTTAGTCACCAGAAGAATTATACTATGGCTTCTTGTCATCTGTTGAGAACTATAAGAAGATCGAAGCGAAAAGTATGGAACAAAAATCTACCTGGCAGCGAGGTTCAAGTATGCCAATGACATGCTTCAAATGCCGCAGGACTGGCCATGAGGCGTGGGAGTGTCGTCTCACGCGCTGCCAAATCTGCCAGCGCCTGGGCCATTCTTCTGCTGCGTGCTGGTATGCTGCTGGTTCTACTGGTAGTGCAGGCTCCCGAGATGGACACTTATCAACACAACGTTCCTCAGAAAGCGAATGCACCTGGGACGAAAAATTTGCTGACGTCGTGTGCAGTTACCGGACATACGCCATTTAATTTGATGTATACTCACACTAATACGCTTTTGCCTGCTTACCCCATGACTGATAGTGACCACCCGAATTCGATTAAACAGTTAGGTGAACGTAGACAGGAGGCGAGTAAAATACGTATTGATAGGTACATGACAGTCATGAAAAATCACTAAGATAAAAAACATAAAAGTTGTAGAAAGTATAATGTAGGCGATTTAGTGATTTAGAGGTTCTTGGTAAGTAAAAGTCGAATATGAATACGAAACAAATAGAATGGTTTATTAACATAAACATCACAGTTATATTACAAAAGAAAACCATACAAGCAGTATAGTAAGTATAGAGTATACAATACTTTTTGGACCAATACGGTGCAAGTTGATTTCGTACACCCGATGACGTAGGAGACTCGCGGCATATAAATACGGGTCGCACAGAATTCAACAGTCAGTGGCGAATAGTGATCGACGCAGGGATGTTGTCGCTCCTCGATACATACGGCCTGGGAGGGCGCACGACGCCACGGGCGCGCTCCATAAATACTGCGGGCTCCGTTTGCATGCCTCAGTACGCGGCGCGCTCTGACGGCGGCCGGACGTGTGATGAACATTTTGTTGTAGGTCACTACATTATTCCCCCCTCAGCGAAGCGTACAGGAGGTTTTGATGTTCTGCCAGATTTAGTAACGTAGCTGTAGGTGACAGGTGCTTCGTCTGCTTGCTCCTCGCTGTACTGGTATGCAGGCTTTAACCGATCTATGGATATACTAGAGCTCCTATTTGCCAACTGCACGGTAAAGTGTTTATCTCTTCGATCTATGACGCGATACGGACCGTTATAGGTAGGTGTCAACGGTTTGCACACGGCGTCATTGCGTACATAAACATGTGTACATTTATACAGATCGCCGTGAATGAAAACAGCTGTCCTTTTGTTTGCTTCGCGCTGCACCTGTGCCTTCTTTAATGCCTCGCTTAGTTTATTCATAAAGTGCGATGTCGTGTTGCATGATGTGATTGTCTCGCCGTAGAATTCACCAGGCAGTCGTAGCGTTTGACCGTATAATAATTCCGCAGTACTGGTGCCGATGTCTGACTTGAATGCGGCGCGTAGGCCAAGTAATACAGTGGGTAACTCGTGCGTCCAGTTCGTGGTATTCAATCTTGCGGCGAGTGATGCTTTGAGTGTGCGGTGCCAACGTTCTATCAAACCGTTCGACTGAGGGTGGTACGCCGTAGTTCGTATACGCTGAATTCCCATGCGACAAATCAACTTATTAAATAGTTCGGATTCGAACTGTCTGCCGCGGTCTGTTGTTATGGTCACTGGGCAACCGAATCTTGTAATCCATGTTTCATACAATGTATTTGCTACTTTTTCTGCCGTTATGTCCTCGATTGGCTGAGCTTCTGGCCACTTCGTTGCTCTGTCGATCATCGTAAGTATATAACGACAGTTGTTTGATGTTGGTAAGGGACCGACTATATCGATGTGTAAATGACTTAAACGGTCTACTGGTATGAAACTGGATACTGGTGCCTTAGTGTGGCGATGAATCTTTACTCGCTGGCATTGGTCGCAAGCTCTAGCCCAGTCTGTGACATCTTTCTTCATAGTCATCCAGAAATAACGTGTAGTAATTAATCGTCTCGTCGCTCTTACGCCGGGGTGATTAAGGTCGTGAACGGCTTGATAAGCTTGCTTCCTGTATTGTGGCGGTAAGAACGGGCGAGGATATTCAGTTGACATCTCGCATATGACTTGGGTGGCTGAACCGGGCAGTGCTATTCGCTTGAATATGTAACGGTCGCTTTTCATGAGTTGTTTGAGTTCTTCATCTTGTTTTTGAGACTTCGCCAACTCATCGTAATTTATCGGCGTTGGACATGAAATTGTGTCCACTCGAGACATGGCGTCGGCAACACAGTTATCCTTGCCCGATACGTGTTTAATATCGGTGACGAACTGGCTGATATATTCTAAATATCTTGTGCGTCTCGGAGTTTCGTCTTTGAGGTTCGCTCGTAGTGCAGTGGTGAGGGGTTTGTGGTCTGTCAATATGGTAACGTCACGGCCTTCTATCATCCGGCGAAAGTGACGTACTGCCATGTATATAGACAGAAGCTCCCTGTCATACGTGCTGTATTTCCGCTGGCCTTCGTTGAACTTCTTTGAGAAAAATCCGAGCGGTCTCCACCGACCTTGAATACTTTGTTGAAGTACCGCCCCCGCGCAGGTGTCGGATGCGTCGGTCATAAGCACGAAAGGTAGTGTTGACGATGGATATGATAACAATACAGCGTTGCTAATGTCGTCTTTGCATTTTTCAAACGCTTGTATTGCTGCCTCGCTCCACAATATTTTCGTCTTGTCGTTTTTCTTTGAATCTCCAAGGTAAGCATTAAGCTCTTTTTGATATTCAGCGGCGTGTGGAATGTTTTCTCGATAAAAATTTATCATTCCCAGGAATCGACGTAGTTGTTGGACTGTCTCTGGGCGAGGATATGATTTTATAGCTTCGATTTTCTCGTCAGTTGGCTTAATTCCTTCAGCGGATATAGTGTAGCCCAAAAAGTTGAGTGATTGTTGGCCAAATGTACACTTGGATACATTTAGTTGTAACCCATGGTCGTTAAGCCTTCTGAATACTTCTTCTAACTCTCTTTTGTTCTGCTCTTTCGTTTCTGAAGCCACTAAAATGTCGTCAACGAATGGAAAAACAGGAAGTCCCCGTAGAACGTTATCGATATGTCGCTGAAACGATTGCCCAGCGTTGCGCAAGCCGAAACACATCCTTGGAAACTCGAATAGCCCGAATGGTGTGATCACAGCGGTCTTCTGTATATCCTCTTCGCGAGTCCTGACTTGATAGTAGGCCTTTTTCATGTCGATAATGGAGAAGTATTTCTTCCCCAGCAAGTTGTAGGTGAAATCATGTAGCCTGGGTATGGGGTACCGGTCTGGCACAGTCACCGCGTTGAGACGACGATAATCACCACAGGCTCTGTACTTGCCATCCTTCTTGAGGACAAGATGCAATGGACTGGCCCAAGGGCTCTTCGACGGCCGACAAATACCTTGTTCAACCATAGCGTCGAATTCTGCCTTAGCTGCCTTGTACTTGTGCGGTGGCAGCGGTCGCGCTTTCGCATATAATGGCGGGCCGGTTGTCTGAATGTGGTGTTCCACTTCGCTGTGACAGAGCTTCAAGGTTGGTCGGGTGATGTCTGGGTACTTCGCGAGCAGGTCGTGGTATGGTTGCTGGTTATCTACTGTGTTGATGCTGGGGTCTGAAGTAGACGTAACGTAGCCGACAACATAAAGGCCTGTTTTCTTATCAATCAACCTCCGCCCGTGAATATCTACCGTGAGTTGGTGCTTATGTAAAAAATCGGCCCCCAATATCGGTCTAGTCACTTCTGCGATGACGAAATTGCACGTATACGGTCGACGTAATCCGATATTCAACGTCATCGTGCGTTCGCCATAGGAGGGTATTCGTGAACCGTTTGCGGCGTACAGGAATTCGGTCGGCATCGTTTTTTCTGTGCGTACCCTCTTGACAGGTAATACTGAGACGTTCGCGCCGGTGTCGATGAGGAAATGTAGACCAATTCGCAACTCCTTTATGAACAGACGGTGCTGGGTTATGTCGTTGACTTCGGCTCCCGTCGCAGCTAAAGTCGAAACTAGTTTTCCTGGTTCGTATTCATCTTGTTTGTAAAGTTACAGGGTCTTCGACAGCGATACGCCTCCTTGCCAAACTTGCGATGAAAATAGCAAATCGATGTGTCACGATTCGTGGATTTGGAACGAGATCTTGAACGGTATCTGCCTCGCTGCGATCCGCGGTAGTAGTTACGCGATCTGTCCGTTTTCAAAGCAGCGACCTCCTTCGTAAGTGCCTCGATCATATTCAAAATTCTGTCGTTAGGCGATGATGTCGACGATTGCGACGCGTTGTTAGCGTGACTGCAGGAACACACGGAATGGGCCTCTTTCATCTGCTCCCCCATCTTGTCTGCCATTGCCGCTAGCGAGTCTAATTTTGATTCTTCGCTGACCGCCAATACAGCTCTCGTCGAAGAGGGTAGGTGGCTCATCCACAACATTCGAAGGGTTTCATCGGGCATCTTGTCACGAGCCAGTTCACGCATACGACGCAGTAGCTGGGAAGGGCGCTGGTCGCCTAGTTCAACCTCGTTGAGCAACTTTTGTAGTTGTTTATTCTCCGACTCCTCATAGACAGACAATAATCGGGTTTTTAGTGCTTCGAATCTGCCCGTCCTGGCCGATGCTAGTATAATGTCGCTAATTTGTTCAACGTCCGCTTTGTCGAGTTGTGCCACAGCGAGCCCAAACTTCGCTTCTTCGCTGAGTTTTTGGTTAGACACCATGGTTTCGAATTGTGCGAACCACAATCGGGGTTTGTCTCGCCAGAATGGAGGTATCCGAGACTTGACGGAGATCATCTCAATATCTTCTTCAGACAGCATGGTTTGCGGCTCTCGACCCTTGTTTTCCATATCTGTCTTCGTCGGATCACGTCGGGGTCACCAATTTAGAGGTTCTTGGTAAGTAAAAGTCGAATATGAATACGAAACAAATAGAATGGTTTATTAACATAAACATCACAGTTATATTACAAAAGAAAACCATACAAGCAGTATAGTAAGTATAGAGTATACAATACTTTTTGGACCAATACGGTGCAAGTTGATTTCGTACACCCGATGACGTAGGAGACTCGCGGCATATAAATACGGGTCGCACAGAATTCAACAGTCAGTGGCGAATAGTGATCGACGCAGGGATGTTGTCGCTCCTCGATACATACGGCCTGGGAGGGCGCACGACGCCACGGGCGCGCTCCATAAATACTGCGGGCTCCGTTTGCATGCCTCAGTACGCGGCGCGCTCTGACGGCGGCCGGACGTGTGATGAACATTTTGTTGTAGGTCACTACAGTGATATGGAAAGGTGGAATATCTCGTGATCATACCACAGGTGTCACCAAAAAGCTAGGTAGTTGCTACACGGGATCATATAAAATATAAAAATCTGATCATTCCATTGATCGCTACACTATTGACAATATCAAAGGTATAAAAAGTTTAGTGCTGTTGTCCCTGATGACGCCCTACGTCCGTATAAATCATCTGTTTCCGATAGCTTCACTGATTCCGACAAAGAAGTAGACCGAGATGATCTGATAGATTTACTGGAGAATTGAATTAGAAAAATTATAATGAGTGTAAGCTTAAGTATATAAATATGTATGTTGAATAAAAACCTTTAGTAAGACAATTGTATTAAGAATGAATAATTTAAAATAAAATCATTTGATTGTTGATAAATGTAATCTTCTAAATAAATAAATTTTAATAAATATGTACCTACCTTAACCCTAGATCCCTACCCATATTTAACATAGACTTTTCCTACCCAGGGTGACTGAGCACCCTGTAAACTGATGGGTCATATTTTTAAAAGTACTAATAAAAACACAGTGTTTTATTTATAATGGTCGATCAGGTTCATCGGGCGTTTTGAGTATACCATTTATCATTTGGCGAATATTACTAGTCAAAGTGGGCCAATTTTTTCGCTCCTCCAAAAACGGCGTTATCAGTTGTAGCGACAATTTTTTCAAAAACGTGCGTCTTTTAGGTATGTTTTCTTTATTAGTTGATAAACTAAACTTCAACAATATCATTGAGTTGATACCAACTGTATTCAGGAGACCGTAGAACATACATAACGGCCAACGACGTGTTTTACGTGACACTGAATAAGTGTGAGATAGTTGGTCAAATGTGTCAACTCCTCCTTTTGTTTTGTTGTAAAAATCAACCATCTCTGGCAAAGTAACAGTATTATTTTTATCAGGAAGAATGTGCATTGTCGATAGTAAAGTTACTATTTTTTTCTGACTACCTTTAGGTGGACAGTAAGCTAGCAAAGTTAGTGATCCACTGTAAGCAAATTTGGCAGAATTTTTTTCAAAAGTACTTTTACATCATCCATCAAATGTCTGCTCGAACCCGCCATTTTGTTCACAATAATTTTCACAACACTTAACCTACAAATTAAAACAGAAATGTATTCAAAAAACTATACTTTGTTTACCTATAGTAGCATACAGATTGGGTTAAAAATATACGCTTTTTACTACCCATGGGTGCTACAGCACCCAGTAATAAATATTTTAACAACTTACCGATGTATTTGCCGATTGACAACTGATGAAATGTGAATAGTGCGAGATGACAAGTAAATAGAAAAAAAACAAAGCTGTGTTGCTACACATAAAAATATTACACCACTTTGAATAATGAGTAGGGTGCCCTAGCACCCTGGGTAGGGATCTAGGGTTAATAACGTGATACCTACACAATAAAGTTTACCTACCGGAACAACAAAATATGATATCTAACAAACTACATAAGCCAGATCCTGTATGCATGATAATACATACACATATATTACTTATCTAAAATATAATATCTAGTAATCTAAACTAGATCTGTGTGAATATGAATATAATATCTAGTAATCTGAACTAGATCTGTGTGACTTTAAATATAACATCTAGCATTCTTAGCTAGATCTGTGTGATTATATAAATATAATATCTAGCATTCTACGCTAGATCTGTGTGAATACAAAATAATATACCTAATACCTAGCAATCTGGGCTAGATCTGTTTTACTTTAATCCATCAACTTCAGACAGACAAATATGAAGCTAAGGTTTAGTGCAGGAACTTATTTACTGTAATGCCAACTTTTATACAAAGGACATTTACTGTTTTCTCTTATCCTTTTCAGGGGCAGAAACATCCTGGGGCCCTATTATAATCTTTTATTAAACCTGTCAAGTTCCAGGCAGTTCAAATAACTGCCAGGTTTTGTTTCGTATGACATGTGAATAGTTGATCGTCTTCATGCTGGCTAGTTTGTCGCTGGCCGATTTGTGACTTGACAGTGCATCGTTCAAAAATATTACATACATGTTTGCCGGTAAATAACGGTTTTAATTTTATCGTATTGTCTATGATAACACAATTAAAACTATTATTTTTAGGCGAAAATAAAACAAATATATCTTTATGCTATCATATCATGAATTTTATCATTATATTTGCAGCATTAAACAAAATATTAGAAGTAACTAATATTCGGTTTTAGAATGTCGCGCGTTGCCGATTGAAATGTCATTGCCAGACACACATTCAGTGGTCTCGAACATACCGATTTTTCAGTATTTCTACCGATTTGGTGCTTGTTCTACCGAAATGGAACGATTTTCTACGATTTTGTCAATGTAAGGAATTTCTCCCGATTTTTCTACCGATTTCCAACAATCTCAGTTCACATCCCTATTTTCTTTTACGGGGATTCGGTACTGCTTAAACGTCGATTGACGGATATTTTGGGGAATACCATTGTCTTCAATATCTACCTAAATAAGCTCGCTTAGGAACACCGCGGTAGATTAAGGCGTTTCTAAAAAATAAGGTCAGCCTGCCTAAAATATAGAGATTTGATAAAATTTCTTCATTTTAACCCAATTTAACGATTTTTGGCTGTAATATACCGATTTTACTCGGTAGATCTACCGATTTCGCATTTCGACTTTCGAGACCACTTGACACATTAAAAGTTGCTATAGATACATTGACTTATTTATTACTCTACATAATTATTATCTAGTTTTGATATCAATATTATATAACCTAACCTAACATGTATAAATAAATTGTTATGTTTTATAAATAATCTTCATTAATTATCATACTTTCTTTTTTTTTAACAATTAAACGTGTCTACAATACAAAGAAACGTCTACAAAACAGACTTTTATCAGAAAGTGATCAGCCATCGATAGGGCTTACAAAAAACAGGTGCATGCGATTTTCGACCTTATTGATTTTACTCAGAATTTATCATTTTATTATCGTATTAATAGCAAAAAAAATATATAAAAAGTCTGTCATGAATTGTCTATAAGGTCCAAAATCGCATGCACCTGTTTTTTGTAAGCACTATCGCTGGCTGATCACTTTCTGATAGTCATTTGTTTTGTAGACGTTCATTTGTTTTGTAGACACGTTCATAAGATTTACACAAAAAAAAAATCGGATTTATTTTAGGTACCTACCGTGGTACAACTAGTTGGACATAATTCCACCGTTGTACTACGGGTCATAATCATAAATTGATTTACCATAGGAAAACATTATTTTATACATAAATAAAGCAATACAGAATGTACATAACAGATGTAAGTACATATAAGATATTTGTATTTTATTTTATAATTTTTATTAAGTAAATAGAGCATATATCATGGCGTCACATTAAAATTTCAATCTGAGGCTCGAAGAGGAAATGAAATTCCTTCTCGTACCTAATGTGCCTATCATCCCAAATTTACTGGAAATCCTGAAAAGCATAGTTAACTCAAATAATAATAGTTCATCGTCACAGATTTCATAAACTATGTATATATCATAAAAATAAAAAAGCAATAATTAATGTAGCTATTCAAAAAAAGCTACTCCAGCATAACGTAAACTGAATGGTTTGTTTTGTTTACAATAAGGCGACTTTAATATAAAACGAAATGTCAAATGAAAGCTCGTAATACGGTATTTGCCAGGCAATACTCGATCACCTGTCACGTGACCGCTGACTGGCTGGAGTTAGCATGTTTATGATACGAAATTGCTAGGCAGTTTACTTTACGCCGTATACTGGCTGGAAATAAGAGTTTGTAATAAGGCCCCTGAAAACCTTCAAGATCGCCGTGGGACACAACCGATGCAGGAAGGCCGAGTGTTGCAAGCACCGGCTAATATAAGATAGGATATATTATTATTTATTTACTTGTTTATTTAATTAACCTTATTTAAATAATATCGATAGTTTATACTATTAGGATATATTTTGGTTGTAATATACTGTTATTTGATCATATTGTCACTACTAATATTGGTATAAAACGGAGTGTAACAGTCAAATCGGACTCACTTTTGTTATCGCTTGATTGCAATAAACACTTTACCTAACTTACCTAAGTTTACACGTCATTTTAGCCAACTGTTTTGTTGTGCAACCCTACGTGTTTCATTGAGTGGCGATCGGATAAGTTTATTAAGTAAAAGTGTATTAAGTGGCGGATATTGCCCTGAATTAAATAAGGTATACATATTGTATAACTACTACTAGTTTGGTTCATTATTTCGTTAGAATAACAGCGCAGTATCATATCCTTAAGTGTATGTTTGTATACTGGAAAGGACCATTCAATTTTTTTAAACGAAATCGATAAATGTAACGAAAATTGGTTTAGGTTGGTTAATTAAAAACTTTTTCTTTTAGGGATGTGTATTACTTCCAAATGCCCTTTTTACAGATTCTAATCGGTTTCGCATAGATCTGACTAGGGTTATTAAACGGTCTTGCGGAATATTGTTCCATTCTTGTGAAATCGCTATTCTTAATGCTGGCACGTGGGCACAGAATTTCTTTTTATAAACTGTCCCAAACATGCTCAATGGAATTAAGAACCGGGCTGCATGCTGGCCAATTCATGGTACGTATCCCAACCTCTTCGCAATATTGTCGAACTTGGGCAGTGGCGTGGGGTCGGGCATTATCTTTCATTAGAGTAAAATTACGCCTATTAATCCCGTGTAAGGTACCACGTGAGCTTCTAAAACCTCTGTTATATGCCATCAAACCACCTCTTCTACCGTATTGACGAACCATGTCGATGATCACAAGTTCCGTTCGCCCGATCATCGAAATGCCACCCCACACCATACACGAACCGCCTCCAAAAGGAACATTCTCTCAGCTCATCAATGTAACTTTGAGCATATCTCTCCCCACGTCAACGATAGACTCTTCTGCGACCGTCTGCACCATTTAAACATGTCCTACACTCATCGGTGAACAATATGAAGGCCCATTACTCTTCAGTCCAATTAAGATGTTCACGCGCAAATCTTAGACAAGCTTGTCTGTGAGCTGCAGACAGCTTTGGACCATTTGCTGGTCTAAAAGGAGTGATTGCCGCTTCCTTAAGCCTCCTTCTTATTGTTCGTGCACTCACGTCTACTCCACGCACTTCATTCAGCTCTGTTTTGATGTTTACTGATGTGAGGAAACGAATTCGTAGGGAAGTTGAAACAATAAATCGGTCGTCACGACGGGTGGTCGCTCGAGTTCTGCCGGTACCGGGTCTCCTTTTGTAAGAACCTGTCTCTACAAACCTTCGGTATACTCTAGAAATCGTAGACTGGTTTAAATTTAAATTTCTAGCAATCGTCCGTTGATCCAAGCCTTGCCGCACCAATGCCACAATTTGAGCAGCTTGTTCAGTGGAAGTATCCATATTTATGGTTACGAAACTTTTGTTGAGTTTAAAAGACTAATAATAATCAATACTATTGGTAAAAATAATCTAAATCGCTAATGAAAAAAAAAACAAAAACAATTAATTTCAAAATTTATTGCAATGCTTTACTTTAATAACACTCGAATTTGAGACTATACATACATTCTTTTTTAATGTTTAACGGACAGTCTAGACATTTTCATTAAGTTTAATCTAAAAAGTTGGCATACTTATCAAAAATATTATTTCGAAAGTAATCCTAAACTTTGATGCAGTTTATGAGTCCGTCAGTGTACGTAAACTATTAATATAAATTCTAAATATGTTACAATAAAATTATAAAAAGAAATAAATGCCCGAGAATTGATTCTGGAGTTCCCTTACACTAGTGTGGGAGTTGTGTTTTATAATGTAAAATAATTTTAAAATAAAAGCTTGGCTGATTTACATGAATATGTTTCAACTGTTGCATTTGGTTTAACATACATTTATTTGCAATTAAACAAAAATAAGAAAGGCATGGCTAAGGAGATGGTAAATAAAACATATTTATAAAAATTGTGTGGCTCCTGCAATAATTAGACTAGCGACTACAGTCATTTGTCACTTTCTTTTATCTTTATAATTAATATTTTTTAGTTTTCTCATCTATCGTATGTTTATATTTTCGTAATACCTTATGATATGTCCGAGGTAAGGTTGACACATTATAATATAAAATCATTAGCAAGCCGCAGAATGAAACTAGATTCTATTTTTTGCATAGAATATTGAGCGGTATCTCGGACTGTAGTGAGCTATTAAGCGTCTTACGCATAAAAATACCAAACCGAATACTAAGGAAAAGTAATAATAATCTATTTGATATTCCGTTCTCAAAAACCAATCTGGGTCTTTACGCTGCTGTACCAAGGCTTTGTAGGCAATACAATACTTTATCAAAGACTCATAATATTAACATAAGTGAATCCTTACCTAAATATAAAAGACACTTACAACAATTTATTTAAGATTTCATTAGGTTTTTATTGTTTATTTTCTTCTTAAAAACATTCCCAATGTGAAGCTCATTTTAATTGGGTTATTTAATTGTTTTTTTATATTTTAATTTAATCTTTGTTGTTATATATACCTATATGCATGCTGTGCTCTCGTATAACTGAAGGAGTACACTATACAAAACTATGTTTATATATTATGTTTGTGCAATTTTGTGTATATACATCGTCGGAGAGCCTTAAAAATAAAATAAAATAAACTTAAGTCTGAGTGGAACATACATTAACTAAAACTGAAAAGATCATGGGCTAATAGGTACAGGCTCATGAATATGTCGAAAGAATGTCTTTGACTGATTTGTTTAAAAACGCCCTCTGAGTTTTTATTTATTTATTTAATCCATTAACAATTTATTACAATCGTGTCTGAATATTACATAATAGAAAAATAATTTAAAAGAATATAAAAATATTGAGTACATTTAAATAAACAATCCATTAAAAGAAATTATAGTAATTAATTTAGAAGCTGATTTCAGAATAGAGTTTTTAGTAAGTTTTGGTTTCTATGCGGCAAGTCGGCAACACTGATTTTGACGTTATACTACGGCTATATTATTAGATTTATACGTTAAATAAATAGGTTATGTTTTAGATTACAAAATACAGATATTGTTTGTGTTGTTTTGGTTTTTTCAATATGTTCTTAAAATTGGCTTCGTATTTACTGTTCCTATGTGTTCTATCTCAATCTTTAAAGGATGAAAACAAAATCATAGTATCCGGTCCAGGGTTAAATCCTCAAAATATAGTAATGCCGGCAAGATATTTTTTTGTTAATTTTACATCGATCAATGCCGACTCGTAAGTATTATGGTAATTATAAGAAGGTATTAAAGTAAGAAGTTTCAATAAGTCTTTGAACTATTAGTATCTACTGCATACAATGATATACTTGTCTACAATCCTTGTAAAGTCTACATATGACAGAACCTAATGAGGTGATCGGTTCTTCACTCTAAATATTTCAGTAATTGAATCAGTGCATTCAACTAGCTTGTTGAATATTAATATAAATAAAAATTATTAATTTTTATTTAAGGTATACCCCGGAGTTAGCAAAGGATTTAGTGGTGGAGATAGATGGTAGATCTATCTCAAGTCAATATTGTAGAGTATGGGTCAACAAGCTGGACAGAAAAGATGGCACATTCATTGTTCGCTACAAACTGTATGAAACTTGTTTAGATTTGTCTATTCATGTATATTATAAAAGGAAAGATGTGGAAAATTCCCCTTTTGTTTTTAAGGGTATGTACAACATGTCCTTCTTTCTTCTCAGATTCGATCATTGCTACTGACTGTATTATTGGTCCAGTGGCATATGTCTACACTTATGTTTGCTCCAGTTTCTGATATTATTTTTAACTAAATGTTCAGAAGCAGGATGGACCTAACTCTTTGAAGGTCCTGGATCCTGGATCCTGTGTCATATTACACAGTATCTACATTCTTGTAATTAAAAAAATATGTACATTACACAAACATTTGATTACAGGATCAATACACTGTGACCAATGTAACTGCCCTAATGAGGACATTGAGGATTGGTTACAGAATTATGGGTGTGCCAATACTTACCACCAAATTGAAAAGGATCTTAAACCATTTAATGCTGTAGATATGAGAATGTTAATCAAGAAAATTATACAAAAATATCATCAACCTGAAAGTACTAGTTTCTGCCATTATGTCATAAAAGATAATGAAATATATAGAAATTGTTACGGAAAACATGTTGGTTTTAATATGTTCTCCGACAACATTCTTTTATCTTTAACAAGAAAAGTTAAGTTACCAGATATAGAACTGGTAATAAATCTTGGAGATTGGCCACTCGTGTACAAGACTGATGACATTGTGCCAATATTCTCATGGTGTGGAAATGGTGATAATTTTGATATTGTGATGCCAACATATGATTTAACAGAATCTACTTTAGAAAACATGGGCAGGTAAATAAAATTATTTGAGCCTTGTTTTTAAGATAAATCATAGTTTGAACTTGGATACAATTAAAGTAAATATTTTTAGAGTGACCTTGGACACGTTGTCGGTGCAGAGTGGTGCAGAGGTGGTGTGGTCCCACCGCGAGCCGAAAGCGATATGGCGCGGCCGCGACTCGCGGGCAGAGCGGTTGAAGCTTATCGATATCGCGCGAACTCATCCAGACTTATTTAACGCATCCCTCACCAATTTTTTCTTCTTTAGAGACAAAGAGTTTGAATATGGACCGAAACAACCACACATATCGTTTTTCAAATTCTTTGATGTAAGTTCCATTCGTAATAATTTTACTTAGGTATTTGTTATTTATAAGTCAAGTATTTGAGAATTTGTTATACATATATGATACTTATGTAAGTTACAATGATTATATTATTATTAGATATTAGTTACTAGGCAGGTTTTGAGGCTAAGGGCTTTTTTCCACCGTCAGAGAGTACGAGATGACGGCACCGATGTACCAATACATAACTATGGGCGCGTGGCCACCGCACCGCGCCGTCATCCCGGCCGACGACATTTCCAATAGTTCGGCGCTACTGCCAGAACTGCTCGTGATTGTGACCATCTTTGGTCTCATGTACTCACTGACGACGCATCGCGTCGTTACGACTCGTATTTGTATTGTCTATCATACTCTGAAGCCCATCACACATAGTCAGCGGAGGCAGAGCGGTGGCGGTTTTGTTGTATAGTTCGAATTAGTATGAAATATTACACATACAATACTACAAAAACGCCACCAGTACCGCTACGCCGCGCTTTATTATAACATAACATAATTCATTCCACCACAATAGATGTGGTTAAGAAAAACAAAACATTTATTGATAGCAGTTCTATAAAGTAAAGAATGTTTGTGGAATGAAACCAAGGTTATGTTCAAAGATACAATTTTTCATTTTGCATCGCAAAAAAATGCATGTCATGTTAGCGTCTTTTTGGTTCCGAATAAAATTGAACGTTATCGTGGACATTCTATAGTAGTTACAAAACTTCTGCTCACTGTGCCGCTACTTGTGATAAAGTATAAACGCAGATGTGAAGTATCATCGCCTACACCTTCGAACGTAGAAAAGCAGAAGAATTTTATCGCTGAAACTCAACCATCCTCAAAATTTGTTTCTACGAAAATGCACTTCACGCACGTCAGCGAGAGCTAACTGAACCGCCGAGTATTCGGTCGCAGTGAACTTACGATCACCGTCAAATAATCTTGTGTCTCGGTGACGGTGGACAAACGCTCCAAAAATTCCTCTCTTGCGAGGCGAAACGCAGTGACAGTGTTAATATCTACTCATGTACAAGTCTCCTGTAAGAAGGTGGCACTACCCGAGCACGCTGGTTCATTGGTACCATCACCAAATAATTGACGACAGGCTCTTTGTCTCATACCTTGTTATAAAAAAACTACGCAGAGGTTGATTATTACAGTCGGCTCTTTAAAAACGTGAAAGCTTATGTCCCGGTACTAATTAGGAACTTCAAATAATGTTGTATTAATTTATATTTTCTTTTAGTATAAATATCAAATAAACATTGATGGGACAGTAGCTGCATATAGACTGCCCTACCTGTTGGCTGGCGGAGGAATGGTTTTAAAACAAGATTCTCCTTATTACGAGCACTTCTATGGTCAACTTAAAGCCTGGGAACATTTTGTACCTGTTAAGCGAGACTTGTCTGATTTAGTAGACCGCGTTAATTGGGCTCGGGCCAATGACGATAAAGCACAACAAATTGCTAGAAATGCGAAGAATTTTGCGAATGATTATTTACTCCCACAACACGTTATTTGTTACCATGCGGCGTTATTTTGGGTGAGTATGCGACCTTTATTTGCTTATGTCAGGTAAGCTTTATGATGTACATAACGTTAACGCTAGGTATTTGCTGCGGTAGGAAGCGGCAAGCACTGATGGACAATAAGCTGATTTGAGAATTTTCAGCTAAGGTTTTATTTTACCCAAGCATAAATAAAAATTTAAAAGATGCTTGGTGTATTTAGCCAGATGAAACTGCATATTCACCACCATGCAGTAACAACTCGTTCTTGTTGTATATCTGCTCTGTTGTTCTTTCGTCAAATATGGCTAGCAATCAGAATAGCAATTATTTCTTAAATAACTAGGACAAGAAAGGCAGAAGGCTAAACAGTATTTAGGAAGCGACTTAACGACAATACAACATGTAGGTTTTGCATGAAATGTTGAGCAACCATATTTGCATGACAAGTGCTGGTTACTGTAAGAGATGACAATGATATCTTTACCTGGATTCTAATGTTAAAAATGAAACCAAACACAGTTGATAACGATGTATTTACTGCTTTCTTTTTAGGAGTGGAGTAAGAGGGTAGTGAGCTCGGTAGTCGTGGAGGAAGGAATGACTCACGTGCCGCAGCCGACCTTCGAGTGCCAGTGTGAGTCTCAACAGAACCATCGGGAAGAACTTTAAGTCAAGCAATTCCAACTCTTACAAGCAGTGTGTTCATATTAATCACAATGATCTGATTTTGGAGATATGAAGTCAAAATAAGATCAAACAATGAATCTACTCATCAATTCTATTACAGTTTAATCAAGTCAAACAGAATCAATTAAGTCGGGCAAAATATCTGTAAACTGGCAATATAGTAATAAGCATGAACAACTTAAAAACAAGTTAACAATAGAACAAGAACTGTCCAGTGATATGAAATGCAATTTAGTTTTAGTGTATTGAGGTTGTTGATTCATACAAATCACACCTCTAGTTTAATTAATCTTTTAATTATTTGTATACTGGAGGCAAGCAAGCCAGTTGTTCATCTAGTAACAAGCTTTAGTTACTGACGTATCATAGACTCGATAATGATAAAATAAACCGATCAGATGCTGCCTACTACGTATGTAGATAATATCAATATCTAGAACCAAACATTATATCGTACTTGGATTTCTTGTCGTGTTGTGCCGCGCCTTGCTTGAAGCTTGAATCCGTTAAAACAAGAATATTAAAGACACTGAGCATCTTTAGCTTAAATAAGGCTAAATTTGGTTGATCGCGAATTATGTGATAACTTTAGAATAAATTGTGTAAATGGTGTTATCGAATAAGCGGTTTAAAGCTGACTGGACAATGGCATTATTAATTAAATAATTTAATGTTTACGTCGGATATCATAAAATACCATAAATACTGGTATTTGAGTGATAGTTCAACCTGCGTCCTGATAATATCGGTGTAAAAAAGGTGGCCAGTTTTGAGACTGAGTTAAAGTATATAACGTATATGTATTACGTAAGTTTCACATGTAGTCATATACAATAAGTACAAGTGTTAGTAATATAAATAGATGTTTAATTTTTAAATCATTTATTATAAATACTATACACATTGTCATTTATGAAATTATAATTTATGAATAATAAAGCTTTAAATATATAACCATCTCACAATTTAAATTACATTAACAAATTTATTTTATACAAGTAGTTAATATACCTTCTTATGTGCAACATTAGCCTGCCATTGGCAAAGTACATTTTCGTCATATTAATGAGTTATTAATTTATTATATTAAGATATTATTAACGGAGAGTTTTAAGTCCAAAGTTGGCAGAATCTTATTCCACAGTCGGATCCAATTCAAAGTGATGGTAACTCTAACTGTGCACATGTAGAGTTGACATTAACGCACTTTGTACAAAATGCGTTATTGTAACACAACTCTAACATGTGCAACTATGTCGATAGTTGGCCGAGATCGTAACTTTATTCTATAGTGCTGCCGATTCTGTTGTCACAAAATTCTCTAAACTAAACTAAAAGTCACTAATATTTAGTTTAGTCCTGTCAAACGACATTTCGTATTCTAAAATCGTTAAAATTTATAGGAGTAAACTTATTTTAGTTTAACAAGATTAAAATTGGTTTAGTTACTCAATTTCCTTTCTGCATTCTGGCTGTACGACTTATAGTCTAGTCAACAAGTGCCCTTTTGGTTAACATTTTTCAGCAGTCTCGGAAAAAATATAAACGAAGTGTCATTCGATTTGGAATGGCATTATAGAAGATTTCTGAAAAAAAATCAATTACCGCTTGCAAATATTGCAGAAGTTATAAACAATTAACTAAAAGAAAAATGGCAAATATCTCAAAAACTAATTGAGGTATTTCAAATCTAAAAAAAGATTAAAAACGAGGTCGAAATTTTCTAAAATATAAAAATACACCATGTAATTTAATTCACTGTTTTCCCGAAACGTATGTAGTAAGTCAATGATATAGAATTTTTCTGCATCGTTACTTATAAAAAAACACTTAATGAAAATTAATCAAGAATAGACACTATCATTTTTGTCAAAAACACATGTTTTTATTTTAAACATGACTGCAACACAGTAATGCACAAAAATAATGAAGAGGGAATAAAAAGTGTGCCTTGACGAAAAAAAAAATCAGCTGTTCCATTCATTTTGTCGAGGTCAATGTTCAATTTTGTATGGAATAGCTTTTTTTACCCTCGATTTCGGGAATGTTTCAGATCAAAAGATTTTCATAATAACAAGTATAATGACCCCCTGAGAGGTTTGTACTATACTAAGAATAACGTTGTATACGAAGACACCTCGCGTCGTAGCGCCAATGAAATATTGATTTTGATGAAAACACCGGAAATGAAAACAATTTTTAAAATTGTTTTTGTAGTTTATTGCAATGGAAAGCTTCTATATCATGGACTGATGTACATACTTTTCAGGAAAACATTGAATTAGATTCCATGGTGTATAATATAATAATGATAATGAAATAAATAATAGAAATTAATTTAAATTCAATTAAACTATTTTTATTAATAATCATTATTAATAACATATTTTTAAATATATATTATAATAATAATATATTGTAAATAATAATATGTGAAATAAATTGTACTTTATAATGTGTAAACAATTATATTCGTACACTTCACAAAGCTCAAAAATATTATTTTATATTTATTTTTTCGTTCACTCTTTCATTCTGTAGTATTAAGTATTTTTTAGTACCGGTGTCACTGCCTCAGTTCAATTTAGGATTGTCATAATCGAATTTGGTGCTGTCTAAACTACTCTAAATGAAATCTAAATTTAGTTCGATGAAACAGCAGAATGCTACTCGAAATCTCGTAACTAATATTAGAGAATTTTTGACTTATTTTAATTTAGTGAAAATTACAGCAGAATTGGCACCAGTATCTCTTTAACGCACATATAGATAGCATTTTACACATCGCCGTCGGTGCAATTGGTTTGAGTCAGACATCATAAAATTGGTCTTAACCACTACGCGTTTAGTCTATTCTACTTAATATAAAATCTAACTTTTCTATATAGATAATTTCGTCTTTTTTACCCATGTTTCGTTTAAAGTAATAGCTATTTTTTGTCTTTACTAGCTATTTTAAGGAGGTTACATTCTTTCTTTACTTCCAAATAACCCCACAACTATCTACTGTCACACTTATTGGCTGAGTTGAGGGCTGATTACATTAGGGCTCATTTATGAATCATTTATAAGTAAAATATATTGCATATAAGTGAGACGCTTATTAAAGTAGTTCACAATCCCGCTCAAACATGGCGAGGTTATAACTAACAACTAACTACAGTAAATAATTGTTACAGACGCTATGGTCTGTAACAATTAATTATAAAAATAAAAATGGCATGTTTGGCAAATTAATTTCCAAGCCTCAACCCGATAAATGCGAACAAGATTTTCTGTTGTGTAGTAGTAGTGTGTCGTACCGGTGCGCGCGGCGGGCGCGTGTCTAGCGGTACATGGCGACGTCGGGGCTGCGGTAGAAGCACATGTAGGCGTCGGCCAGCAGCCGCTTGGCGTGCGCCGGCGCCGCGCCCCCGCCCCCCGCGACCCCCGCGACCCCCGCGCGCCCGCCCTCCTCGCTGAGCCACGCGCCCAGCTCCGAGATGCACACGATCTCCGGGATGTTGTAGCCGTTACGCTCGCCTGCCGGCCGCGACACACACACTCATTAAACTTGTCATGGAAACGGTACATCACACGTTCACTATAGGATAGATAGGATAACTTACCTTTCCTGTCAGCCATGGAATCGAAGAAGCACCAGGGCGCGTCGTGGCCGACGCCGGCCTTGACGAACGCCACGTAGTGACTCGTCTCGATGCACAGCACCGCGAACAGCTCCATGTACACGCGCGGCACGGGACACGACTCCAGGATGTTCACGTACTCCTCGCATACTGTCAGCGGGGTCGCCTGGTGTTACATTAATTAAATTGATACATGATGAAACAGATAGATTAAGCACATATGCTTATCGCCGCAAATATTCTATCTGGCTGATATTTATTCAAATCGGCGTAACTGGCTGCACGTATAAAATTCAAATATGAAATTCGAACAAACAGTCATGCGAAGACTATGTCACTTGTTTGTGCGTGACGAGGGGCATTGAGTCGTCGGTGGTCGAACCCGAGGGATCTGACGTGATAGTATTTCTTTATTGGTTTATTAAGTGTTATAATAAATGAGGATGGATAACGCAGATGGCATTTTCAATGGAGACACCTTTCTTTATACATCATGTAAACGCCCTCTCTTCCTACATGCTCACATTGTAACGTTTGTGCAAAATTCAGTGATTAGTTAGTTTACTGAAGTAGGATTTAGATAAGGGGCTAAGTTCAGTCAAGAACGTTAAGCCTAAAAGATAGCTGCAGAAAAACAATGACCTACACATTTTAAATCACTACTGAGTTTAAAACTTCACGTCTGCAAGAAGTTATTATTGTTACGTGCTGGTTTCGAGGGATAAGAATGTAAACAATATTACCAACTAAACTAAACACGTTATTTTAGCTAATACACACACACAGCACACAACTAAATTTAAAATACAACAAAAACTAGGTATACTACAATTTTCCAACTAGGTATAATTGCTTCAAACTCCGTAGTATTTTCGCTTCCGTTCGCTCCGATGAATACTTGACCGTTTACGATTGTAAACTGACTCGGCAAACGCTGTCCTTCCCCTTTTATACGCGGTTAAAACGTATCCGGAGTTTTATAGAAACGTCATACACGGTACGTAAACAAAACGAAGATTCGAGAATGTGCCAGCGTTCTCTCTACTCTACTCGTACCGACGAATTTACGTAGTTCCGTAAGTATTCAATAGATGTAATAAATTATTAGACGGAACTGCCGAGTCTTCCACACAATGCCGAGAGATAGCACCGGGTGTGTAACATTAATTTTACCTACTTTGGCTGCCATTCAAAAATACATCTGATTTAAGTAAATATATGCGTTGTCTCGTGCTATTGGTTATAATCTATTAGTTCAATTAATTTAAAGTCCAGTTGCGATCTTGGACCTAGGGTTCTAACGCTGTGAAGACAAAGAAAACAATGACATCGATGAAGGTTTATCAGTCTTCTGCAGCCGACTAATTTGTTGACTCTTTGAAATCTTTTGAAATGTCTGCCCGGAGGATTGTATCTAAACATCTGCAGTACCTACTGTTAATGTAGATGACCTTGATTACATTGTTATAAGTTTGTTCAAAGTTTTGAGTATGAAGGTTCGATTGTCCTTCCGTTCGGAGCCGATCGTGGGCTTCCAAGAGGAATGCACACATCTATTAACCCTCTCTTTTGAGACGAATGAGAGAAGATCACAAGACCGAACTATTTTTCAATCAATGCCGATATTTTCGGAATACGATTTTAGTGTATAGTGTGATAACGATAAGTTTAATAAGTAGGTATGTGATAACTAATAACAGTTATAACACTAAAAAAAAAGTTTAAGTAAAACAATTATATTTAAACAGGTGGGGACGATCGTACAAAGCTGCTGCCAGTGATCACAGATCGAACTTTGTTTCTTGGATGATAGTTGATATTAAGAAAGAAATATTAAGAAATTAGGTACTTACAACAAGAAATGGAAATTACATTGTTATTAAATTCGGTCATAATTAAATATACCTACAAATACGTACAACATGAGGGCACTTCGTGATCGTAGTAGTATTTACCATGATGTACTTTACCTAGGTACTGCTATTTCTTCTGCGTCGCATACAGCGCACTAAGGCGTCGCATAAGGCGCGCTAACACGTCGCATACATCGCGCTAGACCGTCGCATACAGCGCGCTAACACGTCACATAAAGCGCTCTACGGCGTCGCATATAGCGCGCTAGGGCGTCGCATAAGGCGCGCTAACACGTCGCATACATCGCGCTAGACCGTCGCATACAGCGCGCTAACACGTCACATAAAGCGCGCTAGGGCGTCGCATATAGCGCGCTAGGGCGTCGCATACAGCGCACTAGGGCGTCGCATACAGCGCGCTAGGGCGTCGCATACATCGCGCTAACACGTCACATAAAGCGCGCTAGGGCGTCGCATACAGCGCGCTAGGGCGTCGCATACAGCGCGCTAGGGCGTCGCATATAGCACGCTAGGCGTCGCATACAGCGCGCTAGGGCGTCGCATACAACGCGCTAGGGCGTCGCATATAGTGCGCTAGGGCGTCACATACAGCGCGCTAGGGCGCCGCATACAGCGCACTGCCGCGGTACTGTATTATGCGACGCTATAATGTGAGTGCGTGTGTATAGAATGAGTTACCTTGTGGTGCGGGCGTGTGGCGTGTGCGAGGCGGAGACAGGCGCGGCACAGCGCGCCGGGCTCGAGCGCGCCGCCGCCGCACGCGGCGCAGTGCCAGCGCGCTAGGGCGCCGCATACAGCGCACTGCCGCGGTACTGTATTATGCGACGCTATAATGTGAGTGCGTGTGTATAGAATGAGTTACCTTGTGGTGCGGGCGTGTGGCGTGTGCGAGGCGGAGACAGGCGCGGCACAGCGCGCCGGGCTCGAGCGCGCCGCCGCCGCACGCGGCGCAGTGCCAGCGCGCTAGGGCGCCGCATACAGCGCACTGCCGCGGTACTGTATTATGCGACGCTATAATGTGAGTGCGTGTGTATAGAATGAGTTACCTTGTGGTGCGGGCGTGTGGCGTGTGCGAGGCGGAGACAGGCGCGGCACAGCGCGCCGGGCTCGAGCGCGCCGCCGCCGCACGCGGCGCAGTGCCAGCGCGCTAGGGCGCCGCATACAGCGCACTGCCGCGGTACTGTATTATGCGACGCTATAATGTGAGTGCGTGTGTATAGAATGAGTTACCTTGTGGTGCGGGCGTGTGGCGTGTGCGAGGCGGAGACAGGCGCGGCACAGCGCGCCGGGCTCGAGCGCGCCGCCGCCGCACGCGGCGCAGTGCCAGCGCGCTAGGGCGCCGCATACAGCGCACTGCCGCGGTACTGTATTATGCGACGCTATAATGTGAGTGCGTGTGTATAGAATGAGTTACCTTGTGGTGCGGGCGTGTGGCGTGTGCGAGGCGGAGACAGGCGCGGCACAGCGCGCCGGGCTCGAGCGCGCCGCCGCCGCACGCGGCGCAGTGCCAGCGCGCTAGGGCGCCGCATACAGCGCACTGCCGCGGTACTGTATTATGCGACGCTATAATGTGAGTGCGTGTGTATAGAATGAGTTACCTTGTGGTGCGGGCGTGTGGCGTGTGCGAGGCGGAGACAGGCGCGGCACAGCGCGCCGGGCTCGAGCGCGCCGCCGCCGCACGCGGCGCAGTGCCAGCGCGCTAGGGCGCCGCATACAGCGCACTGCCGCGGTACTGTATTATGCGACGCTATAATGTGAGTGCGTGTGTATAGAATGAGTTACCTTGTGGTGCGGGCGTGTGGCGTGTGCGAGGCGGAGACAGGCGCGGCACAGCGCGCCGGGCTCGAGCGCGCCGCCGCCGCACGCGGCGCAGTGCCAGCGCGCTAGGGCGCCGCATACAGCGCACTGCCGCGGTACTGTATTATGCGACGCTATAATGTGAGTGCGTGTGTATAGAATGAGTTACCTTGTGGTGCGGGCGTGTGGCGTGTGCGAGGCGGAGACAGGCGCGGCACAGCGCGCCGGGCTCGAGCGCGCCGCCGCCGCACGCGGCGCAGTGCCAGCGCGCTAGGGCGCCGCATACAGCGCACTGCCGCGGTACTGTATTATGCGACGCTATAATGTGAGTGCGTGTGTATAGAATGAGTTACCTTGTGGTGCGGGCGTGTGGCGTGTGCGAGGCGGAGACAGGCGCGGCACAGCGCGCCGGGCTCGAGCGCGCCGCCGCCGCACGCGGCGCAGTGCCAGCGCGCTAGGGCGCCGCATACAGCGCACTGCCGCGGTACTGTATTATGCGACGCTATAATGTGAGTGCGTGTGTATAGAATGAGTTACCTTGTGGTGCGGGCGTGTGGCGTGTGCGAGGCGGAGACAGGCGCGGCACAGCGCGCCGGGCTCGAGCGCGCCGCCGCCGCACGCGGCGCAGTGCCAGCGCGCTAGGGCGCCGCATACAGCGCACTGCCGCGGTACTGTATTATGCGACGCTATAATGTGAGTGCGTGTGTATAGAATGAGTTACCTTGTGGTGCGGGCGTGTGGCGTGTGCGAGGCGGAGACAGGCGCGGCACAGCGCGCCGGGCTCGAGCGCGCCGCCGCCGCACGCGGCGCAGTGCCAGCGCGCTAGGGCGCCGCATACAGCGCACTGCCGCGGTACTGTATTATGCGACGCTATAATGTGAGTGCGTGTGTATAGAATGAGTTACCTTGTGGTGCGGGCGTGTGGCGTGTGCGAGGCGGAGACAGGCGCGGCACAGCGCGCCGGGCTCGAGCGCGCCGCCGCCGCACGCGGCGCAGTGCCAGCGCGCTAGGGCGCCGCATACAGCGCACTGCCGCGGTACTGTATTATGCGACGCTATAATGTGAGTGCGTGTGTATAGAATGAGTTACCTTGTGGTGCGGGCGTGTGGCGTGTGCGAGGCGGAGACAGGCGCGGCACAGCGCGCCGGGCTCGAGCGCGCCGCCGCCGCACGCGGCGCAGTGCCAGCGCGCTAGGGCGCCGCATACAGCGCACTGCCGCGGTACTGTATTATGCGACGCTATAATGTGAGTGCGTGTGTATAGAATGAGTTACCTTGTGGTGCGGGCGTGTGGCGTGTGCGAGGCGGAGACAGGCGCGGCACAGCGCGCCGGGCTCGAGCGCGCCGCCGCCGCACGCGGCGCAGTGCCAGCGCGCTAGGGCGCCGCATACAGCGCACTGCCGCGGTACTGTATTATGCGACGCTATAATGTGAGTGCGTGTGTATAGAATGAGTTACCTTGTGGTGCGGGCGTGTGGCGTGTGCGAGGCGGAGACAGGCGCGGCACAGCGCGCCGGGCTCGAGCGCGCCGCCGCCGCACGCGGCGCAGTGCCAGCGCGCTAGGGCGCCGCATACAGCGCACTGCCGCGGTACTGTATTATGCGACGCTATAATGTGAGTGCGTGTGTATAGAATGAGTTACCTTGTGGTGCGGGCGTGTGGCGTGTGCGAGGCGGAGACAGGCGCGGCACAGCGCGCCGGGCTCGAGCGCGCCGCCGCCGCACGCGGCGCAGTGCCAGCGCGCTAGGGCGCCGCATACAGCGCACTGCCGCGGTACTGTATTATGCGACGCTATAATGTGAGTGCGTGTGTATAGAATGAGTTACCTTGTGGTGCGGGCGTGTGGCGTGTGCGAGGCGGAGACAGGCGCGGCACAGCGCGCCGGGCTCGAGCGCGCCGCCGCCGCACGCGGCGCAGTGCCAGCGCGCTAGGGCGCCGCATACAGCGCACTGCCGCGGTACTGTATTATGCGACGCTATAATGTGAGTGCGTGTGTATAGAATGAGTTACCTTGTGGTGCGGGCGTGTGGCGTGTGCGAGGCGGAGACAGGCGCGGCACAGCGCGCCGGGCTCGAGCGCGCCGCCGCCGCACGCGGCGCAGTGCCAGCGCGCTAGGGCGCCGCATACAGCGCACTGCCGCGGTACTGTATTATGCGACGCTATAATGTGAGTGCGTGTGTATAGAATGAGTTACCTTGTGGTGCGGGCGTGTGGCGTGTGCGAGGCGGAGACAGGCGCGGCACAGCGCGCCGGGCTCGAGCGCGCCGCCGCCGCACGCGGCGCAGTGCCAGCGCGCTAGGGCGCCGCATACAGCGCACTGCCGCGGTACTGTATTATGCGACGCTATAATGTGAGTGCGTGTGTATAGAATGAGTTACCTTGTGGTGCGGGCGTGTGGCGTGTGCGAGGCGGAGACAGGCGCGGCACAGCGCGCCGGGCTCGAGCGCGCCGCCGCCGCACGCGGCGCAGTGCCAGCGCGCTAGGGCGCCGCATACAGCGCACTGCCGCGGTACTGTATTATGCGACGCTATAATGTGAGTGCGTGTGTATAGAATGAGTTACCTTGTGGTGCGGGCGTGTGGCGTGTGCGAGGCGGAGACAGGCGCGGCACAGCGCGCCGGGCTCGAGCGCGCCGCCGCCGCACGCGGCGCAGTGCCAGCGCGCTAGGGCGCCGCATACAGCGCACTGCCGCGGTACTGTATTATGCGACGCTATAATGTGAGTGCGTGTGTATAGAATGAGTTACCTTGTGGTGCGGGCGTGTGGCGTGTGCGAGGCGGAGACAGGCGCGGCACAGCGCGCCGGGCTCGAGCGCGCCGCCGCCGCACGCGGCGCAGTGCCAGCGCGCTAGGGCGCCGCATACAGCGCACTGCCGCGGTACTGTATTATGCGACGCTATAATGTGAGTGCGTGTGTATAGAATGAGTTACCTTGTGGTGCGGGCGTGTGGCGTGTGCGAGGCGGAGACAGGCGCGGCACAGCGCGCCGGGCTCGAGCGCGCCGCCGCCGCACGCGGCGCAGTGCCAGCGCGCTAGGGCGCCGCATACAGCGCACTGCCGCGGTACTGTATTATGCGACGCTATAATGTGAGTGCGTGTGTATAGAATGAGTTACCTTGTGGTGCGGGCGTGTGGCGTGTGCGAGGCGGAGACAGGCGCGGCACAGCGCGCCGGGCTCGAGCGCGCCGCCGCCGCACGCGGCGCAGTGCCAGCGCGCTAGGGCGCCGCATACAGCGCACTGCCGCGGTACTGTATTATGCGACGCTATAATGTGAGTGCGTGTGTATAGAATGAGTTACCTTGTGGTGCGGGCGTGTGGCGTGTGCGAGGCGGAGACAGGCGCGGCACAGCGCGCCGGGCTCGAGCGCGCCGCCGCCGCACGCGGCGCAGTGCCAGCGCGCTAGGGCGCCGCATACAGCGCACTGCCGCGGTACTGTATTATGCGACGCTATAATGTGAGTGCGTGTGTATAGAATGAGTTACCTTGTGGTGCGGGCGTGTGGCGTGTGCGAGGCGGAGACAGGCGCGGCACAGCGCGCCGGGCTCGAGCGCGCCGCCGCCGCACGCGGCGCAGTGCCAGCGCGCTAGGGCGCCGCATACAGCGCACTGCCGCGGTACTGTATTATGCGACGCTATAATGTGAGTGCGTGTGTATAGAATGAGTTACCTTGTGGTGCGGGCGTGTGGCGTGTGCGAGGCGGAGACAGGCGCGGCACAGCGCGCCGGGCTCGAGCGCGCCGCCGCCGCACGCGGCGCAGTGCCAGCGCGCTAGGGCGCCGCATACAGCGCACTGCCGCGGTACTGTATTATGCGACGCTATAATGTGAGTGCGTGTGTATAGAATGAGTTACCTTGTGGTGCGGGCGTGTGGCGTGTGCGAGGCGGAGACAGGCGCGGCACAGCGCGCCGGGCTCGAGCGCGCCGCCGCCGCACGCGGCGCAGTGCCAGCGCGCTAGGGCGCCGCATACAGCGCACTGCCGCGGTACTGTATTATGCGACGCTATAATGTGAGTGCGTGTGTATAGAATGAGTTACCTTGTGGTGCGGGCGTGTGGCGTGTGCGAGGCGGAGACAGGCGCGGCACAGCGCGCCGGGCTCGAGCGCGCCGCCGCCGCACGCGGCGCAGTGCCAGCGCGCTAGGGCGCCGCATACAGCGCACTGCCGCGGTACTGTATTATGCGACGCTATAATGTGAGTGCGTGTGTATAGAATGAGTTACCTTGTGGTGCGGGCGTGTGGCGTGTGCGAGGCGGAGACAGGCGCGGCACAGCGCGCCGGGCTCGAGCGCGCCGCCGCCGCACGCGGCGCAGTGCCAGCGCGCTAGGGCGCCGCATACAGCGCACTGCCGCGGTACTGTATTATGCGACGCTATAATGTGAGTGCGTGTGTATAGAATGAGTTACCTTGTGGTGCGGGCGTGTGGCGTGTGCGAGGCGGAGACAGGCGCGGCACAGCGCGCCGGGCTCGAGCGCGCCGCCGCCGCACGCGGCGCAGTGCCAGCGCGCTAGGGCGCCGCATACAGCGCACTGCCGCGGTACTGTATTATGCGACGCTATAATGTGAGTGCGTGTGTATAGAATGAGTTACCTTGTGGTGCGGGCGTGTGGCGTGTGCGAGGCGGAGACAGGCGCGGCACAGCGCGCCGGGCTCGAGCGCGCCGCCGCCGCACGCGGCGCAGTGCCAGCGCGCTAGGGCGCCGCATACAGCGCACTGCCGCGGTACTGTATTATGCGACGCTATAATGTGAGTGCGTGTGTATAGAATGAGTTACCTTGTGGTGCGGGCGTGTGGCGTGTGCGAGGCGGAGACAGGCGCGGCACAGCGCGCCGGGCTCGAGCGCGCCGCCGCCGCACGCGGCGCAGTGCCAGCGCGCTAGGGCGCCGCATACAGCGCACTGCCGCGGTACTGTATTATGCGACGCTATAATGTGAGTGCGTGTGTATAGAATGAGTTACCTTGTGGTGCGGGCGTGTGGCGTGTGCGAGGCGGAGACAGGCGCGGCACAGCGCGCCGGGCTCGAGCGCGCCGCCGCCGCACGCGGCGCAGTGCCAGCGCGCTAGGGCGCCGCATACAGCGCACTGCCGCGGTACTGTATTATGCGACGCTATAATGTGAGTGCGTGTGTATAGAATGAGTTACCTTGTGGTGCGGGCGTGTGGCGTGTGCGAGGCGGAGACAGGCGCGGCACAGCGCGCCGGGCTCGAGCGCGCCGCCGCCGCACGCGGCGCAGTGCCAGCGCGCTAGGGCGCCGCATACAGCGCACTGCCGCGGTACTGTATTATGCGACGCTATAATGTGAGTGCGTGTGTATAGAATGAGTTACCTTGTGGTGCGGGCGTGTGGCGTGTGCGAGGCGGAGACAGGCGCGGCACAGCGCGCCGGGCTCGAGCGCGCCGCCGCCGCACGCGGCGCAGTGCCAGCGCGCTAGGGCGCCGCATACAGCGCACTGCCGCGGTACTGTATTATGCGACGCTATAATGTGAGTGCGTGTGTATAGAATGAGTTACCTTGTGGTGCGGGCGTGTGGCGTGTGCGAGGCGGAGACAGGCGCGGCACAGCGCGCCGGGCTCGAGCGCGCCGCCGCCGCACGCGGCGCAGTGCCAGCGCGCTAGGGCGCCGCATACAGCGCACTGCCGCGGTACTGTATTATGCGACGCTATAATGTGAGTGCGTGTGTATAGAATGAGTTACCTTGTGGTGCGGGCGTGTGGCGTGTGCGAGGCGGAGACAGGCGCGGCACAGCGCGCCGGGCTCGAGCGCGCCGCCGCCGCACGCGGCGCAGTGCCAGCGCGCTAGGGCGCCGCATACAGCGCACTGCCGCGGTACTGTATTATGCGACGCTATAATGTGAGTGCGTGTGTATAGAATGAGTTACCTTGTGGTGCGGGCGTGTGGCGTGTGCGAGGCGGAGACAGGCGCGGCACAGCGCGCCGGGCTCGAGCGCGCCGCCGCCGCACGCGGCGCAGTGCCAGCGCGCTAGGGCGCCGCATACAGCGCACTGCCGCGGTACTGTATTATGCGACGCTATAATGTGAGTGCGTGTGTATAGAATGAGTTACCTTGTGGTGCGGGCGTGTGGCGTGTGCGAGGCGGAGACAGGCGCGGCACAGCGCGCCGGGCTCGAGCGCGCCGCCGCCGCACGCGGCGCAGTGCCAGCGCGCTAGGGCGCCGCATACAGCGCACTGCCGCGGTACTGTATTATGCGACGCTATAATGTGAGTGCGTGTGTATAGAATGAGTTACCTTGTGGTGCGGGCGTGTGGCGTGTGCGAGGCGGAGACAGGCGCGGCACAGCGCGCCGGGCTCGAGCGCGCCGCCGCCGCACGCGGCGCAGTGCCAGCGCGCTAGGGCGCCGCATACAGCGCACTGCCGCGGTACTGTATTATGCGACGCTATAATGTGAGTGCGTGTGTATAGAATGAGTTACCTTGTGGTGCGGGCGTGTGGCGTGTGCGAGGCGGAGACAGGCGCGGCACAGCGCGCCGGGCTCGAGCGCGCCGCCGCCGCACGCGGCGCAGTGCCAGCGCGCTAGGGCGCCGCATACAGCGCACTGCCGCGGTACTGTATTATGCGACGCTATAATGTGAGTGCGTGTGTATAGAATGAGTTACCTTGTGGTGCGGGCGTGTGGCGTGTGCGAGGCGGAGACAGGCGCGGCACAGCGCGCCGGGCTCGAGCGCGCCGCCGCCGCACGCGGCGCAGTGCCAGCGCGCTAGGGCGCCGCATACAGCGCACTGCCGCGGTACTGTATTATGCGACGCTATAATGTGAGTGCGTGTGTATAGAATGAGTTACCTTGTGGTGCGGGCGTGTGGCGTGTGCGAGGCGGAGACAGGCGCGGCACAGCGCGCCGGGCTCGAGCGCGCCGCCGCCGCACGCGGCGCAGTGCCAGCGCGCTAGGGCGCCGCATACAGCGCACTGCCGCGGTACTGTATTATGCGACGCTATAATGTGAGTGCGTGTGTATAGAATGAGTTACCTTGTGGTGCGGGCGTGTGGCGTGTGCGAGGCGGAGACAGGCGCGGCACAGCGCGCCGGGCTCGAGCGCGCCGCCGCTGCACGCGGCGCAGTGCCAGCGCGCTAGGGCGCCGCATACAGCGCACTGCCGCGGTACTGTATAAATACACTATCATTAGATAGCTTGTAATTACCAAGATTTTTAAGTAAGTAATTAGTTCATTATAGATTTATTCTCTTCCAAATATAGACTAGTGTCCTAACAAGCCGCAGTGTTAATGGTTTACAATTTTATTGGCAATGGTTGGCAGCTGCGAACGTCTGTCAGTCAATTCAAATCAGCACTATCTTGCGGTTCAAGAGCCAGGTATGTCAGCTGTAGCGGCTCGCATTGTAACACCCACGTAGCTCATGTACCTACCTAGATGTCGCAACGCGGGCTGCTGGGGCTGACAGTATATTTTTTAAATAATTATAATGTATTTATTTTAGTTTAAATTATTAGTTTTACAATTGCATCTTAGCAATAACAAAGTGCACTTATAGATATTTGCCCGAACTAGGTTAACCTGTGTTTCGAGCGACAAACTGCTTACACATTTATATTATCAGTATATATAAATTTACATTATAATGACTTTTATAATAAACTAAAGAAGAAACAATTAAAATAAGTTTTAATATTCAACTTAAACTAAACTAAAACTAAATTAGCTAAATTTTATTTACAGATTGCAAGTAACTGTTCGGTTTGGTTATATGACAGAGTTTGAATATACCTAAGTAGAAATTAAGTTATTATAGGTAAAATAAGTTAGTTTATAAATGCTTAATTCTCTATTTAGTCTGTTGTACAAAAATGGCCCTAGAAATACAAAAAATCTATTTGTAAAAATATGTTTTGAGTATGATTGTGTGGTGCAGACTGTATCTTGCCGTCGCTTGTTAGTTATGTCAGCGTTATAGGTAAGCATCGCATGTTGTTTTAGTATTGTGGGCATAATGAAGATTTGACGGACAGTCATTACTTTGCAGGATTTATATAATAAGCTTGTAAAATAGCAAAGGACGGCAGCTGGCTACTTTTAAAATTGTTCTCTGAGCTCGTTCAAGAGGCAAGCAGCATAGTAGTTTTCACTGCTCCACCCATGAAGTAATGCAATATTGGATAATATAAATACATATAAACTTGTAATATATATAAACTTGAGTAATCAATTTAATATCTGCTACTGTTCGGAGTTTTTCAAATACATATATTTATTTACGAATTCTATTTACTAAACTATCAATATGTTGTTTAAAGGAAAGCGTATTATCGACTATGATCCCAATATATGTTATGCTCCAAGTTTGCAGGATAGGAGGACAATTACACATGTTTGTTGCGGGGTTTTGAAGCGAACATTTGTGTGCATATACAGGTTGTCCGGTAATTAATGGATAACCTGGAAATGTCTTATAGTAGAACTGATGGCCGTTCAGAAAAAAATATGAATAGCATCTATCCTAACTACTACCAGAGATATGTGTTTTTTTTTTAATTATCCTGTATAACTTTCTTGTATACTACGACCATAAATGAATGAAATCCATCGGTTTTTTGTTGTTTTATTATTAAACACTAATTATGCTAATAGATAGACAGTCAAAAGTATGCTATGCTATTATAGCTTGCACTTTTTAATATATATACATTTTTTTTTATTATTATTATTTTTCATTTTTCTGAACGGCCTTCAGTTCTACTATAAGACATTTCAAGGTTATCCAATAATTACCGGACACCTGTATAGGCGGGTTAGTTATACTAAGTATAGTTATTATTGCGCATAGAAAAGTGAATATATTTCGTCTCATCAGAATTTAAAGTTAGTCAATTTTGACGAAGCCAGTTATTCACAATATTAAAGCTAAGCTGAGCGTTCCCGTATAACTCGTTACTGGTTTTAGCGGAGAATATTAGCACGGTATTGTCGACGTATATTATCTTACCGTTTTCTAATATAAGATTACATAAATCGTTAACATAAATCAGAAACAGCGTCGGACCGATAATACTTCTTTGGGGAATACGTAAACCAGTATTTTTCTTATAACTGCTAGTAGTGTTATCTATTTTAACGCATTGGTGTCGAGCACTTAAGTAATCTGTAAAAAGTTTTAGTTGATTACCCCGTATACCCAAAGCCTCCATCTTGTTCAGAAGTATAGAAATAGATACAGTATCGTATGCATTTTTAGATCGAGAAAAATGCCTAAGATTTGATTACCCTTGCCAAGTTCCTCTGTAATATAATGAGTCAATCCATGAACCGCATCGGCGGTGGATAGTTTGGCCCTAAATCCAAATTGCTTGGGTGAAAGATAATTGTTATTTTCTAAAAAGTTGACTTATCTACTGTTTATAATTCGTTCTGGTATCTTAGATATTGAGGGGAGTATAGATATCGATAATTTGCAACTAGATCTTTGTTTCCAGATTTAAAGATGGGTATAACAGCATTTGGGAAAATCCCTTCAGAAAGGCAGAGCCTGAATATAAACATTTTTATTTTTTTATTTCGCTCGTCAAAATGACCACACTCCGCCTGATGCTAAGCAGTCGTGTGGTCTAAGAGCAGTGGCCTCCACATCGTCCTCATAGCAGCCGAGGCGATGTTGAGGTATCTACTTTGACGGCCTGAGAAGGTGCTTTTTCACGCCCCGCTTAAAGGACCCAGGATTGAAGGAAGAAGGAAACACGTGCCTTGGCAGAGAATTCCATGCCTTGATCGTTCGGCAGAGGTATGAGGACCCAAACTTGTTGGTACGCACTCTAGTCGACTCCACCGTGTAAGGATGGCATCTGAGCCCAGCACGCGTTGTTCTGGATAGGAAAGGGGAGGGCGGGATAAGGTGGAATAACTCTTCAGAGCATTCCCCGTGGTATATTCTGTAGAAACATGCCAAAGAGGCAATATCCCTACGGAGTTGCAAAGGTTCCAGTGAACTCGTGACCTCTGGATCTCCGATAATACGGACAGCCCGCCGCTGTAATCTGTCAAGAGCGTCTAGCAAGTACTGCGCGGAGCCATCCCAAAGATGAGAACAGTACTCCACGCAAGGGCGCACTTGTGCCTTATACAATAGGCACAGCTGCCCAGGCGCGAAGAACCGCCTCACCCTGTTCAGAACTCCGAGTTTTCACGAAGCTTGCCTAATGACGCTCTCGATGTAGGTTCTGGGATTAAGGGAGCCGCAAAGATCCATACCTAAGATGGAGAGGCTGTCACGTATCACCAGTGGAGTGTTCTTCAGAGAAGGAAGGGGAAGGAACGGAGACTTTTTTGTTGAGAACGCGCATGCCTGGGTCTTCTTGGCGTTGAACTGGACCAAGTTCTTGGCACCCCATTCAGAGATGCAGTTCAACGTCTGGTCAAGTTCAACGACAAGATCCTGCCTTTTCCCCACAACTTTAGCCTGTTTGGCCCCAGGACGTCCGAGATATCGCCCATGCACGGTACTGTCGTCTGTATAACAATGTATGTTGCCGAGATTCAACATATCATTGATACGCAGAAGAAAGAGCGTAGGGGATAAGACGGAACCCTGAGGCACTCCTGCATTAACCTGCATAAATTTGGAAGCGCGACCGTCGCAAAGGACCTGAATACGACGCTTCTGCAGGAAATTTGCAATCCAGGTGCACAGTTGAGGGGGCAAGCCATAGGCCGGAAGCTTGGAAAGAAGAGACCGGTGCCAGACTCTATCGAAAGCTTTGGCTATGTCTAGGCTGACAGCCAAAGACTCGCCGTGCTTGTCCATAGCCTCACCCCAGAGGTGCGTGATTAATTAATGGATATTAATGGAGGTACTAAGATATACCTAAAATATTTAAGGATCTTGTTGTTTATATTATCGTAGCCGACAGCAGTCATCCTTCATCCCTGAGATGATTCGTTCTATTTCCTGTTCGTCAGTGTCTAACATAACTAATGATTTGTTGAATGTTTTTGACGAGTTATAGTAGTGCGATTACAAGTTTGTATCTGAGTCCGCTCAGCAAGTTTCTTACCTACATTTACTAAATAGTTATTAACATTATTAGCTGACAAAAGCGGTGAAGAGTAAGTGTGCTATAAACACGAATTTGATTTATGCTATTTAGATCTCTAAACAGCTACAACATATAAGTTA
The DNA here is from genome assembly GCA_963675205.1 of Catocala nupta. Lineage (NCBI taxonomy): Eukaryota > Metazoa > Arthropoda > Insecta > Lepidoptera > Erebidae > Catocala > Catocala nupta. The sequence goes on along the minus strand of OY776089.1, from coordinate 30,934,417 downwards.
AGTCTTTTTTTCCAAATTTACTTACTGTTTTTACCTGCCTTATGCAATATGTGTCTATCGTAATTAATTTTTAATTTCTTTAAAAGGTTATTACAGTAATTTCTGTACCTTTTGTAAGCTGTTTGAAGTACCAAGTTATTAGAGAACCGCTGACAAAGCTTATCTCTGTGTCTTATACATCGAATTAGTACAGGCGTAATCCAAGGTTTAATATTATATTACTTCTTTCTCGTAGTCATTGTTGTTGTGTTACTTAATATTGCTTGTTGGACATTTTGTAAGTAACAAAGTATTGTAGTAACAAAGTACAGTGACATTGAAAGACAATAGCCAAGGTCAGAACTCTCTCTCTCAATACATCGTAACTAAAACACCTAATCGGCAGCATAGACACATCTATTTCGCAAACATATCATAAGTTCACGTGGCAGAGTGTTGGGAGTGCCCCGCTTAAGTGATTAACTTCCCCTGCACCGAGTTCGAATCCCATTGAACAAGATTATTTTTGCCGATATTTCAGCTGCTATCTACACCGCTATACTCGCCGATACCTGAGTTCGAATACTACTGGCTGCGTTACTGTTTTTTCTTAAATTTTTAATTATATTTATTATAATGAAGTGTCATGGGTGTCTCAAAAATACCAAGGATGTAAATTATCTAAGATGCTCGACTGCCACATGTGAGAAAAGTTTTTGCACACTATGTATTAATCCAGCTGCCTTGTCGGCTGATAAGAAAAAAAACCTGGAAATGTCCGGATTGCTGTGCTACCCAAAGAAAAGGAGGTGATAACAGCTCAACGCCTCTACGGTCTACAGAAGACTACGTCACCAAAAGAAAGAAGACTGACGTAAATATAGATGTCAATACAAACTCGGAGGTGCAGCAGCTTGTGGAGGAAGTCCGTCTTCTCACACAGGAAATTCATTCGCTCAAGAACCAGCTTCAGAGTGCCACTACGTCACTGACGGCCTGCCAAGCAAAGCTGGAAGAACAAGGCTCATCTATTACCGCTCATGACGCACGAATAAAAAACCTTGAGAAGCGGGAGCAAGAGATGACTCTTCTCGAATCAAAAGTGACGGAGCTACAGTTGGAAATCAATGCACAAGCCCAACACCAACTGTCTAATGAACTGCAGCTAGTAGGTGTTCCCGAACATACCAATGAAAACCTCCATCACATTGCTCTTTTAGCGGCCAGAAAAGTAGGTGTCGATCTGGATGACCGCGACCTTGACTGGGTAGCAAGGACGGGTCCCCGTGTTAAATCTGCTTTATTGCCTGAAAACAACAAAACATTCTCAAGACCTGTTGTGGTGCGTCTTCTACGTCGTAGCAAGCGAGACCAGATAATAAGAGCCGCGAGGTCAAGAAATAATATCACTAGTGCTGACTTGGAAATCTCTGGTACATCAAATAAAATCTTTTATAACGAACGCTTAACAAAGGTAAACAGAGTGCTTTTTCGGGAGGCTAGAGCGAAGGCTAAGGAATATGGATACTCCTTTTGTTGGTGTATTCACGGAAATATTCTTGTCAGACAACGTGAAGGTAAACCAACTATACATATACGCACTCAAAACGATCTTACGCGCATATTCAAACCTTCAAATGGAAACTAAAACTACAACAGCTGGATTTACTCTCTTGTTACGAAAGTATGCTCTGTTTATAGAAATAATACTACTCACCATATATGCAAACCACTCTATTTTATATATATTTATAATACTCTACTTATTTAATGTATTCTTACACATATATTATATTACAATATTATAAAATCTATAATGAAAGAAAAATTAAGATAATTATATACAAATTCCATATTTATATATTATACTTCAGCACAAATTATATTACATTGTCGGCAGATTATAAACTACTGGGTTCATGGGCTAATTGGCAGTTTATCATACGCTCATATCATGGTCATGCAAGCTTCATAAATCTCATTTTATTTTTAAATGCTCTATTGATTAATTATGTAAATGTTATGATAAAAATACTACGTTTGTATCGTAGTATATACTGTTATGTACACTATGGTGGCTACCCTAATCGAATATTAATACTATATACTGCAATTAATATATTCATGCATAACAATGATTGACAATAACTTAGTTGATGAGCTAGATTCAGTAGGAATAAATTGCTATTCAATACAAGTGCCTGAACAATGTGAAACAGCAATCTCAACGATATACAACTTCAGGATATTAACGCTTAATATACGGAGCCTGAATAAAAACTTTGATTTTCTTAATATAACGCTAAATAGAATTAATTTTAAATTTGACATCTTAATATTAACTGAGTGTTGGCTTAATGACTCCACAATGATACCTCAAATGCAGTCATATACAACCTATAATACAAAAACAAATATTAACCAGAACAGTGGTGTAGTGGCGTACGTTAGAGATTCCCTGAGTGTTAGCGTTTCCGAACCGAATTTTAATGACGCCAATTGTTTACAACTTGACTTGTGTAACGCAATTACAATTCTAGGCATTTACCGTCCACCTTCATTTAAAAATGCTGATAACTTTTTATGTTCCCTTGACTGCGTACTACAACAATTTTCAAATAAATCAAACACATTAATCCTTGCTGGAGACATGAACATCAACATACTATCCAACTCAAATAAACAGGAACTAGAATATTTATGCCTTACGGCAGAGCACGGCCTTTTTCCAGCAATAACAAAACCGACAAGAGGGGACTCATGTCTCGATCACATTTTTGTTAACACCATAGAAAATGCTGTTGGCTTAGTATGTTATTCAGATATCACCGATCATGAATTGGTAATACTTGGTCTATCCATAAAAAACAGACAAAAAGATGTTTAGATAGAACTAAGATTAAACTAGATTTAAAGGCCATCAAGGATGAGCTTTTGGAGGTGGACTGGTCGCAAATACTTGAAAATACTAGTATAAACCAGGTTGTGCAAGATTTCAGTAGCCGTCTAAAGGAAATTATTAATAAACACTCGCATAACGTTAGAATAAGTCACTCTAAATATACCATCAACCCCTGGATTACACCAGGTCTCATACGTTGCATGCAACATAGAGATAGGCTGCACTTAAAGTCGCGAAAGTCGCCAAATGACCAACTTCTACGCACGATATATACTCGCTACAGAAATTTCTGTAATGATTTGCTGCGGAAGTTAAAAAACGAGTACGACAACAGACAGATCTCCAGTAGTATGAAAAATCCCAAGAAATTGTGGAAGACCATTAAAAATGTGTGCCATCTTTCTAGTACCAAAAAAGAGCCCAAGGAACTTCTAGCACTCCACGGCAGCTCGGACGCTAAGCATTCATTAGACATGTGCAATAACCATTTTCAACGGTGGGACAGAGTTTGGGTAACACAATACTGGACAATTTGCAACTAAGTCAAGAAGCCTTAGCAGGTAAAGTGTCAAATAATCTAGTAACACACTCCTTCTTTCTGCAGCCCACTGACCAATCCGAAGTAGAGACTCTTATACTCTCGTTACAAAATGATAAAGCTTGATAAAGGTGTTGACGGTATAACTAATGTACTCCTTAAAGAAATTAGAAGCAGTGTTGTTCCACCGCTAACAAGAATATTTAACCGAAGCTTAGAGTCGGGTACCTTTCCAGATGCATGGAAAACAGCTTCCGTCACCCCGTATATAAAAATGGTCCCAAAGACTCGGCCAACAGCTACCGTCCGATTTCCCTTGTTACAACCTTTTCAAAGCTGCTAGAGAAAATAGTTAACAACAGGCTTGTAAAGTACATTGAAAAGAATAATCTTATTTCCGCTAGGCAGTTCGGTTTCAGGAGAGAAAAATCAACGGAGGAAGCTGTTGGCCTGTTAACTTCTACAGTATCGTCACAGCTTGATAGGAACAGATGCAGTGTGGGTATCTTCTTAGATTTAGCGAAAGCTTTTGATACCGTGTCTTTTCCAATACTCTTGTGGAAGTTGGAAAATCACTTTGGTGTTAGGGGAATAGCTTTAGACTGGTTTCAAAGCTATCTAATGGAAAGGAAACAGAGTGTCAGAGTAGGCAACCATGAAAGTGAACTTCACACGGTTAATTTCGGCGTCCCGCAAGGGAGTATCCTCGGCTCCACTCTATTTATAATGTACATGAATGATATCCACAACTGCATCCAAAACGACATTATATGCTATGCTGACGATACAGTAATAATCTATGATGGCTCCTCATGGGCGGAGGCTTTTTCTAGGGCTGAGTCGGGCATGACGCAGGTATCCAAATGGCTAAGTCATAATCTATTAACCCTAAACGCGGAAAAAACGAATTATGTGTGTTTTTATAAGACAGCTGCCACCGCCCCAAATAGCTCGTTCCGAATCAAATTACATAACTGTAGACCGGAGGGGTGTGACTGTGGATATATTGATAAGACAGAAGCAGTTAAGTACCTGGGTGTGATAGTGGACCAAAATCTGAATTTCAGGGCAAACATTTCATTCTTGTCAAAAAGAATCCGTAAAACAGCAAACATTATGAGGTTACTCCGATCGTCAGCATCAATAAGCATCCTTAAAACAGTATATTTTGCACTGAGTCAATCTCTGATAACATATTGCATAAGCTGCTGGGGAAGTGCTGCTAAGACTATAATGATTCAAGTCGAAAGAGCACAACGATCAGTACTCAAGACTATGCTCAGGAAACCCTTTAGATACCCAACTATGCAACTCTTTGATGACTGTAAGGTACTTAATGTTCGCCAGCTCTTCATATTAAAAACGTCTTTGAAAATACACCAAAAAGTTATCAACTCTGAAGAGTACCCACATTTTCTAAAACGTCGTGTATACAGAACTGAACTGCCCAAAGTCAAAACATCTTTCGCTAGGCGTTTTAGTCCATTCATTGAATACTTTGTATATAACAACGTAACCAACTCGTGCGACATTAAACGGTGCACAGTAAATGAGGCAAAATCAAAAATCATTAGCTGGTTGCTTACACTACCATACAATGCCACCGAAAGTCTATTGGTTCACCTGCATTAATTATGTACAATAAACTGTGATAAGAAAGGGGTACAAAGGCACACTTAATATACAATGTAGTTAAATATAAGCTTATTATAACATACACATATAATATATACATACATTTATATACATATACACATTTAAATACACACTTATATCTTATATGTTTAACCTTTATATAGCCCTATAATTATATTGTATACAAGTTTTTACATATACATAGATAATGATCATAGTTATTGTTATTCAGAGAAACAATGTTAAATAAGTTGATAACCATATGAGCATATTTATATTTGTTATCTATCTAGAAAATAAGATAAGTTTTATTTTTGTTCGATGATGTCATCCGAGTTGTGTTACATATAATACTGTAAATCGTAACTGGTACCCACAGGACAGGCTTGCCTAGTGTGGGGCCGCTGGATATACCAAATACTGTAACATTCTTATGTCAATAAATACTATTTTATTTATTTTTATTGTTTGTCCCCGCCTGCAGCACCATCAAGTATTTAGTTTAAGTAATTTGAATACTTATACATATGTAGTTATTTAATTATTTGATAAAGTAAGCTTAGAAAAGAATGCATTAGTTAGTCGAATTTTATATAGATATTGTGATACTTGTGCATGGCACTATGGCAACCCTTGTTTTGCTGAACATGGCAACAGGTAAATTTACATTATACAGGGTGGCCCAAATATCGTGGATCAAACGAACCAGAGTGATAGAGGAGGCGATTTCCAACAAAAAATCTTTCTACAGCATGGTCATAACTTAATTGGATAAAAAGTGATGATCATTTTTGTTTTTTTCAAATAAACTACCGATTTATTTACAATTTCATTAATACAGAAAAAAGTTGATAAAAAACAACAAAACAAAAGGTGTTGTATTATGACTAGATAATGTATCATTACAAAAAAAAATGAATTGCAGCTCTGGGTACCAAATTTAAAAAGCGATTCATTTTTTCCCGTCAATTTTGAAGCATTACAAAAACTTACTACTCAATTTGAGAGCATCCTGTGAAAAATAAAAGTATTATGGAAAAGTGACCCTGTATTTAATAAACTTGCTGATTTAATGCTGATTTAAGTGAGGTATAACACTTTAATGTCAGACTTTTTGTTCAGGTTTTATGCGAGTTTTTTTCATGTCAAGGAGCAAATTTGTTAGAAAGGAAAATTTTAATAAAAAATATGTAGTAATTAAAAAACCATCTTGAAATAAAAGAACAACAATTATGAGTTGATAATTTTATTAAATTAATTTTTCACAGTAAATGTTCAAAATTCCTGCCTCTAACCATTATGCACAATCTGCACCGCCTAATAAAATTGGTACGTAATCGCCGGAAAGCACGTCTGTTATTCATAATTTGTACTTTAGCAGACTCGAGCTTTTGTCGTAATTCTTGTTCAGTGTTGTTCTCTCTTTGATATACCACTTCTTTGAAATAGCCCCAAATAAAAAAGTCTAATGGATTAAGGTCGGGCGACCGGGGTGGCCATGCAATAACTCCGCCTCTACCAATCCACCGGTCGGGGAAGCACTCATTCAAGTGTTGTCGAACTGATCGAGCGTAATGAGGCGGGGCACCGTCCTGTTGCAGCCACATTTCTTCTCTTATTTCTCCCGGAACTTCAGCTTCGTTGAGTGTTGGGTTCAAATCATTTTGTAAAAAATTTAAATACGCAGCACCGTTTAGCCTTGGTGGCATTTCGTGTAGCACCAGCTTCTGGTCAATGATACCAGCCCACATATTAATACCAAACTGATGCTGGAATCGATCATTTCTGATGATATGTGGGTTCACTCTGGAGTAGTAGTGTAAGTTATGGATGTTAAAAATTCCCATTCTTCTAAAACTTGACTCATCCGACCATAACACTTTATTGAAAAACTGCGGATCCTCTCTGTGTAGTCTTAACATCTCTCTACAAAATCTCACTCTAGGTTCATAGTCAGCTGGCAGCAAAGCTTGAACTCGTTGCACGTGGTAGGCATGATATCGTTTTCTTTTTATAATACGCTGCACCGCCGAACGTGGGATCCCGAGATTTCGTGATATTTGGCGTTGGCTAATACCGGGGTCCAATCTTAACTCTCGCAGTATTTGCTCTTCATTGTCAAATCTTACCACTGGTCTACCTGCTCTCGGAGCATGCGTACCGGGTAAGACTCCCTCCATGTACGCATTATGCACGCGCAAAAAGACCCTGTAGTCCGGGAAACGGTCTCGGTTAGGGTACCGTTGTTGATATTCCCTGGCAGCCGCCCGAGCATTGCCGTCGCAGAAGCCATAAAGGTAATGCATTTCTGCATACTCCCTTTGGGTGTATTCTCTCCTCGCAGCAGCCATCTTCCGTCTATCTAGCCAATCCGTAGCGATCACAAAGTCCGGTTCACACAGCGTAGGTCACAGGTAGGCAATCTAAGACAAGTCAAATAACGATGCGTAAGTCACAGGTAGGCAAGGTCACAGTGCAGAATACGTGTGCGTAGTCACAGGCAGAAAGCGAGTTACTAACAAACAAAGAAAGACGCTTACGCGCTTCCCCCGGCCCCACCCCGCCGGCCTCGCTCCGCCCGGCATTCTTCTACCTGAACTGAACTGATAACGCATCGCCAGACCTTTTTCGACAAAGGATTTAAATGGTTAGTGTAAAAAGCTTTTTTTTAATACAGGAATGGTTAGAGGCAGGCATTTTGAACACTTACTGTAAATAATTTAATAAAATTATCAACTCATAATTGTTGTTCTTTTATTTCAAGATGGTTTTTGAATTATGTACTACATAATTTTTAATCAAATTTTCCTTTCTAACAAATTTGCTCCTTGACATGAAAAAAACTCGCATAAAACCTGAACTAAAAGTCTGACACTAAAGTGTTATACCTCATTTAAATCAGCATTAAATCAGCAAGTTTATTAAATACAGGGTCACTTTTCCGTAGTACATTTCTTTTTTCACAGGATGCGCTCAAAGTGAGTAGTAAGTTTTTGTAATGCTTCAAAATTGACGGGAAAAAATGAATCGCTTTTTAAATTTGGTACCCAGAGCTGCAATTAATTTTTTTTTTGTAATGATACATTATCTAGTCATAATACAACACCTTTTGTTTTGTTGTTTTTTATCAACTTTTTTCTGTATTAATGAAATTGTAAATAAATCGGTAGTTTATTTGAAAAAACAAAAATGATCATCACTTTTTATCCAATTAAGTTATGACCATGCTGTAGAAAGATTTTTTGTTGGAAATCGCCTCCTCTATCACTCTGGTTCGTTTGATCCACGATATTTGGGCCACCCTGTAAGTGTAACTTTGACGATCATAAGTATTATTTTGTAACCAACATGAATAAACATATTTTTGATTTGATTTTATAAGTGGCTGCTTGGTGAGGTTGTGGGCGTTGTTATTGTTTTAAACTCGGCTAGGCTATATACCTGAGCGCAAATAGGGTTTCCTCATTATAAGATATTGCCATTAATTTGTCCATCGGCGTTGGAACGCCGCGCCGGTGTTTAACACATTCAATGCCACCACTATTTTCTAGTAATTCCCAGCGATGCCGCCCTATATAAACTGTAAACACGCTAAGCGTGCCCTCGGCATTGCAAGATGAAATTACATGGAAACGCTGGGCGTGTTCACTGGCACTGTTTAAAGGTCAAATCACAAAAAGCGATATTTCGCCTTCAAATGTGCTGACTGATTAATATGTCTTGCGCTATAGAAGATATATTATGTTTATAAAAGTGCTTGTGCTGTGAAACTTTAATTGTGGCAGGAAATAGATTTCACGGTAAGTAATTATCGTAATTCGATCAAAGAATCTCAACATTTTGTTAGGTAGGTTCTAATGTCACGTTATGTATTTTTTATGAAAAGCTATTAATATATATTATTTTTATTAAATTTTCTAACTTATGTTGTCCCGATGTAACCTTGCGATGCAATGCAATCAACCTTAATTATAAATGAGAAGATCCACACAAAAAAAATTAGGTTTATTCAATTCCGTTAATCCCGTGGGCGACGCGCAAGCTTTTTTTTTTTTTTACGTGGGTTAATGCAGTGGCGCATATCCCTCCGCGGGGGCGGGCGGAGGGATTATGTCGGACTCGCCGGGGTAAAAGAAAGATGTTGAAAAGATAATGTACCTCCGGGAATACCGACTAAACCTACCACGGTGTTCCTCGACAAAACCACTATCGACGGGGCCGCGCGAATCGCTTTCGCATGCGGTCGCGACCCCGCCGAGGTTACCTACGGCCCGCCGTGTAAAACGGCAGGCCACTACGCGAAGAGACCTACCCAAAGGATTCACTTCTATAATATACCCTACTGTCCCCCTAGAGGGGAGACGGACTCGAAACAGAGGCGCGAGTGGGAACACGCACGCCGCCTCTCGGACCTGGTGCTGAACGGATGGCGGGCAGGCCCACAAAGCCCACCACCCCCAGGTCAAACCTCAGGGTGGCTGGAGGTCATCTCGCGCCCTCCGGCGCCCGGCTCTGCGGTTGGGGAGAGGGTTTAAACGCTCCCTCTCCCGCTCCGCCGCCTCCTTGATGGAAATTACTTCCTCGCAGAAGGAGGCGACGGCGTTCCACGACCTCTCACTCCGGACCATAGACTGAACTACGGCAGTCGCCGCAGTGGTGACAACCGGGCGTCTCTTGCCGGCGTATACGACACAGGAACCGGCCAAAACAACCGTGGCCAGTCAGAACCTGTGTCAGCCGGAAGGTGAGGGCGCCATGCCGCCTCTCCAGCCACTCCTGAAACACGGGACTTACCGCCACGATCGTGGCGTGCCCGGGCGACGCACGCTTGACCAAAATGTTTATCGAGTTTAAAACTAAAACTTAGCTCAAAAATTCGTTTCTAAAATGTCCTAAGATAGATTCTATATTTTTGTTTTGTATATTATGGAAGCAGATTGCCTACACCGGTTAAAAAAACACACAAACGTAACGTAACTCTGTAATTTCTTTTCTAAGCATCGTATCAAGATGAAACATACAATAAATTTCAAGTTAGTCCAGGTACAATACAACTATGAAAACCGCATCCAATTTGGCGTAGTAATTTTTGCGTGATGCGCGAACAAACATACAGGCAAAAATTCTAAAATTCAATTTTTGGTAATATTGTCTTCTGTTTACGCGAATGTTATTAATTGAAATTAAACTCATTTATACGGATTTTATCGTGTTGTTTATTTAACACTGTATTACATAATTTTGAAACTGTTACACTACTACTAATATTGAAATTTACAGATTTTAAGCTATTAAACTATTTGTATTTAAGTTTACACTTTCCCCGACGTTTCGGTTGCTTTTCAGCAGCCATGGTCACGGGGAGACTAAGATGGTAGTTGCCTCAATGTTCCAGTGTAGTTATTTCAAAGTACCCGATCATAATTTAATCATTGATGTTTCCATTTACTCAGAATGAGCTCAAAGTAATTCTTCGGTTTGACTACTTGAATTACTGGATCCCAAGCTGGTGGTACATTCCAACCATCTTCTCTATTGAAATTAGGATGCTTTTTGATTTGAATAGCCTCGCGAAGCATCCTTGGTAGGAATCGGTATTCTGTAGCGAGAATCTGTGGTTTGTCAAATCTCAGGTAGTGGTTGGTCCCCTGTTGTACACGTTCACACACAGCAAAGTTCAACGAGCGTTTGTGTTTTACATCAGCTATGTGTTCTTTTATGCGTATGCCTATGCTTCTCTTAGTTTGATCAATATATGAGAGTCTGCAGTCACAATCTATTTTATAGACCCCTGCATCTTGCAATGGTAATTGGCACTTGACGGATGGTAAAAATTGACTTATCTTCGTTGGCGGCTTGAAGTATATGTTGATCGAAGATCGCTTCAAGATGTAGCCAATCTTGTCAGTGACACCCCTTACATAAGGCAGTATAGCAGGCTGGTAGTAGTGTAACAGTTTCAAAATTATGGAATACAGTGTTAAATAAACAACGCGATAAAATAAGTATAAATGAGTTTAATTTCAATAAAATTTTTGGCTTTTATATATACAGTATGTATACAAAACCCTGTCCGATTCATTAAGGGCTTGTTTCTCTCTTAAAACGTGCTAACAAAAATAATAAATATAATCTATGTCACCGTAAAACGTCTACATAATATTTTTAAGTACGGTATTGATCAGCAATTTACCCTCAAATTTGAGAAATTTCACTGAGATTAACAACACTCCACTAAATGGCGGCTGTTTTGATACATTTATTTCTCTATTAAAGTTCTTTGGGGGACAAAGTCAGTAGGGGGTAGATGGTGGAGGTGGTAGGTATGTGTAATAAAATTAAACTGTCACGGAGAGATTATCATGGCTGCTAAAAAGGAACCGAAACGTCGGTAAAGTATAAATCTAATCTAAAAATCAAACCTTCTTTTTTGTAATATTAGTATGGAACTAATATTACAAAAAAGAAGGTTTGATTTTTTATTTATTATTTTTTTGTAAGGAATTAACTAAAAAAATACACAACCGATTTAAACAATTGTTTTATCTAGTAATAAAATAAGTATAAGGTAGTTAAATTTCAATAAAATAGGGAAATTCGTATAATGCTCGAATGGCATTCGTATATTAGATATGTATTTATAATTATTTATAGAGAGCACTTTCGCCTACCGTCTGATGACAGGCGGTAACCCCTTACCATTCTATGGCACCGCTGACCGTGAGGTAACCGCGAGGACCGCTGAACATCAGATAAACTCTTTCCATTTGTCTGTTACAGTATATCATCTCATGGCATTCGTTTATAATCAGTTAGTCATTGGTAACTATTAGGTAATCGCTTACCACTTAGCGATAATTAGTTGCCATCATGCGGTGTTCAGTTGCCATCACGTAAGTCCCGTAAGCCTACTTTCAGGCTGTAACTGCTTACACCCGTATATAAGTGGGTACCAATATATAAGATTGCATAATCATTCATAGCAAAAATAATAGATAGAAATACTCACAGCCTTCTATTAAATCCGTAACATCTAAGAGTGGCGAGGGTAGAACTCTTTGGTACAACTTGTACTGTTTGCCGAATCGTGGCATTTGAATTATGAAAGCTGCAGGCACCTGCAAAAATACCCTGACGTTCTATCATCCTTCGTATGAAAGTCTCTTTATCGGTACTCGCCATCAAAATATAGAAATGAATCACCTCGCTAAGTTTCACTCCAGACGTAGTGAAGGATTGTTCCAGAAGTTGTTGTACGCTGGGCAGCGACACGTGTTCGTCTTTCTCTACGAACAGCTGATAACAGTACGCTTCTTGTCCCGACGACAACTTCAGAAACGGTTCAGCCCGCAATAATTGCGCCACCAAGCCGTTTAGGAATTCTTCTGGATCCTTAAAAGTTAGGCGAAAATAAGGTTATTGAATGCAAATGACCTTAAAAGTTTTATTGACAGAGTAACATAATTATGTAGGCATACCTTTTCCTCCGAGGTGAGGCCGGGCACGTCGGACAGCCGCTCCAGCAGCGTGCGCAGCTGCATGACTCTGTCGGCGCGCACGTAACATATGTAGGCATACCTTTTCCTCCGAGGTGAGGCCGGGCACGTCGGACAGCCGCTCCAGCAGCGTGCGCAGCTGCATGACTCTGTCGGCGCGCACGTAACATATGTAGGCATACCTTTTCCTCCGAGGTGAGGCCGGGCACGTCGGACAGCCGCTCCAGCAGCGTGCGCAGCTGCATGACTCTGTCGGCGCGCACGTAACATATGTAGGCATACCTTTTCCTCCGAGGTGAGGCCGGGCACGTCGGACAGCCGCTCCAGCAGCGTGCGCAGCTGCATGACTCTGTCGGCGCGCACGTAACATATGTAGGCATACCTTTTCCTCCGAGGTGAGGCCGGGCACGTCGGACAGCCGCTCCAGCAGCGTGCGCAGCTGCATGACTCTGTCGGCGCGCACGTAACATATGTAGGCATACCTTTTCCTCCGAGGTGAGGCCGGGCACGTCGGACAGCCGCTCCAGCAGCGTGCGCAGCTGCATGACTCTGTCGGCGCGCACGTAACATATGTAGGCATACCTTTTCCTCCGAGGTGAGGCCGGGCACGTCGGACAGCCGCTCCAGCAGCGTGCGCAGCTGCATGACTCTGTCGGCGCGCACGTAACATATGTAGGCATACCTTTTCCTCCGAGGTGAGGCCGGGCACGTCGGACAGCCGCTCCAGCAGCGTGCGCAGCTGCATGACTCTGTCGGCGCGCACGTAACATATGTAGGCATACCTTTTCCTCCGAGGTGAGGCCGGGCACGTCGGACAGCCGCTCCAGCAGCGTGCGCAGCTGCATGACTCTGTCGGCGCGCACGTAACATATGTAGGCATACCTTTTCCTCCGAGGTGAGGCCGGGCACGTCGGACAGCCGCTCCAGCAGCGTGCGCAGCTGCATGACTCTGTCGGCGCGCACGTAACATATGTAGGCATACCTTTTCCTCCGAGGTGAGGCCGGGCACGTCGGACAGCCGCTCCAGCAGCGTGCGCAGCTGCATGACTCTGTCGGCGCGCACGTAACATATGTAGGCATACCTTTTCCTCCGAGGTGAGGCCGGGCACGTCGGACAGCCGCTCCAGCAGCGTGCGCAGCTGCATGACTCTGTCGGCGCGCACGTAACATATGTAGGCATACCTTTTCCTCCGAGGTGAGGCCGGGCACGTCGGACAGCCGCTCCAGCAGCGTGCGCAGCTGCATGACTCTGTCGGCGCGCACGTAACATATGTAGGCATACCTTTTCCTCCGAGGTGAGGCCGGGCACGTCGGACAGCCGCTCCAGCAGCGTGCGCAGCTGCATGACTCTGTCGGCGCGCACGTAACATATGTAGGCATACCTTTTCCTCCGAGGTGAGGCCGGGCACGTCGGACAGCCGCTCCAGCAGCGTGCGCAGCTGCATGACTCTGTCGGCGCGCACGTAGCCGTGTTTGCGCAGAGGGTTTACTATTTCTTCGCGAAGAACACGCTGCACCTCCGAGTAGTGCGGGGAGTCCTGGACGAGTCCCAAGAATACTTCAAATATTTTTTTAATAAGATAAGCCTTAGAATTTGATAGAACAGGTAATTGTCAAATGATGAAAAAATAATAAAAGAAACGTACGATATGTACTATTATATGACGTAATCACTACCTACTACAGTACTGACGAGGAAAATAGTGAGATATCACTAGCGCGTAGCGTTTTGCAACCAACTTTGATGCAGTTGTTATAAAAATATTTCTTTTGGACGCTATTTTATTTTCGTGTATATAATAACATAAAATCAAACCCTTATGTGTGTGAGCAAAATGTGTCTCAGTTGTAGGCGACTCTTACCTCAGGTTCGGGTGGACGATACAAGAGCGTATCGAAAACGCTGGTGAACGTAAACATAGCGAAGAGCGTGGCGTCCAGGTAACAAGAGTTGTGATGTCCTTGGATACCGCGGTTCTTGCCGGCGAGCTCGCCCAGGGAGCTCAACGGAGCCACCACACCAGGCACTACGGGACAGTCGGGCTGGAAAATACAAACCACATTATAATACAAACTACATACTAAAACATGGTTTATCCTTCTCAATTTGAGGTTCGTATATACAGGGTGTCCGGTAATTAATGGATAACCTTGAAATGTCTTATAGTAGAACTGAAAGCCGTACAGAAAAATGAAAAAAATTAATAATTATATATTAAAAAGTGCAAGCTATATTAACATAGCATACTTTTGATTGTCTATCTATTAGCATAATTAGTGTTTAATAATAAAACAACAAAAAGCCGATGGATTTCATTCATTTATGGTCGTAGTATACAAGAAAGTTATACATGGTAATTTAAAAAAACACGTATCTCAGGTAGTAGTTAGGATAGAATTTTTTCATATTTTTTTTTGAGCGGCCATCAATTCCTCTATAAGACATTTCCAGGTTATCCATTAATTACCGGACACCCTGTATTTATACACAGCAGTGGGATAATATAGAAATAGGGATGATATTACTAATATTATTAAAATGAATCAACTAATTATCTTATTTAGACGTTTGTACCTAACTCATTGGCAATTGACGTCGACGGTGTTATTAGTATAAATGTTGTTAATATTCACTGGTATTTTGCGATTCAAACTGTGTGTACGCATGTATGCCATTTTCCATTAAGTACACATATTACTCTCAAATGTATTAAGTAGGTAATTACATCGGCTCAAGCCAGTTTACTTCTACGTCCTAATCGGAAATCCCAATATCTCTCCACTCGACTCAGGAATTGAGGCAGGGGCCTCACGATAGCAAGCAAACGCATAGTTTCACCAATCTTAAAAATGCAATTCCCAAATAACGAACCAAACGAGCGCTTACTTGCATAATTCGAGTACTTAACGTACTGCTAGCAATAAAGATCAAAAATTATCTCGATAATAGTAAACACTCGAGTTGTTTGTTTGTTCACTTGAGGTACTGTATCTCTACCTCCGAAAGACATCTTGTCATGTCAATATCCGTAAACGTATCTCTAATACGACGATAAGCATGGGGTATACCTGCTATAAATGTATCTATATAGGGAAAGCGAATCCTCGCAGACATTGTGAATTCCCAATTCGCACTACCAAAAATGGTGCGGCATCTCTGTTAACTGTAAGTTACTAATATGTTGAAATTAAACTACTATATACGATTTTATCGCGCTGTTTATTTAACACATTATTACATAATTTAGAAACTGTTAAACTTATCTTATCTTATCTTGTGTGGGGGCCAGTCAGTACAGACCGGCGACACTTCGACCCAGTGGAATCTTTTATGTCGACTTCCCCAATAACGACTGCCATAGATGTTCATAGCAGCCGGGACCGACAGCTTAACGTGCTCTCCGAGGCACGGAGCAGGCGATAATTGTCAATCAATACGCACATAATTTCGAAAAGTTATATAACTTCCAAAACCCTCTGCATTGCAGTCTGTTGGTCTCCCCGCTGAGCTATCGCTGCTCTCAAACACTGTTACACTACTACTAGATACTATTAAAGTTTACTAATTTTAAGCTAATTAAATTATTAAAAATATTAAAGCAATTTATTTTTAAGTTTACACTTTCCCCGACGTTTCGGTTGCTTTCCAGCAGCCATGGCCACGGGGAGACTAAGATGTTAGTTGTCTCAATGTTCCAGTGTAGTTATTTCAAAGTACCCGAACATAATTTAATCATTGGTGTTTCTATTTACGCAGAATGAACTCAAAGAATCATGAAGTCTAGCTGTGGTTTGCTTCTTCTTGAGTTTGACTATTTGAATTATTGGATCCTAAGCTGGTGGTACATTCCAACCATCTTCTCTATTGAAATTAGGATGTTTTTTGATTTCAATAGCCTCGTGAAGCATCCTTGGTAAGAATCGGTGTTATTTAGCAAGAATCTGTGGTTTGTCAAATCTCAGGTAGTGGTTGGTCCCCTGTTGCACATGCACATGCATACTCACACTCAGCAGACTTCAACGAGCGTTGGTGTTTAACATCAGCTATGTGTTTTTTTATGCGAGTGCCTATGCTTCTCTTGGTTTGACCAATGTATGAGAGTCCGTAGTCACAATCTATTTTATAGACCCCTGCATCTTGTAGAGGTAATTGGCACTTGACGGATGGTAAAAATTTACTTATCTTCGTTGGCGTCTTGAAGTATGTGTTGATTGAAGCTCGCTTCAAGATGTAGCCAATCTTG
The DNA here is from genome assembly GCA_963675205.1 of Catocala nupta. NCBI lineage: Eukaryota > Metazoa > Arthropoda > Insecta > Lepidoptera > Erebidae > Catocala > Catocala nupta. The sequence continues at coordinate 30,917,623 of OY776089.1, read as the reverse complement.
TCAGTGACACCCCTTACATAAGGGAGTATAGCAGGCTGGCGCTCGATTGTGGCTGGCTTTTCTCGGGATCTGTGACAGCGGCTGTTAGAGCTTGTTGTCTAGCAGTAGGTACTTGCTTGACATGTTGAAGCTCACAGACAGCTGACAGACGAATATAGAATTGGCGAATCTAATTTCACCAAGGTAATTATTTAATGATTTTAATGATTTCACAGTAAGTTGATAGAATAATACGATAGATTTTGTGATAAAACCAAACTTATGAGTTAAGTAGGTACTTATTTGTTTGAATAGCTATATCATCGCCACTAAACCAAAAAAGAAATTAAACTACTATATACGGTTCCGTATATAGTAGTTTAATTTCAATATCGATGGAAATTTGATAATTTATTTGGAGTAAATGCTGGCCGTATGATTATGACGAAATACCAGCGGGCGGTGAAATACTACTGTGAAAAGTCACTGTAAACACTTTTGTCAAGTTCTGATAAGGTCAAATAAATTATTAATATTAGTCCGTAATTTGTTCGCTTCCTATCTATGTATAAGCTATCGTCTGTCCTTCGAAATAGAATCTGGACTTCGGCGTTTCAGTTGCTACGATTCTGACGTACTTCCAAGTTCTTTGGTCTGATATGAGGTCAAAACAGCCTATGTAATAATTACATCTTAGATATATAGTATGCACATTTTATTTGGATTTTAGTCGGTACCATGGGGCTTACAACATTGGGGTACAACAACCCGAACGTGTTCATCTGTGAGAACGGTTTCGCGACTCAGTGCGGTTTGGAGGATGACGATCGCGTCCAGAACATGAGGAGGTACATGTCTGCGATGCTGGACGCCCTGGACGAAGGCTTTGACGTTAGGGCTTATCTGTTTTGGAGCATGATGGACAACTTGGAATGGTTGCAAGATTACGTGTAAGGTTATGCCGCATACATATATTTTAATGTCAGAAACGTACGTGCAGGTTGTAGAACTAACCACCTTACACGCAACTATTTAATTTAAATTAATAATTGGCTTTATAATACATGTACCGGCGTTTATTATTGCTGTTGCTTGCACGTAGATATTTTGCTACTTACTTATTAAAATGCGTTGAAAGCTGCTATGGAAATGAATAATATTACATTATCTTAGTATTTAGATACGTTTGGTAGATATCACAATGTCCCCCGCCGCCTCTGTCTGTTTACGATAAACTCAAAAACTACTGAACGGATTTTCATGCAGTTTTTGCCAATGAAAAGCAGAGTGATACATGAGGAAAGTTTAGATGTATTATTCAGATGTATTGACAAAATGTAGGTTAACGCGAGCGAAGCCGCGGGCAATATATAATTTTTATATAGTAACTATACTTGTAATAGTATTTAATAATAATATTAATAATAAACGTAGTGAATACGATATCCCAACTATCGATAGCCGGTACTTCTACTATAAAGCTCATCCAAGAAATATGTTACTCGTTTGGAATTTAATTTCTTATTACTTTGTCTGCAGTGAACGGTTTGGGCTGTCTCAAGTGGATTATGAGGTTCCGCGGAAGTCTAAATTGAGATCATCAGGACACACGCGTTGGACTTTAACTTCAAACCTAGCGTCAGTGGCATGACCATCGACGAAGGACATTAATTTGACACTTGCTGTAAACATTAATAAAATTTTATTAAATTACTTTGTGTTTTTGTTGTTATGTTAAGTGCCAACTGTATGAAATCTTCTTGGTCAATAAACACAAGTGGGTTTTGTATCTCTTAGGGCTATATTTCACCGGGACACCATGGCGGCGCAACCAGTCGCCGCTACCAACAAAATGTATACAGCTCTATAGAGAGTTACTCACCTGGTGTCCGTTTGGTTGCGCAACCAATTTGGTGGCGCAACCAGCTCGGACGCGTGCACAGAATGTTACTGATCGCGCCGCCACGCTGGTCGCGCCACCACTAATTACTATAGCGCTGTATGGTGTCTTACTCACTCGGCCGCCAGTCCGGCCGCCAGTGACGCCCCACCTCATTGCAAGCAACACGTGTGCACTGTTATGTTTTGTTTTTTAATTGCTTATTTTAATATTTTAATAGAAGAAAGAAAGAAAGAAAAATATTTATTTTGGCACACAAGGGCACACGCAAAACACGAAGAAATCAAAAAATCTAAGAATAAAAACCCATAGTATACAAAATAATCGTTTGTTAATTGCATACGATGGATAATTTCGATACAGAAAGATTTATCATCGAAATTCAAAGTAGACCATCAATTTGGGATAATTCCTCATCAGATTATTCCGATAGAGATTTGAGATTTTGAGACTGTCTCAGTGTGGTGTCTCACTCTGGTGTCTGTATGGTGTCTAGTTTGGTAGCTTAGCGGACACCACGAAGGCGCGACTGGTTGCGCCGCCATGGTGTCCCGGTGAAATATAGCCCGTAGGGCTTGTCCTACCACCTTCAGATAGCATTAATCTATAAGGTAAAAGTCTCGCCATCTCTCTTCTTTAACCTAACATGAGTGAGACAGCACGCGATTTATCTTTTGGATAACTTTTACTTGTTAGTTGTAGGAGTAGCCATTAAATTAGGGAATTGTAACCTCGTAGATAGTTTGTCGACTAGAAATGGAGCGAGCGCCACATAATATTGTAGGTACCTATGTATACCAGCGATAGCCAAACGCAGGGCATCACCTCGATTCCACCAATAGCAGGGATATCAGACAAAACATACTAAATACATACATACATACATAACTATTATACAGACATTCGCAACCATATTGACGACAATAAATAGCAAATTAACAGTTTAAATTCTTTCTTCTTTTCGTGTGGTTAGAGGCCAACCTGTTGTCAAGAGTTGTTCAAGCCGCCCGTAGGCCTCTGACATGGCTTAACGACTGCTGTCAATTTGACAACAACCAGGACCGACTTTGTTCGTGCCCTCCGAAGCACGAAGACGCTCAGATGAAATACAACTAAGCGGTCAACACACGGTTTTTTTTTTTTTAACTTCTGGAGAATGCTTTTACGCACCGTCCGCGCCCGGGCAAGGCGCGGGTGTGTGGGGCTCGGGCCAGAGAAGCCGGCTCCATAACCACTAAACCCCCGACGACGTTCCCTCCAGTATCGATGCCACGGGGTTAGCGCTAGCATTCACCGCGACACCAACAGGTCTTAGCCCGCCACGTAAGGCCTAGGCGGGCCCCAGCTCTTTGGGTGAGGACCAGATGGTACAGCCCTCCCCTCCACTGAGGGGGGCCCGCGGAACGCTTACGCCCACTCCCTCGGGCCTGTGCTGCTCGGGCGGCAGACTACCCAAGTCAACCGTCTGGAGGACTGCGCGCGCCCTACGGCGGCGCCCTGGAGGTCTCCTGCGGTTTGGGTGGGGAGAGACCACCTCACTCTCCCATTCCGCCGCCTCCTTCGCGGACATCACTGCCTCGCAGAAGGCGACGGCGGCCTCCCATGCACCCTCGCTCCAAACCATAGACAGAACCATTTCCGGCAGCGAGAGGATTTGGACAACCAGTGCCCCGGTTAACGACCGGCGCTGCTCCTCCCAAACCGGGCACTCCACGAGTGTGTGCAGCGCCGTATCCTCGGGGCCGTCACCGCTGTGGTGACAACAAGCGGTCACCCATCTATTTTTTTTTTTTTTTTTTTTTTTTTACGTGGGGGAATGCTGTGACGCATATCCCTCCGCGGGGGCGGGCGGAGGGATTATGTCGGACTCGCCGGGGTAAAAGAAAGATGTTAAAAGACAATGTACCTCCCGGAATACCGACTAAACCTACCACGGTGTTCCTCGACAAAACCACTATCGACGGGGCCGCGCGAATCGCTTTCGCATGCGGTCGCGACCCCGCCGAGGTTACGGCCCGCCGTATGAAACGGCAGGCCACTACGCAACAAGACCTACCCAAGATAGGCACTACACAATATAAAAGCCCTACTGTCTCCCCCTAAAGGGGAGACGGACACGACACAGAGGCGCGCGTGGGAACACGCACGCCGCCTCTCGGACCTGGTGCTGAACGGATGGCGGGCAGGCCCACAAAGCCCGCCACCCCCAGGTCAAACCTCAGGGTGGCTGGAGGTCATCGCGCGCCCTCCGGCGCCCGGCTCTGCGGTTGGGGAGAGGGTTCAAACGCTCCCTCTCCCGCTCCGCCGCCTCCTTGGTGGAGATTACTTCCTCGCAGAAGGAGGCGACGGCGTTCCACGACCTCTCACTCCGGACCATAGACTGAACTACGGCCGGGAGCGAGAGGGCAACCGATCCGACTGCCGCGATCAACTCACGGCGCTGCGATGCCCAGGCGGGGCAAACCGCCAAAGTGTGCAGCGCCGTGTCCTCTACAACGTCGCGGCAGTCGCCGCAGTGGTGACAACCGGGCGTCTCTTGCCGGCGTATACGACACAGGAACTGGCCAAAACAACCGTGGCCAGTTAGAACCTGTGTCAGCCGGAAGGTGAGGGCGCCATGCCGCCTCTCCAGCCACTCCTCAAACACGGGTCTTACCGCCACAATCGTGGCGTGCCCACCCATCTATAGACTAACCGCACCCAACGTTGCTTAACCTCGCTAATCGTTTACCAATCAATGAGTGCATTTTAATCACGGTGTTCTTTACTTTTTAACTTTTGGTAATGATAACTGTCATAAAACTAAAAGTCACTGTCAATCTGTAAGTTATGTCACGTGTAAAGTATTGTCTTACTCTTGTTTAAATTTCATTTATTACCATTTTGAAACTAACCTAATTCTTGGTATACAATAGTAATAGGCAATGAGGTACTATAATAGTGGCACGCACGCTTTTTGAAACCAAGATGGTTTCAAGCGTCCCGCAGAGATCTCTGCATATAATTTTTTTTATCGAAACATTAGAATTATGAGCGTTGAGTTTATCTTAGTTTATGTTTATGAGGGACAGGAATATTGGAGTGCGAGAATAAAAATAAAATAAGAATTTACGCCGGTGTACTGTGTGATATATGATGGACGTGTCCCAAGTCCTCTCCTGTGACCGTACCTGATCGAAGTGTTGCGAGTCGTGCAGGTCGGCGCGGTCGGGCGGCGGCGTGTCGCGGAAGCGCGCGTCGCGGCGACACAGTGCCAGCGGCACGAACAGCGCGCGGCCCGGCCGCACGTGTCCCACGTATGTGTACCTGGTCGAAGTGTTGCGAGTCGTGCAGGTCGGCGCGGTCGGGCGGCGGCGTGTCGCGGAAGCACGCGTCGCGGCGACACAGTGCCAGCGGCACGAACAGCGCGCGGCCCGGCCGCACGTGTCCCACGTATGTGTACCTGGTCGAAGTGTTGCGAGTCGTGCAGGTCGGCGCGGTCGGGCGGCGGCGTGTCGCGGAAGCGCGCGTCGCGGCGACACAGTGCCAGCGGCACGAACAGCGCGCGGCCCGGCCGCACGTGTCCCACGTATGTGTACCTGGTCGAAGTGTTGCGAGTCGTGCAGGTCGGCGCGGTCGGGCGGCGGCGTGTCGCGGAAGCGCGCGTCGCGGCGACACAGTGCCAGCGGCACGAACAGCGCGCGGCCCGGCCGCACGTGTCCCACGTATGTGTACCTGGTCGAAGTGTTGCGAGTCGTGCAGGTCGGCGCGGTCGGGCGGCGGCGTGTCGCGAAAGCGCGCGTCGCGGCGACACAGTGCCAGCGGCACGAACAGCGCGCGGCCCGGCCGCACGTGTCCCACGTATGTGTACCTGGTCGAAGTGTTGCGAGTCGTGCAGGTCGGCGCGGTCGGGCGGCGGCGTGTCGCGGAAGCGCGCGTCGCGGCGACACAGTGCCAGCGGCACGAACAGCGCGCGGCCCGGCCGCACGTGTCCCACGTATGTGTACCTGGTCGAAGTGTTGCGAGTCGTGCAGGTCGGCGCGGTCGGGCGGCGGCGTGTCGCGGAAGCGCGCGTCGCGGCGACACAGTGCCAGCGGCACGAACAGCGCGCGGCCCGGCCGCACGTGTCCCACGTATGTGTACCTGGTCGAAGTGTTGCGAGTCGTGCAGGTCGGCGCGGTCGGGCGGCGGCGTGTCGCGGAAGCGCGCGTCGCGGCGACAGTGCCAGCGGCACGAACAGCGCGCGGCCCGGCCGCACGTGTCCCACGTATGTGTACCTGGTCGAAGTGTTGCGAGTCGTGCAGGTCGGCGCGGTCGGGCGGCGGCGTGTCGCGGAAGCGCGCGTCGCGGCGACACAGTGCCAGCGGCACGAACAGCGCGCGGCCCGGCCGCACGTGTCCCACGTATGTGTACCTGGTCGAAGTGTTGCGAGTCGTGCAGGTCGGCGCGGTCGGGCGGCGGCGTGTCGCGGAAGCGCGCGTCGCGGCGACACAGTGCCAGCGGCACGAACAGCGCGCGGCCCGGCCGCACGTGTCCCACGTATGTGTACCTGGTCGAAGTGTTGCGAGTCGTGCAGGTCGGCGCGGTCGGGCGGCGGCGTGTCGCGGAAGCGCGCGTCGCGGCGACACAGTGCCAGCGGCACGAACAGCGCGCGGCCCGGCCGCACGTGTCCCACGTATGTGTACCTGGTCGAAGTGTTGCGAGTCGTGCAGGTCGGCGCGGTCGGGCGGCGGCGTGTCGCGGAAGCGCGCGTCGCGGCGACACAGTGCCAGCGGCACGAACAGCGCGCGGCCCGGCCGCACGTGTCCCACGTATGTGTACCTGGTCGAAGTGTTGCGAGTCGTGCAGGTCGGCGCGGTCGGGCGGCGGCGTGTCGCGGAAGCGCGCGTCGCGGCGACACAGTGCCAGCGGCACGAACAGCGCGCGGCCCGGCCGCACGTGTCCCACGTATGTGTACCTGGTCGAAGTGTTGCGAGTCGTGCAGGTCGGCGCGGTCGGGCGGCGGCGTGTCGCGGAAGCGCGCGTCGCGGCGACACAGTGCCAGCGGCACGAACAGCGCGCGGCCCGGCCGCACGTGTCCCACGTATGTGTACCTGGTCGAAGTGTTGCGAGTCGTGCAGGTCGGCGCGGTCGGGCGGCGGCGTGTCGCGGAAGCGCGCGTCGCGGCGACACAGTGCCAGCGGCACGAACAGCGCGCGGCCCGGCCGCACGTGTCCCACGTATGTGTACCTGGTCGAAGTGTTGCGAGTCGTGCAGGTCGGCGCGGTCGGGCGGCGGCGTGTCGCGGAAGCGCGCGTCGCGGCGACACAGTGCCAGCGGCACGAACAGCGCGCGGCCCGGCCGCACGTGTCCCACGTATGTGTACCTGGTCGAAGTGTTGCGAGTCGTGCAGGTCGGCGCGGTCGGGCGGCGGCGTGTCGCGGAAGCGCGCGTCGCGGCGACACAGTGCCAGCGGCACGAACAGCGCGCGGCCCGGCCGCACGTGTCCCACGTATGTGTACCTGGTCGAAGTGTTGCGAGTCGTGCAGGTCGGCGCGGTCGGGCGGCGGCGTGTCGCGGAAGCGCGCGTCGCGGCGACACAGTGCCAGCGGCACGAACAGCGCGCGGCCCGGCCGCACGTGTCCCACGTATGTGTACCTGGTCGAAGTGTTGCGAGTCGTGCAGGTCGGCGCGGTCGGGCGGCGGCGTGTCGCGGAAGCGCGCGTCGCGGCGACACAGTGCCAGCGGCACGAACAGCGCGCGGCCCGGCCGCACGTGTCCCACGTATGTGTACCTGGTCGAAGTGTTGCGAGTCGTGCAGGTCGGCGCGGTCGGGCGGCGGCGTGTCGCGGAAGCGCGCGTCGCGGCGACACAGTGCCAGCGGCACGAACAGCGCGCGGCCCGGCCGCACGTGTCCCACGTATGTGTACCTGGTCGAAGTGTTGCGAGTCGTGCAGGTCGGCGCGGTCGGGCGGCGGCGTGTCGCGGAAGCGCGCGTCGCGGCGACACAGTGCCAGCGGCACGAACAGCGCGCGGCCCGGCCGCACGTGTCCCACGTATGTGTACCTGGTCGAAGTGTTGCGAGTCGTGCAGGTCGGCGCGGTCGGGCGGCGGCGTGTCGCGGAAGCGCGCGTCGCGGCGACACAGTGCCAGCGGCACGAACAGCGCGCGGCCCGGCGCGCACGCGAACAGGCGCGCGCCGCCGCGACTGCCGTCCCCCAGCCCGCACACGCTCTGCTCCAGCTCCACGCCCGCCGTCGCCGTCTCTGCCACACCCACCAATATTCATGACTTACTTATTTTTAATTCCTAAGGGAGTGAGGGAAAGGAGGTTGAAAGTGGCGGCGAATGTGCGGTTAGCAGTAGCTACTTTGTTAGCAATATACTGGGTGATTTTGAAATCGTGTAATTCCTTTTAACCACACTTTCTACTGGTGATATAGAATAACCATGACCATATAGGTATATTTTTAAATAGAATAATGTTTATAGAAAAATTAATGTACCGATATTTTTCATGAAATGGTTTCAGATAGTCATATGTTAACCACCCGACACAATCTTATTATTTTACTAATTTAAAAATAATAACATAACAATAACTGATGTCGTAAATAATAAGGGACAATAAAAAGGACCGCCCGTTATTATATACGACATTAATTATTGATATGTTATTTTATTTTAATTAGTAAAAATTTTAATTGCCTCGGGTGGTTAACATATGACTATCTGACACCATTTCACGAAAAAAATTATACTTACATTAATTTTTCCATAAAAATAACCCAAATAAAAAAAAATTTGGACAGGCTTATTCTATACCACCAGTAAAAAGCGTGGTTAAAAGGAATTACACGATTTCAAAATCTCTCTGTATACACAGAGTAAATGCTTCATTCTCTTATAAACAAGATAACTACATCTGAATTTAAGAATATAACACAGTTAAATACCTATGACCAGCGAGCTGAAACTCACGTTGTTCAAGGGTCGCATGTGTACATACCGTCGATGACTCCAATCCATCGAACTACTCCATAATAGTGCTGGTCGACGTCTGTAGCGACTTCCACCAGCGAGCCGACGCTGATATCCTCGGAGACGTGCACCGGCGAGGCGCGCGCGGGCGCTGCGCGGGGCGAGCCTAGCGCCGGCGAATCGTACAGCTCCTCGGGGCCCGCGGCTTCACTGTTACATATATCTACAAACACATACATTTTGCTTTTTATTATTTTATTGTGAAAATTGACGCCGCAAAATCAACAAATCTCAGCAAAAAATGTCGTACGAGATTAAATGTAATAATCCTTGAGTTATACAGTCTTTAATTTCAATTTCTTAATTTTTTTTTCAATTTTCCATTTTTATAAACACAACATTACTCCATGTTTTGGTTCAAATGTAGGGCGCACAACACGCGGTACCGGAAGAATAGTTGAGCAGCATTAGACGTTCGTTACGTGCCAGATTAATTGGTGTAGTGATTGGTGTGAGTTTTATTAAAATAATATCAACATACACTCTTCACATTCAAGGACACAAAGCGGAATTTCATCAATAGGTAAATCACGTAAATAATACGACATGTCGATGAACAGGACAGTGAGCGAGCGCGCAGCCGGCAGCGCTCCTCCGCTCTTTACTTTTGACTAAAATTAGAATAGAAACTAGAGGAACTAAAATAACACAACAGATACACACGAAGTTGGCGTAGCGTTCGGATCATTACGTGTTTGTCTATAATATTGAGCGAACATATGTAACACTGAAAAGAAAGCTACTTTCTTTGGAAAATATATTGTGGACTTGCGGCATCTTACATAAAGATCTTAGTTATATGTAGGTAAGTATTAACACAAGAAGTAAGTTTTATTTTTTGTAGACATCCCTTGGCTAAACAAATAATAAATAGCAAGTATAGCAGACACTAGCAGAAATGCAGCATCTAACTATGCACTGTACACTTGAATGGTACATGTTTAGTTGCTCTGCTCTCAATAAACATCACACAACAATGTTGAATGCCCACAGGTGCATCAATCAACATAATAAAGATATGTTTATCAGAATGTGATATATAATCATATTCATATTATTTGCATTTTTCTAAATTGTCTTATTTAAAAAAATTACAGAATTATTTATGTTTAGTCTTTATTGTTTTGTCATCTCTATTAATATTTATTCAGAAAATGAATAGTCTGCAAGTAGTAACAGAATGGTATTATAAATTTATTTCTTTACCAAGTAACAGTATAGGGGTCTTATTGATACATAGGTTACAGTGCCTCCCACAGAACTGATTTTTTCTGTTCTGTGGTGCCTCCACTGTAACCTGTGTCAGCTGTGTCACTAAAACTTGGAAACTTGCAGAAACTAGGACAACCCTGTCTGGGAAAGTTCATTCAGTAAATTGTATCAATGTGTGGAACTTGTGCTGTGAATAGTGTATCCAGGCTCCTTATGAAAACAATGTGCTGCCAGCACAGATCAGTGTAGTCATGTCACATTAAGCTATGTGGTGCCTGTTTCTAACCATAGTGGAGAAAGCCACATAAAGAAATAATTTATACTTATATACATTTTTACACTTATAGTATAATTAATACAGGCTATCATGTTTGATACTAAATTATGATATGTTTAGGAATTGTATTAGGTTGTTCTTTACTCATTGCTTTATTTGTTCTTACAATGTATATTCCACCCACTTGTATCAGTGTCACTAGTCAAAAGTCTGGCTTTCATTTCAAATGTTATAACTGCTTACCTACTAAAATTCCAGTTTCAATCTTCTTTGTGTCATGAACCATTTTTTGGTGTAAATCTTCACTTTCTGTGGAATTCTGGGGATTACTGGTTCCCTTGACGCGCCTTCGATCTGGTGCCAAATGAGCCAATAAATTCACAGATTTGATTCGCTCATTTTGTGAAGAGCGCTGCATAGTGGGTTTGTAGCTGCGGGGCAACGACCCATACTCAGAGCGCTCTGGCTCACGTGGTGCTGGTGGCCAGCTTCCACCAATTAAATTAAATAGGTCTACCTATAAATTTAAATAATGTGTGTTGTACATAAAATAATTTACAAATAATATTGTAATTGAAGAAATATAACAATATTATTTGTGTGCAAAAGTTAAGTTATTTCTTAAACATTGTATTTTGGACTTTTACAGAATTATAGGTTTTATTTATTTGGGCTCATAGTAAACAAAATAGCCTTAACACACCAAAATACATTGTTTAAAGAGCAGACATTACCAGCATTCCCTTATTGTTATGCAACTGGAATATAAATAGGCAAACCTATAAAAATTTGATTATGATGACCTTACACCAAACTTAATTATATACATAAATGTGTCACACTACATGCAATTAAATCATTAAAAATATATATAATTGATAAAACAAATACAAATACTAAAATGTTATTAGAGAATACAAACAATAAGCAGTTGCAGCAAATCAAAATGAATTGTGTTACAGTCAAGTAATAAATTAACACAACTTAATCAATTATAAATTTAACCAATGAACTGTCAGCCCAATAAAATTTGTTAAACTTAATAATACATCTTTACCATTCTGTTAACAAATCTGTTATAAGAGTTATTACCAGGCACACAAACCACAAAACACAAAATATATTAATTAGTTAAGTTTGTACAATTCAATGGTGCTTAACTGTTTTTCTTGTGACGTTAGTGGCATAATATTATAAAATAATCAAAAATGAATATAACAGAAACCTGTTGGCTCTCTCTGGTGCGATTTACATTATCAGTTTTTGAAGTATTTTCACTTGAACCATAATTCATTCTCGTTGATGAAGACGAAACAGAAACTACTATCTAGCTACCTAAATATTACAAGTTAATTTGTGATTACAAAATATATAGTTAACTCCATTGCTACTGAAAACTGACCTGATAAATGTACAATCTTAATAAGTAAGTAGATTTGATATCGGCAATTATAAATTGTTATTTAATTTCTCAGCATAGATAGCATAAAATGGTTTATGTCTTTCCATAAATTTGCTGTATTGGTTTTATGTACAATGTTGTACCTCTGAGTAATTTTTTATCTTGTCCCTTTAGAACGTCAATTTTGACATTTGTTGACAACAACAACAACAACAACAATAGTGGAATAATGGAACTGAATGTGTTGCTACATACAGAAAAAAAAAATGGGAAATATATTATTTATGGCAAAAGTTGCATGTATAAATAAATATCTTCTTCTTCTTTATACTTAACAGCTTTGCTCTTGTCGGTGGAGTATACGCTCTTTCTTGATTTTCGGCCAATAAATTGAGCTCTTTATAAGACATGACCTTCGCCATTAAATAAATATAGCTTCTAAAATCATTTCGAAAAGTGGTTTAGTAGCTAGTTATACAGAATATATTTTATTGCATGCACCAGTGATCAGAACCTATGCAACTACGAGTATAATTATATTAAATTAATCATCGTACTTCGTAAGGTTCTATTTGCTTATAAATATTTGTGTAGTGTCTGGTCAAAAATTATAATAAATCAATAAATTAGTATTGTATGTTCGAAATAAAGAAATCATACTAAATCATACAATCTTGTGAAATCAAGAGAGGTCGTAATTTTAAAACAATTTTGCGATCGTAACAATAGTTGAAGTAATAACACTAATAACTTTAATTTAGAAAATTCGCTAACGTTAAAGTCAAAGTCAGAAATCTTTATTTCCATAAAAATGTGCAAACAATTCTTGGACACGTCAGTTCACTATTATATTAATAAATAATAATAATAAAAATAAATAGAAGGAAATAAAAATGTAGCATTGAAAAAGCCTGTTCAAGGGGTAAAGCTTTCATGAGAAGAAGCAGGCAAGAAACTCATGGCCAGTCTTTTCAATCGCCAAATGTTTACATTAATACAATTCAATGTTATATTATTTTCCTTATATGAGCTGCTATGTGTAGTTGTTACAGTTATTTACTTCAATAAGATTTAAAAAGTAAAAAAGGTGTTAAATCTAAGATACATATTAATAACAAATTAAATAATAGTCACAGCAACTCTTATTACAGTTAACTTGATAATATGATTAGAACTATACTGGAACATTGATCAAAATACATAGCACCGGGGAAGCCGTATACGTTATCAGCCACCATCACCCCTATCACGACATCTTGAAAGAATATCCCGACGTACTGCGACCCATGTCACTCAAAACTCCGACTAAGCACAACGTAACTCATCGCATAGAAACAACAGGCCAACTAATCTATTCAAGGCCGCGCCCCCTGCCGCCCGATAAATACAAAGCTGCGAAGCTAGAATTTGAGAAGATGATGGAGATAGGAATCTGTAAACCGTCATACAGTCCATGGGCCAGCCCGCTTCACGTCGTTAAGAAAAAGGATGGTTCGCTATGCGTGTGTGGCGACTATAGAAGATTGAACACCGTTACGTACCCGATCGCTACCCTATTTCGAGAATTCAAGATTTTACGTACCAGCTACATGGGAAAAATTATTTTCTAAACTAGATCTCTAAATGGCGTACTTCTGGATACCTATTGAAAAAGAAGATGCTGCGAAGACTGCCATAATAACCCCCTTCGGCCTCTTCGAGTTCAACTGTATGACGTTCGGCTTACGCAACTCCGGCCAAACATTTCAACGTTTCATGCACGAAGTACTACGAGGGCTCGACGACAACGTATTCTGTTTCGTCGATGATTTACTAGTGCAGTGAGAAAACCCAGAGGATCACAAGCGTCACTTACAAAAAGTTCTCGAATGACTCGACAACTACGGCGTCACTCTAAACATGGATAAATGTGAGTTCGGCAAAGACAAGATACAGTTCCTCGGTTATGAAGTTACACCGGACGGAATCAAACCCAGAGAAGAACGCATTCAAGTCATACTTACGTTTCCCAAACCAACTACAGTGCAAGAATTAAGAAGATTTTTAGGCACGATCAACTTCTACCGTAGCTGCCTACCCCATCAAGCCGAATACCAAAATTTACTAAACAAGTATCTACACAATAGCAAGAAAAACGACAAAACACCTATACAATGGACACATGAAGCTCGAGGCTACTATATTATCGCACCCAATACCTAACGCTCCGTTATGAGCGTTTAACGTGTTACCAGCCGGCGGGCAGAAGCCTGGTCCGTAGCTGGTAACCGTTAGGGTTATAATGAAACACGCAGACTGATTCAACTGAGAATATATTTACAATTTTTCACCTATCTTATATCCCATTTATTAGTCATGCAAGTAATGCTAACACTAATGTGTACAATAAACATTTTCACCAATCAGCGACAAGTAAACAAAAATCTAACATTTTCGAATGATTTCTTAGAAATCTGTTCGCGAGTATAAAAGTAGTGCCACGTATAAAAAGCAGAGGGTCACCAGAGAAGACCAGGCTACTAAAACTGCTGCTAGCTCAGCGGCAGGTGGATGTAGCCCTGCTCAGCGAGACACACCTTAGACCAGTAGACAAATGGCAGATGGGCGGATACCATGTCTACCGGGAGGACCAACGCTCGCCGACAGGGACTGCTTACAGGGGTCTAGCAGTCCTGGTCAAGAGGAGAGTCGTCCACCAAGTGCTGCCAGTACCAGCTCTACAGTCCGCGTATGCCCTCGGTGTAGAGATCTGCATCGGATGCCAGCCCACCCGTGTGTATGCGTCGCGTACGCGACTTATAGATCGCCACGACAGCGACTCGTAGTAGCTGATGTCCATACATTGTTGGACTCGCCACTACCCACGATCGTCGCCGGCGACTTCAACGCGAAGCACACGGCGTGGAACTCTAATACCATCTGCCCAGATGGCCGCCGCCTCCTGGATGATGCAGACCGACACGGATACGAGGTTTTAGGACCAGAGGTCCCGACGCACTACCCATACTGTGCAGCTCACACACCGGACGTCATTGATATAGCCGTCACCCGCGGCATCGACGCGGCTGTATATTTAGACGTCCTGGACGACCACCTCATCTCAGATCACCAGCCGGTGAGTCTGACACTGGATGACATCCCGCAGACGACTCAACCTCCCCCTCGATCACGCCAAGATTGGCGGGTCTTCGCCGACTACATGGCTGAGCACTCGCCCTCCTTCCCTGTGGAGACACTCGCTGACGTCGAAAGGCTTGCGAACGATCTAAGCGCGGCCCTACAATCCGCACTCCGAGAGTCGAAGCTCGACGCCGCGACCGCAAGGAGGCCTTTCCATCTCCCTGCCCTCATCCTGGCGATGATCGAGAGGAAGAGGAAACTGCGCCGGCAGTGGCAGCGCTCCCGATGTCCGACCATGAAGTCCCAGCTGAATACTCTGGCTGCGAAGATCTCTGCTGCGTTGGCAACATACGCGGCGGAGTCCTGGCAACGCACCATTGAGCAAGCTAGTGAAGACTGGTCGGGCATACACCGTTTGTGCCGCCAACTCTCCGGGAAGCCATCTCCGATTAGGCCCCTACTGGCCGGTGACGGAACCCCACGTTACCGTGCCGAGGACCGAGCGGAGATATTCGCCGACTCCCTGGAAGCGCAGTTCCAGCCCAACCCTGCTCTCAACATGCAGCATGTAGCAGAGGTCGAGAGGAAGCTGAAGTCTTACTTCGAACAGCCGATAGCCCCGACAGAGGATCCCATCGTCGTCTCCCCAGGCCAAGTCCAGCGGATGATTCGCCGAACGCCCCTTCGAAAAGCCCCCGGACCTGACCGGGTAGCCAACGAAGCCCTGCGTCACCTACCACCGCGAGCAATTGCGACGCTGACGCGCCTCTTCAATGGCATCCTCCGTACCGGACACTTTCCCTCCGCATGGCGACTAGGTAGAGTCATCATGCTCCCAAAGCCGGGGAAGAACATCCTGCTGCCGGGAAGCTATCGACCTATTACGCTCCTCTCGACGACATCGAAGCTGTTCGAGAAGCTGCTACTGCTGCATATGACGCCACACCTTCAGCCACGCGACGAACAGTTCGGCTTCCGCGCCGAACACTCCACGACCCACCAGCTCGCGAGGGTACTGCACGACATCGCGGTTGCTCGCAACAAACGCGAGCGTGCCGTCGCAGTTCTCCTCGATATGGAGAAAGCGTTCGATCGCGTATGGCACACCGGCTTGCTGTACAAGCTGTCCACATCCACTACTCCCCGTCGAGTAGTTAGGATCGTGGCCACCTTCCTGCAAGACAGACGCTTCCAAGTGGCGGTTGAAAGCGCCCTGTCTACAGAGAGGCTCATCCGCGCCGGTGTGCCCCAGGGAAGTTGCCTCTCTCCTGTGTGCTACGCATGGTACACGGACGACATCACCGTCACCGACGGCGTCAAGCTCGCGCTGTACGCCGACGATGCCGCCTACATCTCGACATCGATGAACGGTGTCCACGCGGTGACTAAGATGCAGCGCACCCTAGACGCACTTCCCAGCTGGCTGAAGGACTGGAGACTGACGGTCAACGTGGCGAAGACTCAGGCGATCTCCATGGGCAGCATAGCCCTACCACAGTTGAAGCTCATGGGAGAGAACATCGAGTGGTCCGCGACGGTGAAATACCTCGGCGTGACCATCGACCGCGCCCTCTCCATGAAGCCACATGTCAACAACGTAGTCGTCCAAACGCGCACCGCGCGCGCCCTCCTGCGACCCGTGTTATCGTCCCGACTGCCGCTCCGCGCAAAGCTCGGCGTGTACAAGGCGTACATCCGCAGCCGACTCACCTACGCTGCCCCGGCCTGGTTCACGCTCACCTCTGAGACGAACCGCCGCCGGTTGCGTGCGCAGCAGTCGCTCGCGCTCCGCACCATCGCCGACGCCCCTCGCTTCGTGCGGAACAGGACGATCTCCAGGGACCTGTGCATGGAGACTGGTACTTGGACGACTTCGTGAGACGCCTGAGCACCAACTTGTTCGTGCGCGCCGACGGATCGCACGCCCGCCATCTGCGGGAGCTTGCGCCTTACCATCGGCGACCACCGGACAGGATGGCCTTGCCGCGAGACCTCGTCTCCGTGGCAACCCCCACCGGACCTTTTTTTTTTTTTTTTTTTTTTGATACCCAGGAAAAAATGCTTGATGCACTACCCGCCGGCTAGGGGACGGCACCGGCGGGGCGTGTGGGACTCACCAGCCTATTGCTGGTATACCCACTAAAAAAACCTGGGGTGTTCCCTCTCTCACCCAATGGGGGGGGCCTGTTGGGAGTCTAAAAAGATTCATCCATAGCAGGCCCCCCCGTGTGGGTGCCGGCCGGGTCAATGGGACCCGACCTCCTCTCGTCCCCGGGGGAGAGCATTTTACCGCTCTCCCCTTTCGACGTTAGAAGGCGCGCGGGAACACCGCGCGCGCCCTCTATGGGTTCTTACTCACGGGTGGCAGGGTCCCTTGAGGCCTTGCCACCCAGAACCCTTAGGTGGGGGGCAGGAGAGCGACATAAGCGCGTCTCCTGCGCCCCCTCCTCCGGCGGCGGATGTCCGGGGCGTAAGGATCTTCCTCACGCCCCCGCTCCGCCGCCTCCTTCTGCGAGATGACAGCCTCGC
Source organism: Catocala nupta (assembly GCA_963675205.1). Taxonomy (NCBI): domain Eukaryota; kingdom Metazoa; phylum Arthropoda; class Insecta; order Lepidoptera; family Erebidae; genus Catocala; species Catocala nupta. The sequence continues at coordinate 30,900,205 of OY776089.1, read as the reverse complement.
AGAAGGACCTCATTGCACCCCAGCACCTGTCGTCGCCGACCATCATGGATACGACGGTCGGCAACGAGAGGTCGGGGCCAATCACGGCGACCAGGGCACAGCGCTCCTCGGCCCACGCCGGACACTCCTCCAGCGTGTGCTGCGCCGTGTCCCGGTCGCACTCCTCGCAGTGGTGACACCTGGTTGTCGGCTCCCTACCGGCTATCTTGCACAGGTACTCTCCGAAACAGCCGTGTCCGGAGAGCACCTGAGTAAGCCGGTAGGGGAGCGGTCCGCGCCGTCTGTCCGTCCATTGCCTTAGCACCGGACGGACAGCCTCGACTGTCCTCACCCCATAGCGGGGCTGGGCCAGTCGCTCCTGCCACTTGGCCTCGAGGACCAGTCGAGCCTGGGACCTTCGCGTCTCCACCGCCCCGTGAGTGGGTTCCTCACCATGGAGCCGGAGGTCCACGCACCAGTGATACACCGACGCTTGGACCTCCGCCTCCAAATCCCAGGGCGGCGATGCCGCCAGGACGCACGCCGCCTCAAAGGAGACGGTGCGGTACGCCCGCGAAACCCCCACCGGACCTACATCAACGCTCCCTCTGACGCTGGCTGACGGGCGCTCCCCGGGAAACTCTTCCCGAGGAGCTCGACCTCGCCAAGCGCAAGAGGGACAAATCGGACACGACCCAAGCGCTGCTGGCACGCTGGTCGCCCGCGGGGACTCACCCGTGCGGGCTGGACCTCGCTAGCTGCGCTACCCACCGGCTCTGACGACCCGGACTGACCAACAGGCCCGCACGGGCCCACCCCAGTGACCCGCCTGTATTAGCAGGCGGCGACGACCACCACCAAGACAGGCCCACGGCCTGGTCTGGTTACCCCGAGACCCCGTACGGGTTTACGAGAAGAACACCTGATGAAAGCAGAGGGAAGCTTCGCGCGTCAACAGTTCGAATGTTGATATCGTTGCGGCTAGACGTATGATGCTCCGTTCGATCGCCTTCGCGCGTCGCTTGGTTTCGGCGCGGCTAGTTGTACGATGCTCCGTTCGATTCCAGGTTTCTCGTAAAGCTATATGTTGCCTGTGCGTATATACATACGCCACATCACTCCCGCCTAAGCGAAGCGTACGTTTTGTTTCACCGCGCGGCCGGATCTGGTGACGTACGAATTTCGCGGTGAAGGTGATGACTGTGATGAGGCTGTCCGCATTGGTGTGGGTGATGTGTCCGGGGCTGGCGTGTTTGTTAATGTTGTGTTTTCTAGCGAGTCTTCCTCGTTGAGTAGATGAGCTGGCTTCAATCTGTCGATTGAAATTACTGCGGTGCGAAGCGGAAGTTGCTTGCCGTCGGTACTGCGTTGAAGTACTTGATATGGTCCGTTGTATGGTGGTACGAGAGGTCTGCGCACGATGTCGTTGCGCACAAACACATGCGTACATGTCCCGAGGTCTTTGTATATGAATGTGTTTGACCTTGACGCTTGCCTTGTTGATGTTGGTGATAATGAAGACATTGTTTCAGTCAGCTGACGGACAAATTCCGCATCTTCAATGTTCGGCTTGGTAGGCGCGAAGAAATCAGATGGGACGCGTAACGTAGATCCGTATGTCATCAGGGCTGGGCTGACGGTTAAGTCTTCACGTAGGGCGGTGCGAAGTCCTAGTAATACTGTAGGTAATTCATTGATCCATCTGTAATCGGTTGCTCTTGCCATCAGTGCCGCTTTCAGAGATCGATGCCATCGTTCGATTTTTCCATTAGCTTGCGGGTGAAATGCAGTAGTAGGTACGTATTCGAGAGACACCTATTTTCTTCATTAAAGCTTGAAATAAAGACGACTCGAACTGTCTCCCTTGGTCTGTAGTAAGTCGTAGAGGACATCCAAACCGCGATATCCATCCCTCGTATACGGCCTTCGCGACCGTTTCGGCGGTAACGTCACGAGTAGGTATTACCTCTGGCCAGTTAGTGCAACGGTCAATCATAGTAACTAAGTATCTATAGTCATCTGATGGTGGGAGTGGCCCAACTATGTCCACGTGCAGGTGTTGAAAACGAGATGATTGTTGAAACTCACCGAGCGGGCTAATGACGTGTCGATAAACTTTCGCTCGTTGACAGCTGATGCACGCCTTGGCCCATATACCTACGTCTTTGTTTATAGATGGCCAGAAAAACTTTGTCGTCATTATTCTTCTTGTTGTACGAACGCCGGGGCACGGTAATTATTATAATACAGTACTCCAACTTCATACAAACGGACGAAACGCGAGCTATACCTACGCGCCTCGATCTCAGGGTGCGCTCGGGGCGCAGACAGTCACGGCTGTACCGCAGTGTTGAACGGACGGTATATTGTTCTTTTAACAATAACCGCGCGATTTTTCTCTAAAAATCAGTTAATATGACGAGTAGGAAATATTCTGCTGTTTTTGGTTCTATGAATTCATCAATAACGCATCCAGACATAAGTTTTTTTAAATTACCTGGTAACTCTGAAAGGTAAGACTATAAAATAATTTTACTTACTAGTAGGTAGGTACATAATGTGTGTCTTTTTAATGGATAAGTATTTCCTTTTATCTCACGAAAAAAAGGTGTTTGGATTAATAAATAAAGCGAATAGAGTAACGGAAAGTTATTGAGACGAGTGAAATAGGTAGTTATATGCGGTTCTGAATTAATCATGATACGGTAGGTACCTACCTACTTACGCTTGTGTTAAAACTTCGGTGCATGTGTGTTTTGTTAGTTTGCATAATTCAAAGTACAGACGTGGTATTTTATTATTAATAATATTTGTTTATTATCTGTGTGTATGAATAATACTAGAAAACATTTTTTCGTCTGTGTGACATTAGATAGTTTTCGAAATTTTCACAAAGTGTTTCTGCTGCTACTATAACAACTTATACCACTAAAAACTGGTTTTATTTTCTCGGTATTAACAACAACAGCTAGACTCATATATAATATTTAGATGTTTGAGGGTTGTGATTTTAAAACATTCGTAGTCTGCTGTTCAGCTTTTTAATAATTAATTAATTGGTGACCAAAGAATTTTTGTTTTGAGTTATTGCGAGTTGTAGGTAGGTACCTAATTTATAGAGACGTTAATAAGCTGAGATTAAAAGTTACTTACTCGTCAGCTGTTTCTTGCATTCTAGTTGAGTAGGTAGGTGTTGGAGTTTCTAAGGATTGGAGTTTTGTAACGCGTAAGGAGAAAGCACAATTTTTTTATTCTATAGAACGATATTTAAGCTATTGCATAGCTTTTATCGCGGGCTCTGAGCGCGGCGCGGCGCGGTGACTGAATCAAGAAATTCTCAAAACCTAACGAAAAATACCTGAGACCACGCAGATTTTTTTCATATAAAAAAAAAAAAAGTTATGCAATAGCTTTACTGCGGCAGTCTCCGAGAGTGTCACATGTATTTTTTTTTCAGACTTCTTCAATGGTTGCAACTGATCCGGCGAGATGATTTGGAAAACAAATCTAACTTTAGTTCCTACCAAGTTTGTGAAAAACATTTTAATTTGGAGGATGTATTACATTCATCAAATAGAAAACTTTTAAAAAAGAATGCCCTACCATTGTTGATGCTGCCAAGCTTAGCTAGTACTGATCCAGGAGTCTCTCTAAAAGAAGATAAACAAACCCAAACTGCTCCGTTGGTAGGAAATGAAAATAGTACACAGACTGAAAATGCCGATTTGTTTGTAAGACCGATTTGTTATTTAGTCTTAAATCTAACATAAACATAGTTTTTTTTATTAAATCTACCTACAAAAAACAACATGCATTTTTATTGAACACTTCCTATTCCATTCACAAAGTATTTTATTTGTTTAAATAAAATAAAAATATTTACAATCACAAAAATAGATAGAAACTCAAAGTAGGCAGATTTAATTAAAATGCTGTAGGTGGGCAGCCCTATCGCATGTTTACGTACCGCACGGCTGTAGGCATTTATTTCAAGGATACGGCCGAGTTACAATACTGTATATATATATACTGTGGCCGGGGTGACTTAGTTCGTGTTGTGCTTTGAAGGCTGCGACACGATAAGGCAGTGGTAGGTATGGTCGAATGTTCGCTGTCGATGTTTCGCACCAAATAGGCCGTTTGACTCCCGGTAGGTTTACGCGGGAAAACTTCAGTCTGGGGTTATTCATGCAATCACGTAGCTCGGCGTCCGTTTCTTGTTCTTGAGATAACTTATCGTAGTCCATCGTTGCGTTGAGTAGTTCGATTTCTGTGATACGTGATAACGCGTCAGCGGCTTCATTCTTATCACCGTGAATGTATTTGATGTTAGTGCAGTATTGGCTTATGAAATGCAATTGTCGTTCTCGACGTGGTGTGTCATTGTTACTCGGCGTTCTTGTTAGAGCGTACGTCAATGGTTTGTGATCCGTACATATGGTGAGTTCGTTGCCCTCTATCAGTCGGCGTAGGTTTTTAACAGCTGTATACATTGCTAGAAGTTCGCGATCGTATACACTGTATCTTCTCTGCGTCTCGCTTATTGTTTTTGAGTAAAAGGCGAGTGGTTTCCACACGTTGTCTATTTTTTGTTGTAGGACTGCGCCGAGGCTAGTGTCAGACGCGTCGGTGAGTAAGCATAACGGAGCGTTAGGTATCGGGTGCGATAATATAGTAGCCTCGAGAATGCTTTGTCGGCATCGTTCGAAGGCTGTTTCAGCTTCATGTGTCCATTGGATAGGTGTTTTGTCGTTTTTCTTGCTATTGTGTAGATACTTGTTAAGTAAATTTTGGTATTCGGCTTGATGGGGTAGGCAGCTACGGTAGAAGTTGATCATGCCTAAAAATCTTCTTAACTCTTGCACTGTAGTTGGTTTGGGAAACGTAAGTATGGCTTGAATGCGTTCTTCTGTGGGTTTGATTCCGTCCGGTGTAACTTTATAACCGAGGAACTGTATCTTGTCTTTGCCGAACTCACATTTATCAATGTTTAGAGTGACGCCGTAGTTGTCGAGTCGTTCGAGAACTTTTTGTAAGTGACGCTTGTGATCCTCTGGGTTTTCTGAGTGCACTAGTAAATCATTGATGAAACAGAATACGTTGTCGTCGAGCCCTCGTAGTACTTCGTGCATGAAACGTTGAAATGTTTGGCCGGAGTTGCGTAAGCCGAACGTCATACAGTTGAACTCGAAGAGGCCGAAGGGGGTTATTATGGCAGTCTTCGCAGCATCTTCTTTTTCAATAGGTATCCAGAAGTACGCCATTTAGAGATCTAGTTTAGAAAATAATTTTTCCCATGTAGCTGGTACGTAAAATCTTGAATTCTCGGTATAGGGTAGCGATCGGGTACTGTAACGGCGTTCAATCTTCTATAGTCGCCACACACGCGTAGCGAACCATCCTTTTTCTTAACGACGTGAAGCGGGCTGGCCCATGGACTGTTTGACGGTTTACAGATTCCCATCTCCATCATCTTCTCAAATTCTAGCTTCGCAGCTTTGTATTTATCGGGCGGCAGGGGTCGCGGCCTTGAATAGATTGGTTGGCCTGTTGTTTCTATGCGATGAGTTACGTTGTGCTTAGTCGGAGTTTTGAGTGACATGGGTCGCAGTACGTCGGGATATTCTTTCAAGATGTCGTGATAGGGGTGATGGTGGCTGATAACGTATACGGCTTCCTCGGTGCTATGTATTTTGATGGTGTGAACGCTAAGGTCGGTAATGCGGTCGATGAGTTTTCTTTGATGTAGATCGACAAGTAATTTGTGCTTCGCTAAGAAATCTGCGCCTAGTATTGATGTTTTCACGTCAGCCACGGTAAATGTCCATTTAAAGCTTCTGCGTAGACCTAGGTTGAGTTCGAGTGTGCGCTCACCGTAGGTACGTATCTCTGTACGGTTCGCAGCAAACAGTTTGTAGGTACTTTGAATCGGCTTCACGTGTTTATTATTTCTTGCGGCTAATACGGATATGTCGGCACCCGTGTCGACTAGAAACTTCTCTCTGTTGTTAGATCGATAACGCAGAGGCGGTAGCTTGGTTTGCTAACATCGACGCCCGCCATAGTCGATGTATTTTCTAGTTTTCCTGCTTCTTTTTTGCGCACGGTGATTCGCATCAACGGGCTTCATCTCCATAGCGCAGGTGGTAATAACACAGCCAGTCGGGATCGCCGGGTTTGCGGTTCGAGCGGGCACGGTATCTCGAGTTCGATCGCGATCGGTTGTTGCTATGCGAACGAGTGGCGCCATAGCGATACGACGCATGTTGTTGATTGGTTCGAATCTCGGCGATCTCCAGCGTTAGTTTTTCTATTTGTTTATATAATAGGTCGAACTGTAGATTTTCTGTAGTTGGGTGAGTTGGGCAATGTAAACACGACGGGCTTGATGTGTGCGCCGGCGTAGAGGATGTAGTGTGGACTGCGGCAACAGTTGCGGGTTCGAAATGTTCAACCATTTTGTCGGCCATCACAGCTAAACATTCTAGCGACGATTTGGTGTTCACGGAGAGTACGGCGCGGACTTGTGTGGGTAATTGGTTGAGCCACATAACTTTTAGAGCTTCGTCGGTTAGTAATTTACCGCTCAAATCGCGCATCTTACGTAATAACTGGCTAGGTTTCATGTCGCCGAGTTCTAGGCCGCTGAGTAATTTCTGTAGCTGACGATGGTCTGATTCTTGGTACGTCGATATCAGTCTGTTCTTTAGCGTAATGTACTTGTTGGTCGATGGCGGGTTTAATATGATGTCGCCGATTTGTTCGAGGTCACTACAGCCTAGCAACGGTACGACGAGGTTAAATTTCTGTTCTTCTCCCATCTTGCTGGCGGCGACGGCGGCTTCAAACTGTGCGAACCACAGTCGTGGGTTTTGACGCCAGAATGGAGGTAGACGTGCAGGCAGTGAGATTGTAGCGACATCACCGTAGAGAGGGGTCGTTACTTGCTTGTCGGTGAATTCTTCAGCTTTTTCTTGTGTCATGACGATAAGGTAGCGTGTTCGTACGTCTAGATTTGGCCGAAAACCAACAGATGTTGGGTGTCGGTTCAGTGAATCGATATTATAACAGCACTAGAACGATGAAAGGTCAGGGGTCACCAATTTAACGTGTTACCAGCCGGCGGGCAGTAGCCAGGTCCGTAGCTGGTAACCGTTAGGGTTATAATGAAACACGCAGACTGATTCAACTGAGAATATATTTACAATTTTTCACCTATCTTATATCCCATTTATTATTCATGCAAGTAATGCTAACACTAATGTGTACAATAAACATTTTCACCAATCAGCGACAAGTAAACAAAAATCTAACATTTTCGAATGATTTCTTGGAAATCTGTTCGCGAGTATAAAAGTAGTGCCACGTATAAAAAGCAGAGGGATGCTTCGCGCGTCAACAGTTCGAATGTTGATATCGTTGCGGCTAGACGTATGATGCTCCGTTCGATCGCCTTCGCGCGTCGCTTGGTTTCGGCGCGGCTAGTTGTACGATGTTCCGTTCGATTCCAGGTTTCTCGTAAAGCTCTATGTTGCCTGTGCGTATATACATACGCCACAAGCGTTTATTCCGACGGAGCCGATTTCGCGGGTTTTTATTGTCCTATTATGTTACAAATAAATAACAATGAATAAAAAAGAAATTAAAAATCTGAAAGTTCCATTGTTTATTAATGGAATGTTAAAGAGAAATATATGATCTTTCATATTAAATATTTTAAAACGGATGAATTTAAATTGAGCATTATCGTAAAATCTGTAGTATAGGGCGAGTTAATTGCTCGCTAGAGCAATAAAAACTAATCGTTCTATAATTCCGTAAATGTGAACTATACAAGCACAAGTTGTACAGGACAATGTATTAAAAAAAATGTGTACATTCATTCATTATTTTTAAGAAAACAGTAGGTCAAAACAGAGCTTTCAGCACAATATTGGCTCGCAAAACTGCTCTTATTTCTAAAAAACTACTGTGATTATAAAATAGATACATACATATTTAGGAACCTTAAGTTTCATACTACGTCATATAAAAAAAATTTGAATCTAAACGTTTTATTTGTAATCGATATGATTTTTTTAAAACGACCTATAAATCTCGAAGCACGATGCCATCTCGGCCATACCGCGCTAGGCGCTCTCAGGGGGTGGACGTAACGCTTGTCACCGCGCCCGCCATATTACGTAAAAATAGAATTTTAGTACCTTAATAGCGCGGCTGAGCCTTCTTGATCCGTAAGATTTTCACAACTTATTTTTTTATAAATATGAAAAGTTGATGTGTCTTGATTTACTTATTGTCGGCCTCGATAGCGTAGTGGTTAGTGTAACCGACTGCCACGCGTGAGGTCGCGGGTTCAATTTCCACACAAGTCTAACATTTGTGTGCATGAACACGGATGTTTGTCTTGGTCTGGGTGTTTCTATGTATAATATGTATGTATTTACAAAAAAAAAAGTATTTATGTATGTTTATCCATTGTCCATTTGGGTTAGATGGTGATGTGTGTACATGTGATAGAATATATTATTATTATTTATGATGTATTTGACTGACGTGTTGGTCTAGAGTCTAGCGATTAGTATTGTGGCGCGATCAAACACGGGCCGGACGGGATTTGTAACCTTCTATCTATATATCGCACCTTGAACGATATACAATATGAAATTTATATTACCAGCCAAATTTCGTCTAGACGTTAGGTATCAGTAATAGAACCCATTTTTCAAAAAGAAAGTATAATATTAATAAAATATAATTAAAACATTTTTTAAAACAAACATTAATTTAGCGTGGTCACCGAGTCAACGTAAACACATGATTCTTTAACAATGCATTGAATGAAAGCGGGGTGGCGCGCGGGGTGCGAGAAGGGCACAGCTGCAACACAAATGTCACAAATCGTAAATTTCGTTTAGTCGCGTGCGCACTTGTGACGCAATCGCTTACTTCCGTGTTTACTTTGCCCGCGCACGCCGCCGCCCTATCTTTTGACAATGTATTCAAACCGCGAGTAGGTACTACGAAATGGTGCGTTGTTACATTTTGAGTGGAGAAAGTTTAAATGGTGCTCAAAGACTTTACGAAGAACAAAGTGTTCCTCGCCTCCGTAATCAAGGACACGTAAATCCAACAGTGCCAAATCGTGAAACGATTTTAGCTGCTAATCAACGGCTGTTAGACTACGGCCAATTTACTACACCTTCGCATGCCCAAGGACGCGGCAGGCAGAGACTGCCTGTAGAAGTCGAAGACGAAATCTTCGATTTCTATGAACGCAAACCTCGTGCAAGTACACGAGACGCAGCCCGGCGCTTCGGCGTGAGTCAGTATGCGGTTTGGAAACTACTGAACACTACCGGCATGCACCCTTATCACTTTCGGAAGGTCCAAGCATTAAATGATGAGGATGCTATGCCTCGTCGAAGATTTTGTGAGTGGCTAATTGCACATCCAAATGCTGACATTTTATGGACGGATGAGGCACTCTTTACTAGAGCCGGGCTATACAATCAGCATAACGAACATTGGTGGTCGTTTCGTAATCCGCACATGATAAGGGAGACCTATCACCAAGTACGATTCAGTGCAAACGTATGGGCTGGCATTATAGGCAATAAAATATTGGGTCCATATTTTATTGAGGGACGTCTCACCGGAGGCACATACTTGGACATGTTGCGACATGTCATAGAAGATTTTATGGACGATGTGCCTATAGTTAATTATCGTGAGTTTTACTACCAACACGACGGTGCACCACCACATTATGCCACCTCTGTTCGTGAATACCTTAACACGGAATACGGCAGTCGCTGGATCGGTCGTGGGGGTCCTGTTCCATGGCCGCCGCGTTCCCCGGACCTTACGCCGTGTGACTTTTTTTTATGGGGTGAAATAAAAAGACGTGTGTATGTGGAGGAGGCTGAAAGTCTCGAGGCTTTAAAAGAACAGATAAACCGTGCATTTGACGAAGTGAAAAATAACACTACAGTGCTAAATAAGCTAAAAAACAATGTGCAAAAGCGAGCAAGACTGTGCCTAGAGAGAAACGGATTGCATTTTGAAAATTTATTGAAGTACAGTTGAAGATGTGGTAAGTGGATTTTAGTTGTACGCCTCAACCAAAAACCTAAGCTGATTACATTTATTTTAAAACGCATAAATCCAACTATTCTACTTTATACTTTTGTTTTACGTATTTACGATTTTTATGTTGTGCCTAATGAATAATTCAATAAATACTTATTAGCCCTTACGTCGAATAGTATCTTGTGCAATCTTCAGCTAATGAAATAATAAAGAGTAGGTTTGAAATTGATTATGTTATCACATCACTGATATACCGCCGGCCGCGCCGGCGACAGCGGGGCGCGGGGCGCGCGGGGTGTCTTGCCGCCTAACGCGTAGTGCATGTACCGCGCGTGGTGTCCATAATCATAGAAGTTTTTAAGACAACTTTATAGTGGCTGAATTCATTAATTTTGTACTACTTAGCATAAAAATAAAAAATACGTGTCTCATTATTTTACTCAAAGATTATTATATTAAAGTTTAGACGGTGACTAAAAAATCAGGTTGTATAATAAACCCAAAAAATGATCCTACATATGTATGTCTGTTATAGTCTTTGTTACCATCCAACCGACGTATTCTCCAATCCTGTTTCATTAGAAAGGCTGTAATGAGAAGATGGTTTTAAAACAAAAACATTTTCTTTTTATAGCGTAGTAGCTCACACCGCTAGAATTGTATAGAAAACGTTCGACGTATGTGTCATATTCATCAAGTATATTTCTAGTAATCTTTGTGTAAAAGAGGACTGATGTAGAGATGAATAGTTTGTATGGGTTAAGGAATCTAAGTAAACATAAGTATATTTATCAGTTCTACTCAGAGACAGAGAGACATGAGTTCGTGGATACATGATAAGCAGTTCCACGAACTCATGTCTCTCATTAACTAAAATACCTTGTTGTAAAAAGCAGATAGTAATATTATAACGCCGAAGAGTTTGTTTGTTTGGTTGAATGCGATAACCTCTGGAACTATCAGTTCGATTTCAAAAAATATTTTTGCCCTCTTCATAAGTACAGTGGTTTTGTATTTGTTGAGGTTGGTTATAGGCTATAAAACATTACTCTATGACCCACAGGGCGGGCGCAGTAACTGTAAACGTGGGTGAAACCGCGTGAAATAAAACGTACCTAATTATGTGTTATTTTCAGATTACAAAAAAATATGGGTAAAAAGAACAAAGCCAAAACGTACTAAAAGAAAAATGAGTACTTTGGCGAATAATTTGAAACTGGCAAGAGAGGCTATAAAGAAGTAAATTTTATTTGTTGGAGTCAATCTTTTCTAAGTAATAGTATTATGTGATATGTCTTACATCAAATCATTTTATTACAGAAAAGTACTCTCTAATTTAGCAAACTCAAAGGCACTAAATTGTACAGATGCGATTCTACAAAACCAAGTATTTTTGATAAAATTTTGATATGCTTTTCTTTATATGCGTTCCACTTCGTGATTTTAGTTGTAAATATTTGGTATTGTATTATAAAATAAAAAATAGCACTGGAACAATTAGAAAAAGAACAAAACATAAAAATTCAGCAATGTGGTCTTTTTGTCGATCAAGAGCTGTTTTTTTGGGAGCCTCGGATGGTCTGTATGAAAAGGGCATTGTAGAAATAAAGTGTCCCAGTTCTGCATTTGGAATAAATACAGATGAAGCAATTGCACAGAAAAAATAAAATTTTGGAACCAAGATGGTTCCGTAAATAAATCACACGATTGGTTTTATCTAATTCAGGGGCAATTACATATTACCCAAAACATATTTGCCTCTTTGCAGTATGGACAGGCAAAGCCTTTCAAATGAAAATAGCAAAAATTTACAAAGACGATGCATTTTGGAGATTTTTATCAATTTTGCTTCCATATTCTGATATGGAAGCAAATTTGATAAATTTTTACAATAAATGTCTCTTACCTGAGATTGTAGATCCCAGAAAGGCGCGGTCAATGCCTCTAAGAGACACAGTTTATTGAGAATGTTTATTCATGTTGTCGCGGGGGACTTTACAGACATTCAATTAACGGACACAAAGTACACCCAGACTCGAAACAACAATTTGTGGATCACACAAAGTGTTGTCTTATGTGAGGATCGAACCCATAACACTCGGCGCAGTACTTAACGGCGAGGGCAAAATACCGCCAATCTAATTGTATTTACAAGCCGGCTTATCAATATTGTAAGTAAGGCCCGGTACAAATAAAAGGGATGGAGTGGAATGGAGTGGCAAAAGAAATACTATTTGATAAAAAAGTCTGGTCGATCTCGGTTTTATGGACTTGCAATCATCTATTTCTATCTACAACATAGAATTTCATAATGGTTCTGGGCGTGATCGCATGTTGCTTGCATCATAAGTTGCTTGCATTGTAAGTGGATGCTCCTGTTTCACTATATTTACTTTTAGAGGCTAATAACACTTCTTATCAAACAAGATTAATTGCTTGAGTATAATCATAGTAAAGTAAATAAAAGGTGTTTTGTAGCTCCTTTCAATGTTAACTGATATATGTATAATAAAATCAGAAATATTGTTAATTTTGGCGATTAAAAAGAGGGTCCGTGAGTTTTATTTAATTGCCCGTTCTTTCTCATGGTTCTACTACCTCTTGCGAACGTGGCAGTAAATGTAAATGTAGAATCAGTAAAATATAAATTCTATAACTAAATTGTAAAAAAGTGAATAAATATTTTTTTATCGTGAATTATTTCTTCCCTTTTTTGGTTTTGAATTTAGTATTATTCGTAGGTTTTCATGCCTTTTACATAATGACACAGTATATGTATATTTAAAAAAGTGACAAATAATGAGATGAAAATTACAAATTAATTCTATCAGAAGTATCAGATAATAAAAACAGCGCAAGGTAAATTATAAAAAAAAATTGTTATTCTGAGAAACATCCTCCTACTAAACAAGTAATGACTAGCTTCATTTAATATATTTATATGCATTTGCATTGAAAATAATTAATTTGAATATTGTCATAATCGACGTATACGTAGATAAAGACTTTTCATGAATGGCAAAAAGGATCAAGATCATTATTCCACGCGACATCGTCATGATGCACCTGGGTTTCAAACTGGCGGTGCGCAGGTTGCCACGGTTCTACAAATACCTAAACTCGATCCGCCGCGCGAGGCGTATACGCTCTTATGCTTACTCACCGACGTGTCTGACACTAGCCTCGGCGCAGTCCTACAACAAAAAATAGACAACGTGTGGAAACCACTCGCCTTTTACTCAAAAACAATGAGCGACACGCAGAGAAGATACAGTGTACACGATCGCGAACTTCTAGCAATGTATACAGCTGTTAAAAACCTACGCCGCCTGATAGAGGGCAACGAACTCACCATATGTACGGATCACAAACCATTGACGTACGCTCTAACAAGAACGCCGAGTAGCAGTGACACACCGCGTCGAGAACGACAATTGCATTTCATAAGCCAATACTGCACTAACATCAAATACATTCACGGTGATAAGAACGAAGCCGCTGACGCGTTATCACGTATTGCAGAAATTGAACTACTCAACGCAACGATGGACTACGATAAGTTATCTCAAGAACAAGAAACGGACGCCGAGCTACGTGATTGCATGAATAACCCCAGACTGAAGTTTTCCCGCGTAAACCTACCGGGAGTCAAACGGCCTATTTGGTGCGAAACATCGACAGCGAACATTCGACCATACCTACCATTACCTTATCGTGTCGCAGCCTTCAAAGCACAACACGAACTAAGTCACCCCGGCGTTCGTATAACAAGAAGAATAATGACGACAAAGTTCTTCTGGTCATCTATAAACAAAGACGTAGGTATATGGGCCAAGGCGTGCATCAGCTATCAACGAGCGAAAGTTCATCGACAAGTCATTAGCCCGCTCGGTGAGTTTCAACAATCATCTCGTTTTGAACACCTGCACGTGGACATAGTTGGGCCACTCTCACCATCAGATGACTATAGATACTTAGTTACTATGATTGACCGCTGCACTAACTGGCCAGAGGTAATACCTACTCGTGACGTTACCGCCGAAACGGTCGCGAAGGCCGTGTACGAGGGATAGATATCGCGGTTTAGATGTCCTCTACGACTTAGTACAGACCAAGGGAGACAGTTCGAATCGTCTTTATTTCAAGCTTTAATGAAGGAAATAGGCGTCACTCGAATACGTACTACTGCATTTCACCTGCAAGCTAATGGAAAATCGAATGATGGCATCGATCTCTGAAAGCGGCACTGATGGCAAGAGCAACCGATAACAGATGGATCAATGAATTACCTACAGTATTACCAGGACTTCGCACCGCCCTACGTGAAGACTCAACCGTCAGCCCGGCCCTGATGACATACGGATTTACGTTACGCGTCCAATCTGACTTCTTCGCGCCTACCAAGCCGAACATTGAAGATGCGGAATTTGTCCAGCAGCTGACTGAAACAATGTCGTCATTATCACCAACATCAACAAGGCAAGCGTCAAGGTCAAACACATTCATACACAAAGACCTCGGGACATGTACGTATGTGTTTGTGCGCAATGACATCGTGCGCAGACCTCTCGTACCACCATACAACGGACCATATCAAGTACTTCAACGCAGTACCGACGGCAAGCACTTCACACTGCAACTTCCGCTTCGCACCGCAGTAATTTCAATCGACAGATTGAAGCCAGCCCATCTACTCAACGAGGAAGACTCGCCAGAAAACACAACATTAACAAACACGCCAGCCCCGGACACATCACCCACACCAATGCGGACAGCCTCATCACAGTCATCACCTTCACCGCGAAATTCGTACGTCACCAGATCCGGCTGCGCGGCGAAACAAAACATACGCTTCGCTTAGGCGGGAGTGATGTGGCGTATGTATATACGCACAGGCAACATATAACTTTACGAGAAACCTGGAATCGAACGGAGCTTCATACGTCTAGCCACGACGATATCAACTTTCGAACTGGTGACGCGTGAAACTTCCCTCTGCTTTTTATACGTGACACTATTTTTATACTCGCGAACTGATTTTCAAGAAATCATTCGTAAATGTTAGATTTTTGTTTACTTGTCACTGATTGGTGAAAATGATTATTGTACACATTAGTGTTAGCGTTACTTGCATGACTAATAAATGGGATATAAGATAGGTGAAAAATTGTAAATATATTCTCAGTTGAATCAGTCTGCGCGTTTCAATATAACCTTAATGGTTACCAGCTACGGACCTGGCTTTTGCCCGCCGGCTGGTAACGCGTTAAAAGCCCTTTTCTGCAGTACGAAGATAATTTGAATGTCAGCAGCATTCCCCCACAATAAAATACCATACGACATTACACTGTGAAAGTAGCTATGATAAACTAGCCTAGCGGTATCTATGTCAGTAAGATGGCGAATTTTTCTGACTGCGTACGCTGCAGAGTTGAGCCTATTCGACAACTTACTAATTTGTGGTCCGCACTGCAGCTTTGAATCTAGTGTAATCCATAGAAATTGGGTGGTATCAACAAGGTCCAACGCGTCGTCCTTAATTTTTATAGATGTCTTCAGTTGTTTGACATTTGAGGTTAAAATCGGATACATTTGGTCTTTCCCCCATTTAAAAGTACGTTGTTAACATCAAACCAGTGAACTACTTTAGATATAGCAATGTTTACATCGTCCAGAACCGTTTCTTGGCGTTTTAATTTAAATAATAGTGAGGTATCATACGCAAACAGTATTATCTCATGTTTTCTTCTCACGAGGTGGGGTAAGTCATTAATATAAACTAAAAATAAAAACGGGCCGAAGATTGAACCCTGAGGAACCCCCGTTTTAACCACAGACCCCCGAGATCGCTTACCATTAATATCAACTTTCTGAATCCTGTTACTCAAATAGGATGTAAGAAGATTCAGTGCTAAAATTTTGACTCCATAGTGATGTAATTTCCTGATTAATGTTTCATGAAGTACACAGTCAAAAGCCTTAGACAAATCACAGAAAATACCTAGCGCATCTTGTGATCCTCCCAGGCGTCAAAAATATGTTTTACAAGCTCAACATCGACGTCAGTGGTCCAGCGACCCGTTGTAAAACCAAATTGTTTATTATGAAGTAATTTATTATTATTAAATAAAAGTCTACATTTGATTCAAAATAATCTTTTCCAAAATTTTGCTAAACGTAGGTAATACAGAAATAGGTCTAAAATTGGTTGGATCTGATGTGTTACCTGCTTTAAAGAGAGGTTTTATTTTACTATTCTTCATTAAATCAGGAAATACACCAAATCTACGCATTTATTAAAAATTAAAGCTAGTCTGAATGCTGCTAAAGTAATAATAGATTTGGTTAACCAGTCTCTGGAAAGATATCTGGCGAAAGTCGTAGAAAGCAAACAAAGGGATTGGGACAAACACATTCAACCGTTTCTCCTGTCATACCGTAGTGCCGTTCACGAAAGCACATCAATAACACCTGCTTTCGCTAACTTCGGAAGAGAACTACGATTACCTGCAGACTTGATCACCGGCATCCCACCTGAATCTCCACGCAGCATAACAGATTATGCGAATGATTTGCGCAACAGGATGAATGATGTATAGGAGCACATGAGACAGACCGGTCAGCAGATGTCTGAGAGGATGAAGACCCGTTACGATCGGAAGGCGAACAATAAAGGCTTCGAGGAAGGATCGCTGGTGTGGTTACATAATCCAGTACGCAGCAAAGGAAAATCTCCTAAGTTGCAGGCAAAATAGGATGGACCCTATCGCATAGTCATTAAGATGAATGACGTCACCTACCGGATCCAGAAAGGACCACGAAGTACACCAAAGATCGTTCATGTGGATCGGTTGGCACGCTACTACGGATTCAACAATGTTCGGGACGAACATGTCTAAGAGGGGGGCAGTGTTACGGCTAATGCCCTCTGTCGCCTCTGTCGGCACTGTGGGGAAGAGTCGGCGGTTTCTAATAATATTTTATTACAGCACCATCTATTGACATCTTACGGAACTACGTATTTGTCGGTACGAGTTCAGTGGAGAGAGCGCTGGCACATTCTCGAATCATCGCGCTGTTGCGTGCCGTGTGTGACGTTTTCTGGAAAACTCCAGAAGCGCTTTCCCCGCGTATAAATAGAGCGCACGCGCACCGCCGAGTCAGTTTACCATCGTAAGCGGTCAAGTGTTCATCGAAGCGAACGGAAGCGAAAATACTACGGAGTTCGAAGCAGTTACAGTGGAACAGTGTAGTATAGTGTTTGTTGTGTTTTTAAAAGTAATTGTGTGCTAGAATAAAACGTGTTTCAGTCGGTAATATTGTTTTGTATTCTTATCCGTCGAACCCAGCACGTAACAATATAATAGATTGAAATTTATGTCGTGAAATTATGTAATTATAGATCTGACGACACATTAATGTGTCGCCGTATCGGTATTCATGGTCATATTTTTCTTACCGTCACCATCGTGCTGTTGTAGCATCATGTTGAATATAAATGCAGATAGCAATTAGTGATTGTCTTTTGCAGCAGATACTGCCATCGATATTAAATTATCCTCGTAATTTTACTTATTAGTTATGTATGTAGGTGCAATTTCAAAAGTAGGTAGGCAGTGTCTCGTTGCTTTAATATATTTATTTATCATGAAACAATATAAGTTTACAGTTCAACTAAAACATAATATACAATATGCTGTAGGTACTATAGAGATCAATGTTATGTAAGAAGAGAAAAACAGTTGAGCGTCTGATTCTAAATTCAGTTATATATATTTTACACATTGGTCTGAGGTCTATTGGTGAGATTTTGTACCTACAAAATCTCACCAATAGACCTATAACCTACTTATAACCCAGCGACGGTTTTCACTATTTCGTTTGTAACATTCAACATGCGATTCATGCTCTTATTTAAATCAACGCTTGCACTCCAACTGTCGCTTATATTGTCTAATTTGCTGTTTAAATTAAGAGAACCAGTTAAAGCACTTGGATCGAAATTAAAATTAGATTTAGAAGGAATTTCCCTGACATCTCTTTTATAGTCAAAAACACTACCGTGTGCTTCAAAGTCAAAATCTGAAAAAGGAGGATCTTCGGTAGGCTCGGTGTTATAACCAAAAGTGTGGCTATCGCTGCTATCATCAAATGTATAATCAACATTAATAGGATTGTCAGTAATCTCGGTGTTATAATCTAAAGAAGGAGTATTGTCATTTGATTTGAAAACGAAATCTAAAATCTTAACATTATCTTTAGTCTCTGAGTTCAAATCCAAGACGTGGGGTCTATCTTTTGGCTCGTAGGTAAAGTCTAAAATATGAGATTGGGCTATTTGTTTATAAATAAAAGCAGATTTTCGTGGTGTGCAGGTGCGACTAGGATCATTGTAATCTACTTCATAAAGCCCAAACCGTTCACTGAAAAGAAAATACATGTATGTGACTCGTCAATAAGAAAAAACCGTGCTTGTTGGTCAAGCATTTATATCACAGATATGTAATTAATGCAATAAACATATAAAGGACTAACCAAGCAGTAGGTACACTTATATTTATTAAACGACTCTATTTATTTACACATCCCAATATTTATGTCTAGAATTATTTAACAACATAGATTAGTTAGTTAGTTGGACGTGTGTTATCCGCACTTACCCACACAATTGGGCCATAGTGCGTAAGTGACCGACGCGAAAAGTTGTTCGGTTACTCATACCATCTCAGCTCCGTCCAGAAAGACAATAGGGTACCGGTGTTGCACAGTACTTCCTTCATCGTTTCTGGACTGTTTAGTAGTTTCGCCCGTTGGTTGCTCACGCTTTTGCAATGCAGCAGCACGTGAGCCGGTGTCTCCTCGGTCTCCATGCAGCCTCTACATAAAGGGCTGTCAGTGATGTCGATGTTAAATAGGTGTTTGTTGAGTGAGCAGTGACCTGTTATTATACCCACTAGATGACGCAGGTTTTTCCTTGAAGAACGTAGCAGTTTGTGTGACAGATGTATGTCTAAGGATGGAAGGGCTTCCTTTGTCTGTCTACATTCCTTTGTTTCTGCCCATTGTTTTTCATGTAGTTTCGTGGTTCTGTCACATAACCATGTTTTGAGTTGGCAGAAGGGTATCGGGACAATTGGTTCGGGTCCTACCATTTTAACGCTCGATCCTCTCTTTGCCAGTTGGTCTGCAGCGTCATTGCCAGAAGAGTTGCTGTGGCCGCGTATCCATTGCAACGATTTTTTGCCCGATTTTTTGTTGCAATTCTTTGCAACTCACGGTGACACTCCAGGATGAGTCCACTGTTAAAGCAGTTGCTTTTCAGAGCTTGTAATACCGCGGCACTATCCGAGATAATGCGTATCGTCTTATCGCTTATACCCCTTGATGTAACCGCTGTTGCAGCCCGGGTGATTCCAACACATTCTGCCTTGAAGATAGTGTTGAGGTTTCCCAGGGTTGTTGAGTAATTGATGTTTAGGTCATGGGAGAAGACTCCGACTCCTGTTCCTGATTTTGTTTTGGATCCATCCGTGTATATTCTCACTTCGTGTATACCAGAGCTATCTTTGAATTCTTCATGAAGTTGGATGTGGTATTTTTTGTCGAAAACAAAAGTTTTTGGGATGATATCACATGTCGCCGCTATCATTGGAATTTCGTTGTATACTAACTCCTTTAGGCGTGCATGAGATATCCTACTGTCCCGTTTCCAGAGCCCTACCTTTTCAAGCCGTATGGCAGCTGTAACTGCTTCCTGCTGTATGATTAGGTGTAGGGGTCTGAGGTTTAGTATGGTCTCCAGCGCTGCCGTGGGGGTTGTTCTCATACAGCCTGTCGTCGCCAGGCAGGCGAGTCGTTGTAGGCAACAACATAGATTAATTAATTAACGGCCTGTCACGATCTCGATCACGGACTCGGATCAGCGATAGTAAAAACTGTGCATGCTGTCTGTGGTTCGATTCCCGATTCGGCAATATGTTATTAGATTTTCTTATTAGCAGCCTAATAGGGAGCCTATTGACGTGTACCAAGTTAGAGACAGATATTTTGTAGTTCTCAGGTGATGATATTTTTTACTATATTAGTAACAAAATCAAAATTTTCATAATCTTTTCTGAAAAGCATTTTCTGTTAAAAGCCACTTTTTTGCGTAGAAGCTTTGGTATTTGGTATGTAAGACCCCAGAACCTCCTACGTACAGAGTACTGGCGCAAGAGTGGCACTTAATACTAGTAACAGTAGGTACGTTGCGCCCGAAGACCACCACATTTCTTTCGACTTCCCTTCTATTTCTTAATTTATTCTTTCTTAACCCAATGTTTAATTTTTCCTTTTGTCTAATGCCGCCAACGTGCGAGTGATATCCACGGTGTAGCAAGCGATCACATACTAGTACTTAGTCGACCACCATAAACTAAAGCGTAAATTATATGCAGTTGTAATATAAAATAAAGTATTGTAAAATTTTTACTGGTTGTTTTATTTTAAATCTTACTAAACTATGTAATAATCATATTTGTTATTTAGCTGCTAAGATAAAAAAATAATTGCTATTGAGGATGCACTAGAAATAATATCTCAATCGCGGGAACCTCACAAGTATTAATACAACAGACACAATAAGCACCCAGACCTGGAACAACTATTTGTGAATCTTTCAAATTTTTGTCTCGTGTAGGATTCGAACCCACAATTGTCATCGAAGTGCCCATAAGCCTGCGCAAACATAAGCAATAAAAACATAATGACGGATATAAATTGAACTCGCTTCTTAAACCAGCAAAGTCATATCAGAGTTATAATTAAATAATTTCCTAAGTAAATATAAATTAAACCATCCTGAACAGCTATGTAGCTAAAACTACAACTTACACGTATCCCTGCGTCCATTCAAAGCTGTCCATAAGAGTCCACACAGTAAAAGCCCTAATATCAGAACCATCTTGTATGGCATCTAACAGCACAGATAGATAGCTCCTGAGATGGTAAATGCGATCATCATCGTCCAACCCGCCGTGCGTAGCAAAACCATTCTCGCATATAAAGATTGGTGGATTATCGTAATCTTCTCTAATTTTGGTTAGAAGTTTGTAGAAACCCCACGATACAGACTGGAAATAACAATTTTACTATTTTATGTTCTATAAACCTAACTGCCTAACTAATATTATACCTACATGCGAATATGAGTTTGTTTGTTTGTTACGCTCTCACGCCTTAACTACCTACTAGACTGATCATCACGATGTACCTCTCATTCAGAAAAAAATACTGTTATTATCTTAACCTACCCTACATTTACGCGAGCAAAGCCCACCATAACCGAGTTAATACAAGAGAGCCTGATTTGGTTTCGTGCTCTAAAATGTACTAAAGTCTAGTCAGGTAGTACATTGGAACAACGTGTAGAAAACATAGATCTAGTTCAATGTGTTACTGCCGTTTTTGAGATACTAGGATCTATTTATGAGTAGGTACATCCCCTTCCTCTACGACTATCCCAGTTTATGATATAGCGTTCCCCTACACCAACCGTTAGGTTATAATAGAGGAGGCGCTGTACCTTCCAGTGCCTGAGAGCACCTTCCAGGACCAGTTATAGACAGGTCTTGTCCCCAAATCCCGATTCTCCACCCTAACCTCAGAGATCCGGTTCTCGTAAGCGAGCTACCTCGTGCCTTATGAGTAGGTTTTCACCCTAATCACTGAATGATACGACAATGATGACGTGCTTAATACCTTGATATATCCGGAGTCACCGATTCGCCACTCCTTTTTTTGAGAAAATATGGCGCCATTATCATCTTGTAAAGAAGGAGATTCGTAATAAGTATTTACTGTTGCGTTTTTATGTACTAAAAAAGTCGTATAGTGGTTCAGCCCAAAAATGTCGGACGTTCCATGAATATAACGTATTTCTTCGCGGCTTAGTTCTATTAGCCTGGACCTAGTAAACCCTTGCTCGAAACTTTTAGCCGCTACTCTTTCTTTAACAACCGCAGGATAATCACCCTGAGTGGAATGTATTGGGTGAACGTAAAGCGCCCACTGAAATTAGAATAATCAAGTAAATTAATTTTATATGCCGTAAGAACCAAGGAAATTGTAAACTTAATTATAAACAGATACATTTATACCTATTCCAGCGGATAATCATTTTAATAAATAGCTGATAAAATGCGCCAATTGAAGATAAAAATAAAGTGAAATGTCATTACGAGACAAAACTACTAGAAATATAATTTCCTTCTTTATTTGGAATTTTTATTAAATCTTTGATATCATGAAAACCCTGTACATTAATGATATGACCAAACCTGGATTGATATATATTATAATCAAACGTTGACGTTTAAATGATATGAACAATTTTAGCTGGCCAAATCAGGAAAACAACCACTTCATGAAATGGTGAGCCAATAATACGTATTGATCATTGTTGGGCCCTAACAACATTTAGGAAGGTACACTTACCATAAATTGGTGGCTATCCTCAGCTGCTTGGGTATCGTTAACAGTAGCTGGTTCGTACCACTGAGCACTGAACGTCATAAAAATGATACCACCTTGAGTTGGTTTAAACTCTTCATGATACATGTGGTAGGCTTTGGCGTGAGCCAGTAGTACGTTTTTGGCACAAATATAATCTGCTATACCCCTGACGTCCACTGCGGGCGCAACGTAATTATGACCATAACCCATATAACAAATTTGGTACGGTTCATTTATAGTCACCCAGTGTTTCACTCTATCTCCAAAGATATTAAAAGCAAGGTGAGCGTAGTCAGTGAACCAATCGATGATGTGAGGATTTGTCCAACCACCTAAACGTTGTATTTTCTGCGGAAGGTCCCAATGATATAACGTGATCATAGGTTCGATGCTGTATTTAAGCATTTCGTCTATTAACTTATTGTAATAGTCCAGACCGGCTTCATTTACTTGGTTAGGAAAGCCGGTGGGTAAAATACGTGACCACGATATCGAAAATCTGTAATAATCGACTCCTAACTCTCGAAGCATTTCAATGTCCCTTATATACATATGGTAAGAATTAGCAGCAGTATCGCCGTTAGAACCATCCTTAATGAGGTAAGAGTGGTTGTGTGTCAGATCATCCCAAATGCTCGGCGATTTTCCTGCAAAATGATATTTGTATAGTTTACATCAACTGTCTACTTATGCCAATAAGATTGTCATCTCATAGATTCTGCCACTCTTGGCCCAGCACTACGCAATGCCTACATTTTAGCGTCCTTCAAGCCGTAGTCCACATCATGGAATTTAAGATTGGTTATAATTTCTATACACTCTGTCCAAATACTTCAATTAGTATCCAAATCAAATAAATAGTTCGTATATATATGTGAACAATTTTTAACGTGGACGTCACCATGATTATTATACCAACGTTCTATGACAAAACTCAAAAGTTTACAGCTTTTATCAATGCAGCTATATTTTACGCACCTCAATAATTAAAACCGTTCTAATACTGATCTCGATGTAGTAAACCTCATTAAGCTCATATAGGGACAAAAATGACTAAACGTAACTTTAAATAATGTAGGTGATGGATTTAGGTATAGTTTAGTGTCAAGGTAGAAAGCATCTATATCATTTCTCATAAAAAGCAAAATATTTTATTCCTACTTAAATACTAATAAATAGCATGCTCAAAACAGTGCCACTACTAGTGCAAATACTCCACGTGAATTTACAAAGAATATGGACCTGCAGCAACTTTATTATTATATCTTCATAACTCATTATTTATATGTTTTTTTTTAATCATAATTAATTACCATCTTCGTCCCATGCTCCTTCTACTTGATAAGCTGCAGTGGCTATTCCGAAGCGAAACTCTTCTGGAAAATATTTTATAGGGCGCACTCTAGGATGGCGCAGAGTGTTTATAGTGCCATTTAATTTTGTGCATAACGACCCGTGTAAAAACATAACACTACAAAAATTAAAGCCTTCTTATTATTCAAAATAGTGATAATTTATGCTTAAGTGTTTCGTAAAATTATATGTCTGAAAGTATTAGAAGTTCTACAGATTATTTCGCACTTACAATATTATAAGATTGCTCAACATTGAAATAAAAGTTCTTATCGAGCAAATACATTTATTGGTTTTGATATTAAACAAATGAACAGGTTTATGTTTTATAGATATTACGTTTGTTTTCCTTATCATTTATTTAAAACACTACTTGCTGTGCTCTTAACATATACCTACTGTGTGTTAGGAACATACTGTATGGTTGCTGCTTACCAACATATATTCAACAAAAAAATATTTCTAGCATTGTTTATAGTTAACTACAGAACTTCCGTTCAGTATCAGGATCACAATCATGGGCACTACGCCCATGATTGTGATCCTATCGCAGCGCATATCGTATGTTACGGCATTGCACTGTAGTCACAGAGCAAGAACAAGGTGTAAACAATACCGGATATTTATTTTTAATAAAGTTTATTTACACAGACCTATACAAGAACAGCCGTAACTATATTCCAACTTATTACAATTTATAACCTAGAGAATTAAAGGTACAGTCATGCATAAAAGATCCAGATCTTAATATAACATACTAGATTTTGCTCGCGGCTTCGCTCGGGTTGGGATAGCTTTCGTCAAAAATTTATATCCCTCGGGAACAGGACTTTTTCCCAGGATGAAAGGTACCCTAT
Organism: Catocala nupta; assembly: GCA_963675205.1. NCBI lineage: Eukaryota > Metazoa > Arthropoda > Insecta > Lepidoptera > Erebidae > Catocala > Catocala nupta. Next base: position 30,875,432 of record OY776089.1, on the reverse strand, counting down.
GTCATTTGTTGTAACTCTTCTTAGTACGTGTATGCAACATTTTATGATGATCGGTCGAAACTCACATTAGCATTTATAATATTAGGATATATAAAAACTAACGAATATTTTGCTGCTTTTCATGCATTAAATATCCAGTGTTCAGAGTCTTAGGAGATATCATCAGCCCCTCAAGTAGAGGGGCTGATGCCTACCCATAATGCTATTGGAGCTCTCGGGCACCTACAAGCCCCATGGAGTCGGCGCTAGTGGTGGAAGGACTATTTTAAAAAGAAAAATAAAATAAAAAATAAACGCTCTTTATTTCAGGCTCTTTTTTTTTGTTAGGCCCATAATATTGTTAGTAGTACAACTTAAAAAACTTAAAAACTATGTTAGTTAACTTTGGAAATTAATTTAATTTAAGTATTTACCACCCTCTGAGGCCCCGGGCACACGCACTTGTGCTTGAACCCAGTGCCACAGAAGGGGGCTGTCCAGCTTGTGGCTAAGCACGTTCAGAATGGTGTTGGCACTCCCACGCGTACGGAACATCAGCGAAGCGATGCGGCGTCGCAGCACAGTGTGAAAGCCATCTGTGTGCGCGTGCGCTAACATCGCAGACGCACTACAGCAGCGCGGGAGCCCCGCCAGTACGCGTTATTATATTGTATTCGGAGAGCGTTGATGGCCCGCTGCGTGTAATTGACCCACAGATTGCAGGTGTAGAGAGTTTGGCAGAATGCTTTAAACAGAGTGATTTTCACCTCAAAACTACACCTCGCAAAACCGGCGTGCCAACATGTTACAGCGGACCGCCATCGCCCTCCTCTCCCTTTCTATATCTCCATCATCTTTTAAACCCTCGTTGACCAAATGGCCGAGGTATTTAAATTCACTCACTCTTCGAAGAGCGACAGCATTAAGCAGCACAGGTGTCACATCCCCCAGTTTACGACCCCTGGCTTGAAATACCAGGAGCTCGCTCTTCTGAACATTGTACAGGAGACCGTGTACCCTCGCATACTCCTCACATACGCCTAACAGCTTTCTGAGCGCGGCTATTGATGGTCTGAGCAACACCATATCATCTGCATAACTAATACTGTTGATACAGTGACCATCAATCGAGCATCCTACTCCGGTGTCGCTCAGCTCAACAATCAGCCCGTTCACGTACAAATTGAAGAACGAAGGAGATGTTAACCCCCGCTGCCTCACTCCGCACTCCAACCCGTACTCGTCAGAAAGTTCACCAAACCATTTGATCCGGTTAGTTTGATGGTCGTACCAATATTTAAAAATATTAATAAACTCACCCGGTACACCTGTATACTTCAATTTACGCCAGAGAATATTATACCTAACCAGGTCAAAAGCCCTGGAGAGATCAAGAAAGGCTGCATACACAGGCGTGCTCCTATCTGTGTAATACCTGACGGTCTGCTTGAGAGACATAACCGCACATTCTGTCGAAAGTCCTGGTCTAAAACCGAACTGTGCGTCGTTTAAATTTAGGTATTCTTTAAGCTGTCTCTCAAGCAGACCATCAAGCACCTTAGCTGTGGTTGTAGCTAATGATATCGGGCGGTAGTTGCACTTATCGGAATTATCTCCAGTCTTGTTTTTAATTATAGGCACTACCACCGTCTTCATCAGCTCATTTGGCAGATAGGAATGCCTAATACAAAGCGTAAATAACAGTCCCAAGAGCCTCGGGAGGTGTGGCTCCGCATGCTGAAAATGTTCGATGCTGAGGCCGTCGTGTCCGGGCGACTTCCCTCGAGTCATGCCCTTTATTATCAGAGCAACTTGTTTTGCTGTGACACGCTCAAGCACCGCTGACACGACGACCCCCGCGTCCCTGGTCTGCTCACCTTTTAGAGGAGACTCCACTTGAAAGTGACATTTAAACAAATTAGCAATGTCCTTTGGTTCGCTGATGCCGTTGATACTCACAGGGACGCTAGGCTTTGGGTTTAACTATTTTGTTTGTTGCCAAAATCCTTTAAAATCTTTATTCTTATGTTTGGTAGCTAAAATATTCATTTTTATTAATTCCTGATTATTTTGACAATAACGTAGTTTGCTTTTGAATTTTTTCCTAGATTCATACATTTCATTATAAAATTCAAATTCAAATTCAAATTATTTATTTTTGCAGTAACACTGTTACAATGCTGTTAGGTTAGGTCGACCATAACACACCCAGGTTAAAAACTTCTGCCTAGCCTCCCTGTGAGCGTCACGAACATACTTGTTCCAGCCGACAATATGACGACCCCGGTGCCGTCCGCAACCACCCTCACGACCCACATAACTGCCAACAGCAGCTTCCCGTAACGCTGTTCTTATCTTATCTTGATCCGGGGGCCAGTCATTGTAGACCGGCGACACTTCGACCCAGTGGGATCTTTTGTGTCGGCCCCGAGGTTTATCCTTGAGCTATCTCCCTATGAATGTACTGCATCAGTCGCAGCGTACACCTCAGAGGGAGAAGCCTGAAGTCTTCAGGGTTCGGATATGCCAATCCCATCAGACCCATCCTTAGTCCGGCCAACGCGTTACATTCACACAGTAGGTGTGATATGGACTCGTCCTGTTCACTACAGGCTCTGCAGATCGAATTGTTTGATAATCTCAATCTGCACAGGAAGTCGTTGGTGCCAAAATGACCAGTAAACGCTCCTGTGAGTAGGCGTATTTGGCCCTTGTTGTACCCGCAGAACTTCCGGGTAAAGCCCGTGGCTCTGTTTGCAATGAATTTCTTGGAGTGTTCCAGACCCCTAAGGGCCATCCACTCCAGCCTGTGTTTATCATTGCCATGTGAATTCAAAGCTGCCTTGACGGTACTCTCAGAGAGACCTACGAATGGCTCGGGGCCCACAAATTGTTGCTCCGAGCCCTTTTTGGCTAATACATCAGCCTCCTCATTACCCTGCACCCCTGCATGCCCCGGAACCCACACCAGCCTGACTGTGTTTTTTCTGCCAAGTTTGTTAAGGGCTTTAACACAGTTCAGGACTAGTGCTGAGTCCACCCTACAGGAGTTCAGAGCCTTAAGAGCAGCTTGACTGTCACTGAGTATATAAACAATCTTGTCAGTGACATTGTTGTTAATATTCTCCTGCGCACAGGCAATTATAGCATAGGTTTCCGCCTGGAAGACCGTTGCATATTTGCCCATGCTTTGGTTCACCTTGCAGTCGTTGGCATAAATACCAGCGCCTGATCCTGTTTCCATTTTGGAACCATCGGTGTACCAGATGAGACAACCCTTGTCAGGGAATCGTAGACCTCGTCTCCATTCGTCCCTTGTGGGGACCTTTATTTTAAAATTCTTTTTGAATATGTGCATTGGTTGCATTTTGTCACATCCCATGCTCATAATCTCTTTAAGATCCTTCGAGATCTCCAGTTTTGTGTGTCGAGTTACTGGCATGTTGACGCTCCACAGCCCATGTATAGATAGTCTATGTAGCGCCTTCATCGCCTCTAACTCCACAACAATGTGTAGCGGCGTTAGGTTAGGTTAGCTGCACCTTCGACAGCGCTTTCCTGCATGTTGCTAGTTTGGTTCTTGGCCACCAGACAACGCTTCCATATGTGATTATGGGTCTTATCATCATCGTGTATAGCCACTTGATGACCTTGGGCTTCAGGCCCCAGGTTTTCCCATAAGTAGAACGAATCATACCGAAGACCCGCTGGGCCTTCATTATGACTTTGTCTACATGAGGTTTCCACGTTAGCTTGTTATCTAAGGTCATGCCTAGATACTTCACCTCCGTGGACCATTGTAGCTGTGTACCATACATGGATAGAGTTCCCAAGCCAGTCGGATCTCTCATCCTAGTAAACGGCACGACAGTAGTTTTCCCTTGGTTGATCGATAAATGGTTACTACTGCACCATTTTCCTACCATACTCAGGGCCCTCTGCATGAGACTGGATACTGTGCTCGGAAATTTTCCATTGACCAGTATCACCAAGTCATCCGCATATCCGACCGTTAAGTACGGACCTTTGTTGAGTTGTTCTAAGAGTGAATTAACCACCAAGCACCATAAGAGTGGTGAGAGTACTCCACCCTGAGGGCAGCCTTTGGTAGTCATTGCAATCATTTCATCCCCTAACAACTCAGACCTAATAATTCTTCCTCTGAGCATACAATCGATCCACTTGCATGGTTGGCTCTATGCCGTGATTTGCTGATGCCACACTAATGGCATCAAAGGTGGTCCGATCGAAAGCTCCCTCAATATCTAGGAATGCAGCAATGCATACTTCCCGGTTATCTAATGCATGTTCTGCCTCATTTACCACAAAATGCAGTGCCGTCTCAGTGGATTTTCCCGACTGGTAGGCACATTGTAGCCCGTGGAGGGGAAATTTTCTCAATGCTCCCTCCCTGATATGTCTATCTACTAACTTCTCCAGGGCTTTCAAGAAGAACGACTCAAGGCTAATAGGTCGGTATGCCTTGGCTTCTTCGTAGTCTTCTTTGCCCGGCTTCGGTATGTAGATGACTTTAACTCGCCTCCATATCTTTGGAATGTATCCAAAAGCTATGCAGGCTCTGTATAGTCTGCACAAATGCGGAACCAAGAGTGCAGCTCCCTGTTGTAGGATAATGGGATAAACCATGTCTGGACCAGGTGACTTGAACGGTTGAAAACCATTTAGAACCCAGCCGACCTTCCCTTCATCCACTACCTTCCTTGCAGTGTCCCAATCTGCTTTGGTTGTACGGTAGCCTAGTTCAACCAGGCTAATCGGGTCCTCCTGCTCCTTTTCTATTATCTTACAGTCCGGAAAGTGTGTGTTTAGCATCATTGCTAGTGTCTCCTTACCGGACCCTGTTCGCTGCCCATTGCCATCTCTGATGGTTGTCAATGGGTGTGCTCTGACAGTCGAGATAGCTTTGGAGAGTCTCATTCCTTCAGGAATAGTACTGATGTTTTCACAGTGGGCTCTCCAAGCCTTCCGTTTGGCTTTCCGCACAGCTTTGTTGTAGTTGGTCAAACAGCGAGCGTAACCGCTATAGTCCCTGCTGGTCCTAGCACTGTTAAACGCTCTTCTGGCTTCAAGCCTCAGCTTGACCAACTCTGGCGTCCACCACGGTACCCTCTTGGGCCTAACTTCCCTTTCAGGGCAGTTACTTGTCCAGGCCGTATTTACAGTCTGGACCAATTTGTCTGCTGTAAACTCTATGTCTAATATAGAATTAAGCTTACCCTTAGAATCCTCCAAATCTATACTGAGGTCACTCCTGAAGGAGTTCCAGTCCGTATTTCTGGGATTCCTTCTACGTGCTATAGGAGCTGGAACCAGCGTCCTATACTTAAAGCATATGTAATTATGATCTGACAAGGTAATCTCATCAGACACATGCCACTCGACAATCTTAGTGCTAGCCCTGTTGGTGGCTAACGTGATGTCAATTACCTCTGCTCGCCTACAGTTGACGAACGTTGGCCTGTTTCCCTTGTTTAGAATTTGTAAAGAGGTACTTACCACATACTCCAGTAGCTTTTCCCCTCTTTATGGTGACATTGTAACGCTGTTACAATGTCACCATAAAGCGCGTCTATCACTGCAAAGTGATCTTTGCAACTATTACTACACATACTATCACAACACTGTTGGAATTCAAGAGGGAAGCCAAATTCCCTTAGTTTATCATTACAACATTTAGTATACTTCTCTGTTTGGCTTACATCCCTGTCTCCCCATAGAACTTTATTTGTTTCAAAGAGCGGTGGCATAATGGTTTGACAAACTGATTTTAAGTTACACTGAATCTCAACTGGATAGTGATCAGACCAGAAAATGTCGTAACATATCTTTACTGAGGAAACCGTCCTTAGCGCAGCATCAGTAACAACACAGTGATCCAACCATCTGCGGCTGCCGTGCGCTTCACTCACAAAAGTGTAGGTATTTGAATTCGAGCCCAACATTTTTAGGTCGACACTCGTCCAATTTTGTTCATAACAAAAATGTTGGAGTTCTTTGCCAAACAATTCCCCTGGATGAGCGTTAAAATCCCTCATGATAAATACATTTTCAATATTATTACTCTCCACTATTGACGTAATTTCACTTAAACATTGAACAAATTCCAAGAGATTGTCAGAGGAGTCGGTAGGCATATAGATAGAAAAAACGAGTATTAATCGTTCCAACACACACATCTTAATTGCACTTATTCGGTCACTTTCACACGGAATCACAGACACATAGACACATAATATTTTACGTTAAGCTCACGCTGTAAAATTGTGAGCACTTGTATAATATTAAAATAAACAGGACAACGGGATATTTGGATTTGGAGATTCGATTCAACGTATATCATGCTGGTTAGAAAATAACCTCCATCTTCCAACCTCCCTTTCTTCCTATGGTAAACAGGGTTCCTAAGCTCTTTAATGAGGCCCTGTGCTGTTATCGGAAGCCCTTTCCCGTTTGTACTGGCTACGAGTAAAGTCTCCTCAGGTCTTGCCAGCAACCAGACATCGAAGAGATATCAGCTTTGGGAACAGTATCAAAGTAGGTAAACCTGCCGTGGAGATTCTTTCTCTGCTATATGTACATTTATGGCGTATGAATATACGCACAGGCAACACATGAGTTTATGAGGAACCTGGAAACGAATATACGTCTAGCCGCGCCGAATACATCTTACGAACTGAGCGACGCGCGAAGGAGCCACCTGTTTTAATACGCCGCATTATTTAATTGCCGCCCATTTGCCGCAACGCCGCGCCGCACGCACACACGCTCATGGATTTCCAAGAATTCCTTCATAGATTTTAGAATTTTGTTTACTTGTCACTGATTGGTGCAAATAAATATTGTGCGCATTAGTGCGAGCGTTACTTGTAAGAACAATAAATTGAATAAAGGAAGGCTTAAAATTGTAAATATATTCTCAGTCGAATCAGTCTACGTTTTTCACAATATAACCCTAACGGTTATCAGCTACAGACCTGGTTTATGTCTGCCAGCTGATAATACGTTACACATTGTATTAATGACAATTGTCAATACAAGCGCTACAGCGTCACACCAAGTCACTTTAATCATGGAGCAGACAGACAGCTGCATATTATGAAACATCTCCTTGTTTACGATGAGAAAATAATTGTATGCCCGCTGTAGTGCCTTGTACGCCGAAAATATTTGAAAATATTTTCTAAAATCGATGTCTTACATATTCACACCACATACGTGCTTGCATACGAGATGTAATCAGCAAAGAAGCGATCATCTCATCCAGGGCCTCTTATTCTTATTATTAATATCACCCTATTACCTCCAAATACCCTTCAAATAGCCCATGTGACCTTATGTTGATCTTGGTCATATTGTTTTTGTAGAATAGCAGAATACATTGTCCAATTCAGGTAACTATAGCCCATCTTTATAGCTTGTTATGTCTAATGAATGGAAAATAATCATTAGGCCACACTGCGGGCGGTCAACGGTCAGAGTTCCGAGGTCTGTGTTTCGCGTTCACTGTGATGTATGCGGTGTCTTTGAATCGTACACACATAAAAGCAGTCAGACCGCGGCGGTCAAAGAGAAACTATATATTATCAAAAAGGACCTCGACCGCAGAACGCAGACCGCACGGGGCAATGCGCCTTGGTAAAAGTTATATGGATAACTACCACGATGTTTTGTATTGCTTGACTAATGAACAAAACGTGATAGTATTTGTGTTATAAATTGTTTGTGACTAATTGGATAAAACAAAATATGTTAGGTAGGTACTGCTAGAGAAGCGTACGCTAAGGGTCATATTCCATACAATAGGCAACGCGCGCCACATATTAATCTGAACATAGGCTTCGTCCAAAGTAGGTAATTCACTAAACCCCTATCGGTATTAGCGCAAGTCGTCCTATTTGATGTAAAATTATAATTAAATAGTCCGTTTTTCACGTTATAGTTATCCCTTAGTACTTCAACTTATCCAACAAGTTGCGGTTTTGCCCACGAGAAAACGTATATCACAGTGGTTTATCGATTTTATGACAATAATGACAAAGCCTTTGCCATCTGATTTTGTTAATAATTAAACAGTTACTATGTTAGTGGCTTCACCAACATTAAAAGTTACACCTACGCTATTATCGGTTGGTTTATCTGCTGAAATATACCTACCTACTGAAAGTTTCATTAACATGATGATACAGAATATCAACGTGAAATAGCATTATTCCTACTGTTGTCTTTCGTTCGGTGAGTGAGAATGCTGGAGGCCCAATCACCCTATTTCCCCCTTCCCGCTCCTTCTCCTTCCCGCTTCTTTTCCTAAAGGGTCGGCAACGCGCAAGTGATGCCATTGGTGTTGCAGGCGTCCATAGGCTACGATGACCACTTACCATCAGGTGGGCCGTAAGTTTGTTTGCCACCTCAGTTGAATAAAAAAAAAACTATAATCAGATCTTGACTACATTACTATAGGACTACAATATAAAAAATACATCTAAATCAGTAGAGGAAAATATACACACACTTAAAAAATAAAACAATTGAAAACTATTTACCTTTTTTCTAAAAGTCGTATAATTACTCTATGTTATTTAAAAAATGTATTCCTATAGCGGCACGGTACTTAACAAAGCGACTGAAAAACAATTGAACTGCGACTGCGACTAACAGTGCCAACCTTTCGCACTCTACAATCACCATACTAAAATTAGAAAGACAAACTATAATAAGACAACAGATAGATGCGAGTGTTGTGATCAGTGCTCTTGTGAAATTATATTTTGTTTTTCTAAGTAATTATATTTAGTAAATAAGAAGTGATAGACTTTGCAACCATGAGTGCACCGGTAAAGTACTTAACTAATATCTATTTAATTACCCGTTTAATAAATGTGCTATGCCAGAGTGTATATAATTGGCTGCAGTAAATTTCAGTCAATTTGTAGTTGGCAGACAATAGTAGAAAGGATACCTATAATATATTCTAGGATCGCTATAGAGATAAAACTATATCTTAACAACCCATTAAATGTCCCCAGGATTAATATTTAAGGAATATGCTCAGAATACAAGACTGTTATCAGTGTTATCTAAGTAGGTTGATATTGGTATAAACACCGCGAAACAAAAGTAAGTCGATAGCTTTAGGAATAGGTGAGTACACAGTAAATAATAGATACGTAGTTAGACATCAAAACTCTAAAATGCATAGTTAATTAGTAATAGTTAGTAAAACTGATAATAATGGTCGTTCAAGTATTAAAATCTGAAGTAGCCGATTTTTGATTGTTAACTATGTCTCGTTTTATTAACCAAACTAGCTTTTGCTCACGGCTTCCCTCGCGTAAAAGTAGGCTAGGTTAAGTTAATAACAGTACCTACAGTAAAAAAATAAAATATGGCCTATGTTACTCAGTAATAATATAGCTTTTAATGGAGAAATATTTTTTTTAAATCGGTTGCTTATTTCACGATTTAAGCCCTTACAAACAAACAACCAAAAATCAAATGTTTTCTCTTTATAATATTAGTACAGATATATAGCAAATAAAAAACAAAAAATAAGGGTTCAATACACATCTATGAAGGTCTATACTGGATACCGTCAGACTGTATATTGTTTGTGGCATAATTCTAGAATCGATGCCATTGACTCCCTGCCAGGAAAACTAAATGCCCAAGATGCGCCCAAAAGTAAAGTAAGCATCCGTTAAGGACGACTTTTCTCTACTTTTCATTTTAAAATGAGTTTTGGGAAGGACTTTCGTGCTTTGCTAAACTTTGTATCACGCAACCACTCGCATTTCGCTTCGACACTCCGATATACGCACGTCGCATGTTTATGTCCACGGAAATAAAACGAATCTGAATTAGGCTTTCGTATTATTTTATTAGTCAATATTTTGCCACCAGGCGCTCCGAGTCATCGGCTATAGCAATAATTTTAGGTGCTATTCGCTTCAGTGTAGAAGCAATGATGGGATTTTTGTGCATCAAGTGATCATGTGGTTGCCCATGACCACTTACTCGATGGCAAGATGACAAAGGAATCCATATGATGGTACTTTGTTGCCATCCGTCTGTCTGAAAAATAAAGGAACTTCTCTAAATTGATTGAGTGATCGGTGTTCAAGCATATTGAATTGATGCATTTAACTAAATATCTTTCTGTGTGGCTATAGTGGCGCAGCGATAGCGAATACGACTTCTGTGCATGATTTGATTGATCTGAAGTTCAATTATAGGATCCAGTAAAATATCATAAATTTTGTAAAAATATTATCAGCACTCTGTTTTGAACTAAATTTGGTAAACGAAAATAAATACACTTATTTAAAACTATTGATGCATTGGTGGTGTGAACCTAATGGGGCTTAAAACTATTCGATTACGTCAGATCATTTTAGTCCCATTTGTGCCTATATTACACCTCTCCCTAACCTAACTAACCTTCAAGATTCGCCTTCGTATCTTTCTATACATTTTCTTTTAAAGTACGAAACTGTTGTTGTGCGAGTGTAATCGGCACCTGACCACTGTTTTTTAAAGAATGCAGAATACAATATTTTTGAACCCGGAGAGGGTTCATCATTCATTATTGTGTTATTAGACATTGCTACATAAAAATATCTTAGGCACTGTATATTGGTAACAATTCAGTCAAACCCAATAATATTTTGAACTAGACTAGACTAGATATTACATTCATAGTAACAGACGTCTAAAATCTAGTGCTCAGACTATTTTATAATAAATAGCGTAATAAACCTGGACACAGTTAACGTGAAAAAGATAACTATTTATTAGGATTTTATTGAATAGACTATGTTTTGAAATCACGGAAAAACGTTGCTGATTCTTCATTTTGTGTATAATAGTAACATATCTGCTACTCTTCTGTACATAATATCTTTGATCCAACATTTTTTGTTTGTTGGTCTGGCTTAAAAGCGGATAAAAAACGATTTGGCTTATAAAAGTATTTTTTAAGCCAAATCGTGCGTGCGTGTGCGTAATACAAAGCAGATTTTTTTTAATTTTTTTATTTATTTAAAGTAATGTCGGGACTTGATCGAAAACAACAAGTAAACGCAATTTTTATGGATATGAGCAAAGCTTTTGATCTTGTTGATCATAATATACTTACACAAAAGTTAGAGACTTATGGAGTCAGAGGAACCGCGTTAAACCTTATAAAATCTTACCTATGTGATAGATATTAAATGACAGAAATTACAAGAATTAATGGCAAACAAACTGAACAAAAACATTTATCGATGCCTAAAAAACTTAAATATGGAGTGCCACAAGGCAGTATTCTCGGTCCGCTTCTATTCAATATTTATATCAATGATTTGCCAAAAGCAATATCTCAAGAAATGATATTGTTTGCTGATGACAGCACAGCTATATTTACTGACGACTATAGAGGAAACAATGAAACGACAGTGAATATGTCATTAGAAAAAATAATAAAATGGTTAAATTCAAATAATCTTAAGATAAATCTCGACAAAACAAACTTTATGACTTTTAGAAGTATGAACGTGACTTGTAATAAAAAATGAATGTTAACTATAAAGGTGTGGAAATAAAAGAAGTTAACCATACAAAGTTCTTAGGAATACATATTGATTCTGGCTTAAACTGGAAAAAACATATTGACCATGTATGCAAAAAATTAAATCAGTTTTCATATGTCTTATACATGCTCAGAAAAGTTATCAATGAAAATGCTATGTTAAGTGTATACCATGCCTATGTGAGTTCTACAGTGTGTCTTTATAAAGTGCACATATTAAAAAGGGTGAAAATATAAACAATTTTAACGACGGAAAAAATGTTTAAAAATCTAAAAAAAAATTATGTACTTTTAATTTTTTTTACTCTCGTCTTGGTACCCCATGCAAACAAAGTGTTACTACTTTTAAACTAAATGTGATATTAAAACAAAACAAAATTAATAATAATCTCGAATAATAGGCCGAGCTAATAAAGCCATAATTTTTTGAAAAATAAACCTCATAAATTAGTTATTAATGATTTTTTGAAGAAAATTTTTGCAATAAATGTATGTTTTTGTGTTTACAACAGCGTGGCGGACATTTTAAGCAATTAATGCATTAGTTTTAAGTTTTATGTTAAATAATAATAGATTTTGATTAACCTAACCTACGCTTCTTTGTTTTATGAATCACATAGCCTTCATAAGAAAGTAATTTATCCTTTCGAATTAATAACACACCCGGTGAGCCTCTTTTTTAGCCTCTGATAGCAAATGTTGTGTTTTAGCTACAACCATGGGATTTTTACCAAAAACTAGCTAATACGATATAGAATGACATAAAATAACAGAAAAAAGTAGGGTAAAGGGGACATTTTTTTGATAAATTTTACATTTATTGCAAAAATTGGTAGACAAATGGTAAATTTTCTTCAAAAAATCATTGATAACTAATTTATGAGGTTTATTTTTCAATAAATTATGGCTTTATTAGCTTGGTCTATTATTAGAGATCATTATTAATTTTGTTTTGTTTTAATATCACATTTAGTTTAAAAGTAGTAACAGTTTGTTTACATGGGGTACCAAGACAAGAGTAAAAAAAATAAAAAGCCCATAAAATATTTAAAAATTTCTTTAGATTTTTTTTAACATTTTTTCCGTCGATAAAATTGTTTATATTTTCACCCTTTTTAATATGTGCACTTTATAAAGACTCACACTGTATTAAATTACGGTATACTTTTTTGGGGTAACTCAACAGATAGGGATTTAGCCTTTAAGGCGCAGAAAAAATGTGTTAGAAACATTCGAGGCATAAAACAAACAGATTCATGTAAACCGTTATTTCGACTTTTAAAATTATTAACATTACCGTCGATCTACATCTACGAGGCAGCTATAATGATAAAAGATAACCTACACAGCTATGAAACTCTTATAAGTGCACGACATAAAAACAAATTATCCATAAAAAGATGCAGAACAGCACAATTTGGCAAAAGTACTTATATTTATTATGGGTGTAAAAATATACAACAAGCTTCCTGACCGTATAAAGAATCACAATGACATGAACATCTTCAAAATTAAATTAAAGGAATTCTTAATTGCCAAGGCTTACTACTCAATCAATGACTTCTTAGATGATAATGAATGCATATAATGTAAACTGACCATTTGACAATATACCTGCTTAATTTTAATGCAACGTTATTATAATTAGTTAATTAAATAAAATTATATTATCTATACTATTAAAATGTTGACATAAACCTAGAAAGTGTAATTATATTCCATACATATGTAAATTAGCAATAACTATATTAAGACAACTAAAATATTGTACACCTCAACAGGTATGTTCCAGCGATACCTCCTTATGACAATAACAACTGTGTAAATTAATTAAAACCTGTAACATACAATAAAATTTTGAATTTGAATTTGAATTTGAATTTGAAATTATTAGTTCTATTTATAAATAAAATACTGTACGTACAATACAGAAGCCTATAATCATTACTTCTAATAATTTAGCTGGAAAAGTATAATTACTTAAATTAAACTGATCCTATTAAAACAAAAGAAGCTATTATTATTGTCTTTCGACTTTCCAGATCTGAAGATTTCTTTAAATGTACATAATATTTATAAAGAATGAAACCGACAGAAATTAACCTTTTAAGATGTACAAAAAAAATAACCCTTCGCCTTCAAATCTCAAGCTCAAAGTAATTTTTTCAGTAAATCAAATTAGACGTTCAATGTTAGCCCTATAGCCAAAGTAACCTTGATTTTTAAAATCCTAAATGTCATCTATCAACAGCCTCTCAATGTCAAGTAGTGGTCAAATAACATGCGAATAATCAAACAAATCCTAAATGAAAATAATTGTAGTAGGTATATATATTTATAAAGTTGTCCCAGAAATAATCACAATGATATAGCGGTTTAATTGCTACATATACATATGTATATATTGGCTGGTACGAAGTCACACCACATATTAGGTACTTTTAATATTAGAATAATACAATGAGACAAACACAACATTATTTTTGATTTTGTCGATTTCAATTAAATGTATCAACTTCTCATCTCTACACTATTTTGCTGGAGCAATTGTGCCTCAATCAGATATGATTGAATTTTATTGACTGAGTGTTGTAGATATTACATGTACAGCTACATTAGTTAAAACTCAATCTTTCATACTTGCAGCCTAATCCAGACAGTATGATTCGTCAAGGCAGTATTGATGACATAAACTCTCAACAATATTTGAAGATATGTAACTATGAAGATACTGTTCGACAGTTAGACATATATTATGCTATAGGTTTGTATATGTTTGCAAATTAAACTTATTAACTAAAAGGTTTTAATTAAATCACATTGACTTCTAGGTCTATCAATTGACTGCTAGATTTATATTCTGCAAAGTTATGCTGGGTTTTGTATTTTGTTAATCATTATAAAATAGTTTTACACACAGTATTGTAGTTATTATCATCATGTAATGCTGTTTAAAATAATAAGGTTGTTTTTTATTGTTTAATGTGTAAATAAATGTTATTCCTGTGTGAAGATTTTAATATTGGGACAAAGGCAAAACAACTATCTTAATGATCTGCTAGAAATAATTAAAATGTTAGAAATTTGGTTACATGTGTATTAATATATTTTGTTGGTTCCAGTAAAGAGACAGCTACTGAGGTTTCAGAGTCCTATCACAGGACTTTTCCCTGTGCTCTCATCAGATCTTCACATAGGCAGTGTACGGGACAGTATCTATTGTGCATCAGCAGTATGGGGTCTATATCAGGCATACAGGTAACATGTTTTACAATAACATTGTTAATCAATTTCATATTCAAGTATTTACATATGAACATTATGAACAAAGACTTATTATCATATAAAATTTATAGAATATACGTGTTTCTGATTTTTTTTTTACTGCTTACTGTTAATAAATGACACAGTGAATTAACACTTGATGTTGTGGGTTACTTCTTTATTATCCACAAAAAGTCAAGTGGTCCAGGGTCCTAACTTAGAACTTATGTTGCTATTTTTTATTAAATCTTAATAAAAAATATTTAGAAGGTGATAAAGTATGTAGCGCACTATCAAATTGGGTGTACCTGTAAGGATAGTTGCATGATGTGAATAAATAATAAAATATAATAAAAATTGGCATGTTATTTCTTGATGATATTTCTTGATCTAGTCAACATTTAATATAAACTGCACATAGTTGAAATTAGTATTCACAATTAGCTGGAATGTTGGATTCTCTGTCTTTCCACTAGACTGATGCTGCTGTCTAGACATGCCTTTTAAGATTGCTAAAATTTTATTTGAATGATAATTTCACAAAATATTTATTACTTTTCAGGCGGATTGATGATGACCGGGGCAAGTCTCATGAGTTGGGGCAGAGCACAGTGAAATGTATGCGTGGCATTCTAGAGTGTTGGGTGAAGCAATCAGCCCGGGTGGAGGCGTTTAAGACCCGACAGAGTGCTGCACATGCCCTTCATGTTAAGTTCCACCTCACCACTGGTGAACCAGTACTCACAGATGAACAATATCATCACCTGCAAATAGACGTTGTGTCACTATATCTCTTGTTCCTTGTACAAATGATCACCTCAGGACTGCAAATTATTTATACCCAGGTAGATAATTAATCATAACAAAAGGCATTCCCTCATAACCACTTTTCAATAGCACACACATTATAATTGCTGGCAATCATTTAGAGATACAATATGTTGATTTCAGGATGAGGTGGCGTTTGTTCAGAATTTAGTATATTATGTGGAGCGTGCTTACAGAACACCTGACTATGGCATGTGGGAGCGAGGTTCCAAGTATAATGATGGCAAACCTGAAATACATGCATCATCTATTGGTACGAACCTCATATTATTACTTTCATTAAGCAAAAAAATCAGCAATTAATATAACATAAGATATTTGTAGAAATCTTAGCAAGTGGTAAGGGAAAGATTTAGACTTGCTGTGATCATTAACATGACTTGAGTTAACATCAAAACCATATCTTTGAGTGCTTTTCTGATAATATTGCGGCAGCTCAATATGTCGGCTGGGTCAAATTAGACTCAATTCTTTTATTACTAGGTCTGCAGACAGTTTATGAAATATTATTTATTATATGTGACATCTAGTAAAAAAAATTGTATTCTATTCCAGGAATGGCTAAAGCAGCTTTGGAAGCCATCAACGGCTGCAATCTGTTCGGAGACAAGGGAGCGTCCTGGAGCGTGGTCTACGTGGACATCGACGCGCACAACCGCAACAGGAGCATATTTGAGACCATGCTCCCGCGTGAATCTAGTTCCAAGGTAATAGCAACATCTTTACTTAACGACGTGTGTCGCCGAGGTAGGTCACGGACGATGGTTTTCACTAGCATTTGGCAAGTAGTAGCACTCTCTCACATGTAAAGCATTATGTACAATTTGCATGATTATGCACATTTGATAAATACTTAAATTTTCTAAAGTAACTAGTTATGTGGTATGTATCTTAATATTTCGTTTTTTTTTGTCCAGGGCGTAGACGCCGCATTACTGCCGACAATATCGTTTCCTGCATTCGCGACACACGAGGAGCACTTAGTTCAACTGACTAAATCAAATATTTTAAGGCGTTTACAAGGAAAATATGGATTTAAAAGGTTCAGTCGTGATGGATACAAATGTGTGTTAGAAGACCCTAATAGAAGATTTTATCACGAGGGGGAACTGAAGGAGTTTGACGGGATAGAATCAGAATGGCCTCTGTTTTATGTTATGATGATTATCGATGGCGTGTTCCGCACACTACCCGAACAAGTTGAGGAGTACCAGAAACTGCTGAAGACACGGATATATATGGATGAGCATGGTGGTATGTATTATATAAAATAGTTAATTCTAAACCTAGTAAAAACTTGTAGACGCAAATAAAGTCTACATTTCGTTAAAAGGTTATTTTAAAATGGATTGTACACAATATTTTCAAGTGGGTTAGATTCGAATCTATGTATAATATCAATATTTTAAAGTTGAGCTGTGGTACTCCCTATTACTGAAAATGTGCATGTTATTTCAGATCCTGTTATACCGTGGTACTACTACGTACCACGGGAGGGCATCGAGAACGAGCGCAGCGAACCGAACTCAGTGCGCAGACTGCCAGCAAGTAAGTTTCGTAAAGTTCATTACATTGCTTTAAATACTACACGACAGATAATTCATTATAAAAATAAATATAACACCAAACGGCTCATCAGGGTGTCTCTTGATCTGGAATATCGTTCTTTTTTAAATTATAAACGTGCTATCAAAATTTACAAATACACAAATTATATTTACAGACCACCCCGGTGACAATAACGAAAAAGGTAACAACGTAATCGCATTGAGAATGATTTTGTTTTTCTTGTCTTAACATTATTTTTTTGTATTTTCTCAGCAATATTAACAATATCGGTTTTACGGTTATTTTCACGACTGTTGATAACGGTATTCTGCAATTTTTCTAAGCATCGTGTTCTTTTCCTAGACCTTTGCGTATTCATAACATTATGTGTTTATGAGCAAATATTACATGCTATTATGCTAACGTTATTATTTCTAGATACAGTGACTAATACAGCTTTTATTTGCCATTAACATCTCTTTTCGTTTGAGCAGTAGGTTACTTTAGCTTTAATAACGCCAGCCTACTGCCTACCTTCAATGCTTGTAACGACTAAAGTTAATGGTATTAATTATTTCGTAAACATCACTAAACTAATTTAAATCTCACTACACCTCTCGTACAAAGCAATATCAACACTTCTAGATCTATTAAATTAGTGCATTTAAAATACGTACATTTGAATAGAAGTCGTATGAAGAGAGCTAGGACATAGCTTTCTACTGCTACAAAAAGAATATACCGAGCTTCTAGGCGCTGGTCTGCTCTTAGCAGAGGGGACTTTGTCTCTTGCGCTGTCGACGCAAACAATCCATTATTGTAGGGTTGTTGACTGGTAAGCTGCCTAAGATTACAGCAGCTTTTCCGTTGCATTTCTGCCAACAAAATTGAAAAGTCTTTGTAGTATCGGTTGATTGTACTTACATAAGAAATTTGCCTTGCAACATGACAGGCTTTACTTCAGCGACAAGCAAATGCACATATTTGATTGTTATGATATATTTGAGAGACAGTGAAATTTAAATTAGTTAAATTTGTAACAAACGGAGTCGGCGGAGTGTGGTAAATGGTAGGTTTTAAAATTTGGTAACGGTTACAAGTAACACAGGCAAGGCACTTCTCACTGAATGATTTGATTTTTGTTTCAATGAAAACTTTACCATCTCGCCCGTGATTTGATTTCTGAGTATGGATCTTATCGTCCATGTTCCAAAATTCGAAGACCGCCCATGTTTTAAAATTCGTCGTATAAAAAAAAATCCTGTTTCATTTCGCATTAGGCGAAAATAACTACTATTTACTACTTAAGTCTATTAAAACATAAGACGAAAATTGCTCACATTTCTTACAAAAAATAAAAAAACTTGCTGTGTCTTAACGAATATAAACTTTTAAAACGATGGTCAGACGGTTAATTTTATATATTTATGACGTCACAATTATCTATATTTATAATTAAAATTTTATAAAGAAACTCATTAAGTTTTCTAAGCACGGATTGAAATGTTTAGTATAGTTAATTAACAATAGTGTATTTCCCTACAAGAGTGATGTATAATACAAATGAGTAGTGGGACGCGATGGTGCGTGAGTGTATAATGGGTAACGTTGTGCGTGTGTGTGTGTGTCAGACACAGGCGGGCTGTTCCTGTGGGCGCAGTCGCTGTTCGTGCTGGCGCAGCTGCTGACGGGCGGGCTGCTGCACGTCAACGAGCTCGACCCCATCCGGCGCTACCTGCCCTCCTACAACCGCCCGCGCCGCGCCGGCAGATACTCCGCCTTCCAGGTAACCCCTCACCCGCCACTGCTGCACGTCAACGAGCTCGACCCCATCCGGCGCTACCTGCCCTCCTACAACCGCCCGCGCCGCGCCGGCAGATACTCCGCCTTCCAGGTAACCCCTCACCCGCCACTGCTGCACGTCAACGAGCTCGACCCCATCCGGCGCTACCTGCCCTCCTACAACCGCCCGCGCCGCGCCGGCAGATACTCCGCCTTCCAGGTAACCCCTCACCCGCCACTGCTGCACGTCAACGAGCTCGACCCCATCCGGCGCTACCTGCCCTCCTACAACCGCCCGCGCCGCGCCGGCAGATACTCCGCCTTCCAGGTAACCCCTCACCCGCCACTGCTGCACGTCAACGAGCTCGACCCCATCCGGCGCTACCTGCCCTCCTACAACCGCCCGCGCCGCGCCGGCAGATACTCCGCCTTCCAGGTAACCCCTCACCCGCCACTGCTGCACGTCAACGAGCTCGACCCCATCCGGCGCTACCTGCCCTCCTACAACCGCCCGCGCCGCGCCGGCAGATACTCCGCCTTCCAGGTAACCCCTCACCCGCCACTGCTGCACGTCAACGAGCTCGACCCCATCCGGCGCTACCTGCCCTCCTACAACCGCCCGCGCCGCGCCGGCAGATACTCCGCCTTCCAGGTAACCCCTCACCCGCCACTGCTGCACGTCAACGAGCTCGACCCCATCCGGCGCTACCTGCCCTCCTACAACCGCCCGCGCCGCGCCGGCAGATACTCCGCCTTCCAGGTAACCCCTCACCCGCCACTGCTGCACGTCAACGAGCTCGACCCCATCCGGCGCTACCTGCCCTCCTACAACCGCCCGCGCCGCGCCGGCAGATACTCCGCCTTCCAGGTAACCCCTCACCCGCCACTGCTGCACGTCAACGAGCTCGACCCCATCCGGCGCTACCTGCCCTCCTACAACCGCCCGCGCCGCGCCGGCAGATACTCCGCCTTCCAGGTAACCCCTCACCCGCCACTGCTGCACGTCAACGAGCTCGACCCCATCCGGCGCTACCTGCCCTCCTACAACCGCCCGCGCCGCGCCGGCAGATACTCCGCCTTCCAGGTAACCCCTCACCCGCCACTGCTGCACGTCAACGAGCTCGACCCCATCCGGCGCTACCTGCCCTCCTACAACCGCCCGCGCCGCGCCGGCAGATACTCCGCCTTCCAGGTAACCCCTCACCCGCCACTGCTGCACGTCAACGAGCTCGACCCCATCCGGCGCTACCTGCCCTCCTACAACCGCCCGCGCCGCGCCGGCAGATACTCCGCCTTCCAGGTAACCCCTCACCCGCCACTGCTGCACGTCAACGAGCTCGACCCCATCCGGCGCTACCTGCCCTCCTACAACCGCCCGCGCCGCGCCGGCAGATACTCCGCCTTCCAGGTAACCCCTCACCCGCCACTGCTGCACGTCAACGAGCTCGACCCCATCCGGCGCTACCTGCCCTCCTACAACCGCCCGCGCCGCGCCGGCAGATACTCCGCCTTCCAGGTAACCCCTCACCCGCCACTGCTGCACGTCAACGAGCTCGACCCCATCCGGCGCTACCTGCCCTCCTACAACCGCCCGCGCCGCGCCGGCAGATACTCCGCCTTCCAGGTAACCCCTCACCCGCCACTGCTGCACGTCAACGAGCTCGACCCCATCCGGCGCTACCTGCCCTCCTACAACCGCCCGCGCCGCGCCGGCAGATACTCCGCCTTCCAGGTAACCCCTCACCCGCCACTGCTGCACGTCAACGAGCTCGTCCCCATCCGGCGCTACCTGCCCTCCTACAACCGCCCGCGCCGCGCCGGCAGATACTCCGCCTTCCAGGTAACCCCTCACCCGCCACTGCTGCACGTCAACGAGCTCGACCCCATCCGGCGCTACCTGCCCTCCTACAACCGCCCGCGCCGCGCCGGCAGATACTCCGCCTTCCAGGTAACCCCTCACCCGCCACTGCTGCACGTCAACGAGCTCGTCCCCATCCGGCGCTACCTGCCCTCCTACAACCGCCCGCGCCGCGCCGGCAGATACTCCGCCTTCCAGGTAACCCCTCACCCGCCACTGCTGCACGTCAACGAGCTCGACCCCATCCGGCGCTACCTGCCCTCCTACAACCGCCCGCGCCGCGCCGGCAGATACTCCGCCTTCCAGGTAACCCCTCACCCGCCACTGCTGCACGTCAACGAGCTCGACCCCATCCGGCGCTACCTGCCCTCCTACAACCGCCCGCGCCGCGCCGGCAGATACTCCGCCTTCCAGGTAACCCCTCACCCGCCACTGCTGCACGTCAACGAGCTCGTCCCCATCCGGCGCTACCTGCCCTCCTACAACCGCCCGCGCCGCGCCGGCAGATACTCCGCCTTCCAGGTAACCCCTCACCCGCCACTGCTGCACGTCAACGAGCTCGACCCCATCCGGCGCTACCTGCCCTCCTACAACCGCCCGCGCCGCGCCGGCAGATACTCCGCCTTCCAGGTAACCCCTCACCCGCCACTGCTGCACGTCAACGAGCTCGACCCCATCCGGCGCTACCTGCCCTCCTACAACCGCCCGCGCCGCGCCGGCAGATACTCCGCCTTCCAGGTAACCCCTCACCCGCCACTGCTGCACGTCAACGAGCTCGACCCCATCCGGCGCTACCTGCCCTCCTACAACCGCCCGCGCCGCGCCGGCAGATACTCCGCCTTCCAGGTAACCCCTCACCCGCCACTGCTGCACGTCAACGAGCTCGACCCCATCCGGCGCTACCTGCCCTCCTACAACCGCCCGCGCCGCGCCGGCAGATACTCCGCCTTCCAGGTAACCCCTCACCCGCCACTGCTGCACGTCAACGAGCTCGACCCCATCCGGCGCTACCTGCCCTCCTACAACCGCCCGCGCCGCGCCGGCAGATACTCCGCCTTCCAGGTAACCCCTCACCCGCCACTGCTGCACGTCAACGAGCTCGACCCCATCCGGCGCTACCTGCCCTCCTACAACCGCCCGCGCCGCGCCGGCAGATACTCCGCCTTCCAGGTAACCCCTCACCCGCCACTGCTGCACGTCAACGAGCTCGACCCCATCCGGCGCTACCTGCCCTCCTACAACCGCCCGCGCCGCGCCGGCAGATACTCCGCCTTCCAGGTAACCCCTCACCCGCCACTGCTGCACGTCAACGAGCTCGACCCCATCCGGCGCTACCTGCCCTCCTACAACCGCCCGCGCCGCGCCGGCAGATACTCCGCCTTCCAGGTAACCCCTCACCCGCCACTGCTGCACGTCAACGAGCTCGACCCCATCCGGCGCTACCTGCCCTCCTACAACCGCCCGCGCCGCGCCGGCAGATACTCCGCCTTCCAGGTAACCCCTCACCCGCCACTGCTGCACGTCAACGAGCTCGACCCCATCCGGCGCTACCTGCCCTCCTACAACCGCCCGCGCCGCGCCGGCAGATACTCCGCCTTCCAGGTAACCCCTCACCCGCCACTGCTGCACGTCAACGAGCTCGACCCCATCCGGCGCTACCTGCCCTCCTACAACCGCCCGCGCCGCGCCGGCAGATACTCCGCCTTCCAGGTAACCCCTCACCCGCCACTGCTGCACGTCAACGAGCTCGACCCCATCCGGCGCTACCTGCCCTCCTACAACCGCCCGCGCCGCGCCGGCAGATACTCCGCCTTCCAGGTAACCCCTCACCCGCCACTGCTGCACGTCAACGAGCTCGACCCCATCCGGCGCTACCTGCCCTCCTACAACCGCCCGCGCCGCGCCGGCAGATACTCCGCCTTCCAGGTAACCCCTCACCCGCCACTGCTGCACGTCAACGAGCTCGACCCCATCCGGCGCTACCTGCCCTCCTACAACCGCCCGCGCCGCGCCGGCAGATACTCCGCCTTCCAGGTAACCCCTCACCCGCCACTGCTGCACGTCAACGAGCTCGACCCCATCCGGCGCTACCTGCCCTCCTACAACCGCCCGCGCCGCGCCGGCAGATACTCCGCCTTCCAGGTAACCCCTCACCCGCCACTGCTGCACGTCAACGAGCTCGACCCCATCCGGCGCTACCTGCCCTCCTACAACCGCCCGCGCCGCGCCGGCAGATACTCCGCCTTCCAGGTAACCCCTCACCCGCCACTGCTGCACGTCAACGAGCTCGACCCCATCCGGCGCTACCTGCCCTCCTACAACCGCCCGCGCCGCGCCGGCAGATACTCCGCCTTCCAGGTAACCCCACACCTCCAAACATGGCTTATAATATAATTTATTACATTAAAATATTTGTCGAGTAGAAATTACAGGAGTCGGAGAATATTCCTCGCAGATCCGTAAATATATACAGGGTTATTTTGAAAACGTGTAATTCCTTTTAACAACGCATTTTACTAGTGGTATAGAATAAACCTGACCATATTTCTTTTTATTCGAATAATTTTTTGGAAAATTAATGTATAATTTTTTTCGTGAAATGGTGTCAGATAGTCATATGTTAACCACCCGAGGCAATTTTAATTTTTTACTATCTGAAACCATTTCATGAAAAAAACCGGTACATTAATTTTTCCAAAAACAATTCTAATTAAAAAATATATGGTTAGGGTATTCTATATCACCAGTAGAATGCGTGGTTAAAAGGAATTACACGATTTCAAAATCATTTTGTATATATTTTAATAATAATTGGCAATATTAACTTCAAAATTATTTTGTTTTCATGCGAAACTTGCAGGCCAAGCCCGCATTTGTAAGTACCTATTAGGTAATTCAAATATTAGCATGTTCAATGCTAATGCCTCTACACAATACGCTGTGCTACTTGATATTTATTATTATGTTTTGCATGAGACTTAATATACCTACATAATATCTTTATATTGATATAACGACTCGAATATATGTATAAGAATGTTCACTCCGCCTCTTGTACTGCAGCTTATTATATGCATTATACAACTGTGATTAAAATACGTCCTATGTTCAAGCAAAGTAACAAACTCAAAACAATCAATTCGCTAGGAGCGGGATATACAGAACAGACGTAAGACGAGGATGCGTCGCAGACAGGGCACAGACGGGTCGCGGTCAAAGTATATGAAAGAGACAGGGCGTGGACGAAACGCAAAGACAAGTCAGAGAGACGACACTGCGTTTCTCACATTTAGCTTTGCATTTAAACGTCTGCTTTATAGACGACAACATGTCTTCTTCAGAAGACGAGGACGTTCCGACTGTGGCTCAACATGCTATCATTCAAAGGGTTAGACTAAAAAAAAAAAAAAAAAGGTACATCCGGTATGGCATGGTATGGTATGCCACGTGTTCCAAGTAACCCCCTCGCACACCCTTTTCTACCGTGTCTTGTCTGCGCCTCGCCTTTTCTGTATGTTTTCGAATTTATACATTTTGTATGAAAATTTATTGAAGGGGCGCCGCGTCTGCGACTCGTCCTCGTCTCAAGTCTTTTCTGTTTGTCCCACCCCTTACGATAATTAATGTATACTGTACTAACTATGACGAAATGCTTATGTGATCTGTATTATCCGTGTACATGTTAGCAGCACTAAATAAAGCACTATTGTAACCTGCGGCTATTGTGCTGTTCGCGGCGCCTCGCGTTATATTTTACGTTGTTGTTCTGTAGGGCATTGCCACCGACCTCGTGGTGCAGGTGGTGTTGATAGCGGAGTCCATGCGCCTGCAGGCCATGATGGGCACTTACGGCATACAGACACAAACCCCACACGAAGTTGAACCCGTGCAGGTAATACAACTGTTATACATCTTTATATATGTACAATAACAATCACTTGTATGATCAAATGCTTTTAGAATACCGAAGTTGATAAAACTTTTTTGCCGATTTAGGTATGCAGTTCAACACAGTTGGTTCACGTGTACAGAGAACTGGGTGTTTGTCCAAAGCTAAAACTCACCGGTCGTCCGATACGACCTGTGGGCTCCCTCGGCACTAGCAAGGTAACACGCTACATCAGTGCACGTTACTTTTATTTATATTAGTGTAGATATTTGGACAGATACGTGAGTGAATAATTGATGCAGATCTACCGAGTGTGCGGCATGACCGTGCTGTGCTACCCGCTCATATTCGAGGTGTCCGAGTTTTACCTGTACCGCGATATGGCGTTGCTGATCGATGACATTAAGACAGAGCTCCAGTTTGTTGGCAAGTAAGAAATGCTACTATATTTTAATACCTACCTAATAATTATCTGGTTAATATATTTGATACATCTGAACTTAACTTTGAGCTAAAGGACTGCTTATTGTTATTTTTGGCACAGAACTAAAGATGTGGGTAGTTTAAGTTATATTATTAACTATATTCGTAACTATTAAGTCAGCACATCTTATTTACCTTTATGTACAAAGAATCATAAAGTGGTTGGATGCAGATGATCGATGGCGTAGTGGTTAGTGTAACCGACTGCTACGCCTGAGGTCGCGGGTTCGATTCTCGCACAAGTCAAACATTTGTGTGCATGAACATGGATGTTTGACTTGATCTGGGTGTTTATATGTATAATATGTATGTATTTACAAAAAAAAATGTATATATGTATGTTCATCCATTGTCTAGTACCCATAGTACAAGCTCTGCTTAGTTTGGGCTAGATGGTGTTGTGTGTATGTGGTAAAATATGGTAGAATAAGACCGGTCTGTGTAGAAAACCTTAGGGGAGGCTTGTGTCCAGCAGTGGACGTCTTTAGGTTGATATGATGATCATATCAACTTAATTGACATCATGACCCATTGTCATATATATTTTATATTATTTGAGCGGAATGTAATTTAAAATAGATATATTGCAACATTTTTATTTATGTAATAATTAAGTTGATTTTTATTAAAGTTACCTTTTTAGCTTAATATTACTAAATAAGATTTGAACAGGCTGACCCTGAAATGTGTATCTTTATTAGTGTGAGCTATATGTATGTTGTGTGTGGTGGTGGTGGCGGTCAGGTACTGGCGGCTGTCGGGCCGGCCCACGGTGTGCCTGCTGGTCCGCGAGGAGCACATGCGCGACCCGCACTTCCGCCACATGCTGGACCTGTTCGCGATGCTCAAGAAGGGTCACTGCGACGGCGTCAAGGTGCGCCTCGGACGACTGCAGAACTTAATCTCCAGCTCTTGTATGGGTTAGTACCATTACCTACTTCCTACTATTTTTGGACTGGGTGCAACAAAATTGTGTAAATTGAGACTAAGCTAATTTTGGGTCAGTTGACTGCATACTCTACATAAATACCATTTTAGATAATTTGTTGACATGTCGGTTTGTTCAAAATATTATTTTACCTTCTTAAAGCTATTAACATATTGGTATTATAATACATGTTCAAAACGGAACTGAAGCTAGTTTATTTCTATGTAAAGCATTTATTTTCCTGTTAACCGTTAGGCATAACTGCCATTTGTCGGTAACTGCTTATAATAATATTAAACCACTATATTTCGAATCGCTACGGCTATGGCAATACATGTTTTTAAATTATGTCTCGCAATTCGACGTGCCTTCTGGCATACGTCTCCTCCAGCTCTCTCCACTGGACTCTGTCCTCTGCTACTCTGGTCCAGTAACATTAGGCGGATATCGTCTTCCCATCTTGTTTTCGGACGCCCTTGTCTTCTGGTATCCTCTCTGGGGTATCATAAGGTTATCTTATCTTATCTTATCTTGATCCGGGGGCCAGTCATTGTAGACCGGCGACACTTCGACCCAGTGGGATCTTTTGTGTCGGCCCCGAGGTTTATCCTTGAGCTATCTCCCTATGAATGTACTGCATCAGTCGCAGCGTACACCTCAGAGGGAGAAGCCTGAAGTCTTCAGGGTTCGGATATGCCAATCCCATCAGACCCATCCTTAGTCCGGCCAACGCGTCACATTCACACAGTAGGTGTGATATGGACTCGTCCTGTTCACCACAGGCTCTGCAGATCGAATTGTTTGACAATCTCAATCTGCACAGGAAGTCATTGGTGCCAAAATGACCAGTAAACGCTCCTGTGAGTAGGCGTATTTGGCCCTTGTTGTACCCGCAGAACTTCCGGGTAAAGCCCGTGGCTCTGTTTGCAATGAATTTCTTGGAGTGTTCCAGACCCCTAAGGGCCATCCACTCCAGCCTGTGTTTATCATTGCCATGTGCATTGAAAGCTGCCTTGACGGTACTCTCAGAGAGACCTACGAATGGCTCGGGGCCCACAAATTGTTGCTCCGAGCCCTTTTTGGCTAATACATCAGCCTCCTCATTACCCTGCACCCCTGCATGCCCCGGAACCCACACCAGCCTGACTGTGTTTTTCCTGCCAAGTTTGTTAAGGGCTTTAACACAGTTCAGGACTAGTGCTGAGTCCACCCTACAGGAGTTCAGAGCCTTAAGAGCAGCTTGACTGTCACTGAGTATATAAACAATCTTGTCAGTGACATTGTTGTTAATATTCTCCTGCGCACAGGCAATTATAGCATAGGTTTTCGCCTGGAAGACCGTTGCATATTTGCCCATGCTTTGGTTCACCTTGCAGTCGTTGGCATAAATACCAGCGCCTGATCCTGTTTCCATTTTGGAACCATCGGTGTACCAGATGAGACAACCCTTGTCAGGGGATCGTAGACCTCGTCTCCATTCGTCCCTTGTGGGGACCTTTATTTTAAAATTCTTTTTGAATATGTGCATTGGTTGCATTTTGTCACATCCCATGCTCATAATCTCTTTAAGATCCTTCGAGATCTCCAGTTTTGTGTGTCGAGTTACTGGCATGTTGACGCTCCACAGCCCATGTATAGATAGTCTATGTAGCGCCTTCATCGCCTCTAACTCCACAACAATGTGTAGCGGCGTTAGGTCCAGCAGGATCTCTAACGCAGCCGTTGGCGTAGTAGGGAACGCCCCTGTTATAGCCATGCAGGCTAATCGCTGCACCTTCGACAGCGCTTTCCTGCATGTTGCTAGTTTGGTTCTTGGCCACCAGACAACGCTTCCATATGTGATTATGGGTCTTATCATCATCGTGTATAGCCACTTGATGACCTTGGGCTTCAGGCCCCAGGTCTTCCCATAAGTAGAACGAATCATACCGAAGACCCGCTGGGCCTTCATTATGACTTTGTCTACATGAGGTTTCCACGTTAGCTTGTTATCTAAGGTCATGCCTAGATACTTCACCTCCGTGGACCATTGTAGCTGTGTACCATACATGGATAGAGTTCCCAAGCCAGTCGGATCTCTCATCCTAGTAAACGGCACGACAGTAGTTTTCCCTTGGTTGATCGATAAATGGTTACTACTGCACCATTTTTCTACCATACTCAGGGCCCTCTGCATGAGACTGGATACTGTGCTCGGAAATTTTCCATTGACAAGTATCACCAAGTCATCCGCATATCCGACCGTTAAGTACGGACCTTTGTTGAGTTGTTCTAAGAGTGAATTAACCACCAAGCACCATAAGAGCGGTGAGAGTACTCCACCCTGAGGGCAGCCTTTGGTGGTCATTGCAGTCATTTCATCCCCTAACAACTCAGACCTAATAATTCTTCCTCTGAGCATACAATCGATCCACTTGCAAATGGTTGGCTCTATGCCGTGATTTGCTGATGCCACACTAATGGCATCAAAGGTGGTCCGATCGAAAGCTCCCTCAATATCCAGGAATGCAGCAATGCATACTTCCCGGTTATCTAATGCATGTTCTGCCTTATTTACCACAAAATGCAGTGCCGTCTCAGTGGATTTTCCCGACTGGTAGGCACATTGTAGCCCGTGGAGGGGAAATTTTCTCAATGCTCCCTCCCTGATATGTCTATCTACTAACTTCTCCAGGGCTTTCAAGAAGAACGACTCAAGGCTAATAGGTCGGTATGCCTTGGCTTCTTCGTAGTCTTCTTTGCCCGGCTTCGGTATGTAGATGACTTTAACTCGCCTCCATATCTTTGGAATGTATCCAAAAGCTATGCAGGCTCTGTATAGTCTGCACAAATGCGGAACCAAGAGTGCAGCTCCCTGTTGTAGGATAATGGGATAAACCATGTCTGGACCAGGTGACTTGAACGGTTGAAAACCATTTAGAGCCCAGCCGACCTTCCCTTCATCCACTACCTTCCTTGCAGTGTCCCAATCTGCTTTGGTTGTACGGTAGCCTAGTTCAACCAGGCTAATCGGGTCCTCCTGCTCCTTTTCTATTATCTTACAGTCCGGAAAGTGTGTGTTTAGCATCATTGCTAGTGTCTCCTTACCGGACCCTGTTCGCTGCCCATTGCCATCTCTAATGGTTGTCAGTGGGTGTGCTCTGACAGTCGAGATAGCTTTGGAGAGTCTCATTCCTTCAGGAATAGTACTGATGTTTTCACAGTGGGCTCTCCAAGCCTTCCGTTTGGCTTTCCGCACAGCTTTGTTGTAGTTGGTCAAACAGCGAGCGTAACCGCTATAGTCCCTGCTGGTCCTAGCACTGTTAAACGCTCTTCTGGCTTCAAGCCTCAGCTTGACCAACTCTGGCGTCCACCACGGTACCCTCTTGGGCCTAACTTCCCTTTCAGGGCAGTTACTTGTCCAGGCCGTATTTACAGTCTGGACCAATTTGTCTGCTGTAAACTCTATGTCTAATATAGAATTAAGCTTACCCTTAGAATCCTCCAAATCTATACTGAGGTCACTCCTGAAGGAGTTCCAGTCCGTATTTCTGGGATTCCTTCTACGTGCTATAGGAGCTGGAACCAGCGTCCTATACTTAAAGCATATGTAATTATGATCTGACAAGGTAATCTCGTCAGACACATGCCACTCGACAATCTTAGTGCTAGCCCTGTTGGTGGCTAACGTGATGTAAATTACCTCTGCTCGCCTACAGTTGACGAACGTTGGCCTGTTTCCCTTGTTTAGAATTTGTAAAGAGGTACTTACCACATACTCCAGTAGCTTTTCCTCTCTTACATTCACATCCGTGCTCCCCCAGACTGTGTGGTGTGCGTTGGCATCGCACCCCAGGATCATGTCCAGGTTCTCCCGGCTGCCATATTCAACAAGGTCCTTTATCTGTCCAGATACAGTTTCCTTGTCCGTATAGTCGAAGTATGCAGAGGTCAGGATTACAATATCCCGCCCTCCGCTCCCTCGCACATCTATCTTAACTGTCGTAAGATCCCTAGAACAAAAATTGTATAAGGGCATTGCATTTATGCCATTTCTGACATACACACATGTCCTTATATCATTAGTGGAACAGTTATGATAAATTACACCTCCTGTCCCACCCAAACCTCTGATCTTTCCCTCTTTAACATAAGGTTCCTGGATCAGGGCAATATCATATTCCTTCATCCGCAGGTGGCGGGCCAGAACGGCCATCGCCCCGATGCAGTGATGAAGGTTTATTTGTACGCACCTTAGTCCCGCCATTCGGTCTGCCTATGGTGGCGTCTACGGTGGCAGGCACTGCTGGCCGCCCCCCTCACTCCCTTCCTCCATCAGCGCCCCCGCAGCCTCCGGCGACGACAGATCTAGACAATCTATATGTCCGATTATGTCGTCGGTCTTCGGAGACACGCATGGCGACGACGTGTAGAGAGCCGTACCTGGTTCAATCACCACTGGGTTCACGGGCTCCTCCCCGTCCCCCACCTGTGGTGCCGTCACCGCATGGGCCTCCTCCTCCACGCTGGCACCCACTGTCACCTTCTGCACGTTCAGATCCTCAAGGATCTTGAACGTGCTTTTGTCCATGCCAGCATGGAGACAGAAGCCGCCTGCTTTTATGGCCGCAGCCGACACGCTGTCCACCAGGACAATGCGCCTGGTGTGCGTCTCCTCGACCTGCGTGCTCAGCACCTTCCACTCGCAGGTCCTCAGAGAGGGGTTGAGGCGCTGCAGCATGGTCAGCACCCTGGAGGCATCTAGGCACCAGGTATTCCTGGTCTTCCAGGCCATCTTTATTGGCCTTGGAAGCTCCTTGGCGCTGACCACTCTGAGCTTCACGTCCCCAACGGTTTTACCGCTGAGGCCGCGAAGCCACTCTGCGGCTCTCTCACCCTCACACGTCACGTGCAGAGCTCCACCAAGCAGTGCACCGACACTAATGGCCGGCAGAGGATCTGGTGTGGCCTCCAGCTGGTCCCAAATGGCAACCCTTATGGGTTCCACCAGCTCTGCATTAAGCAGAGCGTCAGGGAAGTTGTCGGCAACAACGGCCATTTTAACCCCCGTCAGCGCCTCCCTGTAGGAGTCACCTTGGGTCTTGGCACGTTTATTGCCATCTGCCTGAGCAACAGCATCGTCGCTCACTTCCCTGACCCTTTTTGACGAGACTGCATCGGGTGCCAGCGCCAACTGCCGCTGCAGCTCACGCCGCTTGCGGTTGGCACACCCACTGCGCCTCTTCCTGCCCCGGGTATGGTCTGTGGAGTGTGCAGCCAAGTTTGGCTCCCCCTTAGGGTGTGCCTCGCCCGTCTGCTCCTTCCTGGCCTCCCCGAACCTGGAGGGCTGACACCCACTCCCAGAGGGTGTCCCGCTGGGATCCCCCTTCGGGTATTCCCTGCATGTCAGATCCCCTCTGTGGCTGCCACGCCCTCTAAATTGGTAGCCCTTTCCAGGGTTACCCCCTCTCCATTTCTTAACGCTGCCCGTGTGAGCACCACTCCCCTGGCTCATGCTCGGACGGCCACTGGGGCCATCACGAGCTTGCAGCTTGGGTATGTAGGTGCTCCCACGTGCAGCTCCTACACTATTGCTGACCTCTCCCTATAAGGGTCCAGAGGTCCTTTGTTGCTCGCCCTTATCGGTCAAGCCCTTGGTTTTTTTTGTGACAGAGTCCATTTGGTCTATCTTACTTTTCACCTGCTGGCTCCCCACCCACCATGGAGCCCTCAACGTTGGGGATGCCTTGTTCAGGCACCAGGGCTACCAGCTAGGTATAGCACCCCTAAGTGAGCTGTCCCCGAGACGTACAGCACTAGTCGCTCCACCCCAAACCACTGAGGTGGGAGACGAGCACTGCCGGCTGGAGACCTCTTCACCCAAGGGCACTCGCCTGGCGGCCGCATGAGCGGACGCCGCAGCCGATTGATCGCAGCTGGCTAGACTACGACCTCCCGTGTGAGAGGAAATCCGGACCAAAGGGGTGTGTTGCAGATCAGCAGCACTACCATCGCCACATCACCACTCAACCCCCAGGACTCCTTCATCCCTCCGTACGGGTCCCCGCGCACGGCACAAACACGCGGGAGGTCATTACTATCCATCGTCTGTCGTTCGACGATGGACCCGCCGGAACATGACCTCTCCATCCCAGGCAGTGGTCGACTGGTGGTTTTAGTTGCGTCTATTTCATAGGGAACTAGACCAATAACAGGGGGCAACCACGTGAAGGATTCCAGACCAGACTTGTCTTAGGGATCAACACGACTGTTGCGCTCTCCCCTAAGACCATTGGCACCTTACTCGTCTTGAAGAGTCGAGCAAAGTGGGTTTGCATCTATACTAAACAAGCAGCCAATCCAGTGAAGCTAGAAAGCAGAGAAAGCAAGCTAGGCAGTGCAACTATTAAAGCATAAATACAAACCCCCCCCATCATAAGGTTACTTGCTTGCTCCACTTGTTTAATGTACAACGTAGCAGATGTCCTGTCTAGCCCCACTATAAATGCTCTATTCGGGTTATTATATCTGTGAACTTAGTTTTCCTCCTTATTTCAGAATTTGTGATTGTATCACTAAGTCTGGTTCCCATCATGCTCCTTTCCATTGCCCTTTGTGTGCTAGCTAGACTTTCTCTATGCTTATCTGTTAACGCCCATGATTCACAGCCGTAATTCATGCACGGGAGAATACAAGTGTTGAAAGTCTTTCTCTTGATGTGCATGCTTAGATCTTTGTTCTTCATTATTTCTTTTAGAGACCAGTATTTTCGCAAACCGCAGGCTATTCTTTTATTAATTTCCTTGGACTTAGAGTCCTCAGGAGATATGATTTGACCCAAGTAGACATATTCTTTCACATATTGTAACCTGTTTCCATAAATCTCTATGTTGACTTCTGTGGAGTTGGTGTGCAGTTTTGTTTTATTTGCATTCATTTCTAGTCCTACTTCTCTTCTCTTCTCTTTTTGGTAACTGCTTACCATTTGTTAATAATCGCGTGCCATATGTTGGTAACTGCCACAGGTCGGTAACTGTTTACCATTTAGCGCTAACAGCATTTAGCACGGTAATCGCCTACTATTTGGCAGTGTATTTGTTCTACTCCTTTTCTTTTCCTTAAATTGTTTATCCGAAAATCGTTATCCATAACACGTTTGCTATAAACTTCAGTAACCATAATGTTAAAAAATTTGAAATTTTGTCTTACTTAATTATCTTTACTTCTAAAACTATTCTGTCATAGTATCGAGTACCTACTATAATAATTGAATCTCCTAGTTTTGTATAAAATAAAGTCATATGTCCTGAGTATTGTATTATATAATGTGTATTATTCCGAATGTTCATTTAAAATAAAATTGTTAGTCCTAAAACATTTGCTAAACATTAGGTTGTAGTGACAGAAACGAATCGATGTGAATCCGACTCCGCGCAGTCTTGTCTGCCCTACCCTTAGAGTGTAATTTAGAATCGCTCGGCGCTCGGGCCGCGGGCTGAGCAGCAGCAGCTGCGAGCGAGGCGCCGCGGCTGAGGCTGCGAGCCGGCTGCGACGATCAGCTCGCGTTGGACCGCCACGCGCTGGTCAACCGGAAAAATTTAAAAATTAGCTCTCTACCATCGGGGGTTGTCGAAAGGGGTCCCAATCGACGGGGAATAACTCCATACGTTAATTCATTATGGTTTAAAGAGTAATTTTGAATAATTTTTATGATGTTGATTATACAAATTAGTTTTAAAATCATTATTAGGATAAATAAACATTAAATAATTTGAATTTAGGACATAACTTTTATTGAAAACGATTTTAAGTCTTTTGTATATTATTGATTGTAATATTTATGACAAACAAATTTAGGGCATATAGTGTTTCAATTTTATGACATGTGATATTATGTGACATTAAGTTCGAGCAAGTTATCATTCGGATAAATGATGATTATGACAAAACTAATTATGGCACTTTAGATTATGGATAAAAAAGTTAGGTAATGTCATGCCGGGTGGTAGCCAGTAAATATCAGGTTAAATATAATGGATTTACATCAAGAGTCATGACACACACAAATATGTGTTTAAAGAGATTCGTTAAAAATTATCTAAAATACAAAAACTTCTTATGCTCTTTGTGTGTTTATTACGAATATGACCAATAGGCAGGTAGGCACGTCAAAAATGGTTTTCGTCCGATGAATTTAAAGTCCTCGCAAACCATTAAAATCAAAATCAAAATAAATTGATTCAAATTAGGTTACAAGGTAACACTTATGAATGTCAAAGTTACACGTAATTTTTTTTCTGTGAATTTACATTTACTGCCACGTTCAGCAAAGGTAGGGTGTGTAGGGCTCATGGGAAGAACGGGCAAGAAACTAATAGCCACTCTTTTTAATCGCCAAGTGTACAATAATATTTTGTTTACAAATCATAACTGTAAGGTGCTGCAACCATTTCTCCATGAACTACTCAACATACTCAAGCATTTGATAAAAATTGATGGTAGCCTCTAAAGCAGCAGTATGGTAAATAGGTTATGTTATGTTACAAGACGTGATTTCACACTAACTTACATACTGTATGTATGTGTGTGCAGAGCACCTGGACTTCATGAGCCAGGGTGAATTCCCGGCAGAGATGTTCACGCAGTTCCGTCAGCTGGAGCACGAGTACATCGGCTACCAGTCGCTGACGGACGTGCCGCGCACGCTCACGTACCGCGAGGACGCGCTCGCATGCGACGCCTTCCGCCTGCGCGCCACGCACGACGTCGTGGACGCGCTGCGCGCCACCGACAACGTCTTCGCGCAGTGCCAGCTTTGGGGCATCCTGCTGGAGCGCGAGGGGCCCATGTTCGAGGTACGCGCCTCCCGCCACACGCCACACGCCACCTCTCCGCCGTACTTCCCACCTCACCTCACCGTGTCCGCTCCCGCAGGTGAACGGCGCCAGCGCGCTGGACTCGCTGAAGAGGCTGTACCACAGCGCGGGCGTGCTGCGCCACTGGCGCGCCGTGCGCTACTGCTCCTCGCTGCTCACGCACACCGTCGACTCCATCAGCCCCTTCATCACCACCGTGCTCGTCAACGGGAAACAGGTACGACGCACGCACGCTCACGCGACACACGCGGCACACGACACAACCGCGACACAAAACACACACGCGACACACGACTCACACGCGACGTACAACTCACACGCGACGCACGTTTCACACGCGATAAAGCACGGCTCTGAATTGATTAATCACATTATATTCTATTAAAGAAATATGTTCTTACCAAAATAGTTTAATGTTAAACCGGTTTAATGATGATTCGTCGTTCTCCAGTTGACAGTGGGCGTTATCGGTCAAAAGGAGACCGTGTTTGACAAGCCGATGACTCCCGGCGAGATCCAGTCCGTCATGTACTCCACTATACAACCGTATGATGTCATCGGTGCCGTGTTACAACAGGTTAGTTATCGATGTATTAATATATTAGGACTCAGTTTCTAAAAAAATATTTTTGGGCTCTGTAAAAATATATGTAGATATGTTTTGGCTAGAATGTGAGAATGAAAGAGTAAAAGAAAATGGTTGTAAGAATATTAAAGAATGATGATGTATTTAATATTGACAGTGGAAGATCGATCATAGACTACCATTCTAGGATACAGAAATGTGTATATCGGATAGAAGATACTACTTGCATATGAGCAAAAATTTAAATTTCTATACTGCATCTTCTTATATTTATATACCGGCACTATATTTTCAAAAGTTTCGACGTTCAAGATTTATTGGCTGTTAGCTTTATTTTTTTATTACTTATTCGTGCCTAATTTCGTAAGATCCCAATTTCATTCAAAAAGATTTTTATTATATAATAATAATAAAATCATTTATTTCGGACATAATTCATATGAGTTAGTAACAATTTTCTTACAAACTATGTTAGTAAAAAGAAATAAATTAAGTATACATATATTACAGTTTTCCCATAACGATGCCTATACAGTGTGCCTGTATGGGACAATCATTAGCAGAATGCTGTTGGTGCTACGACGCAGTCTCTGAAAAAGTGACGCCACTTTTTCCCGCATTATAGCGTGAAAGCCGTCAACGCGCGAAATAGCAAACATCTGCGACGCACTGCAATGACGCGGTAGCCCCAACAAAACTCTGAAAGCGTTGTTGTATTGTACACGCACGACGTTGTAGGCTCGTGCGTATACCGCACCCACAGGCCGCTCGAGTAAACAGATTGGCAATATGCCCTAACATCTGCGACGCACTGCAATGACGCGGTAGCCCCAACAACACTCTGAAAGCGTTGTTGTATTGTACACGCACGACGTTGTAGGCTCGTGCGTATACCGCACCCACAGGCCGCTCGAGTAAACAGATTGGCAATATGCCCTAACATCTGCGACGCACTGCAATGACGCGGTAGCCCCAACAAAACTCTGAAAGCGTTGTTGTATTGTACACGCACGACGTTGTAGGCTCGTGCGTATACCGCACCCACAGGCCGCTCGAGTAAACAGATTGGCAATATGCCCTAACATCTGCGACGCACTGCAATGACGCGGTAGCCCCAACAACACTCTGAAAGCGTTGTTGTATTGTACACGCACGACGTTGTAGGCTCGTGCGTATACCGCACCCACAGGCCGCTCGAGTAAACAGATTGGCAATATGCCCTAACATCTGCGACGCACTGCAATGACGCGGTAGCCCCAACAACACTCTGAAAGCGTTGTTGTATTGTACACGCACGACGTTGTAGGCTCGTGCGTATACCGCACCCACAGGCCGCTCGAGTAAACAGATTGGCAATATGCCCTAACATCTGCGACGCACTGCAATGACGCGGTAGCCCCAACAACACTCTGAAAGCGTTGTTGTATTGTACACGCACGACGTTGTAGGCTCGTGCGTATACCGCACCCACAGGCCGCTCGAGTAAACAGATTGGCAATATGCCCTAACATCTGCGACGCACTGCAATGACGCGGTAGCCCCAACAACACTCTGAAAGCGTTGTTGTATTGTACACGCACGACGTTGTAGGCTCGTGCGTATACCGCACCCACAGGCCGCTCGAGTAAACAGATTGCCATCATATTACTCCTCACTGCCGACGCCCTGCGTTCCCTCTCTATATCTGGGTCATCCTTATGATCTTCCGATATTACATGGCCCAGATATTTAAAGGTTTGTACAGTCTTCAGTCCCAGTTCCCGTCTATCATGATTGGAGGCACAGTAATGGGCCTCTGACCTGAGACCATGTTCTGAAGCGTATTGTTCACCCTTTTATAACCTGATACAGGTTTATGAACGGTTAAGTGACAAATATGCAAACATCTGTACAACTTTTCACGCTAGACCAGGATATCTTATCGAAAAATCAAGTCGCAAATACAACATATCACTTATCCGCAATTCGTTTACTACGTGTAATTCAGTATTGCGTGTTGCGAGATAAGGCTTGCTATAAGGCGCAACGAGAAGAAACGGATAATGTGCAACGGTGGGTTGTGTGTCAGGAGGTGGTGCTGTACTGCGGGCGGCTCATCGGCACGAACCCGGACATGTTCCGCGGCATCCTGAAGATCCGCGTGGGCTGGGTGCTGCAGGCCATGCGCACGTACCTGCAGCTGTTTCCGGGCGAGCGCGCCGCCGCCGACCTCGAGGGCCTGTCGCCCTACCGCCTGCGATCGCTGCTGCAGCGCGTGCTCACCGTCTGCGACTGGGCCGACGATCAGGGGTATGTGCTACTACACATTACTCATTACTTGTCTATTCAATATACATATTTCTTTTTGCCTTAGCCTTTTATGTCCCACTGCTGGGCAACCAAACCACTCCAGCCAGTTCTCCCGACGACGTCCAAGTCATGACGCCATCTCCGTCTAGGTCAGCCCCGTCGCCGTCGACTGTATACTCAAACTTCTACTGTCTCTTGGCACCACCACCCAATTGATCACATTTTGTGTCTACCTCTCTAGGCGTGCGGCAGATGTGTCCGGTCCGGTTTCACTTCAGCCGGGCGGATTTAACACTACGTCAGTTATATGGAGCGCAGAGTAGTGTTTCGGACGTGGTCTGTCCTTTTGATTCCGAGAATAAATCCAATATACAGGATGATTTTGAAATCGTGTAATTCCTTTTAACCACGCATTCTACTGGTGATATAGAATAACCCTGACCATATTTTTATTTAATTAGAATTATTTTTTTTGAAAAATTTATGTTCCGTTTTTTTCGTGAAATGGTGTCAGATAGTCATATGTTAACCAACCGAGGCAATTTTAATTTTTTACTAATTAAAATAAAAAGACATATTAATAATTAATGTCGTAAATAATAACGGGCGGTCCTTTTTATTGCCCCCTATTATTTACGATATCAGTTATTGTTATGTTATTATTTTTAAATTAGCAAAATCTTAAGATTATGTCAGGTGGTTGAAATATCGGGCACGCCACGATCGTGGCGGTAAGTCCCGTGTTTGAGGAGTGGCTGGAGAGGCGGCATGGCGCCCTCACCTTCCGGCTGACACAGGTTCTGACTGGCCACGGATGTTTTGGCCGGTTCCTGTGTCGTATACGCCGGCATGAGACGCCCGGTTGTCACCACTGCGGCGACTGCCGCGACGTTACTGAGGACACGGCGCCGGCGCTGCACACTTTGGCGGTTTGCCCCGCCTGGGCATCGCAGCGCCGCGATTTGATCGCGGCAGTCGGATCGGTTGCCCTCTCGCTCCCGGCCGTAGTTCAGTCTATGGTCCGGAGTGAGAGGTCGTGGAACGCCGTCGCCTCCTTCTGCGAGGAAGTGATTTCCATCAAGGAGGCGGCGGGGCGGGAGAGGGAGCGTATAAACCCTCTCCCCAACCGCAGAGCCGGGCGCCGGAGGGCGCGAGACGACCTCCAGCCACCCTGAGGTTTGACCTGGGGGTGGCGGGCTTTGTGGGCCTGCCCGCCATCCGTTCAGCACCAGGTCCGAGAGGCGGCGTGCGTGTTCCCACGGGCGCCTCTGTGTCGAGTCCGTCTCCCCTCTAGGGGGGAGACAGTAGGGAATTTTTGAGGGAGTCCTTTGGGTAGGTCTCTTTGGGTAGTGGCCTGCCGTTTCATACGGCGGGCCGAAACCTCGGCGGGGTCGCGACCGCATGTGAAAGCAATTCGCGCGGCCCCGCCGATAGTGGTTTTGTTGAGGAAGACCGTGGTAGGTTTAGTCGGTATTCCGGGAGGTACATTATTTCTTTTCCATCTTCTTTTACCCCGGCGAGTCTGACATAATCCCTCCGCCCGCCCCCGCGGAGGGATATGCGTCATTGCATTCCCCCACGTAAAAAAAAAAAAAAAAAAAGATGGTTGAAATATGACTATTTGAAATCATTTCATGAAAAAAATCTGTACTCTAATTTTGCCGAAACCATTATTCTAATTAAGAAAAATATGGTCAGGGTTATTCTATATCACCAGTAGAATGCGTGGTTAAAAGGAATTACACGATTTCAAAATCACCCTGTATATGACTAAGTATATAAAATATTTATATCGAAAAAATAATTCTTCTATCGGCGTAATAATAAATGCTGTTATCGCTATGCCTCGATATGGTTAAACTGACCATATTTCATTTGTAATATTCTTTCCCATAGATTGACCCCGCTACAACGCAGACAGCTGGAAGGATGCTTATGTCGCGTGCCCAAACACTTCTACATCCAGGTGTGGGATATATTACTGCGGACACCCAAAGGAATCATTATAGAGGTAACTTATTATGTTAAACTTGAAAATATTTGTATGTTTGATTTAGCACATATCAGTGGGAGATCGTTGGACTACCTCATGGAGAACTCGATTTCGGTTCCAGGGCGCGCATCTCTGACTTTACGAAGTTATATGCGTATTAAATATTTAATTATCGCTTTCTTTAACGGTGAAGGGAAACATCGTGAGAAATCCTGGATGTCTAAGAGTTCCCCAAAATGTTCTCAAAGATATGTGAAGTTTGCCAACCCGCACTGGGCCCGCGTGGTGGACTATGGCCTAACCCTTCTCACAGTGAGATGAGGCCTGTACCCAGCAATGGGACATTTTAATACAGGGCTGATATTATATATTATATTCTTAGAGTACCTAAGATATTTTCCCGGCGCTGGGAGCTTGAACCATTCGTACAGTCCCCTAATAAAATATTTCCGATAGCAGACCTCACCCATATAGTATTTGTATTGAATAATAGAGGTAGGTGTAACGAATCAGTTATCGAGGTGGCACGGTCCAGCGATATGAGAACCGCGGCTACACGAACAGTTAATCAGATCTCACAATCAACACTACGCGCCACTAATTTTCAACGTTTGTTATTTTATGCTTC
The DNA here is from genome assembly GCA_963675205.1 of Catocala nupta. Classification (NCBI taxonomy): domain Eukaryota; kingdom Metazoa; phylum Arthropoda; class Insecta; order Lepidoptera; family Erebidae; genus Catocala; species Catocala nupta. The sequence goes on along the minus strand of OY776089.1, from coordinate 30,834,935 downwards.
AGATTCGTATTTGACGTATATAACCTATTCAAAACTTACATTGTATTTACTCTTATAGTATTATAATTGACGACTCTTTCATAAGTATATATATACAACGTGAATGAATCAAAATCTCAATTTTGGCGATTGCATTGCTTTAGTGATATATATTTCTGAAGCCTCGGTAGACTTCAAAAACATATTTCTTATTCCCGGCCTATACCTAGTGGAATACCATATCTGAGATTCGATATACATAGGTATATATATATATATATATATACGATAGACATACCTTTCATTTAACTGTAAATACTCGTAAGGCGTCTGGGCGCATAGACGTGTTTGATGATGATTTACCTAAATGTCACATAATAATACACAAAATATATTAACTTTGCCAATGTATTGGGAATTTATAATGACATGACACATTAAAATTATTATTCGTTACGTTACCTTATGTTAGGAATTTAATATCGATCGTGGCGGTAAGTCCCGTGTTTGAGGAGTGGCTGGAGAGGCGGCATGGCCCTCATCTTCCGGCTGACACAGGTAATGACTGGCCACTGTTCCTTTGGCCAGTTCCTGCGTAGCATAGGCTGGCAGGAGACGCCCAGATGTCACCACTGCGGCCGGATGTCATACATTGCTTATTTCAAAATATATAATGCACCTTTTTTTATTAATTTTTGTTTACATCTGTATTAAGCAAGTCCGAGACAGCCAAACGACAAAAATTCGCCCATAAAAACTCGTGACGTTCGCAAATAATCTTATACCGCTGCATTGTTCAACTCTATCATTTTTTTTGATAGCATTTATTTCTATAAAATTAAAATGTGGTACATTGTTTACAAAGTCGCCAAACTGTAAACACAGTTTGTTGGCGAAAGAGGCGCTCTTTCTTAATTCTACTTACCTACTTATACTAAATAATAATATATACATAATATTATTATGTTAGAGTAGTTTTGCATACATTACATAAACTCTACTTAGGTACTTTAATTATTATATATTCTTAAAACAAAATATATATTTATATTAATTATGGTCTTGTGTATTATTATTACAATGGTTTGATTTGATGTTTAACATCTTATTTTTCAGTCTTTTCTTTAAAGTAACCCTGCTTATGCCTTCCGTGTGAGTTCTTATAGAATCTATTTTATTGTTACGTGCTGGGTTCGAGGGATAAGAACTGCCGAGTCTTCCCTACAGTGCCGACAGATGGCACTAGCCGTAACTTTATTATATACAGTGTGAGTTTTCATAAAGTGCACATATGACAATGAGTGAAACTAAACATCATTTTGATTTTTGTCGATTAACCACCTGGTTCAAAAGTTACAAGGTTTTCTTGGTACAAGGTCCATAACTACTAAAGAAAAATATAAATAGGTATAAATCGAAGAATATTTTTTTAAATTATTTTTCCTAGCGATAAAATGATGTCTAGTTTCACTCATTTTCATATGTGCACTTTATGAAAACTCACACTGTATTACAAGAGTTAAGTATTGTCTAGTTCGTTCACCATAGTAGTTTGTTACAGAGGGGGTCACATATTTCTCTTGCTGAGCTTGTTTGGTGCAATACTTATGTGTCTCAGGATTTTTATGTTCGTTTGTGTAGTATTGTTCTAATGCTATTAGATATTCTACTTTCAAATGCACAGGATGTATTTCACAAATAATCTATACTAATATTATAAAGCTGAAGAGTTTGTTTGTTTGCTTGAACGCGCTAATCTCAGGAACTACTGGTCCGAATTGAAAAATTATTTCAGTGTTGGATAGCCAATTTATCGAGGAAGGCTATAGGCTATATAATATCACGCCACGACCAATAGGAGCAGAGCCTTAATGAAAAGTGTTGCAAAAATGGGGCAAATTCTCTTATGTAAAGCAGACAAAGTTGCGTGGGTCAGCTAGTAAATAATAATTGAGCACCAGTGACCTGGTGTATGCCAATGCATGTCGAGTTTGCCTATAATTGGATTTGCATTATGTTTAAGATTATATTTACCTATGTTAATTCATAAGTTTAAAATGTAAAATCTGTTGGCGAACCTTACAATGAAATAAAAATAATTGTTTAACAGCTTGTACAAAAAGTTAGGTCTGAAAGAGTACGGTGCGATTTCCGTTTAGTCGACATTTGACAAATTCTAGTTTTGACATCATAGTCTACATTTGGCAGATTCTACATTTGACAGATTCTATATTTGACCGATTCTACATTGGACAGATTCTATATTTGACAGATTCTACATTTGACAGATTCTATATTTGACCGATTCTACATACATGTGACTGATTTTTCTTCTATTCTACATTTAATACATGTTATATTAGACAGATTTTGAAAAAGTGAGACATTTATGGGATGTGGTGTCAAAAATAATACTGTTATATTATAGTAATCACTATATTTATTCATAAGTATAATTTGTTGTATAACTAGTATTAAATGTTTGTATTATAGTCACTAATATTTTCAAAACAGTCACAATTACCAAATTAATGTCATAATTATTTTTTTGTGAACATTTTACATATAAACAATTACAGTGGAAAAGCTATTAATTAACAGGCAACAATCATTTTTATGACTTTAATTATTAGCATTATTTTGTACATAGTTACATACATGAATATTAAAATAATCAACAAATAATAATAAAAAAGCAACGAAAATGGATACTTTTTCGTAAGTAAATAAAGATCAAAATAAAAATTATTGGAGCAGTTGTACGCAAAATATTTTCTTAAAAATCTTCGATTGATATTTCATAGCTTTGAAGTTTTTTGTGATTATGCTGTATTTTTTGTCGAAATTAATGTCGTGGTACCGGCAACGATTTTTTCGCACAGATTGGAAGAGGCTATAGCTGAATCTAATATTGCAGTGGCGAGCTTCTTTACGCAATTTTTGGATAAAATTGAACAGGCTCGGTCGCTTTGGGATTAAGACGTTAATTCTGTGATGCCATCCTTCTAATGCATGCATTGTTCGTTCAATTATGTTGGTTGGCACAACTTAAAATTGAAGGACTCAAACGAGACCATTGTCTCTTGTAATACTCACTGTACTCTTGCATTTCATCGGTATGCACAGATTCCATTTTATCCAATATCAATTGATGCTCCTCTAAAATGTACTGGGCTGGTAGTAAAGGAAGGATAGCAGCCATTCTTACAATTCTCTATTCTTCCTGCACTAGTTCTATTTACTTTTATTTCTTTGGCTTTCTTCCACACAGCTCTTTGATAGTGGTAGTAGCATCCACTTACATTTGGTTTCGGGAAAACTTATCATACAGCATTCATAATGCCTACTTCGTAGTCGCATTTGAAATGACGGATAATAAAACCCAACTTTTTTTATTATTTCAAGAAGTCAAAGTAAAGCAGTAACGCATATAACATGAGGTCTATATTTGTTGTGTTTCTATCAGAGAATTTAGTGTCTATGTGGAGGGTAAAAAGTTGATAGAATGGCTTGCGAACACTTTTAAATGTACCATCACCGAAGCACAACCTTGACCTGCGCAAAAATTTATTAGCTAGTTTAGTAATAAAAGTAATATTTTCTCTTCTGTACCTTCTTCAGCAACTAGGGAATTCTGACCTAAGGCTTCGGGAATAAACACATCTAGAAAACTAGGCCCTGTTTAATTAACATCACAATACGACAATTTTGTAAATAAGTGACATATTTGTAAAGTTGTATGACAAGTGCTGTTTAAATAAGCTTACAATTCTGAAGAATTTTACAATTATTATATAAAAATCATTACAAATATTACCATTACAAACACTGTGCAATAAACGTTTACATGTGCAAAAAACGTCTGTAGATTTCGATGACTATATTGTGTCTACAAATTGATATAATAATAATAAAACTTTTATTTAATAAAAGGAGTTGTAGTACAATACATTAAGTAACTTATAAATAACAAATACCTAAATAATAACTACACTTAACGGTTTCAGTACTGTCCTCTTAAATAGGCTACTTATTAACCTGTAGTAAAGAGAAACAGTGCCACCTCCTCGGAGATTGAAATACAGTGTTTGAAAATTACAATATTATCAATCATGCAAGTACTAACTAAATTATTACTATTAATTTTAATTTCAATTCTTACAATTGTAGCGTACCGTGTAAGTGATTGTAAATTTTAAATACGAATATAATTATGTGAGCACATGCAAATGTACGTAATGAGTGTTATGTAGTGTGTATTTGTGTGTGTGGTGCGGAGAAGTGTGTGTGTGTATCTGTGTGTGTGTTTGATACTCGTGTGTGTTTGTGTTATTATAGTAAAGAACGTATAAATGATTCCGTTTCATCATTTTTATTTATTTATTTATTATGGTTTACCAACAATTGTTTACATTAATACTTAATTTAAACTAGTCTAAAATACAAGCGACAATGCAACAATCACTTATAGGTAAACACCGCTTGCGCATACAAGAAACTGTTTGAAACTTATAATTATATATCTAAATCTAAATCTTACTCGTAATTGTAATATCATAAGTTGTTTTTTGAAGAAACTCTTGAACAACGTTTTTACTTTAATTATATGATAGATTGCAGATAAACATTGTTGCATTTATTTTATTATATAAATATGGATCAAGATGGAAGTAAAATTTTTTGTGAAAGAATGTTTAATCCCAGGCACGGAGCAAATTTTATCTCTATGACGGCGGCTAGTGAGCATAACGTATGGCGTATTACGATGTCGCAAGAGAATAGTTTGAAGTATAAAGTTTTGTCTTACATTAAGGACTTTGCAATTTTTATAAAGTAACGTTGTTGAATATAAAATTGGTCTGAAAGTTGCAACCTTCAGTATGGCTCTGTGCGCTATTTCTAATGGGTAGATAATAGTTTTACACGCCCCACCCCAACAAGAGATACAATAAGCAATTATAGATTGACATATGCGTAATATACTTTAAGTATTATAAATTTACTAGCAACATCCCGAAGGGTTTTGAAAATATAATTAAGTTTACGCAATTTGCATGTCAAGGTGTCTATGTGAGATCTTAAAGTTTCTATAAATACATCGAGATACTTTATATTATTAACGCTGTTATTTAGTGGACAGCAACAGGTAGTATGTGTTTCAAAATGACATATGTGCGGTGAGAGTGTGATTGGGGTTTTGTTTTGGGTTGAGAAACAGCGCTAATCGAAAAGGTAATTAATGTTGTTTTACTGGTGTTAAGTGTTAGAGTATGAGATAAAAGCCAGTTAAAGGCAGACGTAAAGCCACTTTACGCTATATTTTGGAGGTCTGACCAAGTATTTGCGAAAAATGTAATAGCAGTATCATCTGCGTAATAAATTATATTGGAGTTTGGGATCTTGAGATTGCAAAGGTCATTAATGTAGACTAGAAACAAGGTTGGTCCGAATATGCTATATTGCGGCACACCGTATTCTATAGGAAGTTCGTCACTTAAATTATAATAAATTTTTACCATTTGGGTTCTTCCTGTGAGATAACTTTCAAAATATTGATGCTGAGGTCCTCTGACACCTATGCTCTCAAGTTTTGCAAAAGGGTATTGATGGGTATGGTATCGAATGCCTTTGTGAGATCTAAAATTAATGTAAGCAATGTTTTTCGCTGTTCAGATTACTAACAATAAAATTAGTTAGCTGGTGAACCGCGTCAGATGTCGATTTATTTCTGCGGAAACCAAATTGTTGGGATGATATTAAATTATTATCTTTCAAATAATTTCTAAATCTCTTATTAATAAGGCGTTCTAATACCTTAGAAAAGTCACTGAGTACTTTAATTGGACGATAATTAGTAATCAACAAATGCCCACCTCCACCCTTGAAGACAAGGTGTATTATTGCCTTTTTGAAAGTAGTTGTAAAGACAGGTCTGAAAGAGATTAAAAATATGGCATAACACAGGTGCAAGAATAGAGCTATATCTTTTAAGCACGGCCGATGAAATGCCGTCCCATCCAGTTGCTGCATCAGACCTCAAAGAACCGATTGATGATATAATCTCATCGCAATCAGTTGCTTCTAGGACAAATGAAGATGCCGGAGAGTAAACACTCGAAGTGTGTGTTTGTGGAAATTGTGTTGGACTAGATGTTAACGTTATTTGCATTGTCTTTCCCAACGTTTATAAAAAGTTAACTTTATTACACGACTGAGACGATGAGTGTGAGAGTGATAACAGTTGTGAAGGTGAATATGTTGTTGATGAATTTTATAGCGTTCCATAGCGCCTTGGTGTTCTTACCGGCCCTTTTTATCTGCTCAGAGTTACTTTCGTTTGGCCTTTTATAAAGTTTGGTACAAACATTTAATTGGCATCTACAGGGTGATTTTGAAATCGTGTAATTCCTTTTAACCACGCATTCTACTGGTGATATAGAATAACCCTGACCATATTATTTTTTTATTAGATTTTTTTTTTTTCTTTTTTTTTACGTGGGGTAATGCAATGACGCATATCCCTCCGCGGGGGCGGGCGGAAGGATTATGTCGGACTCGCCGGGGTAAAAGTAAGATGGAAAAGAAATAATGTTTCTCCCGGAATACCGACTAAACCTACCAAGGTGTTCCTCGACAAAACCACTATCGGCGGGGCCACGCGAATCGCTTTCGCATGCGGTCGCGACCCCGCCGAGGTTTCGGCCCGCCGCGCCGTATGAAACGGCAGGCCACTACCCAAAGGACGCCCTCAAAAATTCCCTACTGTCTCCCCCCTAGAGGGGAGACGGACTCGACACAGATGCGCGCGTGGGAACACGCACGCCGCCTCTCGGACCTGGTGCTGAACGGATGGCGGGCAGGCCCACAAAGCCCGCCACCCCCAGGTCAAACCTCAGGGTGGCTGGAGGTCATCGCGCGCCCTCCGGCGCCCGGCTCTGAGGTTGGGGAGAGGGTTTAAACGCTCCCTCTCCCGCTCCGCCACCTCCTTGATGGAAATCACTTCCTCGCAAAAGGAGGCGACGGCGTTCCACGACCTCTCACTCCGGACCATAGACTGAACTACGGCCGGGAGCGAGAGGGCAACCGATCCTACTGCCGCGATCAAATCACGGCTCTGCGATGCCCAGGCGGGGCAAACCGCCAAAGTGTGCAGCGCCGTGTCCTCTACAACGTCACGGCAGTCGCCGCAGTGGTGACAACCGGGCGTCTCTTGCCGGCGTATACGACACAGGAACCGGCCAAAACAACCGTGGCCAGTCAGTACCTGTGTCAGCCGGAAGGTGAGGGCGCCATGCCGCCTCTCCAGCCACTCCTCAAACACGGGACTTACCGCCACGATCGTGGCGTGCCCGGCACTGGGGTGCACAAGTCGCTCCTTCCAATTCGCCACTAGGACCTATATGTTAGCCACCCGAGGCAATTTTACATTATTACTAATTAAAAAAAAATAACATGTCAATAATTAATGTCGTAAGTAATAACGGGCGGTACTTGCCGCGACCTACATACCCCTTCTCGACGCTCGCGGCTATCGCTAGCCGGCACTGCGCAACCATTACCTAACCATTAAACCTTATTCATTCTCATAACCAATTAAAATAACCAAGAGATCTAACAATAACCTGAGTTACTTACTTTCCTCACTTAGTTAACAAAACTACCGATGATTGGATTTAACCTTATGATTATTAAATCATTGCCTGATACTAACTACCACTGTTATACCCAAGATATTTACTTACACAAATATCAACCTAATAAAACAACAGCTGTTCTGTAAAGAAATAAATCCTATGAATCAACATTTTAAAATATTGGAGGTCAAAGAAGTTCCTAACCAGCTCTACCGTACCTACCTACCTAATTACCACAGATTACCAGTTTCTACGACCAACACATTCATAATACACACCAACCTATGTTTATCTACATACCTAAATGTTATACCTACGTACGACAAATGAAAACAAACTTTCCTTATCTCGCAAACATTCACCGGAATGGTAAATGGATAGTTACTCTTACATGTGTAATTTAGATTTGTAACTGCAAGGTTACACGCGTAAATATGAATGCTTCAAACAACACCGCTACCCACTACCTACACAAAACTCCAAGGATATGACCAATAACTTACTTACGTATAACATTTACCTAAGTAGAATATTACAAAGCGACCGTAAGACGCAGCATAATATCATATTGAAAACTTTAATACTTACCAAAACAACACAAAGAACTTAAAATCAATCCAATCATGTGAACAATATCAGTTCAGTAGGTATGAACCAAACACGTAAGTAGATACACAATCACTTCACGCATCAATAAAATAACGTAGCTTTAAGTACAACCTCACTCGTTTAGCAAAATAATGATTATTCCATGTTAATGTCGATAACTAGATAGAAATATCCAATTCCAGCTTATTAAACATTAATAACAAACAAACCATCAGCATCGATATAATCGCGACGCGTGCACACGACAGTATAAAAATAATGAAACTGATATTTTAATACTTGTGTAATTTTTTGTACGGCTTGGTCAAACACATAACATAAACAAGCCATTTTAATACTTGTGCCAGTGGCGCAAGGTTTCCTTTTCAATACAGGCGGTCGCCTTTGTGTCATCCTTTATAATCGCCGACGCAGCCGTAGTTACATAGTTTTAAACTTTATTATTTACATGTTAAGAGTGATTTCGCCATGCATTATTGTGTCGGCAAGTTACTTTACGTATCAAATAATAGGTATAACAATTTTATTCAAAACAAGGAATTATACGTTACGTTTTGGCCGATCGCGATCATAAGGTCCAGGGCTCGATACCTGGCTCATGCCTCATGATGCTCATTCGTACCGAAACTAAATACCTACCTAACGAGCAACGGTATAGGTATTTAAGTTAACGAAACACTTTACGTATTCTTTGTTATCGAAATACATGTTAAAAATACTTAAAAATATGTTATAAATATTATAATAATAAAACAAAGACATAATATCACACAAAAAACTATTATTTAAACATAAAGTAACTTGCAGATAAAAATTAAGTTACAAAAAGATAGGTGAGTAAACGTTGGGTTTTGAACTACGACCACAAAAATACTATCTACAGTTTAAACCACTCGGCTGTGGCGTTCTTGTCATATCCGTCTAAATAAGCATTCTAATAAGGACTATAATGATGTGGCAAATTGATAAAATTTAAAATATTTCTTGAATGCTGTGACACGAATTTACTCTTATTAACCTATTTTTTAGACGTAAAATTTAAGGTAGCGAAACACGTCTCGTATACCTTCTATAAATTTTTAGACTAATTCGCCTTTTTGTTATCCTAGCACATGTTAAAAACACATTAAAACATACTAAAATGGTAATAAAACAATGAAATATCACACAAAATATTATTATTTAAACATAGAGTAACTTGTAGATGAAAAATAAGTAACAAAAAGATAGGTCAGTAAAAGTTGGGTTTTGAACTACAACCACAAAAATACTATCTACAGTTTTAACCACTCGGCTATGATGTTCTTATAATAGACCTATTCTAGTAAATGTGGCCTCATCCGTCCACAAAATGTTTCTTTCCATCTCTAAAAACCAGGTACAAAATGACACCCTGGCTGAAAGGTCCGCTACGGTCATGTCTTGCACATATTGGAAATGATAGGGTTGCTGCCCAGACGCGTTCAGCAGCTGCCACACATAACTTTGGCTGACATTAAATCTTCGAGCCGCTTGCCGGGTGCTGGATTGTGGCTCTCAAGCAAAATATGCTATGATTTGGCGCCTTAAATGTTCGTCATAATACGGTAAAAGGCCTCGTGCTTGTGCATGGCTGGGAACACTTAACTGTCCATAATCAAATAAATTCTGTACAAGCCCAAGTATCTGCCTTGGTGATGATACAGGTGAGTTCGGGTTGCGATGTCGGAACCATAGCCTGGTCTTATTTAAATCCTGCGAACTTGCGTAATGCATCACAATTTCACCTAATTCTCTATTTGAAAGTGACGACATCTTGAAAAAGACACGTGCGCTCAATAACAATAAAAATATGTAGGTACTGATTTTATTTTAAATTATAATGTTTTATTTCTTAGGAAAACTAAAATAGCGGCATCGTTTGTCGGTTAGCTAAAAAGCGACACTACCTCAACAAGTACAAACAAGTATAGCTCTTATTTCGTCTACTTTGAGTTCAATTAACATTAGACACTATTTGCAGTCGGTTTTATGAAACGATTATTAGGTATTTTATAAGCCGCTAAACGGATGACATTCTGATTTCGAATTTTATTATCTTTTAATTAGGAATGAAGTTCTGGTGCAGTTCTCGGTGTTTAATAATTTATTTGTCAATTGCCGGCACAGACAGCGGTGTCTCAATTGTCGCAAATGTTACATGTAAATTACGAATATCGTTTTAGGTTACCTTAGTAATGGTGTGTTGGTTACTGCGGTTGCGAAGTAAAAGGTAAATAAGTAAGTAATATTACTTCGTAATGGCAGGAATAGCCTAACACGCTGCGGTTGTTAAAATTTTGTTAAAATTAAACAAAATAGCACTCGCTGGGAGTTGAATCTAATCGTTTCCGTGTAAATGAAACAAATAAAAAATCACGAACAGAACTTCACGATACATAAATAACAACTGCAACTTTGCGTACCTACTTGTTGATCCAACGCGGCGGCGCGGTGGCGCCAGAATCCAATCCAAAGAATTCATCAAACAATACTACGTAACAACGTAAATTAACTACTCAATAGTTAATACGAGCTTCGGTGGCACAGAGATAATAAATGGGACGGCTGTGCATGAGGTTTTAAGGGCGATTCGCCGCCGGTGGGACAATGATATGTATTATCAGTACCGTGTGGACACTTGCCTAAGCAATACGTACTTTTTGTCCTTTTACAATTTCCATATATCGTCAACCTTATTTCAATTTCTTAACTGCGTTTTAATCATGCATCGTTGTGTGTACGCAAGTGTACTACTTGCGACAACCATTTCAATGACGGGGTTAAATGTTCGGCATGTGGTAAACATTTCGATTTTAACTGCGCTAATATTTCGGAGTCCGGCTGGAGAAAACTAGGAGTGGAGCGTCGGGCAACTTGGCGATGTTCGTCGTGCAAAGCAGTTTCACCAGCTCCGAGCGTCTCGAAAGAACATGTATCTCTGGATAGTATAATGAGGGAGATTCGGGAAATTAAGACAAAATTGACCGATCTGCCCATGATACTAGAGGATATCAGAAATATCAAAGACGAAATAAAGGACTTGAAGGTGTCATGTGACTTTTCTAGCGCGAAGTTGGACGAATTCACCTCAAAATTGGTTACCATGGAGAGCTCAATGTCTGAAATCCAGCACAAGCAGACACTTTTGGAATCCAACGTTGGCGACATGCAGACCCTTGTGTACAACAATGAACAGCGATCGCGACTTAACAACGTGGAGATCAAAGGCGTACCACAGAAAAAAGGCGAAAACCTTTTCCAGATAGTCGATCAGATTTGTACGAAAGTAGGGTATAGTTTTCCAAAAACTCAAATCAATTACATATCGAGAATTCCTACTTTCAATCCAAACAGCAAGTTAATTGTAGTAAGTTTTGTAAATCGTTACATAAAAGAAGATTTTGTAGCCGCTGCACGGTCGGTGAAGTTTTTAACAGGCGAGGATTTGGGTTTTCAAAATGCACCAGGTAAGGTTTATGTTAATGATCACTTAACCCCTGATTCTAAACTTTTGCTTAATAAGGTTCGTCAGATTGCGAAAGAGAAAAAATATGGCTTTGTGTGGGTTAAATTTTCCAAAATACACGTACGTAAATCTGATACATCCCGGTCTTTCGTAGTTTCAAAATTATCAGATTTAAACAAAATTGTTTAATTTGTTACCTAGTTGATGTTGTTCCGTTAGTTTGTTGTAAAAAATGTAACATTGTCCTAATTCAATATTACTCATTAATTTCATTCGTCTTTGCCGTAAGCTATTTAAACGTTATTGATGTTGTATTATTGCACTCAACATGTAAATGGTTTAGCACCTCTGACTCGTCACACATGTTTACGCATAGCATTACCTGCCGCCGGCCGGCCTATTGTTCAACTAATCAACCAGTTTACCTTAAAGTAATAAATGTGTATAATATATTCATCCTGCTTACTCTCGTGTGTTTTGGTTCGGTAGTGAGTTATTTGTCAATACTTTGTCTCGTGTTAGCTTTTATTTTGTATCGGAGTCATCCATTAGGACTATTTTGCGTCTACCGCACATTATTTTTGTGTTGTTCATATTTAAATATTATAGCCATAATTATTCCTCTTGTTGAATGTTGTGTATCGTGCGTATTATGTTTTGCAACTTTATCCAATGGCTAATATAGATGGGCGATGTAGTATTCTTTGTGATCTCAAAGTGTATTACCAGAACGTTAGAGGATTACGCTCGAAAACTTATCAATTTTATCGTAACTTGTGTTTGAGTACGTATGATATAATTATGTTAACTGAGACGTGGTTGCTAGATAGTGTGTGTAACTCGGAGCTATTCGATGACCGTTACTTAGTGTGGCGCAGGGATAGGGATTATGCACTTACGGGTCAGACCCGGGGTGGTGGAGTGCTAATCGCAGTGCGTAAAGAACTTTGTGTCGTACCTAGACCCTGTTTCCATTCTAGTGCGGAAGATCTTTGGTTAACATTACCTTTTTGCCAACATAACATAAGATCTTCGTTAAGTTTTAACTTGCATATATGTGTTATTTACTTATGTAAACAACATTTGTTGCGGTCTTTCTCTAGCCAATTAAATAATTTTCTGGTAAAGTTGGATGAAATTGCAATGCATAAGCCGAATGATAAATTTTTAATAGTGGGTGATTTCAACATGAGCGGCATTAACTGGACATATAACGTTGATGAATCATATTTTCCTCCACGTAATATCAACAGTGCAGACGAGCAGTCATTTATTGATTCCATGTACACTCATGGTCTTAACCAGTTTAACGGAAATTTGAATAGGTACGGACGAATACTGGACCTCGTTTTATGTAATGATGTTGTCACTGTTTCCGAATGTAAGGATCCTTTAGTCGTTATTGATTCTCATCATATTGCTCTTAGTATCGACGTGAAATTTTTCCAACTATTTTATTTACAACCAGCACCGCGTGTTAGACATATTTTTAGCAAATGAAACTATATTAAAATAAATGAAGAGATTGCGAAAGTGAATTGGTCTTATAAGTTCAATAACCAGGATCTTAGCAGTGCTGTGGATTGCTTTTATTCATTTTTAAATAAAATGATTACTAAGCATGTGCCGTCTAGGTCTTGCAAGAAAGAATACTATCCCATATGGTATACTTTGTCATTAAAGAAAGCTATCAAAGAGAAATACAAATACTTTAAAAAATTTAAGTCCTATGGCAACCTTTCAGATAAAAATACCTATCAGCTGTTGAGAGAAAGAGTTAAAAAATTAGAAAATGAATGCTACCTTAACTATATTAAATCAGTAGAGATTTCTATCAAAAGTAATCCTAAACAATTTTGGAAATTTATTAAATCAAAATCAAACTCTTCTAGTATACCGAGCACTATTGAATATGGCGATAAAATTGCCGACAGTGGAAGTGGTATCTGCGATCTATTCTCTGAATATTTTCAATCTACTTTTTTACATTTATCACAGCCTATCTATATGCAAAATACTTCACTGATGCATAATCCACTGTCGGATGTCGTAAATATCGAAGTAGACAGCAACGAGTTACGTAAATTATTAAAGACTCTAGACCTTAGTAAAGCAGCGGGACCTGACAAGATTCCTCCTTTATTCTTAGTTAATTGTGCTGAGAGTATATACGTACCACTTAGCCTTCTTTTCAAAAAATCATTAAACGACTGCGTAATGCCCGCGATTTGGAAATCAGCTTATATCACCCCTATACACAAAAAGGGTTCGAAAACAGATGCTACCAACTATCGTCCTGTTTCTAAGCTGTGTGTGATTGCCAAAGTGTTCGAAAAAATAATACACACTCAACTATATGCGGCATTGAAAAACGTCCTTAATACATTCCAGCATGGTTTTGTAAAGGGAAGGTCCACAGTCTCAAATCTTATTCTTTTGGATGATTTCGTTACGGATAACATGAGTAGGGGGAAGCAGGTCGATGTCGTTTACACTGATTACTCAAAATGTTTCGACAAAATTCACCATTCGACTCTAATTTATAAATTGGGATTAATAGGTATAAGAGGAGACTTATTAAGGTGGTTTTCTTCATACATCTCTAATAGGTCTCAGGCGGTAGTTCTTAACAATTATATATCTAGTTGGGTATTTATACCAAGTGGGGTTCCGCAAGGGTCCCTGCTAGGCCCTTTGCTTTTTGCAATCTTTGTAAACGACATTGGCGCATGTTTCCACCATGCTAACTTACTCTGCTTTGCGGACGACATGAAGATGTTTATGGCAATCACCTCAGACAGGGATGTGCAAGCTCTGCAGTCGGACTTGTCGAGATTGGATACATATTGTTCTGTCAACAAACTTGAACTAAATCCTTCAAAGTGCTCAGTTGTAACTTTTTCCCGTAAAGACAACACCATTTCTTCTAAATACTATTTAAAAGGTGAATTGTTAGCCAGAACTGACAAAATTAGGGATCTCGGAGTATTCTACGATGCCAAATTATTATTTGAGGAACATATAGAACATATTGTGAACAAGGCTTCCAGAGCGCTGGGATTTGTAATGCGAACTTCTACATGTTTTGAAGAGATAAAGACAATAAAAATCCTTTATTGCACATTTGTACGTAGCATATTAGAGTATGGATCAGAAATCTGGAATCCTAGATACTACAAATATATTAATAGGCTAGAAATGATTCAGAAACGATTTGTTAAATACTTATGCTACCGTGCTGGATTACAGTATGGGACCGCGAACTACTTTGAACTTTGTGCTAAATTCCACTTACTACCGTTGATGAAGCGCCGGGAAATAGCAGATGTAATATATATACTGAAAATTTTATCTAACTTAGTAGATTCTCCCGAAATTTTAGACAAAATAGGTATTAATGTTCCAACGAAGGCTCTGCGACATTGGACACCTTTTAACTTAACAGTTGCATCTACCAACTACCGGCAAAATAGTTTTCTCTGGCGAGCAAGCAAGGTTGCAAATACAATGTGTAAATTACATGACATTGACATTTTCAACTCAAAAGTAGCAACGGTAAGACGGGTGCTAAGCCATGACTTCTTCCAAAATCATATTATCCGTTAATGTAGGTAACTGCTTGATTTTTATTTTATTTTTATATCATGCTAGATTAGTTCACATATTGTAAATCTGTAGTTTAAAAGTGAAAACCTTTCATTGGCTTTATGTTATATAATTTCATGTCTATATTATTGTAATAGCTGTTGGTTTTCCGATGTAATAAATAAATAAATAAATAAATTAGGATAACAAAAAATCGCGCTCAACAGATATAGCCGTAATTCGGGTACTTACGGCTATATCATAAAGACGCAATAAACATATCTCATATAATAATATTATACAAGTCAATTGAAATTATTATACGAATTAAAACACGTTGCAATAATTCTTGAAGTGGTCGTAGGTTCAAATCCAACTTTTACTCATTTTGTAACTTAATTTTCATCTACAAGTAACTTTATGTTTAAATAATAGTTTTTTGCATACTATGTCTTTGTTTTATAACCAAAATATTATGTTTTAATGTATTTTTAACATGTACTAAGATAACAAAAAGGTGGATAGTCTAAAAATGAGATAGAAAGTATACTAATCGTATTTTGTTAACTTAAATTTTATGCAAGTATTTATGTTAAAAAATAGGTTAAAACGAGTAAATTCGTAACACAGCGTTAAAAAAATAATTTTTAATGTTATCAAGTTGCCACATCAATATAATTCTTATTAGAATGGTTATTTGAACTTCAGCATTGTGAGTGTCATAGCCAAGTGATTAAAGCAGTGGCTTGTATTTTTGTGGTCGTAGTTCAAAACCCAACTTTTACTGACCTATCTTTTTGTTACTTATTTTTCATCTACAAGTTACTCTATGTTTAAATAATAGTATTTTGTGTGATATTTCTTTGTTTTATTACCATTTTAGTATGTTTTAATGTGTTTTTAACATGTGCTAAGATAACAAAAAGGCGAATTAGTCTAAAAATTTATAGAAGGTATACGAGACGTGTTTCGCTACCTTAAATTTTACGTCTAAAAAATAGGTTAATAAGAGTAAATTCGTGTCACAGCATTCAAGAAATATTTTAAATTTTATCAATTTGCCACATCATTATAGTCCTTATTAGAATGCTTATTTAGACGGATATGACAAGAACGCCACAGCCGAGTGGTTTAAACTGTAGATAGTATTTTTGTGGTCGTAGTTCAAAACCCAACGTTTACTCACCTATCTTTTTGTAACTTAATTTTTATCTGCAGGTTACTTTATGTTTAAATAATAGTTTTTTGTGTGATATTATGTCTTTGTTTTATTATTATAATATTTATAACATATTTTTATGTATTTTGACATGTATTTCAATAACAAAGAATACGTAAAGTGTTTCGTTAACTTAAATATTACCGTTGCTCGTTAGGTAGGTATTTAGTTTCGGTACGAATGAGCATCATGCGGCATGAGCCAGGTATCGAGCCCTGGACCTTATGATCGCGATCGGCCAAAACGTAACGTAATATCATTCCTTGTTTTGAATAAAATTGTTATACCTATTATTTGATACGTAAAGTAACTTGCCGATACAATAATGCATGGCGAAATCACTCTTAACATGTAAGTAATAAAGTTTAAAACTATGTAACTACGCCCGCGTCGGCGATTATAAAGGATGACACAAAGGCGACCGCCTGTATTGAAAAGGAAACCTTGCGCCACTGGCACAAGTATTAAAATGGCTTGTTTATGTTATGTGTTTGACCAAGCCGTACAAAAAATTACACAAATATAAAATATCAGTTTCATTATTTTTATACTGTCGTGTGCACGCGTCGCGATTATATCGATGCTGATGGTTTGTTTGTTATTAATGTTTAATAAGCTGGAATTGGATATTTCTATCTAGTTATCGACATTAACATGGAATAATCATTATTTTGCTAAACGAGTGAGGTTGTACTTAAAGCTACGTTATTTTATTGATGCGTGAAGTGATTGTGTATCTACTTACGTGTTTGGTTCATACCTACTGAACTGATATTGTTCACATGATTGGATTGATTTTAAGTTCTTTGTGTAGTTTTGGTAAGTATTAAAGTTTTCAATATGATATTATGCTGCGTCTTACGGTCGCTTTGTAATATTCTACTTAGGTAAATGTTATACGTAAGTAAGTTATTGGTCATATCCTTGGAGTTTTGTGTAGGTAGTGGGTAGCGGTGTTGTTTGAAGCATTCATGTTTACGTGTGTAACCTTGCAGTTACAAATCTAAATAACACATGTAAGAGTAACTATCCATTTACCATTCCGGTGAATGTTTGCGAGATAAGGAAAGTTTGTTTTCATTTGTCGTACGTAGGTATAACATTTAGGTATGTAGATAAACATAGGTTGGTGTGTATTATGAATGTGTTGGTCGTAGAAACTGGTAATCTGTGGTAATTAGGTAGGTAGGTACGGTAGAGCTGGTTAGGAACTTCTTTGCTCCAATATTTTTAAATTGATTCATAGGATTTATTTCTTTACAGAACAGCTGTTGTTTTATTTATATATTGATATTTGTGTAAGTAAATATCTTGGGTACAACAGAGATAGTCAGTATCAGGCAATGATTTATTACCTAATCATAAGGTTAAATCCAATCATAGGTAGTTTTGTTAACTAAGTTGAGGAAAGTAAGTAACTCAGGTTATTGTTAGATCTCTTGGTTATTTTAATTGGTTATGAGAATGGATAAGGTTTAATGGTTAGGTAATGGTTGCGCTGTGCCGGCTAGCGATCGCCGCGAGCGTCGAGAAGGGGTATGTAGGTCGCGGCAAGTACCGCCCGTTATTACTTACGACATTAATTATTGACATGTTATTTTTTTTTTATTAGTAAAAATGTAAAATTGCCTCGGATGGCTAACATATGACTAAGTGAAACCATTTCACGAAAAAAAACGATACATTAATTTTTCCAAAAAAATAATTCTAATAAAAAAATAATATGGTCAGGGTTATTCTATATCACCAGTAGAATGCGTGGTTAAAAGGAATTACACGATTTCAAAATCACCCTGTATATGTGATTATTAGGGTTTCATTACTGGGGGACAGTTTTAACTTTTTATGTATGGCATCCCTGTTTCAAATGCATCTTAGGAAGCCGTTAGTAATCCATGGCTTCAGGATTCGTTTCCTTGCGGACACCTTCGATGTATTTGTATTATCTGATATAGCGTTTGATATTACATTCAGAAGCATATCAGTTGCAATATTGGGATCTGTTGTCGTTAAAATAGCCGTAATATCTAATTGTTCAATTGTTTTATCTAATGATTTAAAGTAAATTTTTGATTCGGTGGACACCACCTTCGATGTATTTGTATTATCTGATATAGCGTTTGATATTACATTCAGAAGCATACCAGATAGCTACCGACCGCTAACATGCTTTTTGTCTTTTTTAGGTCCTTGTAATTGGGACCTGACGTACTCTAATGTTAAATTCTTGAAAAGATTATTGAAATACTGTAAATTTGTCATATAAAAGGTATCGGAAATACCTTTTATATGACAAATTTTCGAGGTATTGCTTAACTTTCTTGTGTAGTTTATCGCAGTTTCTAATATACTAACGGGAAAATTAATGGAAACATTTAAAAAGTATTTTGAAGATTCAAGATCCAAGTTTTTATATCTACAAGACAAAAAAAAAATTTTTTTATTTCTTCAAAGTGCTTTTTTAGATTTCCGATACGACTATTTTTCACTGAAATACAGACTGTCAAAAATCAACAAAATATTTGGGAAAATTTTTGGACACTTAAATTTTCCCTTGGTGTACATCGTACTAAGCTGGGAGTTATCCATGGCTTAATATTACAATATTTTCTACTGAATTTTATTATTTTTGTATTGTGCAAGATAGCCTCTTGTACTTTATTAATAACAAATGGCATAGAGATGTTAACGTCAGCAGTTTGATAAACTGGGGTAAAGTCAATGTTGCACAATTCAGGTTGATATCAACAAAGCTAGGTAAATCATGTTTATAATTGACCTTTGTTGCGTGCGTATAATATTCTTAGATTGCGTTAATTCGAGTATTAGTAAAACAGCAGAGTGATCAGTTATAGACGAGTTAGTAACAAGTGTTAAACACGGAAGCCTAGTTTTGAGCATGACATGGTCTAAGCATGACCACCTTTGATGTGTGGGCAAAGTGTGGCTAGACAAAATGCCATGGTACGCACAGAGATTTAGGTAATCTTGGGTAGATGCGTCATGGTTCTTACAATTTATATTTATATCTCCTGTTACAATAATATTTTTTTAAATTGATAATCTTTGTAAAATTTGATTTAAATTGTTCTTAAAAGTCTCTAATTTTCTGGAAGAAGGAAGTCTATATACAGCAATGATCGCAATATCAGTGCCTAATTTTATAACAAGACAGTTGCAGTCTTGGAACGTTATCTCTTCGACGGTGACGAGCAAAGAACTTTTCACATATATTACTAAGCCATCATTCTGGTTGAGAGATGTTATACTATTGTAATTATTGTATCCCTGCAAAGTTGGTATATTGTTCCGTCTGTTTGAGAGCCAACATTCTGTTCGAATAATCACGTCACATTCAATATTAAGCCTGTGTAAAACGACATCCAAACTATCTATGTTCTTACATATGCTACGAATGTTTTGGGTTAGTATTGTTAGCGGTTTACTATATTGGGTAAGATAAAGATAAAAATGTGTAAACTAGTGATATAAAGATTTTCGACAGTGGTGAAAGAACTGCTCGCTTTATAACAAAACAGTATTGTTCTATACTTAATGTACGTATGTTGTTGGCATCCAGGGGCACTCGATCCCGGCGGAGCCGACGCTGGTGAACATGTCGCGGTCGGAGCTGGCATTCGCGCTGCTGGTGGAGGAGGCGCTGGTGCGCGTGCGCGAGGCGGCGCGGCGCCAGCTGTGCGTCGAGCTGCTGTGCGTGCTCGCCACCATCCTGCGCCGCAACCCCGAGCTCTACCTGCAGCAGCCGCTGCACGTCGACAAGCTCGTCGACGACGCGCAGTACACCTACGCCAAGGTAACGTTCGCGCTGCTGGTGGAGGAGGCGCTGGTGCGCGTGCGCGAGGCGGCGCGGCGCCAGCTGTGCGTCGAGCTGCTGTGCGTGCTCGCCACCATCCTGCGCCGCAACCCCGAGCTCTACCTGCAGCAGCCGCTGCACGTCGACAAGCTCGTCGACGACGCGCAGTACACCTACGCCAAGGTAACACCGCACTCTCACAACTCTCAGCGTCACTAAACGAAGTGTCATGTGCCACTGCAACACAAAGGTATGCCCACTATCCTTACAGCTCTCTCTATTTAGACAAGTCTGCCGCCTTCAAGTATCAGTAGGCACAGGGTAGGGCAGGTCTTTTTAAAAAAATAGTTCTGGTCATGACGCTCTTTCCTGCGACATCGCTTGCCACGTTGTTCCAGTGTTATTCTTATATAAGAATCATGAGAACCTTAGAATCATTGAACCTTAGAATATATTTAATGTTTTGTCATATAATATACGATTGACTATTTTGACAAAACACATTTGATGAATGATTATGATAGTCTTGCACTGGCTACACCAGTACTCGTCAAGTCGTTAGCCCGTTCCCGCGTGACTTTGCGTTGCTTTTAGTTCGACAGAAGACCATGCAGTATCTACATCTATATGACAGATATGTGATACAATAATCAATGAATACCACAGATTCAATATATTCGAAAACGTCATGTTTCGAATATTTTAATATCTAGATTAATTGTATGAATTATATTTGAAAATTTGATTTTTTATCGATAAGCAGTCTTTGTCACTTTGAAGGCAATAGTTATTCGACAAAATGTATATTTGCACTTGCAGGACAGCGGTTTAACGGACAGCAACGCGCTGAGCTCCGCGCCGCCGGCCGTGTCGGTGGGCTACCTGGCGCGCGCCGTCGTCAACAGCGTGCTGCAGGGCGCCGCCGCGCCCGACCTCGTGCCGGCCGCGCAGCCCTCCTGTCTCGTCTCGTGACCACACCTGCACCACACTCGCACCACACACCGATACAGCCAGCTGGTGCCAACAATTACGCTGCCACTGACCACTCCTACTTGTTCCTCGGAAGACTACATCAGCACACTTTTGTTCATAATATATTTTAGTATAGTTATAGGTATATGATTACAGCCATATTATTTAGGAATAAGCGATGTTTATTATAGATTTCTTTTGTTTTGTAGTACATTCGTGATATAGCATAAGCATAGTAAAGATCTTAATTATTTTTCAGTTCTATGAATACATCCATGAATCATTTGAAATAAAGTTGTTTATATTATTCGTTCCTAGCAATTTTAAAAGTTACGTTTTTTATTATTGTCTATTCATTATTTATAGTAAAGAGGTGATGTGTGCTTAAAATATAATTCCTGTTTATTTTGTATTTCAATATAGTTCACACACAATGTTATTCCTAATATTATGACCAGATTATGCTGTGAGTAGTTATGAATAGTTCAAATTTTTATCAGATCCTATATTTCTAACAAAATAAAAAATGCATACATACAGTTTGTTTAATTTGGGAACCTTATACAAATAAATATGAAACAATTTATACAATTAGGATGTTTTATTATATAAAATCAATCACATGTATTCACAGGTAACACAAAATCGTTCACACTAAACAGACTTTGTTCATACCATTGCACTCATTTCACTACTTAAATAAATAAAATTGGCAATATGACTACTATAGTCCATTATAAACTTTATTATTTGGTGACTGTTTAAGTATTTTTCTTAGTGCTGAAACAAAAAACAGATATTAGTTAGGATTGATGCAAAGTCAATACACACAGAATAATAATTTGAAATAATTATTAAAAGTACCTTCTTTGTCTTCATCTGAGAAGTCTTGTTTAGGGAAATCAATGTCAAAAGTGATATATAGATTTCCATGGAGGTTGTTGTTATCAAAGTTGGGCATGCCTTCGCCCTTCTTGCGGACGCGGGCACCCGCCCAGGTCACCTTGTCGCGAGATACAGTCACCTTGTGCCCATCCAAATGCACCAATTCCATTGTGAATCCAGTTAACGCATCCTAGAACAGTTGATTATTGTGAGCTACAATAATTGTACTAATAACACCTGTTAAGAGGCATTCTCAATTCAGTTCTATATGAAAATTTATAGAAGCTGCCTACCCATAAAAGAGTAAATAAGATAAGTCCAACATGATATTAATAAATAATTGTACAACATGTAAGTACAATACTAATCTGACATTACAATTAACTTAGACCATATGAACACTTTGATAAAATAATGTATTTACAAAGATCTTATCATGGTTCAAGTAGAAAAGAAAATATTTTATTGAATGTGTAGCATTTGCATGAATATTAACATTAATAACTATGGGGGTATTTTTATTGGAGTATATGTTATGTTAGTGTAACCAATATAAAATTGCAATGATTAAATACATATAACAATGAATATTTAAATACTGACCTGTAAGGATATTGTAACATTGGTGTAGAGATCATCTGCTTTACGAGTGAAGTGTGGGTGTTTCTCAGTCTGGAATACAAATATTAAGTCTCCAGGGTCACCATCCATATGTGGCTCACCCTCTCCCCTTAATCTAGATTTGTGTCCATCTGGAGCTCCCACTTCAACCTGGAATACAATACAAATTATGATTACCACATGTTCTATTTAGATTAATAATAGCCTATGCAAATACAGACCGTTTGTGGGCTTTTAACAAGACATTGTTAAGACACAATTAAATTTAATTAAGAATAGACAGCACATGTGAACAAATGGCTTAACAAATATATCAAAATATTATAATAGTATCATAATCAAACAGTAATTAGCACTACATACTGGCTAGGTTTTTAAAAGAAGAGACATACTTAGCTATGTGTAGTTTATTAAATTATATAAATCAAATTTAAACAAACAATTATAAAAAATATAAGGTTGACCATTTAAGGCTGGAGAGAATAGCAAAGAAAGTTTCAATTGTATTTTTATTGTTATCACTTATCAGTTACCTATAATCTTTTATATTGTGTCAGATATTTGAGGAATATATTGTTGCCTGCATGACTATTGGTCATTTATACTAGAACTGATAAGTTATCTGCTGTATAGCTACATGGTTAAGACTACTTATTCAGTGTTTATTTTTATTACAGAAAATTAATTTTATATCATGCATACTTTTCAACATATTTTATTAGTTGTGAATGATAGATGTCTCCCTCTACTTAGAGAGTTCTGAATCAACTCATTAACTTGTTGCAAATTAGACACATTGAAAAACATTTTGTCTGCACTTTCGAGGTCCACATGTTGGAAAGAGATTAATTTTTATTTATGAAATCGGTGCTGGTCAATAACTAAATACAGATAGTCTTCTTTTAGAGGTTTCTGGTTAAAATACATATTCAATCTAACCTTAAATTAAGGATCTAAAACAGATGTTTAGTTGGTTTTCAACAAATATAAATTTTGGATAGATAAATAATTTCAACCATAACAAAATATGTTTGTTGAGTTTTTGTATAATAAATAATAAGTTGCTATGCATGATGAATGAGAACTTTTTCATATAATATGAAAATCATGGTTTAACTCAACAAATAACAGTTGTATTTGTTGATTTAAACCTACCATCAACAATACTGGTGTATCTCCTACAATATAATATGTAAATGTATTTTATCACCATAGGTGGACAAATTTATAGTAAAACATAATATAAGTAAATGTTTCACTATATGGTACCTCAATCTCTAGTAGCCTCTCCTCATTGACAAGTTTGACATTGGGACACTCATCACACACAGTTTGCTGCATCATCTGGAACCTGCCTGGACCCAAGTTTCTCGTCACCATCTCCTGTCGACAGTTACATTTACGTGTTCCTGACGCTGGTTTGATCACGGGCTTATTGCGTGTTATCTGAAATTAAATGTAGAAATTGAATATATATCTTGGAATTTATTTTACCACAATGTTGATGATTATCACTACGTAATGAATGAGTCACCAAGCCACTGCATACTGCTCACCTCTATAAAATTGCCGTTATAGAGCTCCTCAAGAGTGACAGTGAGCTCCATAACAATGTCAGCACCGCGTGGTGTTTCGTGCTGTTGTTGTTCTCCACCGAAGTGGAAACCAAAATCTCCGAAGAAACTTGCAAACGGGTCATTATTATTCATCATACCGTCTTTCTTCAGACAATCTTCCCCACAGCGATCGTACAACTCTCGCTTCTCAGGATCTGACAGAGCCTCGTAAGCTGCTCCGAGATCTTGAAATTTCTGAGAGGCATCTGGATCATCTTGATTTTTATCTGGATGTAATGCTTTTGCTAGTTTTCTGTAAGCTTTCTTAATTTCATTGGTGCTTGCTGAACGTGTAACACCTAGAATTTGATAAAAGTCTCGACCGGCCAACGTCAATACTAAGGCTGACGTTAAATAAATTAAACATATATAGGCAGTATTACTAAACATTTTGAAAACTTTTCACCTAGGAACTAATATAGAACCTAAGATTGAATAAATCGGTAAAAATCTGTAATATGTACGGTCAACACATTTCGCTTTTTGACAACACAGTACTACTTTGACAAATAGGCGTAAGAAGACAATTCGTCCACCTCCTATTGGCTACGGATTTAATCAGTACCATAACAGCGTAATTTTAAAATTCAGATTATCAATTTAGGATCTTATTCCTATACAATACGGTTGAACCTACGTCAACAAAATACATTCGATTATTATCCAATCATCAACAGCCTCGTAAGGTCTAAGTTGCCTGATTACAAAACCTAAAATAGGGTAGTAAGTATGGAGACAACTAGTAGGTACCATAAATATCTTAGGCGACTCATTCTACTAAACTAAGAACTCAAGGATTTTAATCTGTGGCTAACGTTTTGAAAAGTCATCATGTTAGCTTGACAGTGACGTTACAAGCATTGCTTGCAGAAAATACAGATCGGCTTTCTCATATAAATATATTAGGTGTATTGAAATTACAATCTTTTTCATATAAAATAAATATCTGAACATGGCCTCTATTCTAATACCCGAGATGCCGGCACCAGGTTTCTCTTTTGAGAACAGCCAACGGTAAGCAATGACAACACAAGCTATTGTAATGGTTACAAATTGAAGAATTAGACGCTATAAACTTGATTTTTGTTACAGTAATGCCTTCTTGGCACAAAAAGGCTTCCCTGCTCCTAAGGCCACTAAAACCGGCACCACTATTGTTGGCATAATTTATGCTGACGGAGTTATTCTGGGTGCTGATACGAGAGCCACAGAAAATACTGTAGTATCGGATAAAAACTGCCAGAAAATTCATTACCTAGCCAGCAACATGTATTGTTGCGGAGCTGGTACTGCCGCTGATACTGAAATGACGACGCAAACAGTTTCCTCACAATTGGAGTTGCAGAGACTGCACACGGGACGCACGGTGCCGGTTGAAACTGCTGCTACTTTACTGAAGCGCATGTTGTTCCGTTACCAAGGCTACATTGGTGCCGCCCTGGTACTTGGAGGTGTTGACCGAACTGGGCCGCATATCTACTGCATATACCCTCATGGTTCTGTAGATAAGTTGCCTTATGCTACAATGGGTAAGATTACTTTTGTGCTAGAATATCTAAATAATTTAATTTACATAAAATTTAGTATTAAAATTACATGTTATAACTAGGTTCGGGATCTCTTGCTGCTATGGCTGTCTTTGAATCAGGTTGGAAGCCTAACATGAGTGAGGAGGAAGGCAAAAAGCTTGTCCGTGATGCTATTGCAGCTGGTATCTTCAATGACTTGGGATCTGGTTCCAATGTGGATCTGTGTGTTATTCGTAACACAGGACCTGCTCAGTATCTCAGGACTTATGAAGAAGCCAATGTTAAGGTGACTCATCTTGTTATTTGTTATAATCTTAATTTTCATTGATTATACATCAATCTGTTATATTTTTCATGTTGAAGTTTCTTCAACTAGTCTAACTAACTACTATAACATCCTAAATTGCTAGGAAACATTAAAAATCAAGCATTCATATTCTGTCATTCTGAGTTTAATCTATAATTATGTATAATATATTAGTGACTGGTTAAACTTTGTAATGATAGCAATAGAGAAATTTTATTTCTTTATGTTAACAGTTTATTTCTATGTACCATAGTCTTATATGGTTCTATTTATATATGTAATGATATACACTACAGGAGTGTCCTCAGAGGGTGTGGTGGTGAGGTGTATTAGACATGTTGAACTAGCTATGTTTTTTGTACTATTTAATTTGTATTTTATGACCATGTATTAGTGATATACTGTCCATGTTGTACTGCAACTAAAACATATCAACATTATTCTTAATACTAAACACTAAAATAAATAATTGGTTATGTTTCAGGGCAAGAAGCAGGGTTCATACAGATATGCTCCGGGCACCACGGCCGTGCTTAAACAGCGCGTGATTCCTCTGGAGGTGACGTCTATCACTGTGTTGCCGCAGCCCATGGACGTGGAGCCTACACATAGTCGCCGTTAATTTACATTGATCATTTTCGTATTTTAATGCCTATAAATAAATGTAACTTTTTCAAATACTGTTTATTATTTACACAAACTAACTCATAGATGCTCCACACCTAAAGTTAGTTAGTTGTATTATCCACACATAGACTCACAATTGGACCATCGTGCGTGAATGAAAACATGAAGTTGTTTGGTTTCTTTTACCACCTCAACTCCGCCCAGAAAGATTGTATCATTGTGCAGTATTTCCCTCATTGTTTCTGGATTGCTCAGAAGCTTTGCATGTTAGTTGTTCACTTTTTACAGGAAACAACGTATAGCAGCCCCTACATATAAGTATGTCAGTGATACCAAGAACAGGTATTTAGTGAGCAGGGCCTCGGGCTACAGAAATATCGGTATTTCTGTAGCTTCACACATACATTTCTTCAATAATTATATGTTAAGATATAAAACATAATTCGTAGTGCCTGGACTACGAATTATGTTTTGCGTAAGCTCCGCCTTTTTTACCGCCGGCGCCCCCTGGTCCCTACCTCAACGCACAGCCCGCGGTGGCGAGTTACGCGCTGCGAGGTAATGTTCATAATGATATGTTTATTCATTTTCATTAAATAACGACAACGTTCGCACTAGGAATAAAGCCTGTATCGCGGGTGACTTTACAAACAACACCCAGAAACGCAACAACAATTCGTGTATCACACAAGTGTTGTCTCTCTCGGCTGGAAATCGAACCTTTGGTAAGGCGACCACTTATACCACTTGGCCATACGTGCATATACTGTAGTTTCGAGAAATAAAAATGAGATTTTGTTTAAAAAATGTATTTAAAGTTTACTAAAATCTAGCCTCCTTGATTTTAAAACCGGTTCATTTGATCCAGTGGCAGTGTTAATGCAGCGTTCCTATTGCACTGTCCGTTTTCTGACAAAGTCAGGTACCCGAATCGTTTTAGTGTTCGGATACAAGGGATCTACAATTCAGGCAGCAAACAGTCCATATAAAAAGATGTTAGTTTGGGCTCTATCTCTTCGCCAAAATTCGTAATATTTTCAATTTTTTTTCTTTAATTTATTATTTCCGTACCAAACGGCAAATAGGCATTTTGCTTTCTTTGTAATATGCATTTGCCCTTGTGCTTGGTAGAACCAGTCCGATATTCTATTGACATAAATCTGAAAAGAAGTAATCTATTTATTTCCTATTGTATCGACCAAACATTTTTATTTCTTATTTTTTTTTTTAATTATGTTATGTTGCTGTTTGATGTTCCTTTTTTAATAAAATAAAAATAATAATAAGGTTTTCAGGTGACATAATTTTTTTTTTTTTCCGTGGGCGAATGCAATGGCGCGTATCCCTCCGCGGGGGCGAGCGGAGGGATTATGTCGGACTCGCTGGAGTGAAAGAGAGATGGATTAATAGTAAAGTACCTCCCGGAAAACCGACTAAACCTACCACGGTGTTCCTTGACATAACCTCGACGGGGCCGCGCGAATCGCTTTCGCATGCGGTCGCGACCCCGCCGAGGTTACGGCCCGCCGTATGAAACGGCAGGCCACTACACAAAGAGACCTACCCAAAGGCACTCACTTCTAATTAAACCCTACTGTCTCCCCCCTAGGGGGGAGACGGACTCGAAACAGAGGCGGGCGTGGGAACACGCACGCTGCTCCTCGGACCTGGTGCTGAACGAATGGCGGGCAGGCCCACAAAGCCCGCCACCCCCAGGTCTAACCTCAGGGTGGCTGGAGGTCATCGCGCGCCCTCCGGCGCCCGGCTCGGCGGTTGGGGAGAGGGTTTAAACGCTCCCTCTCCCGCTCCGCCGCCTCCTTGATGGAAATTACTTCCTCGCAGAAGGAGGCGACGGCGTTCCACGACCTCTCACTCCGGACCATAGACTGAACTACGACCGGGAGCGAGAGGGCAACTGATCCGACTGCCGCGATCAAATCACGGCGCTGCGTTGCCCAGGCGGGGCAAACCGCCAAAGTGTGCAGCGCCGTGTCCTCTACAACGTCGCGGCAGTCGCCGCAGTGGTGACAACCGTGCGTCTCTTGCCGGCGTATACGACACAGGAACCGGCCAAAACAACCGTGGCCAGTCAGTACCTGTGTCAGTCGGAAGGTGAGGGCGCCATGCCGCCTCTCCAGCCACTCCTCAAACACGGGACTTACCGCCACGATCGTGGCGTGCCCGGCACTGGGGTGCACAAGTCGTTCCTTCCAATTTGTCACTAGGACCTGGCGGATCTCGGACCTTGCCGCTTCGACAGCGGGAATAACAGGTCCTTCGCCCCGAGCTAGCGCCTCGTGGCGCCAACGATAGAGCGACGCCAGGAGCGCCGCTTCCAGGTCCCATGGCATCGATCCGGCGAGGAGGCTCGCAGCCTCGAACGAGATCGTGCGGTACCCTCTAATCAACCTGACGGCCATGGCGCGCTGTGGAGCACGAAGCGCCGAGATGTTGCGGGCCGTAAGGTTGTCCGCCCAAACTGGGGCCCCATATAGGGCCATGGATCGCACGACCCCCTCGTAGAGCCTCCGGCAGGAGGTGTTTAGCCCCCCAAGGTTGGGCAGCAGGCGCGAGAGCGCGCCTGCAGCGCCCCGAAGAATTGGGGCCAAACGACGAAAATGGGCTATAAAGTCCCATCGGCTGTCGAGCAAGAGACCTAAATACTTTAGGGTTAACTCGACGCAGATGCGGACCCCTCCTACTATAATATGGGCCCCTGGAGGTGGCCGTTTCCGAGGGCCGTGGAAACAAACGGCCTCGGATTGCGACAGGGCCACCTCGAGGCCCAACCGCCGGATACGACCAACGACTTGTGCGACCCCAGCGGTCGCCAGTATGGCCGCCGCCCGGTGCGACTTACCCCTCGCCGTGACAAGCGTGTCGTCGGCGTAACAAATGACGCCGACGCCACGGAGGAGCGCACCTCGCAGCACCCAGTCGTAACCGATTCCTTAGACCTTCCACAGGAGCGGACCCAGAACCAATCCTTGTGGAACACCGCACGACATCTCTCGCCGACTCCAACCGTCGTGACCCGGGTAGACGACTACCCTCTCTGAAAGATATGCCCTGACTATGCGGCGGAGTGCCGACCTAGGCACTCGATGGAAAATGAGTGCCTCCCTGATGCAACTCCAGGGCAAGGTGTTGAAGGCATTCGCGATGTCCAAAGACACCGCGAAGACGACCTCGCCCCGGGACACCGCATCCTGCGCCAGGCTCCTCACATGCATGACTGCGTCTATAGTGGAGCGCCCGCGGCGGAAACCATATTGGTTCTCCGCCAGATCCGGACCCATTAAAGACAAATGCTGGACGAGGCGCTCCGCGATAATAAACTCGAAGAGTTTAGCCACCTCGTCCAGCAACACAATGGGCCGGTAGGCGGACGGAGAGTCCGCCAGGCGCCCCTCCTTCCTGATCAGGACCAGTTTCCCCACATTCCACTGGCGCGGAAACTGGCCCCGCACTAGACACTCGCTGAGGAGCCCCCTCAGTCGGGGCGCGAGCTCCTCTAGGACCAGGGCCAAAGCAAGACCTGGAATGCCGTCGGGCCCTGGGGCGGTGTTTTTTGAGCGAAGTCACGACACCGCCGCTCGCAACTCTACCTGGGTCACTTCGGGAACCACGTCGTAATCATTTATAATTTTTAAAGTTCGTTATAATTTTACACGTGGTGCCCATAGCGTAACCTGACTTGCCGTTCATAAAAGATCAGCAAAGTCAAGCAACGTTAACGTAGGCTACCCCTTGGATGGATGACCGCTTGTCATCAGACCGCTACCGTGCTTCGGAAGGCACGTAAAGCCGTCGGTCCCAATAAAAAAGTTAAATATGCAAGGATATTCTGGCAGCCTCTGATACTCGTTACTACGAACATCTTTTGTATAAAACACTATTTTAAATAATATTTTATAACTGTACCTATTTATTTAAAAAAACTTACGCCTTTACTTCTCTCATGATTCCAGCAACATCCTTCAATCGGCCAGCTTTCTTCCTTTTTTGAACATAAGGTCTCTTATTTAGTTTACTACCCATTTTCTTTTCATTATTATAATTTTTTATTATACGAAACAAATTGTAAATGTACCTACAGAATGCGCGTGACGCGATACAAGTCCTCTCCGAACGGCGCGGTACAGCGCGAGTTACTTAAATAATAATTATAAGCGGTAGGTACTAACAGGCCAATGCGCCGAATTGTAGTAAACGCTAGAACGTCAACAATAAAGTTGAATATCGCGCTCGTGCTGTGACAGAGTTCAAGCATGAAATAAGTCAAAAATCTTATGCCGTTTATAATTAAAGTAGTAATTGTCATAGAAAAAAATGTCTTTTCATACTGTTACGGATAGTACCCTCTGCCGGCACTGTGGGGAAGACTCGGCAGTCCCTTCTAATAATTTATTACAGCACCATCTATTGACATCTTACGGAACTACGTAGTGTCGGTGCGAGTCAAGTAGAGAGAACGCTGGCACATTCTCGAATCATCGTACTATTACATGCCGGGTATGGCTTTTCTAGAAAACCCCAGAAACGCTTTACCCGCGTATAAATAGAGCGCACGCGCACCGCCGAGTCAGTTTACAATCGTAAGCGGTCAAGTATTCATCGAAGCGAACGGAAGCGAAATATACTACGGCGTTTGAAGCAGTTGCAGTGGAAAAGTGTAGTATAGTGTTTGCTGTGTTTTAAATTTAATTGAGTGATAGAATAACGTTTTAGTCGGTAATATTGTTTTATATTCTTATCCGTCGAGCCCAGCACGTAACAATACGATAATACGTAGGTTTCTTTTATGGCTAGTGGTTACTTCAGAAAGAACAGCGAAGATTTATTCAACGTATTTTTAAAATGATTTGCAAAGGGCATGATTTTCGAATGAAAATGTTATCGAGCTGATATCTTCCAATCATGTATCTCTCTTACCAGTAGACAGACAAAGACCTAAATAATCGTACCCTAACGTTGTACTTTACTAGTATCTATGACTGTTTCACAATATTTATACGAAATAGCATAAAATTTGGAGTGCCTGCTCTTAACACTAATCCATAATAATGGGTACACACAGTTCCTGGCACATAACCTACTAACTAGCGTTCAACACTGCAACCAAAATTAGGACGAGTTAAGTTTAATAACCGTCTGTTGATGGACAGAGCGTGAGCAGTACAATTTATTTAACTAGAACAAAGAGTCAGTCTAAAAATTAAACACAATTTACAAATTAATAATTTAATGAATTACAAAAAATATAAAATACTTGTTGGACGGATTTCTTTATTCAGTGGCATCATTGTCTTTGTTTGTATCGTTTGTTCGCAGTGCACATTGACTGTTACATCGTAACTTATGCCACTTCAATACATATACACTTAACTTACAGCTTCTATAATATTAATATGCACTCTTCACGTAAAGTTAACTTAATTCTAAGCAGTATAAATTATTTTACGTATCTATTACATATAACAATGTGTGCAAAATAAATAGATTTTGACAAGATCTCAGAAATGGCAGTTTAGTAAACATTGAGATTATTAATATCAGTCGTAACACTCTTATACCACGCGTCATCCTTTTTTATGAAGTATGAAGTCCCAGGTGTCCTTCCACCGGAGACTCAACAGATCATGTTCGGTCAGATCCACAGTCCCATAGTTGAGCACACTAAACTTTTTAAAAGTAATTATAACATAAGCTAGCCATACTACAATACCTAAAATAAAAACATTTGTCAATGGTCGAATCCTCTCTCTAGACTGTATTATGTAATAAATGTGATCTATCACATAGCATAGCAGCAAGATTTTGTAAATGTAAGCCGGTAAGTAATGGTGAAGGAATAGGGTGCGATCCATGAAGAAATGGGGAAGATAATGTATCCAGTAGCCCAAGAAGAGAATGTATCCGGCGTCATAGAAGTTCTGCAGCGCGTGTGGCGGCAGGTCCGCGCAGGCGCGCCGCCGTCTGACGGCGTACAGCGCGAGGAGCGCGCTGAACACGAGCACCGAGGCAGACCCTGTGTACCACGTCACCAGGTTGCCGATCAAATGTATCTGAGCCTGGAACATAAATATAACAATATTATCGTTTATTCAAATGAGTGCAAATATATGAACAAAAGTGAAGGATATAATATATATTACATTAGAGTGTGGTGAGAGCCAGTAGGCGATGGAGCGCACGAGCAAGGGCCACTCGGCGGGCTCGCTGGCGAACATGTGGCCGAGCGGCGCGTCGGGCGCGTGCGCCACCATCTTGTACTGCAGCTCCGCGAACTTCTCCCAGAACGTCAGCTGCGTCACCGTAGTCGGTATCATCTCTGCCGACACCAATTCTCTCTCCCGTTCTTTTCTGTCTTCGGCTGCGAAAATATAACAAAACGTTGCTCTTTATAATGGTACCCGCAATCGTAACTATAGTCCATTCGCGTTAAGAAAATAGTGACTCATCAGTGCAACTGTAAAGTAAAGACGTACTTATTCATACTGGGCTAAAAATTAAACCATTAATATTAAAGCAAACTTTTTATTACACAGTATTTTCAAATATTAATATTAAGTAATTATTTTAAAATTTAATCAGAATTTTCATCAACATTTATAATAAAAGAATTCTGTGACGCGAATTCCATAACATTGATAATAAGACCCACATGTTTTTTCTTCACTGACAACGTGGTCACAGCATTTCTTCCATTTGTTTGAGTCTATTGTTGCTATTGCGTCATAAAACAGCTTTTCTTCATATTTAAGTTTAAATGTTGAGTTATGCAGCAATATATTTTTTATTTGGGCCCACACCAACTCAATTGAATTGAGTTTACAATGGTACAGCGCACGGCGGCAGGCGAAGAATCTCAATGCCATTTGCTTGAGCCATTTCGTCGACTAAATATGTATTATATTGCGGGGCAATTTCACCAACTTTCAACATAGGTTCCTTTTTCAAATAATTCATATCCATAGTCACGCCTTTACTTTGAAGCCAGTCTATTATCTGCTGCTTATTCCACAGAGATGTCGGTATCTTCTCGGATTTAATAGAGTGATAGGGAGCGTTATTCATGACGACAACGCTTCCCGGTTTAAGTTTTGGTATTATATTTTTGAAACAGTTTTAAAACTTTTCGCCGTCCCTTTCTTCGTGGCAATCTTTTGTTGATTTAGATTCAAATAATAGCAATCCCTCTTTCACAAATCCTTTTTCACTTCAGCCTTTTATCCTTTCCCCTAGGAGCTCCCGGACCGTTAGATAAACCGGAATCTACCTTGGCGATTAAAGAGAGAGGCCATGAGTTTCTTGCCCGATCTTCTCATGAGCCCTACACCCTTGCTTTGCTAAACGTGGCAGTAAATGTAAATTCACAGAAAAAAATAGTGTAACTTTGACATTCATAAGTGTTACTTTGTAACCTAACTTGAATAAATTTATTTTTGATTACCCATGCCTTTGTTTTAATGTGTCCAGCGTTTACCCACGTTTCATGAAGAAAGTATATATTTTTATTAGCTAACCTGTGTTCTTTAATTTTTCTTAGTTATTTTCGTCGCCTTGTAACGATGTCGTCTTTCTAGTAATAATGATCTGCTCTCCCGTTTCACAAAATCAAAACCAAGCTCTTTTTTTACAGGCGATTTTAGAGCATCCGTTTTATTCTGTTCTTTAATAATTTTATAAACGGTATTTTCAGAAACACCGCATGCACTAGCCGTTTTCACAACTATACTGTTTAAAGTACTTAAACACTTTTAAATCACTCGTGTTTCTCCGCTATGAATTATTGATCCACTTTTATTTTTACGAATAGGTGAGGTATTTATTATTAAAATTAACAAAAGATACGTCTGTCCTTTCTGAAGGGCTTAATTCAACTGGTCGATGTGAACACGGCTTTCTAATTTACTAAGATCTAATTGGTGATGAGTCACTATTATCTTAACCCGAATACACTATAAATTAAAATTGGTACAGATAAATAAGTGTATATATATTTGTGAAGTTGCCTACCTTTCGTGTAACGGTGCTCTTCGACGTTCCACACGGTGTCTTGATGTGTGAGCACCTTATCAGCGACTACTTCGTGCTGATGGAAGCCCCACGAGGGCAGCTGTCGGCCGCTGAACCGGAGGGCGGAGCCCGAGTCCACGTGCACCAGCCTCACCATGGAGCGAATGCTGTCCCAGGTGGCGTCCTCACTGTCGCGGTTGACGATGTCAACTCGCCAGAGGTTCTGGGCTGGCATCGACACGTTGTAGTCGATGTAGCAGGACACCTCCTGCAAGTATAGTGGTTAGATCGTCTGTAACGCAGCACGCTAGTATGTAAGTGTGTATGTGAGGTCAGTCAGAGGTCACCTGCGACTGCGGCGAGACGGGCGCGGCGACGTCGTGCGAGTTGAGCGCGCGGCTGGTGATGCCGTGCAGCAGCTGGACCACGTCGCCGTGGCGCACGGCGTCGGGCGGCCGCGCCACGGACAGCGACGGCCGGTCGGGGCGCTTCACGATCCACCAGTTGTTCACGTCCTTGAAGCTGTAGCACGTCACCTGCTGCTGGTGCGACGAGCCGCGCCCGTCCGCGTAGCGCACCGGGTACACGTGCGCGTGCGAGTGCAGCCAGCACGTGCGCCCGTGGCTGTGCCTGCCGGACGACCCGCCGCTTTACTATCTTCTAACTCAGTATAATAAACAAGGTAACTAATAGCAGCGATACGTTAATACGGTGTGTCTTGGATTTGATCTTGACTAACAGTGACTACAATAATGTCCTTGTCACGTCGGAAGTTGAGCCTCTGGTACCGATAGATGCTTATCACCCTCCACTCGAGGTAATGCTTACTATACCTTTTTTTTTTTTTTTTTTTTTTTTTTTTTTTTTTTTTTTTAATGCTTACTATACCTAGAAGTAACATTTAAACCCAATTTTCTCAGCTTATATTCTGATATTGCTTGTATCGATTGGACGGAGCTAATGATGCAACAAGATACTAACCAGGCTGTAAAGACGCTGTATGATAGGCTTAATATTGCTGTTAATAATAAGATTCCATAAAAAAAAATTATAACTAGTCATAAATATAGTCCCTAGTATATATATATATATATATAGTATATCCCTCGTGGTACACTAGCGAAATAATATATTACATAAAAATTAAATATATAACAGGGCGTGGTCAGTAACACAGGTTACAGATGTAATAGTTTAGTTAAAATAAGCAAATAAGTTTCGAAAGAGCGAGAGCCGCCGAGACGGAACAAATAATCACGTACATCTCGTGGCAGCGTGATTGCGCGACTCGCAAGCGCTGACTGACTGAGACGCGGGTGGGAGGCGCGGCAACGGCTCCGACTTAACCGTGCGGCCGCGCACGTTGTCGCACTTTAACCTTCTACTGCGCGCTACAGTCTCCCCCTCTAACCCGAACGAACGTCCTCGCGGTTGGGTTAGCTTTTACGAGGCCTGCCCCTCCTACGTTTCTCCTGTACTGGAGCCTGGATGCGACCAACGAAAGGAGTCAATACCGAAGTGTGGTACTTACCCAGCACTGTACCATCACTGAGACGCTCGAGGATATAAGTCGTCGGACCGACCACGGACTGGATTTTGTACGGCCCATCGCGACGCGGTATAAATTTAGGTGTCTGACCTTTGTTGGTATCGTTGGCACCTTGGGTTTTTAACAGAACTAAGTCACCAACCTTGTAATCTGGAGCTGGCCGACGATGTTTGTCGACGTATTTCTTCTGCGCTGCCTGAGCGCCCTCATAGACATCACGAGCGTCCAGGAGCACCGACGAGATTCCTTTCAGGTAATTAGTAATTTCACCTACGTAATTGTCATTGTTGATTATAGTGCGCATTTCTGAGAGAACGTCTGCTGGTGCGCGCATCTCTCGTGCGAAGTTCAAATAAGTGGGCGAGTAGCCTGTGCCTGACGTGACTGCAGAGTTCATGGCAAAGCGGATGGCAGGTAAGTGAATATCCCAAGTATCATGATCTTTATTTACTAGAATGGCCAGTTGCGGTTTGAGATCTCGGTTTTTTCGTTCCACCGGGTTCGCCTCAGGGTGGTAATATGAGGTAAACGACTGAGTAATCCCCATAGCGTGACAAGTCTGCTGCATTACTTCGCTGATAAACTGGACCCCGTTGTCACTAACAAGGCGCCTAGGGACCCCAAACCGTAAGTAAACTTCTGACACTAATACCTTCGCACATTCCTCACTGGTAGCTGCATCGAGAGGGAAGAGCTCTACCCAGCGCGTGCAAGTATCCTCAACTATCAAGATCCACTTGTGCCCTCTCCCTGTTTCAGGTAACGGACCGAACAAGTCGACAGCTAGTACCTCAAACCGGCGTGCAGAAGCGGGCGTCTGCAACAAGCCTGCCGGTTTTCTATTGTCCGCCTTGTAACGTTGGCAAGGTACACAATTTTTAACGTACTGCGTAATGTATGAACGCATCCCAGGCCAGTAATACTTACCGACTAAGCGTTGTAGCGTACGTCCTGCACCCATGTGACCCGCCGTGGGTGCGTCGTGATATTCGGCCAAAACCTTGGCGCGTTCCTGTTCTGGGACTACCAGACTGGCGTCGTCATGCTCCTCATTTTCGGGGCAATACCTATAAAGTATCCCTTCAGTGAGCACGTAACCTTTATCAGCCCATACCCTCCCCCTAAAGGGATCGTCGGATTCTAGGGCTTCGACAATCTTACTCACCTCCGGGTCTTTCAGCTGGTTCTCACGCAAATCTTTTAGACTGCGAGAGGGCATGTCGGCTACAGAACTGCACAGATCACAGTCAGCGTCTTCGGTACATGCCGGGCGTGAAAGCGTGTCGGCTATTACATTTGCCTTACCTGGTGTGTACTCTATCTTCAGGTTATACTCCTGAAGGCTCAGAGCCCACCTCGCTAGGCGGCTGCTCGGGGATTTCATACTCATCAACCATCTAAGCGGTTGATGGTCTGACCGGATCACGACTTCGGCCCCATCTATATACCCTCTGAATTTGGATACCGCCCAGACGACGGCTAGGGCCTCTCTCTCAGTCGTGCTATAGTTTCTTTCAGCAGCTGTCAAGAGTCGGCTAGCGTATTCAATCGGGCGCTCGTCGGTCCCCTCCCCCTGGAGGAGAACCGCTCCGAGAGCGTACCCACTGCTGTCAGTTCTAAGGACGAAAGGTAATGTCGCATCAGCCTGACGTAAGATCGGCGCCGTCACCAGCAACCACTTGATTTGCTCAAAAGCAGCTTGTTGCTCTGAGCCCCATTGCCACACGCTTGTCTTTTTAAGTAGCGCCGTCATGGGTTTGGCGACCTCTGCGTAATCAGGGATAAAGCGCCTGAACCAGCTGGAGGTCTGCAGGAAACACTTCAAATGTTTCACATTCCGGGGCGTAGGCATATCTGCGATTGCTACGGTCTTCTCAGGATCGACATGTATGCCACCTGGTAATATAATGTGACCTAAAAACCTTACCGATTCCCTGGCGAAATGACTTTTCTCTCGGTTTACCCGAAGGTTGAATAAGGCGAGTCTATCGAACACGGAGGTGAGGTCGGTGAGGTGCATCTCAAAGGACTGATCAGACAGCAACAATAAGTCGTCTAAATATGCCAGAAGTGTGGTACCTGGCAAGTTTGATTTAAATCTGTCAATTAACCTCTGGAACGTAGCTCCCGAGTTGCGCAAACCCATTGGCATGCGTTTAAACCTGTATGTACCAAGCGGGGTTGTGAATGCTGTCTTGTCCCTGTCACCTGGGTCCATGTTGACCTGGAAGTACCCTGCTCGGAGATCAAGAGTTGTCATGTATTTTGCGGTTTTTGCATCATGAAGAATGTCCTCAATCCTTGGGAGTGGGTATCGATCAGGTTCCGTGACCGCATTGAGTTTGCGATAGTCAATGCACAGCCTATATCCGCCATCTTTTTTCTTGACGAGGACGACGTTCGATGCCCAAGGTGACTCGCATTCCTCAATTACATCTGAATCGATGAGCTTGCGTAGCTCCTTTTCCAGTGCTTCCCTCTTAGGCGGGGATAGTCTATAAGGAGGAGAGGCCAGAGGTTCCTGTGTGCCACTTACCTTAATCTTATGAACGGCGAAATCTGTAGGAGGCCCTTCTGAAGCAAACTGAGCGACTCTGTCTCTTAAGAACGCATTGAGTGCGGCCCTGTGCTCCGGTGACAAGCTCGTACCTTCATCGTGACGTAGCGACGCGTCGCAGATATCTGTACACGTCACGTTCGCGCTGTTCAGTATATAAGAATGCACAAACGGGAATCGGTCTCCTGGACTATCTGAAAAATGCCATGTCTCCTGGGCTATGTCTAAGACAATACTCGCGTTGGCAATAAAATCGCGACCTAAAAGTGTTCTAGTGTCATCGCCAGGAAATATCATAAAGTTGGTGTCGACTCTTCGATTACCTAGGGTGACGGGTACTGCCGCGACCTTTACCATTTTCCGATGACACGAGCCGTCGGCAAGCCCGATATAACGTTCCGTGTCTTGGAAATGTACACCGCTATTCAATAATAACGAATATAAGGAAGGGCTGGCGACGCTGTGCGTAGCGCCGGTATCGACTATTGCTACCCCTTCCTTACCCGCTATACCTACAGAGATTAGCGGGTGTGGTGTCGTTGTAGCGAAAACGTCGCCTTTTACGACATTAAAGTCAGACGGTTTAGCGGGCGCGGGTTTATTCGAACAAGTAGCACACTTCGATCTAACAACCCCTGGTTGGCCGCAACCATAACACCGGATCGGATGAGTACTTTTATTATTACTACTTTCACTATCTGTTTTATTAACTTTGCGACATTCGGTAATCGCATGGCCGAACGCTTTGCAAAACGAACATCTAATGCGAACACGTTTCGAGTTTTCGTTCGAGTTAGAGGTGAGATGAGGACTTGTGGTTGCGCTCGGACTCGTAGTAACGCTGCGGTCGGGCACCATAGTAGGTATGTAGGTATTATTCGACTTTTTCGCGGGAACGATAGAGTTTTTTAATTCTAAAATAGAATCTTCCGCGAGTCTCGCTCTTTCTAACAAATTATCAATATCGATGACAGATTCTCTAGGCAAACGTTTACGTATTCGGCGATGTAACAGGCCATATACAATATCGACTTGCATAACACTCGGCACAACATACGGTAATCTAACTAGTAAAGATCGTACTTTTGATATAAACACTTCGGCACGTTCACACTCACTGTGTTCACTCACGAATACCTGTTGCAGTATTCTATACGCGGGCTGTTGCACGCCGTAAGCAGCACGCAGGCGCGCCAGAGCGTCCGGCCACGTGCCGACGCCGGCTCGCGCGCTGCGCCACCACACCGCTGCATCGTCGGTTAATAGCATGGATAGGCCGCGTAGCGCGTGTTCGTCGGTCACGTCGGCGCACTCCTTGAACACTTCTATTGCATCGATAAATGCTTCCAATGCCTCGGCTTCACGCGACTTCCCGTCGAATCTCGCGGTGCACTTCGCGAAGTTACCGCCGGATGCCGTGGATGCGTTCGCCATGGGCGATGCCGCCGGTGTCGACGCGACTGGGTTCCACTGGTTGCTATGATGATGTAGAGATCGAAGGGTTTCTAAGAACGTGCGGTTGGTCTCCGCTTGTGTGCGGGCGAAAGACTCCATCATGGTGGTCAGGAGTCTTTCCGTATCGAGCGCTGCGGTGGGTGCTCCGATGTGGGCCCCTCTGAGCGTGTCGCCGGGAGCGGCGCCCCCATGGGCGCGCGTCTCCTCGGACGCGTCGGTTGCGACGCGTACATGGGTGGTAGCGGCACCGGCGCAGGTGCGCGGCTCCACCACCGAATCGTAGTCATCCTCGGAGTAGGCGTCGCTTCCTTCCTCGGGTTTGCGGTCGAATGTTGCCGCCGCTGTCGCCGCCTGGGTCGCTCGCGTCGTTCGTGGCATAATCACTGACTCTGAATTGAACTATGTTCACTGGGTTCGTTATTCCAATGTTAGGTATGCTAACAATGGCCGCTAGTTGGGCGATCACTATAACAGGGCGTGGTCAGTAACACAGGTTACAGATGTAATAGTTTAGTTAAAATAAGCAAATAAGTTTCGAAAGAGCGAGAGCCGCCGAGACGGAACAAATAATCACGTACATCTCGTGGCAGCGTGATTGCGCGACTCGCGAGCGCTGACTGACTGAGACGCGGGTGGGAGGCGCGGCAACGGCTCCGACTTAACCGTGCGGCCGCGCACGTTGTCGCACTTTAACCTTCTACTGCGCGCTACAAATATTTTTATTTAATAATGTTCAAGCTTAATGGGTTACTAAACAACAAAAAAATATTTAATTATTGTAGAACTAAGATCAAGGAAGTAATTACAGAAGCTTTTAAAAAATATATAAACACGATAGAAAATAAAATAACTCGCGACCCATCAACATTTTGGATATTAGTGAAAGATAAACGTAAAAGTAGACAGCAAGGTAAGGAATATATTTATAATAACACAACTGTTGAGAGAGAGGCTGCTGCTGAAGTATTGGCCCAGTATTTCATCCGAATGCTCCATTACTTGATTGTGAAGCAGCTAAGCGTGATGCCAATGATGCTGGTTTTGCGTCCGCAGTCAGTATTCAGCACATTAATCCTTCGGTATTGAAGCGAGCAGTTCGCCGTCTTAAAGCGACATCTTATGGTTCCCGATAATATACCGGCCTTTATGATTAAGGATTGTTTATCTGCCTTGCAAAAGCCTCTCTTACACATTTAGAACCTTTCACTCCAGCAGGGTACCTAAAGGCGGTTCTCCAGCCGATGTGACTAACTACAGACCTATTGCAGTATTGTCAGTTTTTGGGTAGATCAATCAATCTAATATCAATAATTGTATATAGTTAGGTCAGGTTAGTAAATATTTGGTTAATTCTCAGCATGGGTTCCGCCCCGGACGCTCGGCCTTAACCAACCATACTAGGTTTGTAGATTATTTGACCACTAAAGTATCGGCAGGCCATCAAGCAGACGCGGCATATTTCGATTTTCGAAAGACATTCGATCTTGTGGATAATGATGTTCTTTTAATGAAGCTCTCATCATTAGACTTTTCTATACCACTACTAAATCTGATGGCGAATTATCTAAGACACTGAAAACAATATATCAAATTGGGTCATTATAGATCCCAAGAATACTATACACGTTTGGGTATAAGCCGTTTCGTGAATAAAAAGATAACGCCGCAGAAACTAATACATAGCAAAAAT
Source organism: Catocala nupta (assembly GCA_963675205.1). Taxonomy (NCBI): domain Eukaryota; kingdom Metazoa; phylum Arthropoda; class Insecta; order Lepidoptera; family Erebidae; genus Catocala; species Catocala nupta. The sequence continues at coordinate 30,792,778 of OY776089.1, read as the reverse complement.
TCCATTATTTTAAACTTTTTTCATCAGAACGTTTGTGGAATCACTAATAAAAAAGATGAATTTGAAATGTATATTAATGGGCAGGAATCTCTTTTGCATTACATATGTTTGAGTGAACATTTTCTAAACGAGTCTCTTGCTAATTTATTTAACTTCACTAATTATAAACTAGTTTCACACAATTGTAGAGTAAATAAAAGGCGAGGAGGTTCTTTAATCCTTGCTCGACAAGATAGGAAATGTGAAGAAATATCTATATGTAAAAAATTATATAAAACAAATGCTTTTGAAATTTGCGGTGTTGAGGACACCCAGACGGGCATATATATAATTTGTTGCTATCGTAGTCCATATGACCAAAATCTAGAAGTTTTCATGAACATGCTTGAAAAATTACTGGAACACCTTTTTGATAAGAAATGCTTTATATGCGGTGATTTTAATATAGATATCCTGGATGAAACAAAGAAAAAGACAGACTTTATCAATATACTTACAAGTTACAATTTCAGGCCATTAATTATGACGACTACCTTCATACGTAACGATTCGCGTTCTTGTTTAGATAATATTTTAACTAACCTTGATGAGTGCAATATAGTTGACTGTATCGTTGACCACAATGGTATGGCTGATGGCCATGCAGGGTTAATTTGTAACACGAGTCATGACAGTACTAAATGTAAAAATAAGTATAATCGATTTAAGTTTATTTATAAGAGGACATTTAATACAAAAAATAAAAATAAGTTTAGAGAATTATTATTAGCAAATGATTTAAATATTATGGGCCCTAATACATTTATTATGAAATTTAATGAATATTTCTTTGACTGTTTTAAAAAGAAAAAAACAAAAATTTACTCTAAACATGAGACCGGTTTGAAGTGGGTTTCGAAAGGTATTAAAATTTCTAGTGCAATGAAACGTTTTCTTTGTGTTAAAAGCAATATTGACAGTTCGTTGGTTGCCTACCGAAATAAATACATAAATGTTTATAGAAGAGTACTTAGAAACGCGAAGAAATTGGCAGTACAGACGGCTTTAGCTAAATCCAACTATAATTCTAAAGACATTTGGCGAATAGTTAACAAACACAGAAATAAAAAACCAAAAGAAAAACAAAGTTACTCTTTAGCCAAAGCTAGCATGATTACCACAGATCCTTCTGAAATTGTTAACATATTTGCTACTACATTTGACCACGACTTTAGCTTAAGTAACACAAATTGTAATGAAATGATAGAAAACCTTCAAGAAAATGTAAATAGAATAGAAAAGGAAATGAAAATTGACAAGGTTACCCCAAAAGAAGTTTTTGATGTAGTTAAGAAAATGAAAAACAAACTCTCATGTGGCTATGATGACATTCCTATTACAATTATCAAAGAAAACATAGACATATTAGCTGAACCATTAAGTCGCTTGTATAACAAATGCATCTTTGATGGTATTTTTCCGGATCAGTTTAAAATAGCCAAAATAGTACCCATACACAAAAAGGGCTCCAAGCAGGATCCGAAGATGTATAGACCAATCTCATTGCTACCCACAAAATCAAAAATCTTTGAGATATTGCTGAAAAGTAGACTACTTAGGCACTTTAATTTAAACAATATTATAAACTTGAGACAGTTTGGATATTTGAGAAATGTAGGAACACTAGATGCTATTAGTGCATTAATTAATGATATTATAATGAAATTAAATTTTAAGCAGAAAGTTGCAGGGATTTTCCTTGATTTAAGCTGTGCTTTTGACGCTGTCAATCATGAATTACTAATTGCAAAGTTAGATCATTATGGGATAAGAGGCCTGGCTAAACAATTATTTGTATCTTATCTTCATAATAGGCAAATGTTTGTGGAGATAAATACTGAAAGCTACGAACATACTGGCTCCATCAGAACCAAATGTGAAAAAACTTTTAGATCTAAGCTAATCAATATTAAAACAGGCGTTCCTCAGGGTTCTACCCTTGGTCCGATATTCTTCATTATTTTTGTCAATGATCTAATAAGTACTATAATTAATAAGTCACCCGGTAACATAAACTTAACTGTTTTCGCCGATGATACGAATGGCATAGTATCAGCTGACAACTTAAGTAATCTAAGCCAAACAGTTAATGACGCTTTAGAACATTTCAACAAATGGTTCACACTAAACTGTCTTAAAATTAATGCAATGAAATCGAACATTATTCTATTTAAATCAACAAATAAAAATTCTGACAAATTGACATGCAGTCTAAATGGTCACAGTTTAGACACAGTAAATGTAGTGAAATTTTTAGGGGTACATGTAGACTGCTTACTGAATTGGAAATCTGAGCTGTCGAAAGTAGTAGCGAGTATCCACTCTGCTTGTTATATACTGAGAAGTTTAAGACAAGTTGTACACTTGGAACAACTTAAAACCGTTTATTATGCTCTAGTAGAGTCTAAACTGAGATACAGCATTCTTCTATGGGGTGGCAGCTATGACTACAATATACAGAAGGCTTTCATTGCACAAAAAAGGGCTATAAGAACTATGGTACGTATAGATCAGCAAACGTCTTGCAAGCAATATTTTAAAGAATTAAAAATCGTGACAGTACCAAGTTTGTATATATATACAAACTTGGTACTGTCACGATTTTTATGTGTGTATAATTAGTGAGTAATACTAATATTAGTATTACTCACTAATTTTTCAAAAAATATATATAATTACGAAACTAGCGAGGAAAAGTCGCTACGTGAAAGCACAAGACGAAAAGATATGCCGTCTGTGATAGCGCCTACTCTGAATGTGGTCAAACACAGCTCATATTATAATTCAGTTAAACTTTTCAATAAGCTTCCATTAGAAATTAAAACCACTGTCTACAAAAGCGAATTCAAATCAAGACTCAGAGAGTTTCTTATTGATGGGTGCTTCTATTCTATTGAAGAGTTCACTAAATGAAATGTTTTCTTTTTTGTTTCACATTGGATATTTAATTTTGATTTTATATTTGCTATGAATTTTATTATGTTTTATGAATTTTAATATATTATGAATTATTAATGTTAAGAATAATATGTTATCAAGTATTATGTTATTATTTTATAGATTTTTATTATGAATTTGATTACTAATGAATTTGATATGATTTAATGTTATTATCATTGTGAAATTATGCTATGTTTTTGTTTTTCAAATTAAATTAATATTGTTTATGAATAAATAAATGAAATGAAATGAAAAGCCAGGGTAGTACGTTAGGCCCTATTATGATAAACGACCTCCCTAGTGTTATTACTAACACCGAATGTTTAATGTTTGCTGACGATTTAAAACTGTTCCGCTCTGTCGCCAAGGTTACAGATTGTGTAGCTCTCCAGCGCGATATCGATGCGGTTGAAGCATGGAGTATAAGAAATAAACTGTCGTTCAATGTTACGAAATGTAAGCTAATAACGTTTTCTAGATCTCGTTCTACAATCACAACGACGTACAAATTAGCAGGTAAGTATAAGGCTCGAGCGTGTCACAAGTATACGGGATTTAGGGTTAACTATGGACAACAAGTTGAGTTTTCGCGAACACATTAAGCAGATATGTAAAGAGGCGAACAAGTCTCTTGGCTTTATAATGAGAACATCCTATCAGTTCAGTAGCTTACATGTCACAAAGTTGCTTTATAATGCCTACGTGCGTAGCAAGTTAGAATATAATGCAATTATATGGAGTTCCAAAGAGCGATTGTATACCGTGATGATTGAGAGAATACAGCGTAGATTTGCCCGTTACTTGTATAAACGTGCTTATGAATATTATCCGTTTTTATATCCAGCAACATATGTGACAGGAAAGGGTGGTCTCAATATCTTGCTACTAAGAACGGAATTAATGCACCTAATTCATTATTATTTGTTGCTAAACAATAAAGTTGATAATCCATCAGTACGAGATTGCATTCATTTGTATGTGCCCGATAACTATTTGCGAGGCACTGGACGTCGGCAACGACAACTTCTCGCCTGCCCGCCAGTTTGGCGTTTTCCTCATGCTCCTAACAGCCCTCCGCTAGGGAAATTACATATATAAATAATTACCTACAACACAATCCGGATACAGAAATATTCTGTGGCAGACCGAGTACTATTAAAGCAGACATGCTGCAATATTTAAATAAAAGATGCGAATGACATTGTTTAATGTATTGTAAATAATAATAATGATTTTTTAATAATTCTACAATAATTGCATATTAATAATTTATTTGACTGTTTGACTTAAAGTACAATACTATACATTTATTGTTATTTTATAAGATTTTATTAACTTTGATGTATTCAATGATTAGATATGATGTGTTAGTCATGTATATCACAGCATACAAGCGATTTGGTTTTAGACTGTAACTTTGTATTGCATATGAATAAATGAATATGAATACAGAGACACACCAATTCGATCCTAAGGTACATCTGATTGTTTTGTCATCATCACTCGAAAGACGTCCACTGCTGAACATAGACCTCCCCCAAGGCTTTCCACACAGAACGGCTTTGGGCCACTCGCATCCAACAGCTTTTCGCGACCCTTACCAGGTCATAGGTCCTTGTGGGGGCCTATCCTTGCTGTGGCTTCCAGTGCGTTGCCACAACTCGAGAACCTTTCTGCTCTCCGTCCATGGCCATCGGTTCTCCGCGCTATGTGCTTTGCTCACTGTCACTTCAGCTTGGCTATCCAGAGAGCTATGTTGGCAACTTTAGTTATTTGGGGATCCCGTAGTTAAACGCCGAACATCTTGAGTCTGCGATATATTGGACGCGAATATATTTCGTAGTTTCCCGAACGCTGCCCAACCTCTTTCTCGAAGTTGAACTTAGCTAACTGAACAATTTCGAGAGTAGAGTTCCCAACCTTAATAGGAGAAGAAAAATGAACCCGACACCACTTTGACTTGGAACTGTTGAGGATCATCGAATCGTCCCCCTGTCTTCGGACTTTAGATAAGCCTATAATATCTCATTGTAACTTGCTCAATGCTTCTAGCAACTCGACAAACTCCTCGTCGGTCGGCAGTGTGCACGTGTTAAATGTTGCCAGGGCCAATTGTCGTCGATGGTGGTAGCACGATCTCTGCCGGAGATTCCTAGCACGCCTTGTCCCACCGTAACCATAGCCGCTACCTGAGCCAGGACTTGCAGGGCCGTCGGGAACTAGGGACCAGTTTTTAAGAGTGTGGCTCATTTAGCAATACCCCTCGTTTTGCCATAATCGCTACGGTTGGCAGGTGGATTAGCGATCGCAGTGATTGAAGTCTTAAGGTTAACACTAGGCGTTGCTGCCCAGCTAGCATGTTTGTATTTACTTCGGCCTAGTTTCGGATGGTTTGACCGCCATCTAACGGTTTAGGTGCTAGCTGGAGAACTGGAGACTGGAGAAGCTCTGCCAGTAGGCAATGGGGTCCTTACATCCCGACATATTAAATAATTAATTATCGTTTACTTTAACGGTGAAAAGAATAAGTTTTATGACTTATGAGGAAACCGGCGAGTCTGTGAGTTCAACTCACAATTATCGAGCGTGTTGACCCTTCCCACATCAAGAAGAGAGTCGTGCCCAGTAGAGAAATAGTTAATTAAGAGGGCAGATAATAATAGAAGTAATGAAACACTTACCTAAGTGTAATTTGGGAGCCGTGAGCCACGTGGAGCGGTTGTCCTCGCGTTATACTCGCCAGCCCGCCCTGCAGCGACGCCTGGAACGCGCTCGTCATGACGCTGTCGTGCGGCCCGGCGTTGGGCAACATCCTCAAATGAGCGTAGAACACACTCACGTACACCGCCAGCGGAATTACGATCAGTATTAACAGTCGCCATAATGCTGACAGTGTTAGGCGCAGGCCTGATTCTGAGAAACCAATGCGGCGCCAAATCTGTCTTCCGACCAAGAAGAACGCAAGGAAGTATGAGTATAATCCGGAATACTTGACCCTGAAATGGTTTATAGCTTTTAATTTAATAGCAGTAAAAGTGGAAATTAAGAGACGAAAAACTAATTGATAGCTATGTGTGATTCTTTAAATATTATACGAGCGGGGTCGGTAGTATCGAAGGTAAGCTATTCATTTGCCATATCACATCACAGAGGACTGTGTCTTCAAGCCATTTTCATGGGGCGGTTATCGTTTACCATGAGTTGTGATACGCTGATCCGTCTATCACCAATGAAAACAAAATAAATACCGTTCATCCGACGCAGACTATCTGTAATATTCCCAAATCCGTATCAACATTAAAGTAAACTTTTACGGAAAATGTCACGTTTTGAAGCTATTCCTATTCGTAATGGCCCGAGGTCTTCTTAGACAAAAGCTTGTGAAAATAGTACAAGAAATATATTTTTATACGCTTTTTTAACTATCAGTATCCTATTCTTTACATTTAATCGCGAATTTCCTATCAACGATTTTCTTTTTTTTTTTTGTCTTCGTAAAATGTTTATTACTAAATACATGCAATTATATTACTCAAATGAGCCATATATGTAGTCTATACTCTACAATATGAACGCAAAGTTATACTTACGAAAAGCAACAGCCAAGTGAGAGAGCTGCAATGCAGAGCCACACGACACTTGCAAGGCCACCGCGCCGCGTACTTTTTATAGCGCACAACACTCCACACAAGCCAAACAGTATCTGCATACTTTCTAGCAACATGAACCTTGACTGCGCTAAGAAACAGTTCTCTGAAAGCATGCACTACATATCAATAAACTGCTCAACTAATTACAATGCGTTAAATTTCAAATAAGAAAAGAGGAGTTTATAGAAATATGAATACCTATTAGCTCCAGCGCAAAGTTTACAAAATTGTGTATGCACATAACCTTAGGCTTAAGACTGAGGTGTATTACACTACATAACAACCTCTATATTTTAGGCGCAACGTAATTCAGAGCGAACCTGTTGCCGTCTATCGGCGCAATCGTCGAATCCATAAAGGAACATCCACAGTAATATTGCAGAGCCTGGACATTGAACACACTAATTCACGATCGAACGAACATTGGTTACTGGACCATTAAGCCAAAATTTGATAATAACAATGCAGCTTAAACAATAAAGCAATACACTTCGCGTTTGTCACCTCTGTGACCATGTTCTGATTATATAGTTTTTTCCCTTTAATAGTATTTCATGCATAAGAATTAAGAAGATACAAAATATACCAAGTATTTTTATATACATAAAAACTTAAGTCTAACAACTCACCAAAAAGAACCAGGAGGCCAGCCAGGACAGCAGTCCAGTGATACAAAGATACTTCTAACATTAATTGATATGTAACAGCTACTAGAAAGCTGCCTGCTAATGCAGGGATCAGGCGAAGAGCTGTCACAGGAACATTATCTGTGTATGGTGTGCCAATTCGGTCAAAGGTAAAGTTTCCATCATAGCCAGCAACACGGCCTGCTAAATATAATAACTGCTTTCCCAGGGGTGGATGGGCATCAAAAAAGAATATTCCTTTTGTGTACAGGGATACATACCGGCCATAATGTAATTCATCAAATCTGAAAATAAATGCAACATTCATAATACTTCAGAAATAATATAAAGTTGTACACAATACAAAAGGCAAGGTAAGAATGTTATATGTCACTTCAAGGTTGTTATTTTTCCAACTTATAGTGCCAATAATATAATAGTGACTGTAATAAAATATTTTTATAACAGTGTTTGATCAGCTTGAAAGTAATGTCATAGCATTATTACTCTAATCACACCTTGGGCACAGTATCAATACATCGACTCTACAATAAAAAAAACTTGACCTGCCCATTGCTCATAAGTTGTCTGATAATATAATTATATATTATTCCCATTGCAAATATAGTAAAATTCTAGTTATAGAGATAGATATTATTTTAAGATAAATTCATAAATATATCATCAGCAGACTGTATAATATACATAAGTTATTCAATAGAAATGGACACCATTTTTTTTTAATTGAGCTTGTATTTCAGCTTAATATAATATATAATAAATTCTATGCCAGTTTACAGCTCTTCAGCAAGTACCAGGACCAGCTATAATAATTTAACAATGCATAGTTGTCAGAGTTAGTTACTAGGTGTTGTGTTGTACCTACTGGGTGTTGTTAGTTAACTAATTGATTAAAAATATATGCTTACACCACATAGCGCGGTTCATCAAGGTGTGGTAGTCTGGTGCTGAGAGCTAATGCCAGGAGCCCAACAAACACCAGATTTATTTCAAAGCGTAAGTACACTCCACGTGGTGCCTTCATACTCGACACTTCACTTGTGTCTGCCATATTTGGTGTGGGTTCCATTTCTTCCTCTGCTGACGCACCATCACCCTTCGGAGAAGGGATAATATAATATTTATACAAATGCATAACTTTGTTTGTGCTAAACTAACTATAGTCACAGGCCGTGGCAACCTTTATGATACATCATTAGAATCCCAATAGGAATCTTTAGGTGATTGCTAGATGATACCAGGGAATGTAATAAATTGAATAAGTACTTTAAAAATAAACATAAGAATTATAAATCTTTTTTGTAACTTGTAATATTAAAGATAATGTTTAGTTCATTTCTATTCTTGTGATAACTTTTATTTATCAAGTATGTTTTTAAAATGTCATAAAATGGTGTTATTTAAGTATATATTTATTTAAACTTCTCCAAAAAATTAAAAAAGGTAATATATGTATGTAATTATGTATTTATTAAATTTATTTTCCCTGCCATGTGACTTTGTAAAGGTAGATTCGAATTTGTTTATATTATTATGACGAATACTTACAATTTCTCTTTCTGTATGTATGGGCTTTTCTATATAACTGTCTGTCTCAAGTTCGCTGACCTCTTTACTGGGTCTCCTTTTAATTTTTTTAGTGGCACTTGTTGATATATCCATGTTTAAATTCAATAAGTATTATTAGTCATGTCAAGTACATTCTGCTATAAATGATTCTAAGCTAATAAATAAGTAAGTCTTTCACTGTATATCAATACGACGATTGTGTCGATTCAGAGATGAATGAATATTATGTTACGTTACGTTACATACTATACAAATATAGGACAAGCAAGCTGACAAGAGTAACGTCAAACGCGATCAAACGTCAATCTTGAAGTCTTATAGTGACGTCCTGGGAATATTATGTGATTTACCGATTGATCTTTTTTAGGTACCTAACTGACAAGTTACTAAAGGCCATATTACATATTCTTATTGTACTCATAACCTTTATTATAAACACGAAAGTCTGTATGTTGGATTTCCTTCACGCAGTAACGACATTGATATATTTTTTTGCATTGACGTTTTATGGCCTAGAGAATAACAAAAAGTTACCTTTTATCCGAAAGAAATGCACTTTTAGTCTATACTCCATGTTTATGGACTTAGAACTATTAACACACGCTCGAATTTGGTCCAGCGGACCAAATCTGCCTACTAAATCCGTTCTCGCTACAGACGACCGATTTGGACAGTTGCTTCACGTACGCCTTCAAGTGCACACGGTTGTCATCATGTCGTTGGACACGAAAATTATGGTGGTAGCGGCAACACTAGCAGCGACTTTACAGCCACCACGTAAACAGCGGAAAAAAGAGACGAGAATGGGCGAAACAGTATTTAAGAGAACGTGACAAATTTAGTCACATAAAATTAATAAGAATTTTAGATGAAGATGATTTTAAAATAAATCTGCGAATGAACCGCGAAACCTTTGAAAAGTTATTAAATTTAGTTAAACCTCTCATTACAAAATAATATACTGTTATGAGAAAGTCTGTTTCTGCGGAAGAGCGACTTATTGCCATGTTAAAGTATCTTGCATCAGGAAGAGAATTTCAAGAATTGAAGTTTAGTTATAATACCTGAAACTTGTGATGCTATCTACAAAGTGCTTAGTGATTACATTAAGGTATGTGTATTTTTTTTATTTTTATCACAAAACAAAACCTTACAGGATAATTTCGTCCATGAAACGGTACCCATTCTGAAGGGCCCATTCTACTTTCTAACTAGGAATAGTTTTAGTATATTTTTGGACTAGAAAATATAATAAAACAAAGGTACAGGTTGAAATAATCTATATTTTCTAGGGCTTAGCATTTTTAAAGAAATAAAGAAGTTTTGATAATGAAATGTGATTGATGATTGGAAAATTATATTGGTTTCTTAAAAATCAAAAGATTACCTAAACCTTACATTTTTCCTCGTATTACAGTTTTCTCTAGATTCGTCTAAAGTCTCATTTGAGAAATCGGATTCATTTGTTAAAAGCAGTGACTGATCTGGTGGCAAGGATGGGTTGCGTATTTGTTGTTGTGTTGATTGCATTTCATTATTAGTAATAAAATGTGAAATGTGAGGTGACTGTGAAAGTAAATGTGATGATTGAATCTGATGCTGAGGTGATGGTGAATGTGATAATGGAATCTGATGCTGAGATGATGGTGAATGTAATGATTGAATCTGATGCTGAGGTGATGGTAAATGTGATGATTGAATCTGATGCTGAGATGATGGTAAATGTGATGATTGAATCTGATGCTGAGGTGATGGTGAATGTGATAATTGAATCTGATGCTGAGGTGATGGTGAATGTGATAATTGAATCTGATGCTGAGGTGATGGTGAATGCAATGATTGAATCAAATGCTGAGGTGATGATAAATGTGATGATTGAATCTGATGCTGAGGTGATGGTGAATGTGATAATTGAATCTGATGCTGAGGTGATGGTGAATGTAATGATTGAATCTGATGCTGAGGTGATGGTGAATGCGATGATTGAATCTGATGCTGAGGTGATGATGAATGTGATGATTGAATCTGATGCTGAGGTGATGGTGAATGTAATGATTGAACCTGATGCTGAGGTGATGGTGAATGTAATGATTGAATCTGATGCTGAGGTGATGGTGAATGCGATGATTGAATTTGATGCTGAGGTGATGGTGAATGCGATGATTGAAGTTGATACTGTGGTGAATGTGAGAATAAATTTGGTGATGATGAATTTGACCATTGGGTTCGATGGTTCTTTCGTGATAACGAAAGCCGCATTTGTGAATGGGATTGTGGTTGATACTGACAGAGTTCCTATTTATTTCGCCTGTTTTTGCATAGTACAATATATCTCCAATAAATTTCTCTGCTAACCAGCGTTGAGAGTTTGGAAGTTCTTTAAGTTGACTGCCAAAAGACTGCCCAAAAGCGTCGGCCGAATTTTGTCCCCTAGGGCTAGTAATTAGATTGTTTGTGGCATCAATTAAATTCATCTGTTTTTGAATGAGTTCACTTTATTTACGTGTGTATGAATCTCTTGCCTTCTTCTTTTCAGGTGCCTGCAACAGAACAAGAATGGTTACAAATAGCGAAACAATTTGAAAGAAAATGGCAATTTGACCATTGCTTGGGTGCCATTGATGGTAAGCACATTATGATTGAAAAGCCCCCAAATTCTGGATCATTGTGTTATAACTATAAGGGGACGTTCAGCATAATTAATTACTTGGAATTGTCAATGCCAATTATGAATTTATTTATGGCAATGCTGGCACAAATGGCAGTACTTCTGATGGTGGAGTATTCAAACATACAAGATTTTACAACAAAATAATGTCCGGTGAACTACATTTACCACTACCATTAACTTTTTCAAGATCGGACACCATTGCTCCATACTGTTTTGTAGGAGACAATGCGTTTGCAATGAGTGAACATCTTCTAAAGCCTTATCCTCAAAGAAACTTGACGCATGACAAGAGAATTTTCAATTATAGACTTTCTCGGGCCAGGCGAATTGTCGAAAATGGGTTTGGTATTCTAGCTGAACGCTTTAGAGTTTTCAAGAAGCCAATTACAATAAACGTGGAGAATGTGCCAAAAATAGTAATGGCTTCATGCGCTCTGCACAATTAAAAAAAAAAAGTCCTTAGATTTTGAAGATATTGAACAACACACTTTTCGGCCAGGTGACTGGCGACAAAACGATAACAGTACTGGTCTAGATAGAAGTGAAAGACAGCGTACAGAAGATGGAAGACAAATTAGGCAAATATTTACGGAATATTTAAATGGCGAAGGCAGTGTTGATTTCCAAGAAATAATGATAAAAGTGCTAAATATTTAAAAATTTACCTTTCCTTCACTCTCGCTGCCTTTGTCGTCATTAATATTATCAATCCCGATTGCTCCTGGCTTTTGTTTCTCGTTTAAAAACGTTAAATACTGGTAGTACCACAGGGACGGTGTATGAATGTCATCAATTCCTGCACCGCTTGATTTACTGTTCTCGACCTGAAATGAAAATAAATTCATGTATTTGAATAAACATACCTAATACAAACAATATCTAAAACCTAGTTACTATATATCAAGTAAATATGTAGTTAAAAATACAGATTTTTTATTTACCATACTGCCACAACTCAGACCAAAAGCATGACGTCACTTAGCTAACCATTCATTGTTATCAAAACTAAGTGTATGCAAAATTTCATCTCGATTGGTTGAGGATAACTGCTTTTAAATTCAGTTGCAAGATTTGCCCCGAACATACTTACCTACATACAATGATATTAAGGTGGAAGCGTCAGGGTAGTCCGCCAAATTCAAATTTTCTTACGGTTTTTGCAATTTGCTTTAATACGAAATGTATGAAACAGAAAGAGATAGCTATTGCGCTTGAAGTACTACAAGCAGGAGTATAATTTCAGTGGGGGAAAGAGATAGCGCTAGACGACCTGAATAGCTCTGTCTTTTTCCCACACTGGAATTACTCCTGCTTTAAGACGTCATAGTAACCCCCAGGTGCTTAGATAAGAAATCCTGAAGTAACAGAATATCCTATTTTATAGACCATGAAAAATACAAAGAATAAAACTATTATTTTAATAAAAGTTTTTACTAACCTTTTTCTTTCTCGTCTGTACGCTGCTCTCATGTTTTCTAATTCCTTCTTTACATCTTCTACGGTGGCGTCCTTTTCAAATTTTGAGTAACACTCTTTAAGTATTGTAAATGCTTGCTTTCGAGCATCTCGGTTGCAATAAAGCTCATGAGATGTATCCCACAAACATGGAAAATCTTTGAATAATTGAAGAACTTCAATTAATACATCGCGTTCGGTAACGATTTCTTCCATAATGTAAATAGAGCGCACACGCGGCCGTTCTTCTTGGCGTTCCGAACACGACTAGTCGAGACCCACTCAATAAAAAATTTTACCACCTCATTTTCATCGCCCGCTAGTGCCATCTTTTATTTGGTTCTAAGAACTATATGCAAGTACCTACTTAGAGATAGCCGTGTGTGTATACAGGATGGATTAAACAGTGAGGCTTTATTTCTAACTACATATAGTATGTACCACATACAATCTCTACACCAAATTTCAGTTCAATAGTAGCAGTAGTTTAGCCACAGGATAGACTTTTAGTTTTTGCTAAATGGCAACGGGTTGTATCTGCCCTAACAGCTGACCGAGAGTCTAAGCATACGTATACGTAAAATGTTGCCGCTCTTGCACTTTTATGAAGAGAGTGAACAAATCATAATAAACGTCCCGCTCTTATTCAATAAGTGTAAAAGAAAAGAAAATAGATCACTATGCACACTTGAAAGCGATTGGGCCTCGGTCATTAGCCCGACGGCTGGCGTCCACATTTGGAAAGACCATCGTATCTATTGTTTGGGTCCGGGAATTACCGGATCCTAATGAGTTAAAATCTCCAAAAATTAAAAGAACTTTTTTAGTTTGCGACAGCGCAGCGCCCGAGCCGCTCGGATCTTCGGATTAAATAGTGTTTGTGTTTGGCTTTTTTAACTTTGTGACACACTGTTTGTTTTTTGTTTTTATTGTGATTACTTGATTAGACACGCTGATTGCAATAAAATGCCTCCCGTCACGTACACGTCGTCCGAATACACTGACATGATATTGATATACGGTGAATGTCACGGAAATGCCGCCGTAGCGCTGCCAACATACAGAGAAAGGTATGGAGACAGCCGTACATGTCCCAGCAATGCCCGCACTATAGTAAAGGCAGTACAAAGGACACGGGAAAATAAACCCATAGTGCCGCATCAAGAGGTAGTAGCTGCACGAGCTGCAAGAACAAATCTTCGAGCATTTCGCCCGTAACCCTACAAGCCTTCATAGAGCCGCGCAACAATTCAGAGTAAGTCGTGGCACCGTGCATACGGTTTTAAAACGTAATAGGCGCAAACCTTACAAATTTAGAAAAGTCCAAGCCTTATTGAGCCTAGACTTGCCGGTTAGGAATAGTTATTGTCAGTGGCTGTTAAATTACGTTAGTATCGACGATAACTTCTTATCCAATATTGTGTAGACCGATGGGAGTACATTTACGCGCAACGGCATTTAGAACAGACAGAATCGTAGATATTGGAGTGAAGAAAACCCACACATGTTTCGGGAGTCCGAACATCAATACCGCTTTTCACTGAATGTGTGGGCGGGCATGCATAAAAATCATGTCATCGACCCTGTTTTTATTGACGGCACCCTTAACGCGACAAAGTTTTTGGACATATTAAATGGTCCCGTTAGTGAGTACGTAGATGAACTGTCCGTAGCCGAATATCGGCGGTTGTGGTACCAGCTAGACGGCGCGCCTCCACATTCAGTGGTGTCTTCCAGGGCGCGACTCACAGAAATGTTTGGGCAGATTCGGCCCCGTACGATGGCCCCCCCGATCTCCGGACCTAACGCCTATGGACTTCTTTTTGTGGGGGTACGTGAAAGGTGAAGTGTACGCCACGGATGTAAATACAATAGACGAACTTAGAAATAGAATAATTGTAGCATTCAATAAATTAAAAAGCTTGGTAGCGGACAATAACTTCATTGTAAGACTACAAAATAATATCTTACGTCGATATCAGTTGTGTGTAAATGAGAATGGTGGACATATTGAAAATTTGAAGATTTGAGGTGATTTGTGTAGTTAGTAATAATTATGTAGGTACTAAATATTGTGTTCTCTTTGACAAAAATTGTGTTGTGCCCGTAAAACTGTATTAGCTACGTACACACTTGAAACATCTGTGGCTCCGCCGCCCGCCATCGGCAAAATGAAAGACAACAGAATGCGACGTTGCCGTTTTGTTATGCAAGTGACCGTAGGTTAGTGTAAATGTTTATAAATGGTGTTTGCGTATTAAATTGTTTTAATTTGTTTGAAAACAGTGATTTACTATTTTTATCTTTATCGAGTTTTTAACCGTTTTGAATTAACACTGAGCCCATATGGAATACTCTGTCCATTTTAATGCCCATCGGTCATAGCCACCTTGTATATATATATATATATATTTGTAGCTATATCGTGTATATTGCGCTATTTATATATTTATATATATAGGTATGCATAAATTGTGTTAACTTTAGCGTAAAAATAAAAACACCTATTAGTCATACCAATTCTTTATTGATTACAGAAATTAATGGTTCACAAATATAACATAAAGAGGGAATTGGAATAAGGCGCTATTTTAATTTAATAGATTTATGCTTACAGTAGTACGATTGAGCTGCACTTTTTATTTCATCTCACCATCATAGGTAATTTTTCCTGACAAAATTCTGTTTATTGAGCGACACCAGCTACAAATTAATAAATTTATTGAGACGTTCACAAAATAATCTTTTATAATATGTCGTTGGCATGTAAATTCATAATATGTTATCATTGTATCACGTAATAACTTTATTTTTGATCTTATGTTACATTTCTTGCCAGCCATTTCTTGTTGGTATTGTATTCTTTTGAAATCACCAAGGTAATAACAGCGAAAGGCACTAATATCACAAAATTCCATTATCACATGCGCGTACGCCGTTTTGTGGAATTTGTTAATTGTTTATTGTATTATATTGATGTTATGTTAAGTCAGACATTTCTAAATCCGTTTTGGACACTAGAAAAAAAGTAGAAAAATAAGCAAACATCCAACTCTTAGTTTGAAATTTTAAATTAATAAATCGAAGTCACATGATACTAATAAATCAATAAGTATTATTATGAAACAATAGTATTATAATTGTAATTTATTTATTAATTAATCAAATATTTTCTACAATCCATGTTTGACCAGTGACAACTATCGTGTTAAATTACATAATATTAAGTAACCATACAAGAATAGTTCTTAATTTGTCCGCTTTTGCGCTGCAATCGCCTGTCAAATGTAGATGTTCTAACTGTGATACCACTGATTAGTCGGCAGACGTCGACTAGTCGTAGTTTGTTGATTGTTCGGCCCAACCGTCCACACGTCCGGATTCGGTACGGAGCAAACCATATCCGATGTGCAAACTAGCGGACCGAGGCGGACTCAATTAATAATGATTATGTTCGCAGGACTACTCTACAGACGGTCAGATTTGGTTCGGATGCGAACCAAATTCGTGGTCTGTTCGAACCATAACTAAAGGTAAACAATCTTATGTGTCTTTTTATCTAAGAACTCATTTTAAAAATAAAATACTGCTAAAGATCAATGTAAATACAACAATAACGATTACTAAATCAATTGAACCGTCAGTTTAAGCAGTAGTTTATATTTTGTTTAATATGTGTTTGTGTAAAAAGTCACATCAAGATTATTTACCTTTAGTTAAGGACCTAACCAAATGGAGTATAGGAAAGTTACTTTTCAAACTAGTTAAATACAATAAAATGCTTTTTATTTATTTATGTAGGGCCACCAGTGATTACAACAACAATACAAAGAAAATATACAATAATTACTATGCATTCAGGTGGTACAGATTTTACATAGGTATTTATTAATTGCATATGTATTTTGTAAATGTTTCGTCTTCGAATTTATGTCCTTACTCCTTACCATTATAACAAAGTAGTCACCAGGCAAAAAAGTCATGGTGCCTACTATATATGTAGGTACCTTGTAAAATAACCGGGCACTAATTTTCAATGGAAGGGTTTTCTTCTTACGCTAATTGCTAGCTTTTAAGCCGGACATATTAAGCAACTTATACAGTGTGTCCGGTCATGGACTAGCGATATTCTAAATACTTATATAACAACTATTTATAAACACAAACACACTTAACACTTGGACCCAATCCACTTCCCCGCTATGTGGCAGCCATTTTGTTTTTTCGTCGAAATATTCCCTATGTGGGTACAATAAAAATAATATCTTCCAAAGTTTTCGTCTTATTGTGATAAAAATGGGCTTATTCGAAGGGCAAAAATACTGTCTACCGTCTAAATTACAAAAAAATGTGTTAACATGTCCATAATTTTTGAAAACAATATGAAACTCAATAAAAATTATCAGAAGATTATGCAAATCAACAAATTATTGTAAATTACTTCAAAAACACCCCTAATAACCCTTTTCATTTTTGTACTAGATCGACAGATGTTGAGCTAAGCTAAAATACAATATTAAATTTACAACTGTGTTTCTATTACTTTAAAAGTTATTGTTGTTTGAACATAGCCTATGCGCAAGCACAAAAGGTTTTAACCGTGACATGATATTGCTGGAGTCAGCAATTGAAATAGTTATTACTATTGATGTAATTATGTATTACTTTTATTATTGGATTCCTCTAACTGCTCACCACCATTTGGACTAAATAACAAAGACCGTCTTCCGGCTTCTTCTTCAGATGTTGCAGGTTAAAGTTAACTAATCCATTGGAGGTCGATACTCGATAGTAGTATTAGTTGTAACTTAGCTGTTATTTAGTGCCACACGGTCTGACTAATGGGAAACAATAACCATATTTAGCAGTTACAGTTTAGTTGCATACAAATGCGAAAGGGAAAGGTGGCAGTAGCTAGCAGAAGGAAGGGAATGTCGGGACCGACCGACGGAATGATTAGGCCACCGGCATTCATAGGATTAAATGCAATATACGTGAACCTATCCTATCTATAAGACGGTAGTACTTCTCAGGTCAAGCCGACGGACAACCAGCAAGGTTTTAAACTACAAGGCATATAACTAATTTTCCTTAAATAATATCATTACATTTGCATTGAATATATAAAATAATTAAAATATGAATTCAGGCGATCCGCACTACACGCGAGTGACACGACACGACGTATTGAATACATCGATATTAACTAACTCATCATCCCCTCTCTGAGTATAAGTGTTCTGTGCTCATCATGGTTCAAGCCCAGTGGTATCACAGTTAGAATATCTACATTTAACAGGCGATTGCAGCGCAAAAGCGGACAAATTAAGAACTATTCTTGTATTGGTTCCTTAGTATTATGCAATTTTACACGATAGATGTCACTGGTCAAACATGGATTGTAGAATATTTTAGTTAATTAATAAAAATTACAATTTTATTACTATTGTTTCATAATAATACTTATTGATTTATTAGTATCATATGACTTCGATTTATTAATTTAAAACTTCAAACTAATAGTTGGATGTTGGCCATCTACTTATTTTCCTAGAGTCCAAAACGGATTTAGACATTTCTGACATATCATAAAAATACAATTCACAAATTTCACAAAAACGGCGTACGCGCATGTGTTAGTGGAATTTTGTGATTTTAGTGCCTTTCGCTGTTATTAACCTAGTGATTTCAAAAGAATACAATACCAACAAGAAATGGCTGTGCTACCCATCTAAAGAAAGTTTAAATATAAAAATGTTTATATATATAAAATTCTACCTGGAAAAGAGACGTTTCAAAATACAACATAAGATCAAAAATAAAGTTATTATGCGATACAATGATAACATACTATGAATATACATGCCAACGACATAACATAAAAGATTATTTTGTGAACGTCTCAATAAATTTATTAAATTGTAGCTGGTGTCGCTCAATAAACAGAACTTTGTCTGCAAAAATTACCTATGATGGTGAGGTGAATTAATAAAAAGTGCAGCTCAATCGTACTACTAAGCATAAATCTATTAAATTAAAATAGCGTAAACATAAGACAATATTATGAATAATAGCTGTTTATTTTTACCCTAAAGTAAACACAATTTATGCATACCTATATTTATATACACGATATAGCTACAAATATATATATATATATATATATATATATATATACACACATGCAGCTATCTCTAAGTAGGTACTTGCATATAGTTCTTAGAACCAAATAAAAGATGGCACTAGCGGGCGTTGAAAAAGAGGTGGCAAAATGTTTGCTCGAATGGACTCTCTATTCCTATTATACATATACTGCTCTATGTTCAAGCCTCGTTCAAGCTCTATTACAATGCGCGGGAAAGTAAATATCTCCGGTAGGAGTAATAATGTTCTGTGGTAAATATACGGTAGGCTCTTATGTACCTACATACATCAGAATATTATGAGTAGACACTATATAATATATATAGTATATATATATGTAGGTACCTAACTGATAAGTTTAGTGCAGTCATTCATATCTATTGCGTTTTGACAAAATAATTCTAGTTCACTAATAAAATTATTGCAATGTCTTTGAAAAACAAAGATGACATATATGATTTACCAGATTCAGTACCATGTCCAATATGTAACAAGTTTTTTGTTAATAACACCATTGAAGAACATGTCAACAAGTGTTTATTTTTAAATACATCTGAACAGAACAGTTCTAAGCAAATTCGTAGTGAAGTAAGCAGCGTATCTAAGAGAAGCAGTTCACATTTAAATAGTATTTCATCATTTGAAAAACGTACCAGACTTAATACAAGTCCAAGTTCTTCTAAAGTGAAGGTGAGCTAATTTAGAGACAGTATGTAGTATTTCCATTTACCTATAAAGTATTATGATTGATCATAGTTGTAAAAATTATTTCAGAATCCACAGGCTGAATCTGTTAAAAAAGATGTTAAGAATGAAAAGAAAAATATACCATTGGCTGAAAGTATGAGACCAGTTAATCTACAGGATATAATTGGTCATACACAGGCATTTGGGCCTGGTTCAATGTTAAGGTCACTTCTAGAACAAAGAAAAATACCCAACATGATTTTATGGGGACCTCCTGGATGTGGTAAGGTGAGCATTAAATATCTTTTTTACATCTTTCATACATCTTCACTATTGGCAACCTATCCTGTGTGGCAGGGGGAGTTTACAAACATTCTAACAATAGACTGAAATTACATCAAGACCTGGATATCTATTCATCTATTCAGTTATTTAATGTATTATAAGCACAAAACACCACTGTATATGGATGTTATGTTTGAATGTTATTGCTATTATAGTATTCTGTATACTTAGTTACACGGCTAGACTAGTTTATTGTTGCTTCCCCAGTAGTATCAAATCAAATCATTTATTTGTGTGATGTTTGGTGATACAAAAAGGTGTTACAATTTATTAGTGAGCTCAAAAATCTACCCAATGGGCTTACACATTTTCTTTCAATTTATAGTGTTAACATTTTTACCAAATAAAATAGAATGTCATTATAATGCTTATTGCTAAAAAAATAACAGTCAAGGATACAATTTAATTATTTTAAAATAAATGAAAAATTAAAAAAGTATAAACAACGCTTAGAAAATTATTTGCTACAAAATGTCAAGAAGGGATTTGTCAATGGTATAATAACACTTGTTCACTAAAACATTATGTAATTCTTTCTTAAAAGTCACTAAGTCGGCACTTGTAATATGATTTGGCAGCTTATTACATATTATCGGTGCCATGCATAGTACACTTTTATTTTTAGAGTGGTTTTTGAGGGTCTTAAAAATAGTGCATATCTGTATTTCTGTCTCAAAATTTTTGACTGTTGCTCGGATTTATTATTGAATAACTCTATATTTTTCTTCACAAAAATCGCAGTTTCGTAAATTTAAAGACATGGAAGGGTTAGTATTTTAAGTTTAATAAAATGTGGTTTGCAACTATCTGTTATTTGTATGTTGCATTTGAAAATTAAGCATTTCTGTGCCTTAAAAACAATTGGATTTTCACTGCAATTCCTCCAAAATATGACTTCATACCAAAGAATTGAATCTACATAACCATAATAAGCAGTAACGACCGCGGTTTGGTTACTAACTTTACTCAATTTGTATAGAGCAAACAAGAATTTACTAAGTCTTTTTGTAAGTGAATCGGCATGCTCTTTTCAACGAAGGTTATAGTTAATTATGAATCTTAAGAATTTTGTATGTAATACTTTTTCTATATTTTCATTATTAAATGTCAAATTTACAGTAGGAGCAGTGAGTCTTTGTCTGAAGTGTATAAGCATAGGTCTGTGATCTATCTATTCTATACATTGAGGATACTGGCATGATATTGATATTACTGGTCATAATAAAACCGCCTCTCTTGCAGTATGCGGTGGAGATAGCTACACAATAATATAATATTCTAACACATACACACAACACCATCTAGCCCAAACTAAGCAGAGCTTGTACTATGGGTACTAGACAATGGATTAACATACATATATGTATACTTGTTTTTTTGTAATTACCTACATGTTATACATAGAAACACCCAGACCACACAAATGTTTGACTTGTGCGGGAATCGAATCTGCGACCTCGGGTGTGTCAGTCGGTTACACTAACCACAACGCCATCGAGGCCGTAGTTAAGGCCGTAGTTACTGCCGTAGGCAGTAATAGTTAAGCAGAAAGGACTCAATCCACATAAAGTCACTTTTGAGTTGTGGGCGTTTGAAGTTTGAGCTGTAATTCCTCTTACAAAAAATTACATTTAAAAAAGAAATTGCCCCTTTATTTTAAAAGCATGGTTTATATTGTATTAGTCCATCAAATTAGTGATATATTTTGCTATAGATTTCGAGATATATAGTTAAATGTGGTTTGAGTCCTTACAATTAAACTTAAGTTTGTGAAGACAGGTTGTTTTTTTTAATTTCTCAGAATGGACTCAAATCTGCCCTTCGACTAAAAAATATTAAAATTTATTAAAAACAAAACAAGTAAAAAGTTATTTTTTTGTACATTTATTGACCTTAAACATAAACCTACCAAAATCTCATAAAACGCCATTATTAAAATCAAAAACATAGAAAAAACAGCGTGAAAATGAGCGAACATAAAATTTTTTCCAATCATCGAAGTCAAGAATTGGCGCATATCCATGAACATCCAACATCAACAAAAAAGTATCCATTCCTTGTCCTCCCTTCTCTGAAAAACACTCCACTGGTGATACGTAACAGCCCCTATCTTAGGTATGGATCTTTGTCGCACCCTTAAACCAAAAACGTAGACTTTTTGTTTAAGAGTGCGGCAAAAGCGTTTTAAAAGCGGCTAAATCGAGAGCGTCATTAAGCAAACTTTGCCAAAACTTGGAATTCTGAACAGGTTAGGCGGTTCTTCGCGCCTGTGCAGCTATGCCTATTGTATAAGGCGCAAGTGCGCCTTTGTGTAGAGTACTGTTCTCATCTTTGGGATGGTTCCGAGCAGCACTAGCTGGACGCTATCAACAGGTTACAGCGTCCAGCAACCTACTGTTCATATCATCGGAGATCCAGAGGTCACGAGTTCACTGGAAGCTCTGCAACTCAGTAGGGACATTGCCTCATTGGCATGTTTCTACTGAATATGTGGTATATTCTGTAGAAACATGGCAATGAGGGAAGTGCTCTGAAGAGTTATTCCCCTTTTCTATCCAGAACAACGCGTGTTGAGCTCAGATGCCATCCTTACATCCACGGTTAAATAGATTAGAGCCAACAAGTTTGAGTCCTCATACCTCTGCCATAAGATCGAGGCATGATATTCTCTCTTCTTCTATAAGCGGGGCGTGAAAGATCACCCCAGGCTGTCAAAGTAGGGTCCTCAACACCACCTCAGATGAAGATGCTGTGGAGGCCACTGCTGGAGCAGCCACTGCTCTTGGAGCACATGATCGCTTACCATCAGACATAGTGCGGTCAGTTTGCGGTGAAAAAAAGAACATCCTCGTTGATGTTATAAACATTTGTACTCCAGACATTGTCTACCATTCTAATATAAGGCACGTATTATCGATTCCAATAACACCTTTATTGTAACTATATTCTTACAAATAAATGTTTCTTTTTCCAATCTTGCTGAAATCAGTGTCATTTGTCAAAAAGAAAAGGCCGGTCTCGAAATATTTAAAAGTTATCGTTGATTTTGGGTGGCTGTTAAATTACAGCTTTTAACATAAAGATTATTTTGAAATTCCTATTCTGTCTTCCGCAGCAGTCGCCCTAAATTACTAAATTCTCTACGCCATCCCTTATATTGTTTTTAATGAAATTAATGAGGCTCGAGCCAACTTTTTGGGCTTCTCTTCCGGCTTCCCTTGAACCCGGACATTGTATCGTCTTTGATCGTTAGCGCCAACCTGGATGCCAGCGCTATAAATCCATATTTGATGTTTATAAAATACTATGGCAGTATGTATAAGAGGCAAAGGTATAGATTTTCGAGATCGTAGGTGACACATTCAAATTTATGGTCCCTTTTAGCATGTGCTAAATCTTGAGACATTTTATTACGGAGATCTTCCGCTCTCACTTAATGAAAATCTCTTCGCTGGATTAATAATTCTTTTTCTTCTGGTTTATTACACAATTTAATCTCAAAGGCTAATGAATCGCATTTCTTGCAGGTATCCTTTTTTAAGGATTTAGAGTGGAGATAGATTATCGTCATATTTTTTTACCGTCGTACCTAGGTTTTAATATAAAGAGCAGCGATAGCTCAGTGGGGAGACCAACAGGCTGCAATGCAGAGGGTCTCGGGTTCGAACCCACGTCGCGCACCACTGACTTTCGGAAGTTATATGACTTTTCGAAATGATGTGCGTATTGATTGACAATTATCGCCTGCTCCGTGCCTCGGAGAGCACGTTAAGCCGTCGGTCCCGGCTGCCATGAACATCTATGGCAGTCGTTATTGGGGAAGTCGACACAAAAGATCCCACTGGGTCGAAGTGTCGCCGGTCAGTACTGACTGGCCCCCACACAAGATAAGATAAGATAAGATAGGTTTTAATATTGTGTGTCATTGTATCGTTCTCTTCTGTAATGAGATTCGTATTTTGGGAGAGAATTCATAACATTTCTTAAAAAATCTATATCTTCTTCAGGAGTCTTATTCCAATCACTTTGTTTTAGACCCGAGTACGATGATATACATAACTAAATTTTAGGCAATATGTGGATTGAGTCCTTTCTGCTTAACAACGTCCAGTTGGCCTTACTGGATAGTCACACTTAAGCTTAGTCTAATATGACTGGACCAATAGGTTCACCTATGGATTAGACTTACAATTTAATTGTATGTTAACTACTATATATAACTTGGGTATGTATAAGAATAACAGATTTATTTCTATTGTGTTGGTAATTTTGGCAAGATAATATATACATTATTTAATTTGTATATCAGTGTCTTTGGGTTTCAGACATCCCTGGCTAATGTAATTGCAAATATTTGTAAAGAACATAATCATATGAGGTTTGTTAAACTATCTGCCACCATGTCAGGCATAAATGATGTTAAAGAAGTGGTCAAAGTTGCCAAAAATGAAGCACAGTTTAAAAGACAGACTGTTCTATTTATGGATGAAATTCACAGGTACATGCTATACTTGATACCCTTCCTTGTGGCGCTGAGAGTACAAAAGTCTATGAGGGAAAAAGATATAAAATGTTACATGGCAGGCATTGCCTCTTGCCAATACAACTTGGTATGGCCTCTTTACCTTAGATTGTCTTTGGGCTCTTTGTTATCTATGAAAATAATTACTCTTGTCTCATTTGAGTTTGCCAATTTTCTGAATCATGAGTGCAACATAGGTACTAGTGCGATTGAGTCAGGTGCTGTTAGCTCGCAACCATACTGCTGAAAACAGTTTCATACTGTTTTAGCTCGTTAATACTTTTACTGTATTATTTTTTCCAAAATACTGTTTTTATGACCGCTGGTGTGAGCTATAAGTTCACCTAAAGGACTAAAATAATATTTACTTTTGTAAGATCACAAAATAATATTCACCGACCTTAATATACTTTATTTCTCGTACAAAAAGTTGAGATCCCTAGGTGCTGTACTGTAGTACTGAATATATTATGTTTAAATGTTCTTAATAAAGTAATATTCTAAATCACTGTTCACACTAAGGCGGTAGTTGGTAGTAAAGCTACGTAAAGGCGTGTCCCTTCTGGATCGTTGCCGCGTAAATGACAAATCCCATAGGTAGTCTATTTTACAAAGTAGTAAAAATAAAATCTATATAGTCCATACTTGTGTGGTACTTATACATCTGATAAGGCGGTCGGTTCTAACAAAAGGATAGATTAGTAGTAGGTCGACGATTCGAATCCAGCGCATTATGTTGTTGCGACGCGGCGACGTGCAGTTCGCTGGGAGACGTCGTCTCTGCTGATCCGTGGCGCGCGATATTTTCCATTCGATACTATCTTGGTGTGAATTAAGTCCTCAGTTTATTTTTTTTTCTTTACCTTTAAAGCTTTTTCCTGTGTTACAGGTTTAATAAACTCCAACAAGACACATTTTTGCCACACGTTGAAAATGGCACTATAATTCTCATAGGAGCTACAACTGAGAATCCTTCATTCAGTTTAAACAATGCTCTCCTAAGTCGTTGCCGAGTCGTAGTTATGGAGAAGTTAAGTGTTGAAGATGTAATAAAGATTTTAAAGCAAGCTATTGAAAAAAACGGGAATTCTCTCAGCAAATTCAAAGGCGATTTAGATGAAACTTTAAAAGATGATTTACCTAAGTACGTAAAGTTATCTTTCTTTTTTAAAGACATTTCCCTCACTAGGAATATATCTTGTGTCGTGGGGGATTTTACAGATATTCAACAAACGGACACAAAGAACACCTCGTCTCGAAACTATAGTATAATAATTTGCAGGTGACACAATGTATTGTGCATCAAACCCACGAGTCACGACACTCGACTCGACACGTAGTTGCAGTGTCACTTACGCCATCCGTATAGTTATTGTTGTAACTATTAATAAAAAAATTGTTTATTAAATGAAATCATGTTAAAAGTTTTAAGCATTGGGGATTAGTATAATATTGTATTAATTTTAATTTTGTATACATTTATATTTTAAGATACATTATAGAAGAGGGTTCATTGCGGTGGCTCGCAGAAGTGTGTGATGGCGACGCTAGGGTGGCTCTGGGAGCACTCGAGCTTGCGCTTGAAGCCAGGGATCCTGGCGCAGAGCTACATGCGACAGGGCCTGCCATTCTCACCCTTGATGAAATCAAAAATGGAATTAAAGTATGTGAAGCCAAACTAAATGATTTAGAACTTAAATGAACTATAATAGAGAGGGTATTACACGAATATTGCCTTTTAATTTCCAGCGAAGCCATATGTTGTACGATCGACAGGGAGAGGAGCATTACAACACCATATCAGCTTTGCAGAAGTCAATTCGTGCAAGCGATGACAACGCGGCCTTGTACTGGACCACGCGCGCACTGCACGCCGGCGAGGACCCCTTGTACGTCGCACGACGACTCGTGAGAACGGCTTGTGAAGACATAGGTATCATTATTTTAACTTCAAATCAAGCTCTTCCATTATAAAACGCATTTACTTAAACTCGTAGTATTTACAGGTTTAGCAGATCAAAACGCTATAGTGGAAGCTGTTGCATGCTTACAAGGTTGCCAACACATAGGAATGCCCGAATGTGACGTTTTACTTGCGCAATGTGCAGTGAGGCTGGCAAGAGCTCCTAAGAGCAGGGAAGTGTACTTTGCCATGAAGCGATGCCAAAGGTCGCTGGCGGAAGCTAAAGGTCCTCTTCCACCAGTGCCGTTACATCTGCGTAATGCGCCAACCAAACTAATGAAACAATTAGGTAAGTTAGCTACCCTCCAGTCTAGATTATGTTTGCCTGTATCCATAGATAAGCCATTTACACGAGGCACCTACAGTATAGCCATCCGGAAACCACGACCGAGGGCGCCTGGTGCCTGTGTTTACTACAGCAACGCACCTACCTACCTACAAAATGTCGTTTATATCCTTCATCGAACTGAACATAATAAGAGGTTTTGCGATCTAGTGAAGAGAACCTGGCGACTTTTATTTGACACTAGCCTGAACAACACTACCAAAATATTGCTCGATGGCTCACTATTATAAAGTTCAATGTTGTGGAGAAGTTTAGTTATGTAGTCAACATGGTTCTGTCTCTAGCTACAGTTCACATTGACATGTTCTACATAATAGGTGGTAGCATTCTTTAGTGTATTACATAAGTTAAGTTTAATTTGTTATATACATTAAAAAATGGTCCTATGTTAGTTTTAAAGGTGAATTAATGTTTAAGGAACTTTGTGTTTAACAAATGATGAACTTTGGACTGTTGAAACTAGACAGAAAAGGTAATATTCCTGTACTTAGAAAATGTATTATCTGACCCTAAAGCAGATAACCTTTAAGTAACTTTTCTACAAGAGTATGCTACTCAGAACATGCGTTTCTGCTACTAAAAATATTTACTGAAGCTGTTAGAGAAAGAAGTGGAAATTTGTCATAGCAAGTACTGATTACATAATCTTGCAACAGGTTCTACTTGATAGGTAATTTCCATTTTACATCAAAAATATTGTGGTGTGATAGTTGTATACCACAGAACCGAAAACAGCATCATGAGATGAGATTTGCTTTGGTACAAGTTATAAATCATCTTCCAACATTCGAACATGAACTTTAAGATGTTCTACACTAGGACATTCTTGCGTTCTAGAAATTGATAATGTGTAAAACTGCATTGAGTCCATCAAAGACAAAGTTCTATTCACCTTTATCTCTCATGAGGTTTGTTATAACAAGTAAGTAAAATTCCTACAGTAGATCAAGAATATTTTGAGGCAATTATTCAAAAATTAGGTGTACCTACCAATTTTTTTTAATAATTAGGTCTTACTTGCATTGTTATAAGGTACAAAATTGTATTGTGATACTTGGGTTTCTATTACAAATAAGCAGTTAACAAAGTTATTTAATTAAAGTATAAAGTTAATTTAAACTGACTAAAACTAGGTAATTATTTGGGTTATATTATATATTGGCAGCTTTTAATATAGGTACCTATCTGATAAGCAAAAACTAAATAAAATATTATGATTTAATATGTATGCAGATTGAATGAATATTCACATAGAACCTAGTAACAATGAGCCAGCGATATCCATTTTTATAAAAGCACGGCGTGTGCCATATAAGCTTTGTACTTGTGTTGCGGAACCATAGAACATTAGGAGAGCAACACTTGTGTGGGACGGGGCTCATGTGCTTATTCTATATAAGTGTCGAGACTATTTAAACAAATATACTTAATGAGACTTTCATTAATTCATTCATGTTAACTATAATTTAGCTGATGGCGTCGAGATTTCTATGGTTGTTCACTATCGCCGTCTCGGGTTATTTGTATCTGCTAATTGAATATTTGTAAAGTCCTCCGTGACAGTAATTATTCCTAGTGCAGGAGTGGTCCCTTTATCCCGTCTATTGTTGGAGTGCCAGGCAATTTAAAACCTATAGTGTCTGGCCGCCGGTGTGCCGCTGCCATTCAATAGGTTAATAGAAAATATATACCTATGTATATATTATTTAGTTAGGTACACAGTTTAACAAAATGTGATATGTACTTTTCTTGACTAAATACTTAGACTACATGATCGCTAACCATCAGGGGGAGCGTGGTCATTATGACAAACAACATTAAAAATTATAATTTTAATCTATTTCTAGGTTATGGCAGTGGATATAATACGTCACATAAAGACAAGTCTGGATTGTGCTACATGCCTGAGGGAATGGAAGAGTGTGATTACTTCCATGACAGTGATGGTGGATAAAGCTATATATATTTAAGCGATAAAGTTATTATATAAATAAAACATACATATCCTAGTGTCAATGTTTTATTTTATTTGGGATAATCTCATTTCACAATTGTATGACATGGTAGAAATTTACTATTTACAAGACGCACACATAAACGTATGTAATATTACAAATTTACCTATAACATTGTACCTTTCGTAACATTGACGGCGCTTGCCACGATTTCCGATCCTAACTTTATAAAAATAAAATAACATTATTTCTTACTTTACAACATTTACTACTGCACATTGTGCACAATTTACATTAGTTTAGATGCAGTTGCTGTGTCTTTCTGTAATTCAGGTGTGTTCGTAAAATACTTAAGTATTTAACTTATTGATCCATTAGATATAAATAATAGAATTTGCCGTAGGTATTAAGTATGTTCAACATGTGAACCAGAAGCCTCACAGTTATACAGATCACTTAAACTTTTAACTGCATATACCACATTCATCACAGGTGATGAAAACTGATCGACAAGCATCTTTCGTTTCCGCAATAAGAACTAAATAAACTATCTTCATATTCGGAAAGACATTTGATGTAAGTAAATCATTTTCATGATTAGTTTATACAATACATATTTACTAGGATTGTTTGTAGAGATCTTGCAATCCGCTATTTAAGAGACAAACCATAAGACGAACAATAGATTGCAACTCTATACAAGGAAATTCCTAAACTCCTTTTAACACTAAGCCTTAACCTACAACTAATTATGCTATAAGAGAACATCGTAACTAAATAAAAATAAATTAGAATCAGACTTCTAATTTGGATCCTAATCATGAGAGGAACAATATTCCGTTTGGGTCCAAATGTTTATTTTTTATCAATACTACATCACTGAATAAAATTTTTGTCAGAAATTCATAAAACAAATTCCATGTAAAATTAACACAAACTGGAACGTTTTAGATTTAGCAAAAGTGTTTATAAATAAAATATAATCATAGCTAATGCTAATATTGACCTTAGAAGATATATTCGGGACCGGCCATGTCGATCGCCCAGCGGAACTTGTCGCGTTGAGTTTTGTTGTAGATTTTTTCAATAGGTACACCATGCTTTTTGCACCTGCAATGATACAACATTACTTGTTAAACATTATCACATTGGTATAGTTATTATAATCATATGCTTTATTATTTACTTACCATGCAACAGAGATACGTGGGTCAAGATAATTTAACTTAGAAGTACCAAGAGCTATTGTTTTATTTTCATCACGATCTGTCTCCTGAAGTTCTAGTTTTTTCAGTTGCTCTCTAAGACGTTCCAATGCCTTCTTTTTCTTATCACAATTAAGTTTTTCTTTAACAGAGCCACGCTTGGCAGCCTTTGTTGCCTCACGTAGGTCTTCTTCTGCCTCATCAACTTGATCACGTTTAGCTTGTATTTTTTCTTTTAGAGCTTCCATAGACTTAGAATGACCTGGAAATGTTCATAAGTATGTTAAAAATATCAAATAAATTGCAGAATAAATCATTATATAAAGTCTGAAGATGTTATGTTATATATTCATTATGCAGGCATACCTTTGGGGACAGCACGTTGATGGTTACAAAGAACAGCTACTGCACGGTTTGCTCGGTTGTAAGCCAAAATCTTCTCAGGTACAGAAGTATCTGGATCTGTAAGTTCATCTAATTGTCTTTGTAAAGTAATAGATGCATTGTAGGTACGGAAAACCTTAGCTGTCAATCCTGGCATCAAGTCTTTCAAATGCTCATTCAGTGTTTGTGTATTTAATCTATCAAAAAGATCATCACTATCCTTTTTATTTTCCATGAACAACTCGAGATTCTTGAATACACGCTTTTCAACTGGTACTTCATTGTAATATCTGATAGAATCTTTACCAAGAAAATCAAATACTACAACAAATTCTTTGCCATCTTTTTCTTTATGCAATTGTATGTGTTCAACTCGCAATGAACAACAACCCACTGTATCTGCTTGATCATCATCTTTTTCATTACCGGCTCTCAGTGCAAGGCGATCAATAAAGTACAACGCGACGGCACGTTGGCGAACACGCATCTCTTTAGCTTTCCAGTCAGCACGATAGTTTTCTCTAATTTTATCGATACACTTGTGAAGTTTTCTAGCTGTTTCATACTTTTGCCAATCTTTTTCACCTTTTAGCTTAGAACTAGGATTTAACATGACATACTTTGCTTGCCCTTGAACATTTTCTGTCCATGAGGCTAGCCATGTAACTGTGTTGTCATGTCTAACTTCTTTCCATTTGTGTCCGGCTGGTGGTTTGGGTATTTTACTATCTTTAGAACAATTAATGAGAACATCTTCAGGCATAACGCGTCTCTTCAGCATACCCATTTTGGGATGTTCACCACGGCCCCTAAATAAACCAGGAGGTTCTATTCTGAAGTTTCCTATTTTTTCTTTATGTCCATCTATGGTACAGAAACCATATTCTTTTTGAATTTCTTCATTCTTGGCTTTCAATGCCGCTTTTTCTTCTTTTGTTCTATTTCTATTCTTTTCTGAGACACTTTGGAAATAAGCAGCCATCTCCTTAAAATTGCATTTTGAGAGATCTTTGATAAGCTTTGTTTCTTCATGAGTCATTACTTTTCGCCAGTCGGCAAAAAAGTTATTGTTAAAGGTTGATTTAGTTGTGTAGTCATGATCTATCATGCGAGCATAAAATCCTGCAACTTCTTCAGCATCTTGAGATAGCCTCATCTCTTTACCATCATAGAAAAATCTAACATTATTAGGTAATGGTTCATAAGGTGGCGCAAAAACAGGACCTTTATGTTCCAAGAATGTCCATTTTGTGCCATCATCCTTCTTCTCTTCTTCCCACCTTGCAAAAATTAAAACATCATCATTAAATAATCCAGTTAAACATACATTACTTATATAAAATAAATACCAACACACTTTGCCCTGCGATAACGCAACTGTCTGACAACTATATTTATAGATGTTGTTCTGCAAATTGATTTTAAATCCAATATTTTGATGCACACATTTCTAATGAACATCTTTTTGACATAACCTCAAAGTTATGTCACATTGTTATACTACAACGCCATCTAACGGTTACACACAGAACTAGTTACTATGGTGGCTTGATACATTTGAGCTGTAACCTTCTATTGAAGTGACTTGAATATGACAGTTTATTGACCTCTGTGCACTGCTCAGTTATGCTATTACTGGCGTATTTTTATAACTTACCATTTCCACACTTCTTGATCATCGTCAGTTTTCTTCTTACGTTTTGTTGGACTTACGCCTTCATCTGGTTCAGATTTAATCTTACTTGGTTTTGCTTTTTCTGCCTTTGGCTTTTTCTTTTTAGGCTTTTCCTCTTCCTCCTCATTCTCGTCATCATCATAGTATGAGGTTTCTATGAAATTGTAAATAATTATCTAAATATCAATATACTAACTACTTTATTACCCATTTTTAGGTTGTAATGTACAAAATACACTGAACAAATACTTTAAAAATAATTATCTTTCTTTGTATAAAATCATCCTATTTTGATAAGTACTTTTGTACTTAAGAATATAAATGATCAACTAACCTTTCTTAACTTTCTTCTTAGATTTCTTACGCACTGATAATGGAATGTCTTCTTCACTCTCACTGGGCGCGCGGCGTTTGTGACCTATGCGCTCCGACTGTGCATAATATTATTAAAATGTTATATTAATATTATGTTTTCCATATTTCATATGATTTAATACTTTACTTTATTGGATATGCTAAATTTATTACCTGTGAATCTTCTTCACTGTCTTCCTCAGGTGGTAGTTCAGAGAGTGGTTCATCTTTAAATTGTGACAAAGAATAGTCACAAGATGAAGCAGTTGTATTCAGTCCTCCATAATCATTACTTTCATCATGCATTTCTTGTTTCATATTTGATTCGTCAATCTGCACAATATATGTTATACATATAATTATCATAATAAAGAGGATAACTTCCTTAGTTACTATGAAATAATCACAATTATACTAACTTGCATGGGTTCATCTTTGATAGGAGAATCTTGAGAGTCTGATTCAGATTTGATTTTATGTTTTTCACTGCTACTCTTCTCTTTACTTTTACTGGAGCTTATATGAAAGAAATAACATTTATTATGAAACAAAAACATGTCTATAAATAACAGAGAAATATAATAGTTAATTATTGAATGTTACAAAGATATATAGCTATCTATAAAAATACATAGCATTAGGCTGACTAATTCATTGATATGGCTAACTAGATGTGATATACATACAAAAATATATTGCTGAATATCATAATGGATTCAGATATGAATATTATACAATTGTGTATATTCAGAATAACCTCTATGACATCAAAATAGAACATAAAAGTAAATAACTTGGCTGAATTTATCATAATGTGCATTGTAAATTTAATTATTGTTTCCTAATCAGAAGAAAATTGGGGTCAAATCTACACAACAGTTTTGACTTGTCTTAGAGTGACATTAAATATTATGACAATTTGCAAAATTGATTAATAACTTTTTAAATTTGTTTGTGGAGAAGTCTAGTTTTATACTCAAAAAAGGTAAATAAACTGCATAATAAACCAAATGAATTGATCATACCTGTGTTTATCTTTTGAACTTGAATGTTTCTCTTTATCACTCCGATGTTTGTCACTTCTATGTTTGTCTTTCTCACGTTCTTTATCCTTGTCCTTTGACTTATCCTTAGAGGAACTTTTATGATCCCTATCTTTGTCCTTGGAAGATGATGATTTCTTTTCATCACTGCTACTCTTGTGCTTGTCTCTCTCACGGTCACTCTTGTCCTTATCTTTGTGTTTGTCTCTGTCACTGCGATGCTTGTCCTTGTCGCGATCTTTGTCTCTGCTGCTGTGCTCCCGATCGCGGTCTTTTTCATTGCGATCCTTATCTTTGCTGGAGGATTTGTGTGAGCTGCTGTGATTTTTACTACTCGAATGCTTGTCCTTATCTTTATCTCTATAAAACAGAGGTTCAAATAACACACTTCATAGATAAAAAGGCAAGATCAAACAGAACCTTCTGGAAAACTAACCTGCTGTGTTTGGAGGAGCTCTTGTGGTCCCGCTCTTTATCACGGTGCTTATCCTTACTTGATGACTTATGGCTTGATTTATGCTTCTCGGAGCTGCTATATCCGTTGTGAACACCGTTCACGTGTTCATTTCTATTGCCATTTACCTTTCCCTGTGAACAATATAATTATACGACATTTTATCTTTGTGAATATTGACATAAATTGACATCACTCGATAAAATATATAAACCGTTACATTATAAGACCCCGAAAAGTGTGTCAAATTTTATTCTCGAAGCTTTCAAGACCGACGCTTAGCTTCGGTCTGTTCGAACACTGTAGTTGACGCCATATTGGGACTTAGAAAATTTTCGCTTCGTGGAGACTTGTGTTCATCAGTAAACAGCAAAACTTCCAATATTATGAGACATAAATGTAATATAAAACGATACACAATTAAAAAGCAAATTAATTTGATCACTTACTGATTCACAATCATTATCGCTGGCTGGATTTTCGACACTCATTTTGCCTACGTATTACCGACGTTAGTACAAGTGAGATTACATGAGGCCGGTCGAGCGAACGCAAATTCTAAGTGCCGAGAAGTGACGAATGCGCATGCGCCGTTCCACCCGAGATTACTTATAACTTCAGGTGAATTGGTTCAATGTTCTCAATTGTACGAAGTTCATGTTACTGCACAATGTTGCTACTTTCAAAATTGAAATTATTTTTTGGGCTTGGGATATAGAATTATAGATAATTAATATTATAAATTATCACAATTTAAATTAGGTATGCAATATAATATGCAGTGTTTGTATGTTTTTAAAACTTTGAACGTATGGCCAATAATAATATTATGCTAGCAAAGGTACTAGGTACCGTAGCACTTCGCAGCTTCGTCATAAACTCTTGTGCATTCCTTATTTAATACTGTCTTACGAATACATGAACTTTTTAAATTATTCCTTGAAATTAAACTAATTTATACAGCTTTTATCGCGTTGTTTATTAAATACATAATATATTACATCATTTTAAAATAAATTAAAAGTAGAAAGAAAACCTGTATACCTACTTAGTTTTATTTCAATCTTTTAATTCCACTTTTCCACGGACCGAGCAGAACCGTTGTATGGTTACTAGTGACTCTTTTGAAGATTTGTGCTAACGAGCCCTATTTATTGCATCTAATATATTCATTGATGATTTGCATTCGATGGCTATGTATGACGTTAATTCGTAGTGTTAAGTATATCAACCGGTGCAGCCTCGACCCATTGTACACGACTCTCGGCAGCCGTGTACAATCGGGATTCGGGACTGCACCGGATGCCGCATGCCGCTCCCTTGGCGAACACGACGTAAGGTCGTGATATTCGTGTTTTGTTAATGAATCGTTATTGATAGTTTGCTTCTATTATAAAATATTCTCAGACAAGTAAGACTGCCACGTTATATAAGTACTGCACTAAAACAAAATACCAAGGTACTCTACACCGCGGTGTACCTGACGCTTTTGAAAGCAGTCTTTTACAAATCATACATGTGTATGTAAAAATGTAAACAAATGTAAAATTACTTACAAACACACGATCTACCTGATAGTAAGGGATTATCTTAGCCTATGTATGACTATAGCAATCATAAACAAGTTGTCGACTCAGAAACATCGAAGAATATTTGAAAGGAATGGTAATGGTATGAAATATATTATTCTATATGAGCTTCCGAAAGTAGGTATACTTTTACGCCCATTGACTTTTGAGGCAATTGTACTTCACTGGTTCATTAGTACATTTGTCACGAATGAATTGATAAGAACGTCGGGGTTCCACTCCGATTCCCTAATTTGGCTTGATATTCAATGCACGTAAGAATAATTGAGTTTATTTGAACATGATAAAGACCACACCCTAAGGATAGTGAGTTATTCACGATCTTGATTTTCTCTATTCTGGCTATAGGTGGCAATAGACGATCAACGCCACTCAGTTCTTTCAATCCACAAATGGATTTGTGAATTATTGTTCAGTAGCTTTGTCTGCTGATTGCTTACGCTTTTGCAGCATAAAAACGCAGATCGGTGGATATATGCAATTATAATAGAATAGAGATTTTCGTAAGATACAAAGGAGTGCAACTTCTGTACTTAGGTACGCAACTATCTTGCATTGCAATGTGGGAAACCCCTGACACACTTACAAGAAATAAAAAGTAACACAATAAAAATAATTATCCTAATTATTTAGGCCACAAACTAACACTTGATGAGATGAACATAAAATGTACACTCAACTGAATTATATTGTGAAATTTATATGCTAATATTGAGGTGTCTATCGTCAGATTGACGTTGTTACATGGTCAATGCAATCTAGATTGACACCGAAAATCTAAATAGTCGAGTAGTAATAGATACTTTGAGATATTAATCATACCAGGTACAGCCCGATGCAATTTTGGCGACTCGGAAGTTAGCTGCGAATGCAGGTGTGCGTAGGTACAGTCGAGTGGATAATATGTAATTAGATTCGTTTCAGGTCCTTTTATTTTTATTGGTTTAAAGTATTCATAAAACTATGAAATACCTAAATACTATTTTATAAGTATTACTAATACATATTTATTATACAAGTTTATTATACGAAAAATGTTAAATGTACTGTCAAGAAAGGTTAAGAAAAATAAAATAAGTTTTATTAAATTTAAAGCATATATTTTAAGACAAGGGCTGTATCCCTTCCATAAAATCTTCTTTGCTGGTAGAAGGAATCGCTTACATGTCGCTATCGCTTCCTTCGTCTTCACTCGATTCAGATTCCTCCTCAGTGTCAGTATCGGGTTCATTATCACTGACATGGATAATGAATTCCTCTGTCAAATTGTCGGTCACAACGTCACTTTTTATATTCTTCCTCTATTCTTACTACTTTCCGGCACAATGACACCCATTCATTTTCCCCAATTTCATTAACTTTTTGTTGGATCAATTCCATGACAGTATTTACATTCCAGATCACGTTATTTTTAGCAACGTACTGTTTTATTGCAGCCTATGCCATTTCGATTGAGTTTAAGTCAGGATGGTAAGGAGGAGACGTAAAACGGAGTGATTGTTTTCTTTTGAAATTTTATCTAAATAAAACTTTTTAAAATGATCTTTATTTTGAGCAATTAATTTGTAGAGTTGCGGTTTTAACATTTTTCTTCAAAATATATATTTTTCTTTCGAAACCACGACTGCATTCCAGCGCTTTTCAAGTTTGAAGTCGGTGCTGCGTCCTCTTGTTTATTGTGGTAAGACGCATTGTCTACTACAACAACTGAATTCGGCGGCAAATTAGGAACCAGTTAATTGCGAATCCATTTTTTGTAATTAATATAATTAATATTGTCGTGATAATCACCGACTTTTGTACCAGCCTTAAACATGAATAAATCGTTGGGAACAAAACCAGCTTGAAAGTCTACCACTGTTTGACCCTTTGAAATTTTTGTGTTCAATCCCATTAAGGATGGATACGGCTTAAGCTGGTTGTTGATCCATTAAAATGAATATCAACTTTTAATTTATTTTTGTAACTGCTTACTTAATGGTAGGCATTTTTTTCCGTCACGTGGAAGTTTTGAACGCACCTTTTAATCACCCCTTGATCAAAACTGACAATGCCAGTCATTCTCTTTAACCCTTTTCTTTTTTTTGCCAGGTGTACGGAACACTGCCGTCGTACCTGACTCCTTTGCTGACGACGTAGCAGCCACCGCCCGTTATTAAACTAGCTGCAAAGGTATATGGACGCCTTCTTCATTCTCCTTTGCCATGAATTCCATGACGTGATACGCCATTTTCCTAGTCTGTTTGCATAGGATAATGTATCTTCCGCGATGCATTTTTAAATAAATGCACACCGAACTCACACGTCAACCGCGCAACCACCCAACGGTTAGAAATTTAACGTAACTAACGAAAATAACAATAAACTAAACTAACTAAAAAACTTAACAGAACAAACAAAACTTAACTAGAAAATAACAAAATAATTAACAACAACAACAAATTATTATGAGCTCGATTGTACGTAGACAAGAAAGCGCGCACGTGTGCAGTATACTGATATAACTCACACACTAAATATAAGACGCGCGAAAGGCAATTGTGGGCGAAAGAAAGGGCGCGCGGGCAGATGCTCTGCCGTCCCGTTGACACCTAATATTGGGTTTTGCGCAATGACTCGTATGCATAGATAAGACACTGGTGCCAATTCTGTTGTCACAAAATTCTCTTATCTTAGCTAAAAATCTCCAAAATTTAGATTAGTCCTGTCAAACGACATTTCGTATTCTGAAATCGCTAAAAGTGACAGGACTAAACTACATTTTAGAGATTTTTAGCTAAGATAAGAGAATTTTGTGACAACAGAATTGGCACCACTATATACTGAGAACTCGTATGTACGATGTTTAGAGCCGCCATTAAGTTTGCATCGGGCAGATTACATAGATTAAATTATTAAAATAGAATAAGTAGGTAGGTATATACTTCTGTTATTACTATGTTTAGTTATGTCGTACATGGACCACTCGCAACAGTATTGATGGTCAGCAACATGTTCAGTTTATGTAATACTACTGACCCACGTAACTTCTTCTGCTTAACTTATGAAAATTTTCCGATTTTGAAACATTTTTCATTTATGCTCCGCTCCTATTGGTCGTAGCGTGTTGTTATAATTTAAGCCTTCCTTGATAAATGGGCTATCTAACAGTAAAATAATTTTCAATGCAAACCTGTAGATAGTTCCCGAGATTAGCGCGTTCAACCAAACAAACAATCAAGTAAACCATGATCGAGCGCCTGAATACAGTCTTATGGTTGTATCTTCGATAATGACGAATTCGCTTACAAACTGTCATCCCTTATTTCAACCTCTTCATGCTCTTTTTTAAAATAAAATGTGGCTTATGTCCTTCCCCAAGGTTTAGTCTATCTTTGTACCAACTTCCATCAAAATCGGTTGTGGTTTAGGCGCGATAATGAAGAATTGATATTCAAAATTTCAACCCCTTCATGCCCGTTTTTACAACAACAGGTAACGTATGTCCTTTCCCAAGGTCTAGTCTCTCTCTCTGTACCAAACTTTATCAAAATCGGTTGTGGTTTAAGCGCGATAATGACGAATTTCCATGCAAACTTTCATACCTTATTTTAAACCCTTCATGCCCTTTTTTACAACAACAGGTAGGTAACCTATGTCCTTTCCAAAGTTCTAGTCTCTCTCGGTACAAATTACATCAAAATCGGTTCAATGGTTTAGGCGTAAAAACGTAATAGACAGACAGTGTTACTTTCGCATTTATAATATTAGTAGGGAAGTAGGGATATAGATTTCATTTGTAGGCAGTCCTGGTTTTCGCATTATTGGTATCCAGGGGGTAACTTATAGAGTGGCTGCAATTGTTCTCGGCATTCAGAGCTCGCTAGGGGCTAGGTAATAAAATAAA
Organism: Catocala nupta; assembly: GCA_963675205.1. Lineage (NCBI taxonomy): Eukaryota > Metazoa > Arthropoda > Insecta > Lepidoptera > Erebidae > Catocala > Catocala nupta. The sequence continues at coordinate 30,753,255 of OY776089.1, read as the reverse complement.
TTCTAGTTATTGTTCTAAATCATGGTTACAATATGGCATACACAGTATACATCGAACCTCATTTTTTGTAAGCTCATTATCTTAGTGTTGAGAGCCAATCTCTACTGCACCTTATGCTGGCAATTTCAGCATTTATAAAAAGACATGCACAAGACAATGTTGTTTTATTCTTATATCAAATTATTAGTTGTCAATGTAGAATACATTAGGTATGTTAAACAGAAGGCACTTATTTATCTACCTTTAATTAAAATAAATATAAACCCTCTTAATATTATTTTAATTTATACAGAGATTATTATTTTTACCAGTCACCATTGCAGTTTATTGCATTGCATATAGGAGCTTATCATGCATCCAGATCATTAAACTTGTTTTAATTATGATTTTATTTATCTGTTCCAGTACATGGTAATAGCACAGTTTAAGTCCATATGGTATTTTTAAACACAAATTCATAAAGCAGCTTACTTTTAATATTATGTATAAATCCATCTTCATGTAATATAATAAAATAGAAGCAACATCTTACCATACATATTGTATGCATTTTCTTTCAATTATTTTGTCAGTCTTAAATACATAACCTCATGCCTAGAGACAGGTAGAGACTATGGATTTCCATTTGCTATTTTATGATTACTAAAACAAATAATTGAACCAGTCTTGAATTCATTTAGCAATCAGTATTAGAATGATAATATTATTTATCACTCCAAAAATGGATCAAATTTAACCTAATACAGGTTACAAGCAAGTAAAGTGTTAACATCTTAAACTTAGTATAAATCATCTACAACAATGAGAACTTATAATATGTGGATGAACTATTTAACAGGTGACATATAAACCAGTTTTCTCTACACAGTGGTGTTGCTTCGTATTATTGTTTACTTTTATTTGTTGCTTCATCTTTATCTCTGGATTTGGTGTATATTGGCTTCCCAGTTGAATCCCAGCTGTCAGGAGCCAGCTTTTTAAATGCAAAAGCCATGTAAACAGCTATAAAATAAAAAAGTATTAACACACTATTTAAATACATATAATATATGACTTATAATTTCTAATGACTAAGGTGTAAACCCAAATATCAATAATAATTATTGTATAAATCAATATTAAATAATAAGTCTTAATGTTAAGTAAAGTGAATTCATTGAATTAGAAAACCCAATGTTATGAGTGGGCAGAACTATAAAGTACTAAGATACTTAAGTATATTAACATAATTTGAGGATTAAAGTGTTATATTAAGTTCACTTACTGGCAACTTCCCACTCAGACATGCTCATAGTGCCGAGTTGATCTCTATCAGTCTTATTGTCTTTGTTGTCCCAAAACTGTTTTGCATGTTCATATTCCTCTTCACCAGCAATAAGTTCCTTGCCCTGGGTTGGAGGGTAACTCTCAAAGCATCTAATTTTTTGCAATAGGTTTTTATATCTTTCTGAATGATCTTGGAAAAAGTCTGAGAACCGCGCTTTGTATACCAGTTCCAATCCATAGCTGGCTGCTAGCTTTGTGAATAATTTAAAGTTAAGTAAGAACTCAGGACAATCCACCACACCTTCGAGGTGAAAGTCATATTTTCCACCAAATAATGGGTATCCTTTTTCAATGTCAAATAGTAATTTGATGTTATATATCCTGTTGCCAAAAGCAAAGTTAGGTGATTTTTTTGCCCGTGATACAATTTCATATGCATCAGGAATTGTGCCAAAAAAGAAACCACCTGGTTTTAAACACTCTGATATATTAGTGAGCATTCTTTTAGCTTGAGCTAAGCTCTCGAAACTATAATGTAATCCAAACTGACAGCTGACTAGGTCAAAGTTAATGGATGGGTCTCTGTATTTATCTCTAAGTGTTTCTTTACTACAATCAGCAGCTATGAACTCTGCAGAGAAAAGGCGCCCACAACGCGCACGAAGATCTTCATATCGATTTTGACATTGCTGCACAGATACTTCTGCTATGTCAGCAAATACGACATGTTCTACTCTCGCTTTCTGCCATTTGCTTAGATCTCCTCCTTTTCCACAACATATATCCAAAACTCGCATTGATCTACCATAGTCTTTTTCTCGGATTTTATCACTATACTCCTGTATGAGGACGCTTTTAACCCAATTGTTAAAGTTTCTGAGGTAAAATATCGGTGAATTAAATCTTTCCCTCAATCCTTTTTCTTCTAGATGATTGTAGTGCGCTGCTACGACCGAGCTATGCTCTTCACTTGTTCTTTTCTTTCGACACGTTTCGTCGTCATCATTAGATGCTCGTCTTTTCAAATTGTTTGGTCGGCGTTCATCGTTATGTAAAATCTTTTCTAAGCCATCTGCTGCTTTTTCTTCTGGGTTATAAGGAGACGACATTTTTCTAGTTTTTAAGTAATTACCTTATATATACATTCTAAGTCACTATTTTAGTATGTGTGATATTTTTGTAACTAATTAACAAACCATACTAATATTTTATTAAAATAACCATAAACACGTCACGTTTCAATGTTTGACATAGAGTGAATGATTTGATGAATGACGCGGAGTTTATGACAGAAGTTGTTATCGTTGAATGAATGGAATTGAATTTAGATGTTTGATATTCTCGTGAGTCCACTTACGCTATTTAGGTCTAACAACATTTAGGTATTGTTTCAATAGTAATGGCTATACTCCATTTGGTTATAAGTAAATGTAAACCATCTAGATGTGACTTTTTACACAAACACATATTAAACAAATAAACTACTGCTTTAACTAACGGTTGAATTGATTTAGTAATCGTTATTATTGTATTTAAATTGATCTTTAGCAGCATTTCATTTTTAACCTGAGTTTTTAGATAAAAAGACACATCAAGATTGTTTACCTTTAGTTAAGTACATAACCAAATGGAGATTATGTGACTCGAAGGAAGAATGCTAAAAGTAGTGCTCATCGTTCGATTATGATAGGTTCACGTTTTAAGTTTTACAATTAGCTAGTTTGTTTTGGTTAACAGATAGATATATATAGATAACAAAAGAAAATAAATCTTTGAAAATGTCTTTTTGAGATTTTTAGTTTTAATCCTTATTTACTGGTCCAATATGGGGCCAGGTGCATTATTCATAGAAAAACATGTTTTGTAACAACGCCTACTATTAATCGGCTCTTCAGTCAAAGTAAAGTCTAGTTGTAATAATGGTGTTTGGGATGCATGTTCCAGACACCTTGGGCCAAGATCACATGATCCTAACAAGGACACATGACAGGACATTGCATAATTATGATACTTACTTAACTGCGGGTCGTTGTATGACCACAGCTAAATATCTTAATGCAACAGGGAACACGGACAACTACATTTCAGTCGTATGTAATGCAAAGCCTGGCAATTGAAATAGAATGTTAGCAGTGACAAGAGAACTAAATCTTTTGGGATTTATTAAAGTAATCCGAATCAGTACAGGACTTTGTCATCATTGTCATCAACGATAAATAAAGAAGCTAAGGTACCCATACCGCGAACGGGATAGGATGTGTGGCATAGTTGGCTATAAGTGAGCCCATTTACAAGGAGATTAAAGTAGAATGGTTAATTAAAAAAAAATACACCTAGTTCGAATAATTGGTGCTGCCTTCCGAATTTCTGCTAATCCCTTTTTAAAGTTTAATGCAAACATCATTAACTACTTTATATATTTGCGGAATATCATTGACATTGTTAAGCTGATTGCTTAATTGAGATCTAGAACTACAGTATTTAAATGAGGTAGATATGTACTTAGATATTAAGTTAACATATATGTAATCCAATATGTTTGTACAAATTTTTGTGACCTTAGTGTGTAAATCGGTGTAATCCGTGTTCAATTGCTAAATAAAAGATTTGTCTTAATATATTTTGCTGCATTTTCGATAGTTTACGTTAGGGATTTAGAAATTACTTTACTGGTGAACTATTTAAATCGTAGTTGTGTAACTGTCGCTGTCATTTTATCAGGTAATCTAGAAACCGAAACCATAGTCGCAGCAATTTTATAAATTTGTTGATTACTATGAAGATAAAGTTGAACGGGCTTAGAACTGTATGTATCGGTTGAGGCATAACCGTAGTAAGTTTATTGCATTGATTGCACATAGCAGCAGGTATGCAGGCAACAGTGCGACCGGGCAGGTCCGGAGGAGCCCGAGCCGCAGGGAGACGGCGGCGGCGGCGCGCGGCGGCGGGGGCTCTGTGCCGTTACGTGGTGCGCGCGCGACGGCAGCGGTGCCACGACGCGGACGTGCTTCACTCAGTTCGTGCGCGAAAGTCGTTACCTGCGTCACACGATAGCACTTCCCCACACGCGAACATTATTCCTATAGCACGCCAAAGCGAAACCAATTGATTCTTAAACTTAAGAGAATCATTGTTTGATATTTAGTGAGCGAGTGTAGAGGAGCTACAGGCGCCTCAGGCTCCTTGCAACCTTGTGAAGTAGTGAGAAAGCGCGTGACGTCAGAGAGACCGGCCGCCGCGCGCCGCGATCATATGTTGGACGCGGATGCAGTGATGGAATGTGGCGTGTTGTTATGGTGACGTGCGATGGTGCAGTGCCTTGGATTACCTGGTTTCTAGCCGCAACGCCGCCAGAGCGCGGTTCCTCCACGGGAACCATGCGTAGAAAAAGATGAGCCAGGATGCTGAGAGCTTGGTAATATCATTTTGCAATTCCACATCACCCAACATAGTTAACAATGTTTAAGTAATAACACTAAATCGCAACAACGTTCACCTTGCCGTGTGTTTAACTAGGAACTCATTCGTACGGAGACGAATTGTTCGTCGAGCTGTCTAACGATTACTGACAACATTCCTATTAGATCACTATTAAGAAAACTGCAGAGGCGATTTCAGTTTGGCTATTTATAATGATGATATGAGAATAAACGTTGCTTAATACGTGTGTATTTGCTTTAGACTGGTGACGTTCAAGGCTAGAAATATATTGTATGCTAACATTATAGACCTTACTTTGTGATATTATTACGTAAAACGCACTTATATTTTAAATTTTCTTTCTTTTATAAAATAACATTAAAAGCCAATATTGCTCATATGATGTCATGATAAGTATGTTTTATATTAGTAACAGGAAAACGGATAGTTATTAATAACATAACACTGTTGACGTTAGTTTCAAGTGGCGTGATCAAAATGTACCTAATATCTAACTTGTCCTGTTCCGTTCAATAACAATCTATCTTTTTTTACAGTACACCCCTAACTTATTTATATTTCTCTTTTATTTTGTTATGATGACGATATTATTGGACTTAGGATGATTCAGTGCGTAGGAGCATATTTCGCCCACCTTATATACCTACCTGCTTATGTTATAGGTACCTACTTACTTATAAAGAATTGATGAACACACAAGTCTAATAGATCACGACAGGGTTATTGACTTGTTTTGATGATCAAACCAAGTTCTGAGCAATTTGCATTAGAATCATTTTATGAATATAGGTATGCTGATCAAAACATTCGTATGGTATGTGTAATACCGCAGTTGCTCAGAGTTTAACGACCTGTAATATATTGAATTACTGTCATAATCTAATCGTACTTATACATATAAATATAAAGAAGAATACTAATTTAAGAAATATAAAATAACAATAATTATTTTACTTTTTGATAATAACACCTCAAAGCGGTCACAAAGTTAATTTTGTTCAGAATAATATAATATGTGTCTAGTGTGACGTACAACTTACGCAGTTGAATTTATAATATAATTGAGCAAAGTAACGCACAGAGGTCGATTGCAACATTTGTTTAGTTGGTCTAGCAATAAGGCAGAATGTCGAAAGTGTTCGTGGGACAGTGGCTTGCTACACGCGCACTCGCTCCAGTTTCTGCACCATTGTTAACTTTCAGATTTCCTTCTGTTCTATGACAAACGCACTTCTAATATAACGTTGAATGAGAGTCTCGTATGCATCCATAGGTACTCATGGCATTCTTGTCAGTTTTTGTTTCTTAATTTATTCTTTCGTAGTAGCATGGCTAAGGCTAGCGGTACTAAATTTACGGTTATATAACTAGTATAACAGCCTTCAACTGCCTTCAAGTGGATAGTAGATATAGCCCATCGAAACTCGCTTTAAAGTTGTAAGAAATTAAATTGTATCCCATACCTTCAACTGACCTCGACGCGATGGCGACGCGGACGGGCCGACATTTGAAGAACCCTGATCAAACATCAGCCAGGCAAATTTAAGTAGGTAACCTTCCACAGGCATTTTGTGACCTGCTATTATAAATAATTTCAATGTTAATTATTCTCTTAATGATTTAAATACTAATTATTATGCCTTAAAAGCAGCTGATGCCTTGTATTAAAAGTTAAGGTTAATGATCTCGTTGCCTGATTTGACGGAGGGTAATAATCTCCCATAAGACCATCAAGATAGCCACACAATTGTGATACAACGTGTCTATATTATGTTTATTTAGCTATTCTCATAGGTATGTCAGTAATAGTAGTTTTAGGCAGTTAACATTGAGTATGCGTACATTTCGACAGTCGCATTTTTCCGTAGAAAGTGAAACGGCCCGGACCTTCGACTAACACTTTCACGTTACATTGCGTTCTATAGAACTCTTAAGTAACAGCTCAAATAAGCTGGCATGTTAAATTTTAAACAAATTCAATAAATAGCTAAGCATACATTACGCAAACTGCTTTGGGGATACTGTTGTTTATGTTTGTGTTTTTGAAATTTGATTGTGGATTATGAATAACATAATATGTAATCTTTCTTTTTATTGAGACTGTTATATATCTGGGCATTGTATAGGAACATATAATTAAGTTCCAATTATAATTATTTACCATGCTTTTATACGTAATTTAAACACGAATACAGGTCAACATAAACGCACGCATAACGGAAAGTAACGGCAGAAAAGAAATGTTTTATTGCTACATCAACTCGCATTATTACAAAAACATAAGAAAGCTGATTAACAAGTTATATTATATTGTCAATAAATATAGAAAAAGGCGATTGAACCTCTTATATTCTTGCCCATAGACATTTTTATTAAAAAAAGAATAATAATGATTTATATTCATTCAGTAAAAATATATTTATGTCTTATTCAATATTATCGCGTGCATTTTGTAATATCTAATTCGTAAAATATAAGTCAAGAAACAATTTATACAAGAGTTATAATAATTATCGCGCGTTGATATCTTTTACACCCATTGAGCTATGATGACGCAATGTTCATTTTGTGTACATACTCATGCTCTAGTTATAACTATGTACGGCATTCATTAAGTCTTCCTGTTCAAATAAGTTATTTACAAGTTTAACACAGCATGTATTTTACACATGTACATACATATAGACCGATCTGTGTTGCCCGCAGGTGGGTAGAGCGTAACGCAGCAGTATTAAATACGACTGTTGTGAGTGTAGTCTCGGCCTTCGATTCCCAGGGAGGGCAATGTGTTATAGGGATTTTTAATCAGATATGCGTAGTAGCAGGTCGGAGTTTAGTACGGTGTATACAGAAAAAGGCTCGGCACCTATAACGTGGGACCTAACAGCAAAGCTAGTGAAATGTGGAAGTAAACACTACTGCCTGAACCTCCGGGAGACTATGTATGTATAGTTTGTAGTTAATATCTATTATAAATATGAAAGTAGCAAAAGGTATCAAAACTACCGTCTTATGAGATTCTGCAAATGGATATGTCCCTCCAAACATGGTACCGGGAGCAGTCATATCTTGTGTCGAGGACTCTCCAGAGCAACCCTCAAAGACTCATGCGTGTACGTTCAGGGCAAAGAAAGACTGGCGTAAAAAAAAAGAGTATTGATATGCCCGACGTCTAATATTCCAGTGAAGTAAAATTTAGAAGTCTTTCGACAGACAAAGCTAATTCTCTCGTCTGCCTCCAAAGGCGTGCTGTTCGTTGAAGTCTTTGGAACAGTTTCGGTAACTTAGTAAACTCACTAAACTATATATTTTGACGTCCATAAGTGTTACTTTGTGACCTAAATGAATAAATGATTTTTGCTTTGCTTTTGAAGGCTTTGACGGGTTGTACCTTCTGTTTGACAGGATGAACTACGATATTTTTCCGATTTAATATCTCACTCGACTTCGCGGCTTTGCCGCCGGTAGCTGTGTTGTTTTTAGTAGGACTATTTATTATTCTTTGAGTTAGAATACCTATTTATAAACAGGTTTTACGTATGAAACAATTGGTAATCTGTGTTATGAACGTTCTGGTTAGTTCGCCTAGCCACAATAGGATCAAAATAAATTACAGAAAGATCAAGCAGCATTTACAAACATGCCTATACTGGCGGGGTGATTACACTGAACTGAGTTGAACTGTCAACATACCCATTGGTCGACGTAAGCGTATTCACGCCCTGTGATTCACATATTGAATGTAGTTAGTTCATAAGAATAATGCAAACAGCGTGCATTACTTAACATTTTATAGATTTAAAGACAAGAAAGTACCATGGAAATCTTAAACGCTGGTGCAAAATCCATCTACTTTTCTTTTATCGTATTTTATAATCTTGGTACAATGCCATCGTGCCCCACTGATATCGTATTTTCAAAGACTACCATATTATGAATGTTAAGCAACCGTACGGTACAAACAGGTACAGTAACAGGGGACCAACCACTACCTGAGATTTGACAAACCACAAATTCTCGCTAAAGAACACCGATTCCTACCAAGGATGCGTCGCGAGGCTATCGAAATAAAAAAAAACATCTTAATTTCAATAGAGAAGATGGTTGGAATGTACCGCCAGCTTGGGATCCAGTAATTCAAATGGTCAAACCCAAGAAGCAAACCACAGCTAGACTTTATGATACTTTGAGCTCATTTTGCGTAAATAGAAACACCAATGATTAAATTACGTTCGGGTACTTTGAATTAACTACACTGAAACATTGAGACAACTACCATCTTAGTCTCCCCGTGACCATAGCTGCAGAAAAGCAACCGTAACATCGGGAAAAGTGTAAAATTAAATAATTTTAATAATTGAATTCGCTTAAAATTAGTAAAGTTTAATAGTAGTAGTAGTGTAATAGTTTCAAAATTATGTAATAAAGTGTTAAATAAACAACGCGATAAAATCCGTATAAAATACATAGTTTAATTTCAAGGAACCGTACGGTTTCCAAAATACATATATCTATGTATGTACTTACATATGTCTTTAATGATGTTTTAACCTTTGTGTCGTACGTAATTATATAACTGGCACAGTCAATAGATAAATATTAAAAAGTTAAAGTAAGCTATGTCGTTTGGTTCACTGATGACTTTCCCGTCGCAATTTATATTAAACTTATGAACTCCTTTTGTGAAACATCGGTATATTTTGCCTTAATTAGGTTCCGTGATGTTTAGCTAACATTTTGAATATTACTCATTTGTTTCTCACTACAGCTTTCCAAACATTGATTAATGCATTGCTTTAAGATTTCTAAATTATCTTGTATTAGCATATTTTTAACTTCTTAGATGGCGTAGCGATTGGATATTCTTTATGTCCGTTGTGTGTTTGTGTGTTTGTAAAATCCCTTGTGCTACAGGAATGACACGACCGCGGGCGCAGACCCTATAAAAAAAGAAATTTGCTTGTACTTGCTATCGTGCTATCTTTGTTTAGTTTAAATGTATTCTTTTACGACATACCTATGTTACGTGTATATTCTCATTTCTCATCTTTAGTTTAGGGAACAGATTTTCTACAATATCTCAACTACCTATATCTCGTCATTGGACATATTACTTTAACATTTTCTGATATAATTGGCCTTGCTATAATCTCTATCATAGTGAAAGTTTTCTGATATGAAAATGTTTTTATTTTGTACTTGTATGTTCAGCACCAAACTTACTATTTGGTATTTTTACTTTAAATCTATCGTGACAGGCATTGACATGCATGAGAATATTCGGGTTGGTTCTGTAATTTGACGCGTCCGATGGGACGGTGCAGACAGGATTACCTCATGGAAAGGGAGATCCCATTCCGTTAATGGCATGACGATAACAAATAGGTACGTCACTTATACAGTATAAAATAAAAATCTCAACAGAAACATTTTATAAAATGACTTGAATGGTAAAGTAAATACCAATTAGTATTTTCATAGAACAGCGATTGGTTGTTAAGTAAGTACATACTTATTAGCTAAACTATGCATTAAATCACGCTCGAGCGCCTAGGGATGCGCGGCGCGTAAGTTTCATACTCTGTGGTATTTTTTTATAGTTCACGCGCAAAACTTTTACATAAAGTTTTTTAAAGGTGTTTAGTATTGTTCAGTAGAAAATAAAGTATTACGATCGTGCAAACGAAGTTGTAATAATGTTACAAATGGGTTCTAAAGAATTAACAGAGCGTACTAAATTGAAATTAAAACTGTTAGTTTGCATGTGCGCCCGTTGCACACTACAATATATGTATATACATTATAGCGCTTAAACCAATGCACCAATTTAAATGTAGGTATCGGTTAAAATTGACCGACCTCTAAATAACTGCATTCGATTCATTTATAATCTTCGTAAATATGACTATATTTCATCTTATAGATCCACAAAATTGTTACCTATTCGTCAACGCCGTAGTTTGCGTGCCCTTACAATATTATTTTCTAGAATAGAAAACCTCACCAAATGCCCCCACTTATTTAACCTACCTTTTTCAATACCTATATAAGTTCCAATCGTGATAGAAATTTTCGTTCTTCCAATAACCTCTTACTTTGTCCCTCCCATACATCTGGTTTCCTACATTCTTCCTTCTTCTTCTAGTCCGTTTTACTTTGGAATGCGCTCTCTCATGAAGTCAGGATGCCCACAAACCGTTGCACTTTCAAGTAAAAAGTGCGTGCTCTCTTCCTTGACAGTTTATCTGTTACATCTCATCAGTAATGTGTTACGTATTATGTACCTATGTACTTATGTAGGCGTCTATATATTTATATGTATATATTTTATTTAAATTATATGATATATTTAGGTATGTATATATTAGGTAAATGTCATTACTTTTGTGATATTCTTTAGTTTAAATACATTTATATTTGTAATGCTATTGTATGCGTATGCAGCTACTTCTTTTTATCTCTGACTGGTAGAGAATGCCCTTGGCATTAACATTGGCATCCGCCAATGTATTGTTATGTGCATAAAGTTTTTAAATAAATAAATTGTTAAAGTGCCTGCTCTCTAACACACTCAGTCTGGGTCTAGAGCTTATCGAAATGACAAGTCTCCTTCTAAATTAAAATTAGCTTGTCTGGTTTGAGTTTGACTTATGTTTTACTAATCAACCACACACCACTATGACATATCGACCCAAAAAGACTACAAGTGCGCATTAGATCTACCAATAACCATATTCACAGATATTATTTAGTCAATAAAAACAAAGAGTGAGTGTAGATGAACTCGTTATCCGTCTGGCAGGTCAACCACGGCATTGTCCAATAACAGCACAAGATCAATTTGCTTTCGTCTAATTATTTTCATTCGAAAAGATTTATCTATTTTACGTCCAGTAGCATGTTTAATCAAAACAGCTATAGTGTGTAATATTAAAACCATGACGAATGGTTGGACGTACAGACAAAGTAGCTAAAAAGGATACGTTTTAACCATGCTCGTATAGCAAAATACTCGTAAGATGCAACGAGATAGTTTTACTAATTTAGTTAGCTTAAAATTAGTAAAGTTTTATAGTAGTATAGTAGTGTAACAGTTTCTAAATTATGTAATAAAGTGTTAAATAAACAACGTGGTAAAATCCGTAATATAGTAGTTTAATTTAAATAGATAGTCTTGTTATAAATTAGAGTAGATAATATTGGATTTCACAATTTCGATCAAGTAGATAGGCACTTGAAAAGATCTCTAGTAGGTATCATATTTATGTCTAGTACTACTTTTGGTATAAACTGCAAGTGCTATTTGGCAATAAAATTAAGTGTTTAAATATTCGTTATTACATACATAGATTCACGTCTGTTTCCCAGAGGGGTAGAGGTCGGTATTCGTTACTATAGAATTAATTTCTTGAAGTGTACCTTCTTATTAGATATAGATATATATAGAGAGATTCTAGTTAAAATAGCAATTATTGTGAGTAAAGCGTTTCATGATTAATGAGAATAATTAAACTTGTATTTTCCGGAAAGAAGAAATGTGGATTTAATAGTTTGGTTGGATAACGTCAATGAATGAATAGATATTGCAAGCGGGTATGACACACCAACTATAATATTAGACTGTTTTTAAACTTTAACACGTGCTAGGCTGGAATCCACACCTCTTCGATCATTTTCATTTGATTTCATTGATTTCATACATCCTCTAGAACTTTATGAAGTTGTGTTAGTTTTGTCATGATGTTATCTGTCATCATGAAAGCGCCAGATAATTAAACATTCATTAGACATGTAACTTCTAAAAGAAGTCGGCGCGTGCTTTGGTCTATTTGGAGATCACAGCGGAGCAATCCAAGGGTCTTTCAATTAGATTATCACTTATTTTCCGAAGTCAGTACGTTATAAGTTATGTAGTTAGTTAGTGAATAGTAATAACACAATATTCATAAAACATCTCACACGTAATTAGTTGAACTTAGTAATTTGCTATTCAAATTATATTGACAGAATTTGACATTATAATAAATCAATAGTAATGGATTGAAAGATTAGTAGTTGATAACGCCGATCATGGCAGTGTAATGTTGTCAATACTAGACGGTAAGACTGAGTTATCCAGTAACATAATCTTGTTAATATGTCAACTTTTAAAATACCAGACATAAATAAAAATCTATTGTAGGTTGTGCCGTGGATGTACCGCTGCGAGCCAATAGGTAAAGCTGACAGTAACATTATACATAATTGCTATATTGTCTCACTATATTGATATGATAATATATGGTACAGTAAGCCGTAACAACGAAAGTCATGAAAAATCGAATGCAGATTTGTAAAGAAATAGAAAGACTGATATAATAAGCTACGACTCACCTACTGTCCTATAGTTCTGTGGCCAGTCAGTGATATTAAAGGACATCAGGTTACTAGGCAATATACAAGTATTGTAGTCTGTTTATGTCGCTGAATGAAAATACCGACAGCATGTCGATTCGCGCAGCTATAAAAGAGATTCAGTGATGCCATTACCTATTAAAACAGTAAATAACAAGAAAGATTTTGGAAAACATCTTATTAAAGTAAATATTCATAAATCTGTACTTTTGAAGTTCTTTTATATGGCGTATTGCATAATAAAAATATGTCTGCCTTGTTTAATTTAAATCCGTAATTAAAGGTAGCTAAGAGATTTTTATTATAATTGCGGTAATAGCTTCTTCGCCGTGTTTTCATAATTCTAAAATACAAATAAACAATTACTGTTCCATTGAGTAATAACACTTTTAGGCAGAGAACAATTGGACGACGTATCAGAAATATTGTGCTGTTATTATTTGTGTAAATAACTGTTTTTCTTTACTTCATGGTAAAAATGAACCATAAAACGATGTGACATTTGATAAGAGCTGGCCAAGCGTTACGACTGTGGGCAGAACGAAGTCGAAGGTTTATGTTATCGGGGGGAAAGGGGGTCGACAGTTGTAGAATTTTGCGTCACGTATTTTGCGCTCGCCTCCTTACTTAGCTATTTATGTTATTCTAAGTAAGATACAAAAAGAGCTAGAGTACTTACTAATAGCAGTTTTCCGCTCATAATTAAGCAATTACTTTTTAACTGAGCAAAATGTATAAATATTAAAATAATTGAAATGCATTCGTGTAAATAGGTAGTGCTACGTATTAGTTTTAAGTAGTTCGTTTATTTAAGTATTATGTAGACACAATTTATCCGTTGCCGGTAGTTTGATTGTGTCCTTAGTGCCTGGTGACTACACACTAGATCGGTAAGAGATGAAATCAGTGAGTCAAGAGAGACCAGACCATATCGTTGCGTAGCTGTACAGTCGTAATAGCAACTATCGAAAGCGCTTAAAATTTAACAAGTACGGAGCCGTCTACGTCGTATAGACGAGAGCACAATCACAGGAGCGAATAATGCTTTTATGTAACAGAAACATTTTGGTTTGTTTGCAATAATTTTATTTTCATTTTGTTGAACTATTTTAACGATTCGATGTTAAGTGTATTAAGATACACTTAACTAACACATAGAGACACACATTAACTAACACAAGATAACTAACACACACACAACAAGGTTATAGTTAAATTGTTAAATAATATTGATTCGTTAAATTCTTAAAAACAACGCCAATATTTCGATTGATCGGTTTTAACCCAAGAGTTACAACAATAAAGTTGTTGACTCACATTTGTTGTTATTTAAGTTAAATAATTACATTATCCAAACTTTAAAATTCAAAGTAGGTATTTATTTAAAATAATTAAGTTTGTTAATGGGTTTTAAAGCTGTTAATAGTGGTCATTGACAAATAACATAAAAAAGGATGCACGATACACATTGTGATATAACACTCTTATTTAACGGCAGCCAGATTGATAGCGGCACATCCCCACTACGACTTTTTCTTTTAAATCCAACTATAAAATATTAATTACAAGCCTATTTTGATACTGTTTGCACAAAAAGATATCTTTTAACTACTATTTGATGTTGTGTGTAAAATAATGTGCAAACATAGGCCCTATTTCGAAATAAGCGTATACATCTAATAATAATATCCAGATTAGGGTAATGGCTGGATTTAAAATAAACGATTAAAATAATTTATATTACTTTGGAAACTTTTATTTCTATTATTATCAGCATCTCCTGGCAACTGCAAATGTTATCACTATAAGTTTATTTTTTATTTGAATATCTTTCGCCATAAGAGCACATAATCAACAAACTAAAACTATTAAGAAAATGAATGAAATTTGCTTCTTAAAACAAATTGATAGGTATCTATGAAACACACATTTCGTCGACCAGAACCGAACCAGAACGTTTTTACATTAAGATTGTTGTTTTAATGCACTTTGTACGGTAGGTCAGCGCCATCAGTACTACAGCCCTGTAGAGTGATTTTGTTTCGGTGACGTAGAGTCGACGTCATTGTAGTAGCGTTTCTGAAAAACCGGGATAATCTCGCACATGCGTGGTATCCTCGTGGCGTCAGTCCACAGAGGCAGGCGATGAAACTCGCGGCGAACTCGAGTCGCGGGCTCAGACGACGCGCGCCGGGCGCCGAGTGCGGAAGGGCATCTCTTGTCAACCTCACAGCGTTTAGTTTACATTTAGTGTTACTGCACACAGCGGACTGATCTCAAACAAATACTTTTAGTGAATTAAACTTACCATAAAGTTGTGTATTAAACATTAGCTTTTTTTTATTTTATGATTTGTGGCGGCATCAGCAGTGAATAGTGATATAAGATTTTTGCCTTTTTATGTGACCGTGTTTCGAGTTCAAGTGTAATTTGCATGGTAATTAGTTGTTATACCAATTAGTTGGTTATCTGGGTATGTATTTAATGCCAAGTGTAAATAGGGCCCTTTTTTTGCGACATTGCCATTTTTTTGACAAATATGTTAAGTGGCTTATCAGCTGAGTGCAGGCAAAGGGGTTTTATAAGAACGCTTGTATACTATGTACATATGTTACTTATCATAAGCTATTGATTAGGTATCAATAGCTCTCTACATGCATACATGTTCTTATATTAATTACGTACCGAGTATGACAAATAAAGATTTTCAGCAATATAATCTTTAATACGTCTAACTCTACACTGGACTGAGAAGCGAGGTTAAGGACATTTTTTGTTAGTATGTGATTCTATGTGAATTAAATGTACAATGTATTATATTTTGTATATCATTAAATATAAATATTACTGATATAGCCATACCTACATTAAAAATATGTATGATGAAAACTATTAACTATGTGACTAAGCTTTTCACACGAATTTACCTGAATTTTATATGTATATCTAGATCACAGATAATATAATACTATACTAGATCTGGATGATATCGTAGGTATTTTTATGAATTATTATGATAAATATTTTGAATTAAAATCTCAAAAACAAGGAAATTAAATGCATTACACTAAATCTGCTTAAATTTTTTGAATAGTTGAAGTAGATTGCAAACAACGAGACGTTTTAAGTCATCTAAACAAAGTGCAGTAGGTTTGTTCGATAACACACGGTAACGTAATTCTTCCATTCGCTGATAATAGTTAGCCTGCAGACTAATGAGTACTCATACGAAGCCAGCGGCGCGCGGCGCGCGGCGCGCGGTGCGACGAAATGATTGGTACAGCTACATAATACGTGGTAGGCAGGTAGGATTTAAAAATCTTTTTTCGTTGTGAGTTGTGCACCGTGCACCTGACGGCTGTTTCTACCACCTGTCGTTTTCGCCCGACGCGATACACTCACTGTAGTCATGCATGAGCGATAAAGACGATATTTCGGTGCCTTTTTGTAAATGCTTAAATAATACCACCTGGCGGAGGTGCAGCCTGCGAATTTCGTTAACCGAAGGTCAACTTATCCGATATAATAATAGTACCTACATACTTTGTAAAAATGATTTTAATGAAATATCTATTATAAAATATATGTTATTTATATACAGAGACCGACGAAGTTTGTGAAATAAATGTAATTTTTTAGTAGTATTTCAATAACCTAGAGAGAAAAGAGGTAACGCTATCTATGTAATAGGTACACTGTTGAACAACATTTATAGACGACTTACTTTAAACTGTAATTAAAACTAGTTTCCGAGTGAGATAGTTAAACTTCCACTGACCCAGTAAGGAGGTGTCTCGAATTCCTTAGAAAACGTTGTACCGACGAACTGCTTCAATGTTGTAACGTTATTGCGTTTCCAACATTTGAAACATGTTGAAAATACCCGTATGTACTAAACAACATTTTTGACAGTACAGAGAATCGCTGTTTATGTATATGTTACTGACTTGTGAAACTATAAGTACTTGCTTACATGTTCAATATCTTGAGTAATCGATGGTACGTTGCAGAAAATAAAATGATAATTGGAAAATAGGAGCATAATTATCTTTTAAAGTTATTACAAATAGGCGAGCTAAGGATGGTACTAAGATAAGGCTTAGAATTATGCTGTCTGTTTTTTTACTCAGATCTCAACTATACATACCTATGTATGGTTGTGGGATAATCTCATCTATGCTACTAAAACCCTGACACTGATTTATCTGGACTCACATTTAATTATAAATATTTTACGTCCTTTAAATATTTTATGGATGTCTTTAGGTTGTCTGAGTGAATCAACTACGTTGTTTCATTTACTAGTTTATGATTAGATTGCGAGAGTACTACGTTTTCACTACCGAACTTCACATATTGTGCAACGTATGAAATTTACTGTGAAAAGACATTAACACAAGTTGTGCCTAGTTCTGGTCGACGGCCGCTCCCTTCCTCAATTATCCAATTTCCTCGTCAGATATCGACCTAGTCTACATGTATTCCACTGCCAACTAACAGCTCTAATACCCCAGTTATTTAGAACATGCCGTGTCGTAACTGAATTTATGACTCGAATCTAAGAAAAGTTACATATTGGTAGTATGAAGCTATACAGATAAGAAAATATAAAGAAGTGTTGTTCAATTATTTGTGTTTGTGTTATATTTTATAACATGATAACGTTTTAATATTTCTTTATACGGCTTGTTTATACTGGAAACTATAAATTGTAGTTCCTGTGGGATTAACGATATTATGGTTTGTTAAACGGTAAAAGCATGCAGCGCATGTTTTCAGATGCCTTTTATTAGATAAACTTTTTTTGTTTTACGGACGATGCACTGCGGCTCGTGCCAGTAGGAATGCGAGCAGTTTATTTATCAAAATCCATACATTGCTTTATAAATAGCGCGGGAATGTCCACCGCCTACGTTAGTGTATTCTGCAAATAATGTAGGTATGATCTAGTGTAGTTATGATGTATTAAAAAATACACATAACATGAGTACAATGGTCATTTTTAACGAGCGTACTCCTAACGCATGGCTGGCAGAAGTGATGTTATCGCAGTCTTTATCTAAGCCGTGCCTCCCGTGCCAACTCGGTACCTATTGTTGTCCGTACTCGTATAATTCATGTCTAGTGTAGGCTAAATCTATTATTAAAATGATACCTATGATAATTAAGGTTTACTGTTCACATTAACCTTTACAGTATTCTATAGCTAGATGCCATTGTTCGTCTTGTGATCATTTGAATAACACAATGTATTTAAAATTATATTTAGTGGAGTCTGACATTAAGTTAAATGAAGCGATTGTTTCTGATGGATAAACATCTCTTAAAGCGACAAAATATCCTCTGCAATACCTTAAATGCAATTTTGATGAGTTGGATAAGAAATAATGGAATCGTTTTGAGTTTGCAGCCTATATTATTAATGAAATACCTTTTTAAGCAAACAACAAACTACCATCTCTTGCGGCAATGTAGTCTTAAAGGTTAAGTTATTTCACTTGACTTCGGCTATGACTCGACCGACGTTCAAAGCTATACAGGTACAATCGGCGTACTACAAAGAGCAGGTATAATTTAGTAGGTAGTTACAATAATAGATTGACTAGTGTTAGGGCGGCGGCGCGCGACGCCACAGCGTCCTACAATGGTGTCGCTAATGGACAGTTACCTATACAAAAGTCACGGCGTTCTTTATACACTTGTCAAACAACAAGTTAATCTATTTAATGGTTATTAGAGAAAGTGTTTTTTTAAATTTTTCGATAATGCTCTTTTGTCGACGTAACGATACGTATTGTTTAGACATTGTTTTATAGAAGTTTATACAAGTTACGTTAATGGTGTGTTAATGTAGAGTAATAGCACAGCAGTAGGTAGATATAGCGTCGCGTAACTGTGAACAATGTCGGTCAGTGGTCGTCGGTCGCCGGTCGCCGCGGCGCGCGGCTCGCGGCGCGGAACAATAACAACGTCCCATATCTGTCGCAACAGTTCTAAGTGACAGTGTCTGTTACTGTAGGTCGGATGCAGTCAGTAACCACCTCAGCTTTATCTATTTTATGTCGACTGCAAAACCAGTGGATTGATGCAATATGGTAGGTATGTGGCTCCGAAAATGTTGTTTTCTACAAGTTGCATTCTTCAAAATACCCAATAACAAAACAGTTTGATATTAAAGATTAATTAAAACTCACAATATTATAAGAGTGAACATGTTTATTTATTGCTATAAACGTAATATCCACGTAGCCATGTTATTGTTGTTATTTGTGACATCATGAGATCAAGACGTGTTAAATGATCCCATCATTAATTTATTAAAGTTTAGTAATATTAAAACGTTATGTTTGCAGCTTCAATCTTAGCTGTCATGGTTCGGGTACAATCTGAATTCCGTTATAGAATAGAATATCAACCGTATCTGACTAGAATAGAAAGGCGATTCCAATACTTTGGGACAAGAGTTTCTTTGAAAAGTACAAAACTAGATTTTCACGA
Source organism: Catocala nupta (assembly GCA_963675205.1). Classification (NCBI taxonomy): domain Eukaryota; kingdom Metazoa; phylum Arthropoda; class Insecta; order Lepidoptera; family Erebidae; genus Catocala; species Catocala nupta. The sequence goes on along the minus strand of OY776089.1, from coordinate 30,733,656 downwards.
TTGATCTAGTAATTATTTGTGGTATTAAAACTTAGTAGGTATAATTATTTATTCATTGTAAACACAAAGGCTTGCGTTAATCTTTTATAGAAAATATACGATGACACATTCAAAGGCAGTATGTACTCAATGGTCCGCGGCGGCGCGGCGGCGGAATGCCTTCAGTTTACTGACGTCGAATGATAAGCAACTCGTCACTTGAGCGGCTTTATCATCCGACCTAGACCTTGATGACTCATCTCGCTCGTCTAATCTAAAATAACTCGAATCTGTGTTTATTTTTAGACATACAGTTCAATTGGGAAATAGAGTTTCAATGTCATCTCCGCTTACTGTATTCAGCTGTTAACTTGGCATTAATTACTTAACCGTTTAGTTGTATATAAGTATTAATTAATAGTAGTTGTTTAACTCAGTTTCCTTCGAATAGGGTCTGTCGGAGGATAAACTGTTTGGTGTGTAGAGTGCTGAGAGTGTGAAGTGCGGAGTGTGGGTTCGCGATGAGTGTGATCGCACTCGATAGAGTCAAGAAGGAGAAGCAGGTGGAGGTCGGTTGAGAATGTTAGTGCGGGGGTGCGTGGGAGGGGTGGGGGGCGAGCTGCGCCACTCGCTGGCCGAGCGCACCAAGGCGCTGGCGGCGCAGTGCCACGCGCTGCGGTCGCCGGCGCGCGCCGATCGCCGCCGTCCTAGACACCGCAAATCACAGACACGGTGGTATGTTAAAGTAAGTTGAGTTCCTACGACGATGGGTAACTCCCCATCATTCCATATGATGACTGATTTCCAGTGTTTCCCAGATACCAACAATGTGAATCATATCTCTAGTGAGCATATCGTGACATAGAGCAATGAATCAAATATCTTATCGTTTAAGTCTTAAGGAAATTGACTTATCTTTTCCTAAACATCGCTTATAAAAAGAAAACTAAGAGTCATAAAATTAACCGACGTCATTGCAGGCGTTTAATTTCCAAGAACTAAGTGTGTTGAACTCTGTTATCTTCCATAATATCTGCTTAACACACTCAATTTGTTTGGTTTAATTTTATTGTAACTGAAATGAAGTACGCCGGTAGTTTCTTGAAATACCTACAAGTCGAATAAGTAATTAATGAGTTTTGTTTTGGTGGTTTTGTTCAATTATTATCTTGTATACATAAGGTATGTGTGACACAAACAAAAATATAATTAATAATATGAACTAGATTTTAAGTTGGGTGACCAGTGATTCCCGTAGTAGATATGATACACTGAGCAATTGTGACCGGATATAGGTATTTGTTACAAATCATCTGAACCCATGATTCAATGGTTTAATGATTTACGTGACAAATAACGCGTTGGTTGACTCATACTGTAAGTAAGTAAGACGCGTCATCGTATTTTTTTATATTTACTAGGACTTCTGAAATATAAATAATATTTATGCGCAAATATTAAATTCATACGTAACGTTTGCTACTTTTTGATTTTGTATTATATTTGTGTCCAAGTCAAGTATCTGTTTCCAAGCGTTCTGTTTATTTTGTGATGCTGATCTTGTAGCCGTTATCATATTGTTGATATAATATAATCATTACGTATGTACAATAATAAAAATTACGTATATATATGTGTAGGTATGATGTACGAAATACTTAACTATACACAATAGGTATAATTATGTCATATATTAACTAATTTATGTTTTAATCGGCCGATTTAAAAATTCGACTGGTTCCTAAAATCATTTAGGTACCTACAATGATCTTTCAATTCGGTTAGTGAGGATCCTTTATTTTATTACATATGTTATTATTTGTAGAAATATGTATATCTATCCCACATAACGACTGTAAAGTTCTCTACACGGACAAAAGTAATAAGTTTGTAGATATTGGATTATTTGGAAACTATTACTACTATATATACTAATTTTAAATCATTGAAACACATTTGACTGTTTAACATAATAATCACTTTCTACTTATTAATTTGATCCATTTCGTTAGTTTGATAGCAAATTTATTCGTATGATTGGCTGAATCAAATAAAACTCTATGAAGTGAGGTCTTTGATTCTCCTTAAATCTTTACCTCCAATTTTTTGTTCTGAGTTTCAAATAACGTTAGATTAAGAGCTTTGTAATTAATTATTTATAATTGCAAGTTAGGGATCGTATAAAACCTTGTATTAGGTGGTGAGAACTCTGCTTTGATCTGTGACCGAACCTTTGTCTGCACTTTGTAAGAGCTCCTGTGAGCTGTGAGTGGCAGTGGTTGACGCTATGTAAATAGAAATGACTCTACGAATGGCGTAGTGCTGTAAGTGGTCGCCTCGTCGCTGTCACTGCGCCGACTGTTGTGGGTTTGAATCCCGCACAAAATTGTGTGCTCCATAAATGTTTGTTCTTTTTATTATAAATTATTCTTAATGGTAGAGTGGACCTGCCAAAAAAAACTAATTCACCATTTACAATCTAATCATACTTCAATTACATCACCTATTTTATTTACGTGCTTGAGCAAATATTTGTACATTATTTTGTGAGGCTTGAATAATGTTGACATGTGTATAAATGAATTCTGAGTACATATTGACAATGACGCAACTTTATATTTGACGTAAATTCCATTACGGTTTATTTTATTTTATACGATTTTGTACGAATAGGTAATTGCGTACCTGCCTATATTGTATAATGCAGGTAGAAATTATTGACAGTTGAGCAGCGATCGTATTACGGGTATACATTTGTTGTGGTACATTTTCTTTGAAAGCCCATCAAATTATCCACGATTATTAAGTCTGTTATACCAGTACGGTGGATTCTCTCTAAAAGTAAGTTCATCATTATCTAGGATATTGACCGTAGCAGGCTTTAAGTAGCTTTGACCAAGTTTGATAGATAGGTTCCTTGTTGTTTAAAGCGATAATAAGAATTATAGAACCTTAGCGGCTTCGACGAGTCAGAATTCCAAAATTACTAAAATTGAAATGTTATTACAGTTCCAATCAAATCGAAATATACACCAATTATTTACCAAACGATTATTGGAGTTCTTGTTACTTATGACATCATTGTTTTTTCTATTCTTGATTCATTCGCTATTATGAATTAAGCGTTAACGTGTTTTACAAGAAACCATTCGTCCGATACTCGTGATTGAGTGTACGGCACTTACCGGTTACGTTAGGCCGCAGTCGACGGCTTTATTTCGTTGGAAAATGTTCAAATTACGTGTTTTTTACTTCAAACGTAGTTTATGTAGATTATGCAATTAAATTAGATAGCAAGTGTGTTTAAAAGTTTAGTTAATTTTGCAAACAGTGTCAGTGAATCGTGTTATCGGGTGTGCAGGCTTTGTTAGCAATGCGGGTCAAGGCTTGCGTTATGTGAGCGTCGCGGCGGCGGCGGCGCACGCGCTTAGGAATGCACGCAGGTTGCGCTCAACAATGCGGCATCGCGCTGATATGCGGACCCTGGGCACGAGTACCTACTCTACCTAAATATTTGGTAAATATTTAACTCTTACTTATCAGCTGCAGATGACTATAGGTACAATTAGTTCTTTTTTGTATTTGAAGATTGTCTACTCGGAGTACTTTGATGAAAGATCTAGAGAGAAAGACATCTGGTACCGTACGATTCAGTCTAATATATGTATATAAATACCCATGAATTGATGAAGCAAATCTAAATAAAAAGTCTTTAACTATTGCCCTTAGACTTCGTTCTGGCCACATTCCATCTAATAAATTTAGTTTCATGATGAAAAAGCTACCTTCTCCCAATTGTTGTTCTTCTGGTGTGATTGATGATATGCTGCACATCTTGATAGAATGTAGACGGAACAAGGATCTAAGGATTACTCTTTTTGGGAACAGTAAAACCTCTGATATCAGATTTTGTAATAGCATTTATTAGCTAGCCCGGCCTCCAATGAGGCCAAGCAATTGTATAAATTATTAATTTAGTGTTTTGTTGATATGTATTACTTCTATTAAGGCGGTGTGGTCGCTAAGCGACAAAGCCTTTCAAATAAATCGAAAAATAAAAAGATTGTCATCTCATCTTATTATACCTATTCGCTGTGTCGCGCATTTCCACCTACGTTTATGATTACTGCTCCGCTCTCGTGGCTTGTAGCGTAATGTTATACATCCTATGATCCTTCTGGATAAAGTAGCTTTCTAATTGTGAAATAGATATTAAGTTCGTCTTAGCAGTTTCAGAGTTTACTGATTACAAACAAACAAAGAATTCTTTCTTTTGTTAAAGTATGGATAATTAATTCTTGCCAAGCCACCTGTCAATGTAAATAAACTATAAATGAAGAGATTCAAATAAATTTCAGTCTATTGAGAGGAAGGTGTTTACCAGATATAAAACATATTCCGTCTTTCGAGAACACCAAACTTACTCACGCGTATAGAAATGAAAATAATTTCAATCTTACGACTAGGAAATGGAGTTAAGACGTAGTGAAATGTAGAATCAGGAAATTATGAGAAATAGGTCACCAAATATACAAAAGGTTCCTCGAAGAGCGCCTTGAGAGATAATAGCACCTTTATCGCATCGGTGGAGACACCGTCCTAAAGATTGTCCAAACGATAAGTAAATGAAATTAATTTATTTGTGGATGCTCAGAAAATCGTAATCCAAATTTAAAATCGATTTCCAATATTTATGTAAACATATCTAAGTATATATAAAATCGTTTGTTTGGCGGTCAGTAATGTAATGAGCTAAACTACATCATATTTGTGAGTCGCTTGTTGATGGCTTTACTCATACCTTAGTGGCTTTGTTGTGAATCATCTGTGACGTTTCGTTTGTATGAACAAACGTGACCGAATTTTATTAGTTACGCCAATTCCATTGTTTAATGCAGTTCAGTGAAAACCATAATAATGTTCAGATGATAAATCCTACAGTACCAGCTTCGCCTTTCTGGTTAAAAGATGTATATATTTATTTAAATGAGTACATTTATTAATGCCTAGCTCAAAACATACATAGCTACACGCTTGTATATTCTCGATGGGAATTGAGGAGTTCACTAGATGAATAAGTGAAAAGAGATGTTAAAAATATTACCGGATTATCTCTGCCCTGTATATAATACACTGTTCCACTGCTGGGCACAGGCCTCACCTTAATATAAGAACCAGAGTTATCAGTATACTAAAGTACCTACATATTTTTATTTAAAAAGCCATAGCAATGAATAGACGTTATAATTAAAGCTGTTGTACGACTTCCAAGACGATTCTTCAGCGACAAATAGAGTATTGTTCTATTTCCGCGTGTCAGTGAGCGGGGAAAATGGGTCAGTGAGGCTTCATACAGTGATGTGGAGGATGCTTCACTACAGACCTGGCCTAACTAAGTGGACTAACAACTCGGTGTTAATTGTGCACTACAGCGGTTCTCAAAGGAATATAAAATAGGACTCACCTCGACGCACCAACTACACTCGCTGTGCTACAATTTAAATAATATGAACAAGTTTGTAAGGCATTTCGGTCCAGTGTCTAGATTCTCTACCGTAAAGGTAACAAGTTTATACAATCCGTAGATACGTAGTTGATTCATAAGTAATAATAAATATTTTATCCAGTCGATTGTATTCTTTGAAATATTTAATACTAGCAACCCGCCCCGGCTTTGCACGGGTAGTACAAAACCAACCTAAACCTTCCTCATGAATCACTCTGTCTATTGGTGAAAACCGCTTGAAAATCCGTTCAGTAGCTTTTGAGTTTATCGCGAACAGACAGACAGACGCGGCGGGGGACTTTATTTTATAATATGTAGTGATTTGAATAATCCCGCGGTCAAGGGATTGTCCCTAGAAGATGTAAAAAAGTCGTACAAAATTCCCTTCTTTGGTTATACCTTATCCCTTTTTGTCAAACGATAAAACAAGTCATCTTTATGTCAATGGCGTAATTAATATTTTCGGTTACATTATAAAATGAACAAATAAAGTTAAGTCTAGGAATTCCCCGTTGCTTCATTCTTGTGGTTTGCTTTACTTACAGTGATCGCTTGAACTTTGAACTCTACGGTTCGGCAAAATGATATTGTGGACAGCATGTCGTAGGCACACAATTAATGTTTCAGTTTTAAAAATACATTGAAGCATACCGTTTGAATATTAATTAATATTATTCATATTCATAATAATCATTGCGCATACATCTAAATTGTGTATGTAAGTAAACTTATTACTTTCGTTCAAATGTTATAAATCACGCGGTATTACGCAAATCGAGGATGGATATAAATTCGGCATGTAGTGAAGTTAATTAAGCAGTGGCAATCAGTAATTATTGGCACTGTTATTGTATTGAGTGTGTAAGTAGTAGGTCACCGAGTGTCTGAGGTCGTTGTCGCCACTATTCGCTCCGATGCTCGATACGTATCGATTGCTGAGGTGCCGACGAACCTGCCATACTTATTTATTTTTATACATCGCTTTTAACGAAATACTTTTATTGGTCGTTGATATTTACAGCAAAATATAATTATTTATTGACATTAAAAGCTTCTCGTAGGCGGGACGGGTTTCAGTTTATTTCATAAAATAATGAACGTGAGTATTTATCAATTTCTACGAGTTATCAGTTCCAGTAATCTCATATTATCATATATTACGTATTCAGTCAGTCAATCATCATTCATTCAGTGAAATTCCATAATAAGGTACTAGTACTTGGTAATATGTTTTCAAGTAGAGTTTGTTATTTAAATGGTGTTGTGTATAGGATGGGTGTGTACGGAGAGAGAGAGCGTGCAAAAAGTACGTGTAGAAAATGTTTCTTCTAGATTTCACCATAAAAGTTGTTGCTCTTTACTGTTTAGTATGTAAACTGTGGTGTTTACGTGGAGACGAGCGTGGAAAGTAAGAAAATGTGTGCAGTGTTGTTTTCAAATAAGGCACGGAGCGAGTGCTCGGCTTTATGTGGTGCCTCTCTGTGAGCGCGTGATGCAGATACCTCGCACAAGGAATGACCGACATTCCTTGACACTCGGTGTCAGCTTTTGCTTGCAAATGTGAGAGATGTTTCTTGTGCCATTCATATGAATAGTGAGATGCTACAGAACACATTCAAAGGCAATTTTAAAAGCGAGGTATATTTAGTTGTTGTGTTGACGTTTGGATATGTAAGTAATGCTAGTATCGTCTTGCCCAATAGTTATTGGGTGTTGTTCCGGGTAGCGTCGCAGCCGCAGCGAGGGCGCGCCCGCCGCCGGCCAAGCGCGTCCGTCACGGCGCGCGCCTCGCACAATGCCCTCCGACTTCACCGCTGTCCTTTGTTTAACAACAGTTTTCTAATAATCACCAACCTTTTTTGTACGTACACTCGTATTATGTAGATTTTTTGTTTAAGTTCGTTATTTTAGCTACAGTTTGCAATAGGGACATTGACACTCAAAGAGGAAAGAACATTTATCTTATATTTTAATATAAACTAGATAATCAGTTAATCACGTACATGTTGATATTTGCTTGTCGTATCAACTATTAGGCATCTCATTAGTTAAAAAGGTTTCGACTAATTAGGTCCTGTAACTGAATACGGTTGCATAAGTGAAACCGGGTATTATGTATTATAAAATATCTTGCACGGAATACGTTTACGTGTACATAAGTGAAAGATGTAAACATATGTATATGAACGTAATACTCGATGTAATCATGATATTCAGAAACATTGTTACTGTGTGACATCGTCGCAATCCATCGAAGATAAGGAATTCGTTTACAATATATTACGGCGCCGCCATTTGTCTCTAAAGCGAGTGCTCTCAGATAAATTTCGGAATGTCACGTCAGTTGACATTATATCTGTCGGTATGGATTTAAATCAAAGTAAGTGCACACTCCTCATTGTATTGAAAGGTGACTAGACGGCGCGCCACGGGAGGCATACGTGCCGAAGAGTGCGAGGGTGGCGGGTCCAAAGGACCTCGGTGAAAACTTCCAATACCTAAAAGTGTATTGTATTGTTATTCTACAATTAAATTTCGGGTTGTTCATGCTTCAATGTTTTACATCCTTTTATCATGAAAGGGTTCAATACGTCAGTCGCGTTGACTTTGGAAATTGACGAGGGTTGAGATTTCCAAATATTAGGATACGCAAAATGAATTAATAATGAACCTGCTAAAATATCCGAGTGGGCTGATTAAATGACGTGTGACGTGACTGCATGCTGGGTACTGAGGTACGGGAGTGCAGACGTCACTTCATTAAAGGGTGGCGCATGTGCGTCACTCGGGAGAGTCGGCCGCGTTTCGTGTCCGCTCCATCTGATATTCTATTTTTGGCGCGAAAGTATATAAGTATGACAGCCTCTCGAGGTTTTACTGCGCGCATGTAACAAGATGCGTCGTAAAGAGGAAAATATTCTGCATCTATTATAGTAAGTTATTTCCTTGTGCTCAATAATGTTGATATCGTGTTAGTGTGATCTGTCAACATTCTCTAGATAAATTGTTACAATAAATCAATATCTGATCAAAAATATAGAGTGGTTTTTCTTACGTCATTCTCACTTTAAAGATATTTCTATTCTTAGACGACATCACAAATAGGAATTTATTCGCTAGGGATTATGGTGTTTCATGTACTTTGTGTGTGCTGGTTGACACTAGCCTAATCTATATTTATTTTTCAACATTTACATGTATTCACACTTTATATATTTTGATTTTCTGTTCCTCTTCTTTTCTTTATTGCCTAAATAGAAAATAATTAAAATGTTAACACAACAACACAAATGTTAACGTGACAAATCTCCTAATTGTAATAACAAACAACATTAAAAATTAAATCTGGAATTAAACCGAACCACATTCCAAATCTCAAGATTTTACGTGTGCGTTAAAAATAACAAGTTTGTTGCTTAATATAATAGAAAGCCGACATAAGTTTTTACCTTAAAAGTCAACGCCAGAGTACCAGGTATATAGGTACGTCACAAAAAAGCTGCAGGTATGAACGAGACAGGTGAATTTTAATTTTAAAGAGAAATTGTAGGTATTAATTGATCTGCGCCACCGGCAGTAGATTTCACATTGAGACAGACACGACAGTTGCCGATAATTGGGCAGCATGTGGCGGGTGGAGGCGCACGGGGTGGCGGCACGTCGCACCAGCCTGCTTGTCTTCTATATTTAGCCCGCACAGCACCCACTACCGCTGCATGCCGATCGATATTAGCACTTATTGTAAACTTCTAACGACCCTGCTTAGACTAGATACTATCGATCGAACCCACAACTTGCTTCTAATTATGCAGTGGGTCGCAGTGCATATCTACTACAAATAATGTTTCAAACGAGCGTCATGATGACTGGCCACAAAAATTATACGATAAATTCGACTTCGTCATAATTTATACTATAACTTGCTTAAGCGTACTTAAATTAGACAATTTTGTTTAGGAAACCTTACAAAATGTTTCTTACGAATACAAGTAGATAAAATAATGAGATTTTACGACTGTTTATTGGCTTATGTATTAAGCCCACCATATTTCATTGTCTTAAAGGGATTAGAAGGGGCTGATGTTTCGTCTTAAGTAATTTGGCAAGTGATTGGTCTTTGACCGGTGAAGGGCCTCGGTAAGTGTGACAATACACTCGTGGGAGGGTAAACTACCACAAGCAATGGAGTATTGTTGGTTTGTGCCCTATCGACCGAAGGAAGGTTCTACAAAGAATTGATCAATAGATATGTACGTGTGCCGCGGTCGTTCGTTATCTATTCCATCTTCATTTTACACTTGATTACATTCGTTTGCAGCAAATTACTTTTTTCTTGTCAGTGATAAGCCATCGTATTTGATCGAGGTCTGCGCAATGTTATCTATTAAATTGGTTTGGGTTCATCACTGCAATACTAATTTATATAAATTATATGTTTTCGGAATAGTAATAAATATACATTTCTATCGATAAAAGGTAACTGTTAAATTAAATAACATCTGGTTTCATTTATTAAATGTTCCTAAGACCGTTGTTTAACCGTCGACCAGACCGGTCAACAACGCTAAATTTACATAAAAATAGGGTTTGTAGGAAAGTTGGTTACTTAGAGATAAGTAACGAAATGAAAATATGTACATGAATGTTATTACACTGGGTGGAGAGAGGTCAGGCGGGGTCGGGCGGCGCCAGCGTGGCTCGCGTCGCTTGGCGCGTTGACAACGCTCACGCTCCGCTCGTACAACCGCACTAAGATTTCTGTACATCTCACGTCACGTCTTACAGACTTAACTACTTACTTATCTTTCCTCGTCTTATTTATGTCATGAGATCATAAAATACGTGCAATAAGATTCGCAGTGAAATTGTTTTATCTTACATTTAAGTAATAAAAATAGGATAGTTGGAGCAAAGTTCACAGATTCAGTTAAGGTTGTTTTTTGTCAACATTATAGCGAAGAATCGGTATTTTACAATTATTTATGATTATGTAATATGGTTATATAAGTCTTTAACTCATCCAATTAAGTAATTTTTGTATGATAATGTGTAGAAACTTGATTTAATAAAATGCAGGTACTGACTACATTGACTTCTGGTATTTTAACCCTTGCCACTATGAAAATAAACTGACTACCTATCAAATTGCTTAAGGGAATTTATAACATGGAATTAAGTTAAGGCCAAGCCTTGTGGCAACAAATTGACAAATATATGTACATTTGATCTATATTATTTTCAACATAATGTTATTGACTAGCTTTTTATAATTACCGCCACACCACCACAATCCTATCATGTGCGTCTTTTACCATCTACCTCTTATAGGTAGTTTTTGTCTTTCCCTGATCCAAATTATTTCCAGGTTTAATGGAAATCTGTTAGATAATGAATACGTTGGAAAAAACAGACTTACTTTCTTCTTTATAATAAACAAAAGGGTTCGTAGACGTTCCTTTCAAATGTGAATAGATCGAGACGACTCTGTAGCTAGTTGACCGGGCGAGTCATTAATCCCTCCAGTGGGTTGCGCGCGGGTATATCACTCCTCGATGACCGCTTACCTCGATAATACTGCAGCTCACTTAGTAGGACCATGTCGCGTGAACTATTCTTTATTACACATTATTTGTCCGTTAATTATAATCCTAGTGGTCAAAAATTGTCTAAATACATTGAATTTAAATAAGGTTACTGTATCTACTCTGTTTCCATATAAACTATAAAATATGCCAAATTTCATATTAGGCCGTATGCGCATAATGCTTAAAATGGGGTATTCACTTTTTCATTTCATTTGTCCAAGGATATTGTAATAAATAAATGTTAGTAAGTCTAACTCACTTGTTGTTTGAATACGATCATTGCGTCTAAACAATCTTTCTGGATAAATAGCACGAGTATTGTCTGGTACGTACTTATAATATCCGACAGTTTAACTCTCCTGAAAGTCTCCAAATATCGAACCTCGGGGTCTACGGCACCACTGCTGTAGGAGATTAGTTGTGTCGGCCTGGATAAACATAAACTTGAAATGGAGCGCACGTGCAAAATGCTACGACGACGGCCAAGCAACAGTTGTGTTTCAGCATTTTGATATGTCTACAATGTACTCATCTATCTCGTGGAATGGCTACACTTTACTGCAATTTTCATTTAATTATTAGGAACATAAATATTCACTTCGTTAAGTTTTGTCAAAGTGTTTACTTGCAAATGGGTAACACGTTATTAATCTTTACCTGCTTATTTCAAGTTGTATCAAATGTCAAACATGTAATGTAGGTAGTGTAGGTACCTATTATACAAAGATACTTGTAAATTGATATCTCGACGTGGCTATCATCCTCATAACAAATGCTGAATGATCATTTCGTGAGTCAATGTAAACATGTCATGAATCTGAGCGAAGAAAATTGTTGTCATTACTGTGCTTATAAACAACGATGAAAGTGTACTCGTTTACAACAAACAAGTTATTTACCTCGGCGAGTGCGTGATTTTAACGTGATGGATTAACGAGCATGTCTTTGTACTAATGCCGCCTCATATCTAATTGACTTTAATGTCTAAATAATGACTCGTGACCACCTCGTACGATTATCTTTACGTAAGGATATAATCCATAAATGAATTGTATGTCTTTACGAGCTCATTGGTTCTGGTACATAGGCTGTGTCATGTGTGAACTGGTCATGTGGCACATATTTAATCTTATTGAATAGTGTCGGGCGGCTCACCCGTACGCAGGCACGTGTGCTCGAGTTGTGAATTGTGAAGCCCGCGGGCGCTGCGGGACGAGCGGAGCGCAGCTAGCGTACGTCGCTGCCGCCGCCGCCATTGACGTGCTCTATCGGAGTTTTTCACGCGATCTCTCCATGAAGAGAGCAGTCGCTGTGCGCCCGCGCCGCAACGCCGGCGCTTCTATATCGCCAACATATTTCATAGACTTTTTAATATCTCTTTAATTGATTGTGACTGTTACGGGTGTCATAGCGCTGCGTTATGCAATTTTGCAAAATTCACTACAACTTGATGGACAACATTCTCTCTCTAAAATCTATTCGTGTGAAAGTTTTCGATAGATTGTATTATGCGATGTCCGTGTAATATGCAAATTGCCGATTTCATAACATTGTAGTAAAATGTGACGATAATTACAGAACTTAATAGACCGTGCCGCGGTAACGGTAGAAAACTTGTTGTTATCGAGGGAGAGTTAGTCGGTCGCGGATGACTACGCGAGGGCCAGTGATTAAAGGTGACAGTGGAGTTTAATTCTGCGAAGCGATTAAGAGTTTCGAAGTGTGGAGGTTGATTGAAGCCGGATGCCGCGCGGACAAGTGTGCCGTCGTCCGAGCCGCAGCGATTTCACCCGCGTCACGCACGTCCGCACCGCGCGCGCATGCTCGCTCGCCTCTCGCCGCCGATTGATCCAATTACAGAATAGCTAGATTTGCATGTGGATGTGGAGTGGCAGTAGCGGTACGGTGCAGCGGCGAGTGAGAGTGAGCGTGATGCGGCGCGCGCGCAGCTGAGGCGAGGTGACGTCGCGCGTGACGTCGCGGACATGGGCCATGTGGAGGATTTGCGGCGTCAGTAAGGCCGAGCCCGTGCTGTTTGCGCGCGCCGCCCCTGATGATTATGTAAGCGCCCACGGCCTGGCTCACGTAACACTTCAGTAATACTTACTAATTATGACATACTCCTTATCGTTACACTTGAACACCTTGTTGTAATCCACTCGCTAGAGGCTGTGCGCGCTATCTACACTATAGGTTAGACACTATTCGACTACTCAATTATGTCGTTCACGTCGCGATACATAATGCTGAAAAAATCAGCGTCTATTCGTAACTAGTTTCATTGAATCTTGGTGGTGTAAACATACCGCATGACATCAGATATGGTGTGTTATACCAACATAGGTTTGGTTAGTAAACCCTGTGCGGTAGGCCGGTGTTTCGTGCAGACTATTATGTTGACCTGTGCGTGGTGTGTTCCAGCAGCCGACATGGCGGTTGTGGGGCGAGGAGCGCGTCGACGGAGCCATCTACACCGTCTACCTCAAGAAAGTTCGCTACCATCGACCAACGCGGAGTGCTTCTAGTGTGAGTATACTATTTACATTCTATTGTTTATTATCTATATATTGTTTTAAAACTTTATTGCTGGAAATAGCTTTCACTTTCATGGACGTATACTTAATACGCAATGGTATACACGTAACGCGAAATCGTATAACAGCGTAAATTCCAGAAGTTTCACAAACATTTCGTCAGATGCAGCTGTTTTTGAACCCATGCAACGTGGCGAGTCCATTTACACAGACTGCTCCTATTTCTAAGAACTTTCATGAACCCAATTATACTTTGCTCGATCTATATCGAACCTGGAACCTCACGATCAAACGCAAACGTAATTTTAAACTTATGCTAAGAGAACAACGAGGCGGTCGGAACATAATAAAGTATGAACTCTATTGTTTCTAATTCTAGTCACTCTCTACCAGAGACATTAAAAGTCTAAAATCTATTTACTCAAATCCAGTTTACTCTCTGCCAATCATAATTTTTTTAATCGCATATAAAAGGATCAACTTGTCCTACAAATATTATAAACGTGCAAGTTTGTCTGTTTGGATGTTTGTTACTCAATCACACTTAAAGCTTTAGATGGAATTGGAACAAACGATACATATTTTGGATTAACACATAAGATACTTAGTTTTTATTTAGGTATGAATCCTGTAGGAGTCACCCAGGTAAAACCGCGGGCTTCACTAGTTAGTTGATAAGTACGATAACTCGATGGCGACACATCTAGTTTTTATTACAGTTTGTTCTCGAGGTTACCGCTGAACAAATACATTTATATATTTATTAGTATATTCTTTTGTATTGTATTCGTTTGTGCAGTATCGTTCCGATTTACGGGCTGCGATAACATTTAGTGGTATACAGAATGGCTATAATACTCGTAAATCATTTGCTTTGAGCTGAGTAAGGTCGTGACATTCAGCGCTTTGTTTTATATACATAAAAGATTAAAATATGCATATACTACGGTTTTGTGACGGTAAAAATATACAGACGTTTAAAACTTTCTTTATGTAAGTAGGAAAATATCGTGAAACGTCTTAGAAGTATTGACCCGTTGGCGCAACGACTATGAACGAGACTGCTGTTCAAGAGATTTTGAGTTCAATGCCCGGGTCGGGACAAGTGTTGTTTGGTTTTTATATTCAAATTCCGAAACTACATCTTAATATACAGTGATAGGCTCGCTCCTTGAAAGAGGAATCAAACATTTACGATATGTGTGTATAATATACTCTACCTACGCCTAATCGCCATCGGCGACATAAGCCTGAAAATATGTGTCCGTCATGAAAGTATTTATCAAATTTCATTAAAGTAGACTTATTTAGGTAGGTACACGGAATAAAACAAATAAACCTCTTGTCTGTCCAAATCTCAGACAAAGACATGTACATAAAAAAGCAATACCCTTTGTTTTGTGTATATCTGCGTGCAGGCTTACGAATATTGTGTACAGAAAAGAATTATGTATTATCAGTACATATTCAGCATTATCTTAATATAGACCTTTTTATCTCTAGAATTAATAGGCGCACACTGACACACACAGCGACTAATCGTTATTGAATTAATATCGAACTTGGATGGAGGCACATTGGATTTGTGCCACGTTTTCAATTTCATTAGATAGGGCACATGCATTTTTATGTTTAATGTTCTGTGCAAAGACCAGTGAACTCTACAGTGACCGGGTGGTGTCTGTGCGAATCTTCATGTACTTTTTCAAGAACGGAAAGTTCGGCACTTCTAATCTCTTTCTAGGACTAAGTTAATATTTGAAATGTTTCCGCACTTCTGCAATATTTACGTCATGTAGTTAATTCACCAGCACCATTAACAAGCCGGATGAGTGACAATGAAGTACAAGGTTATGACAATTACTGTTCACGCATTATTTTGGATGTTTCATACAATTTTGACACTTTGTTGTACATATTTTAATTAGTTAGACTACCTCGGTAGCGCACCGGTAATTCTACCGCTTTCCATAAAGTACTGAGTTCGATTCCCGGCCGGGCAAAGACTGTTGGGTTTTCAGTCAATTTTTCAGTGAAAACACGGAGCCTGGGTCACTCAGTCAAAGGCTCGCTCCCTATTACGTAGGACCGGTAGGACGTTAATATCACAGTTTGCGAAATTTTGTGTAATATTCTCCTGTGGACTCTTCTAGCGGTGTACGTACATAGTCGTCACATATATGCGCGAGACTAAATAAAAAAAGAAAAAAATAAATTGTTTCTTCCACATTCTTATAAACTTTCTAGAAAGCACAACCAATATAAAAAAGTATATATTATGTAAAAAACAGTATATATGTATGTATTTTAATTAGCTAGCAACTACTGTACGATATAATGTAATGTAATATAAGCGGCAATCCGTTTATCAATTTTTGTGAAAATTGATAAACAGATTGCCGCTTATCAATTTTCTACATGTTTTATATTGCTACTATTACTAGATAAATTAAAAATTAATCAGTCAGGGGATATTTGCTCCAGAAAACAGTAGAATTCCCTTCAATTTTTAATCATCGAAATCGGAAAACCCAATACAAAATTATGCGTGGTAAATAATATAACAATAGTTCATTTATTTAAAGATAATTGTTAGTAAGACTGAAAACTAGGGTTAGTAATTTAAATCTGGTTGACACACCAATACTCCGACAAAATAAAACCGAAACATAGTAAAACCGGTCAACAAACCAGGTAAACAAATAAATCTATAAGGTGATATTTACTCTAAGAACTCTGTACTTTCTAGTATTCTCTTGAAGTAAATGTTACCTTACGTGATATATTCTAGTTTTATTTATTACATTAGTATTAATTTCAGTATCGTACTCGGTCGTTCATTATACCGATGTAGAGTCGTCGAGATTGAAAGAAATCATAAACAAACTCGAGTGATGACCAACAATGATATGTGTACTGTAAATACAGTGATTCACGGTAACGTTCTGTTGTTAGTGCTCACTACTTGTGGCTAGCACTCCTAGTAACTGGCTGCGCACTTACGGTTACGAAATAATACTGATATAAATTAAGATAACAATAGATTGTGTTACACAATAACATTATGTTTACGATAGGTGAATGAATAAGCTGTATTATTTCATTTAATACTTTACGTAGATACATATAGTTTCACCCCTCTATCTCTAAAAGAGAAATCAGTCTCAGAATTTTGCCAGATATTTTTTCAGGGCCTATGTAATACGAGACGAGCTTGTAGTCCTCTTCTGACCGTAGCTTTAGACTCTGTGCTGTGATAGACGATTTCTTATATACCGGCCATAGCTGCATACTTTATCTTTATATATATAATTCTTTTGTACGTGTGTTAACAGTGAACTCCTAAACGGCTGGACCGATATGAATGAATTTTTTTGTGTGTTCAAGTGAATTCGAGGATGACAGCTAGTTACGTATAAATCTTGTATATATTAACATCTCTTATATACCCGATACTACAATAGCCTCGGTAAACTATTTAAAATAATCTGACTTTTCACATGTTTCAGCTAAAGGGTACTTTTGTTATATGTACAAGGACGTACTAGGATGAAAGTTTTATACAGTGGTTTAAAAATGAGAAGCAGTCTGGGATTTTGTACCGGTGTATCGATTTGGTACCTTTTCGTTGGCAACAAGCCAAGCAAGTTCAACCAACCCAGGCATGCGCGTTCTCAACAAAAAAGTCTCCGTTCCTTTCCCTCCCTTCTCTGAAGAACACTCCACTGGTGATACGTGGCAGCCTCTCCATCTTAGGTATGGATCTTTGCCGCTCCCTTAATCCCAAAACCTACATCGAGAGCGTCATTAGGCAAGCTTCGCGAAAACTCGGAGTTCTGAACAGGGTGAGGCGGTTCTTCGCGCCTGGGCAGCTGTGCCTATTGTATAAGGCACAAGTGCGCCCTTGCGTGGAGTACTGTTCTCATCTTTGGGATGGCTCCGCGCAGTACTTGCTAGACGCTCTTGACAGGTTACAGCGGCGGGCTGTCCGTATCATCGGAGATCCAGAGGTCACGAGTTCACTGGAACCTCTGCAACTCCGTAGGGA
The DNA here is from genome assembly GCA_963675205.1 of Catocala nupta. NCBI lineage: Eukaryota > Metazoa > Arthropoda > Insecta > Lepidoptera > Erebidae > Catocala > Catocala nupta. Next base: position 30,716,004 of record OY776089.1, on the reverse strand, counting down.
TATTGCCTCTTTGGCATGTTTCTACAGAATATACCACGGGGAGTGCTCTGAAGAGTTATTCCACCTTATCCCGCCCTCCCCTTTCCTATCCAGAACAACGCGTGCTGGGCTCAGATGCCATCCTTACACGGTGGAGTCGACTAGAGTGCGTACCAACAAGTTTGGGTCCTCATACCTCTGCCGAACGATCAAGGCATGGAATTCTCTGCCAAGGCACGTGTTTCCTTCTTCCTTCAATCCTGGGTCCTTTAAGCGGGGCGTGAAAAAGCACCTTCTTCACGCCGTCAAAGTAGAGACCTCAACATCGCCTCGGCTGCTATGAGGACGATGTGGAGGCCACTGCTCTTAGACCACACGACTGCTTACCATCAGGCGGAGTGTGGTCATTTTGACGAGCAAAAAAAAAAAAAAAAAAAAAAAAAAAAAAAAAAAAAAAAAAAAAAAAAAAAAAACTGCTTGAGAATTAATTTATTGAAAATAAGAATTCTCCGACCAGACGTTACAGTACAATACTAAATGAACTATGTAGCTTAAGTATCGTTCTTTATGCGTTTATTTAGAAACAATACAATGCACTTGTATAGACAATACACACTGCAGTGTTACAATGAACAAAATACGAGAGTATACTGGTTAAGGCAAGATGTGAGAATCTAAGTGTATACTGTAGTCATTCAGTTTTGTTCGCCGCCGCCGCCGCGCCAGTCCCACAATGGCCTGACGTGTAAATTGCATAAAATTACATACTCACTCTAAACAGTGTGTTATTATGTCTTAAGTTGGTTTTGTACTTCGTTCTCAGCGTTTCATTTAACTTAATAATAGTTTAAACGAAGTTTCACGTGGTAGTTTCGCCAAATAAGTACCTATACCGGCGCGACGATGACGCGGCGACGGCGATCTTGACCAAATGTCTAATACCATTTAAACAAAAAGAGTTATTTTCTTCTTTGCTATAAAATTGGTGGTGTAGAGAGCGCTGAGTGATGAGGATTCAAATCTCACACGGCATAATTATTTATTTGAGTGTGGTGGTGTGGGAGTCTGGGGTGCTCTTTGTGTCGGCCTCGATGGCGTAGTGGTTAGTGTAACCGACTGCCACGCCTGAGGTCGCGGGTTCGATTCCTGCACAAGTCAAACATTTGTGTGCATGAACACGGATGTTTGTCTTGGTCTGGGTGTTTCTATGTATAATATGTATGTATTTACAAAAAAAAGTATATATGTATGTTTATCCATTGTGTAGTACCCATAGTACAAGCTCTGCTTAGTTTGGGCTACATGGTGTTATGTGTATGTGGTAGAATATTATTATTATTATTATTAGGTAATTGTAACTTTCTAGTCTTGACGCAGGGCTCTAAGGCGGGATATGTATTTAATGACAAATATAAAAAGGACTTCTTATCACAAGATTGGTTAGGTTACATCTTTGGAGTTACATGTTTAGAAAATAAAAGATAGAGGTCGTCGACCAAGATGTCGTCAATTAACTTGCGCTCTGAAGTTTTCCATGATATAAGTTAGATGAACAGTACCTCAGGAAATGGTGACATTAATTATTCTAAAACGATGGTTTGTATCGCAAGCCGATTGCAAGCTTCAAGATCAATAACTACTTGGATCATAATTATGTTAGTAGTTAAATATATATTATGAACCATATGTGGTACAAAATAACAACAAGGTTTCACATCAAACAATAGGCTTTTGTTGCTGTACTATCATATTCTTATTATTTGCAAATATACTATGTACATTCTTATTCGACAGAATTTTGTTGCAACGGAGGAGTATTTTTATTATATAACCAAGCTATAATTTCTATACTAGATAATCACTGTTGGGCACGGAAATTATTTCAAAGAAAAATGGAGGATCAGTTTGCATCATAAACAATCTAGACAAAATTGTACCTAGATGAGGATAAGTTAGTTATTGGACGCCATTGACCCTCATAATAAACCTGATTATGCTTATTATAATATAGTTTGGGTGTTAGCAGAAGGTCATTTTACGTAAAATACCCATGACCATATTTTATCCAGTACACAATACAATTACTATTGAGTCACTTCAGCTACCAAGTTGTCTGATTCACAAATGTTGATAAACGTGTGTACTATGTATTTTGACGTACTTAGTTATACATTTACGTTATTGGTACATAAGTTTTCCTTATTTTGTGCGTATTACTTTTTTATTATAGAGAACTAGCGTCCAGCGCTATACTCCGTAAGCAATATTTCAAATCAGCACTTATTGACTAAAATGACTTATGTTACAATATATATTTGAGGTTTAGTGTTAAAAAAGCAAAACACGAAATCTGATTCCGCGCGGCACTGTTATTAAATTATTAATATTGTTTTAGAGAGGCCGGAACTTGAACAACGTCTGCTGCCAGACTAGTCGGTGCGGCACACTTTGTTCAACTTCTGCTTCTTGTATCGAAAGTTTCAACGTCCACTTGCAGTTTCTGAGTGGAAACTGTTTTACACGATATTATTAGTTTGACCTATATCGAAATATATGTATATATAATTATGGAATCTTCCAAAGTGATTTTTACTCACTGCTGAACATCTAAAAACTTAAATTCGGTTGTCGTTAATAATATTTTGCACACGTATTAAGAAATTATGGCAAAAAGGGCATAAAATGTTATTGCGTTTTCAATCCAAAATATTGTTTGGTCTTGCTAATCTTTGGAACTATTAGTCAGATTTGAAATTACTTTATATATTTTATTGCCTACTTCTTCAGAAAGGTTATAAGCCATCTAACATCACGTTTTAGGCCTTAGAAGCAAAGTGAGTGATAGCTAATAAAATAGTAAAATAATTATTTTAAACACTATAAAAGATTATATATCTACTAATCAAAAAGAAGGAAATATACTTTAATTACCGTAAAGAAGCGTAGAATGGCTCTTACTTATATTTTTAAGAGGCTATTAATATTATATTAATCTGATACTTTAAAGCGTTTCTTAATGTTCATGTATTATTAATTACCTTAGGATCATTAATTTTATATTACTTACCATATGTTCTTCATGCAATATATATTTGACGGAAAGATCGGGAATATCTTTCTGTCAAATACACATTAATTAATGTAATAAACAAATCAATATATATATATATATATATATATATATATATATATATATATATATATATCCTGTAACTTATTGTACGTCCACTATGGCCATTTTTGCATCTAATGTGGCGTCCACCTGCTTACGACGTCCATATATGGACGTCAAATAGGAGACTAGGCGCAATCTTCGCGAAATGACACACTGATACTAGAAAAGTCAAAATATGAAAAACAAATTGGACGTCATTTTTCTTCCAATCTTGCTATACTGCATATTTACGTAGTTCCGTTAATTTTCGTTCCAAAACGAATAGCGCTGTTGTCAATTTGTAAACACTTTCATTGATAGGCGTGTTTGACTTCCGCTTAAACTTTGGAGATGCGACGTTGCCGTACCGTGCGCATTGTTTATGTTTTAGATAAATTATAGTATTTCGCTATGTCACGACGTATACGGGCGTCGCGTCGTGAGTGAACTCGGTTTCGCGCGAATTTATTTGATAAGATATGTGACCTCCGCCTCTTTTGGCAAAATGACCAGTGAAAATCGTCGAAGTGCAAGGATATTAAAATTGATACGAGGAGATAAAGGTAAGTTTACAGTATTTAACTGGCCAATTTTTTTTTCGTCTGTTAGTTAAATTATGTTCGTACTCGCGTACAGGTCGTAATTTTGAATTAATCTTGATGAAACTTGGTAGGTATATAGGTTCTATGCATTAGGTTACTTGAATTTTTTTGTCGTCGGTTGTAAAAAGCGGGGAAGTTTGCTGCGGCGCTAATTACCAACCGATTTTGATGAAATTCGGTAGGTAGGATAAAATACATCAACATTACAAGTTGTGGTAAAAATTAACAGAATTGGTCAAGTGATTGTTGAGATATGACAACCAACTTGAGATTGCGTGTAAATCTGTGAATGAACTGCACCAACAGTGAGGTCACGTTTGACGGTTTGATGCATTTTTAGCGCTGAATAGTTTTTTGTTTCGGAGTAATCGAGGAATCCTTATAAATTCACCTGTCTGTCCGACCGTCCGTATGCGACAGACGATTTTCTCGGAAATTATCAGTACTATATAAACGTTTAACACAAATGTGTCTTCTGTTAACGGCTGGTAACGGCTTCTGTTAACAAGCCATCTATTTAAATAAAATTTTGAAAAGAGTAGAAATTACGGGTGGCGCTCCGTACCTACCTACATGTAAAGAGGGGATGAATTTTTTTTTCAACCTCTCGAGTATGGTATCTATGAAAAGGAATTTAAAAATAAAAAAAAATTTTCTTATACGTTTTAACTGCTAGGTATAATAGCCCACTAAAGTTGAGAAAATTATGAAAAATAAGCTCTCTCGCGAGGTCTACTGTTCGTATAACTACTAGTATTAGGTACTTTAGTCTGAACTTTCACAGTTATATCTATTTGGCATCAAATCGTAACATATATACGTAATTTTGAGAGCACCTTTATTCTGAGCGAAATAAGATGGTTTTATGTTTGTATAGCATTAAATATTTTTTAATATGGCTGGTTTTTTCGACGTCCTCCCTTACTAACCAATTAAAAAAAGGAGGAGGTTCTTCTCCTCATAGAGGGAAAATAAATCACTCGTTGCTATTATTTATGTATTTTTCGAGTAAAGTGGGTAGGTATGCACTGTCGGAACCAAAAATGGTAAAAAAAAAGGTGGGATTCCAGCGGAGAATTTTAGATCGTCGATTAATCAAATTGTTATCAAATGAAGCAGAACATTAAAATGGAATGAACAATGAAATAGGTTAGGTTCTACAATTCTGCATGAGTTGATAACAAGTTCAAATGGCATTTTTCAACATGTGATTTGGCATGATTACAAAGTTAGATGAAAATAAAATCAATGCGTTAATTAATCTACCTATCCACCTACAATTATCTGTAAAACAATAGTTGATTGTTTGTTCACAGGAGTCTTTAATATGAATTTACATTTGGTAGGTGTTTTATTTAGGGAAAATAATTCCTTTGTAGGTAAGTCAATTAGTCGGTTTGTACAGGTGATACACCGGCCGCCGGTGCCGGCGTGGGGTATCTACCTAGGTAGTACTTTTATTTTGACTTTTGATAATACTGGCATCTAATTGAAGTGTAGACGCTATACCGAGACATAACGTCCGCGCCGAGCATTCTATAGGATTAAGTACTCTATACATTGTCTAGTATTGTATGTATATAATACCTAATTATACAGATAACCGGTAACATAATATACCTGCCTAATGTAACAAATTATTTCAGATACTGAGGATCCAACTGAATTTAAAAAAACAAGGAATGCTTCTTTCAAGGTTTCTGTAAAACCAAAAATAATATCATTAGTAAGTAGCATATTTATTTATTCATTTATTGTCATACGCTTGTTCTGAAATGTGCATAAATACTGTATTTTTGTTTTACAGAGACCCAGACATAAAATCCCATCATACGCACTGCCAAATACTAGCATTAACGATTCCTTCGATATTACCGATGATGAGAAACATAGGGATGAAACCTACGTGCCGTCTACGGACGACGATACGGCAGACAGTCTTGATACTTTTATTGATGATGTAACGAATTATTTAGATAACCCACCTCATATAGGGATAAATTCGTATCTGAACTGTAACAAAACATATTTGCGAGACCAAAGATCAGTAACTGACACCGAAACACCAGAGAATACTTTATTGTCAGATTCAGTTGCAACTTCCAGTCCTCCTCTGCTAGATGTTGCCAGCAACATTATCATCGGAGTAAACGCAAATGTTTTAGCTGATGACAGTAATAATTCAATAATCGAAAATTCGGATTATTCAAATGTGTTGGAACAATCTCAGTATCCAATGTATATTCCACCGAGTGAAAGTGATGAATCGGATCTTACAATAACTAGCCAGTCTGTATCACACGTATTGGAACAACCTCTGTGCCAAATACATGTACCGCAGAATAATACTAATGAATGGGATTTGACAAAAAAATATATGATAACTAGCCAATCGTTATCACAAGACCATAGCACTCAGATACGAGACACAGTACCTACTGCGTCAAGTCGCGTTTCTGATAATGACATACATGTACCGCAGAGTAGTATTAATGAATGGGATTTGACAAAAAATTATACGATAACTAGCCAATCGTTATCACAAGACCATAGCACTCAGATACAAGACACAGTACCTTCTACATCAAGTCGCGTTTCTGATAATGACATACATGTACCGCAGAGTAATAGTAATGAATGGGATTTGACAAAAAATTATACGATAACTAGCCAATCGTTATCACAAGACCATAGCACTCAGATACGAGACACAGTACCTACTGCGTCAAGTCGCGTTTCTGATAATGACATACATGTACCGCAGAGTAGTATTAATGAATGGGATTTGACAAAAAATTATACGATAACTAGCCAATCGTTATCACAAGACCATAGCACTCAGATACAAGACACAGTACCTTGTACATCAAGTTGCGTTTCTGATAATAACATTCCTAATTGTCCTAATAACAATAGTTCAGAGTTTGACGACAGCGACAGAGATGCAACGTACAATCCTACATCTGAGGATTCTTCCAGTGTCACAAGTTACACTGAAGAAACGGATCAAGTAGTGAATGACACGCATCAAAATCAGCAATTGAGTCTCGGCCTTCGTCGTTTAGAAAAATCCCAGGTGGGCAGGATCTCTCTTTTTTTACTTAACCTCTGAGACTATAAAGCTGTATTAGTCAACATTGTACGCTTATTGATATACCGTGTCGCTCATTTCAATCTAGCGATATTCTAGGTACATAGAATACAACTATTTTTGAACCTAAAATATTCCACCTTTTTTATAGTTTATAGACTCATATCTCAAACCACTTAGACATTTAATCACTGGACACTTTTTGTTTGTAATCATTTACTCTGTCGATTGACATGCCCCTCGGGAATTATCCACTTTCCCGGGATAAAGCCTATGTGTTAATCCAGGTTATATTCAACATGTGTGCCAAATTTCATCAAAATCCATCCAGCCGTTAAAACGTGAAGAAGTAACAAACATACACACACACACCCTCCCTCACAAACACACACACACCCTCCCTCACAAACACACACACACACACACCCTCACACCCTCACACACCCACACACACACACACACACACACACACACACACACACACACACACACACACACACACACACACACCACACACACAACCTCACACACACAACCTCACACACACAACCTCACACACACAACCTCACACACACAACCTCACACACACAACTGATGATTTTAATTTACATACGTAAATTGTTGCTAATATGGGCTAAAATTGCCTGAAGGAAAGGAATATTATATTTTATATTATTCGAATATTTGACAACAAGTAATATTGAATATTTCAGGATTTGACAACAAGTAATTATGAATATATAAATACTAATGACAATGGAAAAAGATTGAAAAGAATCAGAACCAAAGATTATTGTTTTTTTTGTGAGCTTGATGTGTTAAACTTTGCGAGACATATATCACGAAATCACAGTATGGAACCTGAAGTACAAAAAATTATGAGTTATCCTAAGAAAAGCTTCACACGTAAAAATTTACTAACGGAGTTGCGCAAAAAAGGCAATTATATTAAAAATGTTGTAAAATGTGATAAACCAATGAAAAAGAGTTGCTTACCTGTCGATTACTTACCTTGCGAAAAATGTTTAGGATTTTACTCTAGAAAGCAATTATGGAAACATAAAAAGATATGTCAACCGTTATTACAAACCGCTAACACTCAAGTTCAAGCCCAAAATTTTATGTTGCGCAACCTAAATATAGACAAAAAACTTAAAGATGAGGTATTTTCTAAAATGAGACCGGATAAAATATCACTAGAAGCTAAAAGAGACATGTTGATTTGTGCGTTTGGAGCCCAATATTTAAGGATTCATCGAGAAAAACACTTTGTAAACGTCACATCACGAAAAATGAGAGAATTGGCTAAATTGGTACTAGAATTGAAGATACTGAAACCGTCACTAAAGAATTTGATGGATTGTTTGAAACCTCAAAACTATGATTTAATTGTTACTGCAACCAAAAAAGTATCAAGTTACAATAATATTACAGATCGCTATGGTGCTCCTACATATGCCATGAACATCAGCACAAGCCTAAAACAGTGTTGTAACATAGCTATAATGACTACATTAAAATCTGGCAGCAGCGTGCAAACTGCTGCAGTAGAAGCTGATCTAAAGACGCTTATTCATCTCATTGAAGCTAATTGGAAGTTTGATGTTTCCAGTCAGGCCTGCAATGACTTACACTTGAAAAAATGGAACAAAATTACGATTGTTCCTCTTGCAAAAGACTTAAAACTCCTCAAAACTTTTCTATGCGAAAAATCTAAGTCTGCAGCAACTAAGTTAAGAGAATCCGAAACCAGTAGTATAGAAGCGTACAACACTCTGTTGGAGACAATTTACTGCCGCATTCTTCTTCTCAACAGACGTCGGCCTGGTGAACTCCAACGACTCCCACTGAGCATCTACCAAGAGAGCAATAATGATAACAGCGTATATGAGGAATTTGACTGTGCTATTTCGAATGTGGAAAAAATGCTGGTAAAAAGTTTCAAGCGAATTGTCATAAGGGGTAAAAGAGGTCGAGGTGTGCCTGTTTTGCTGACTGACGAAGTTCAAAATGACATCGATTTGCTAATCTCTGTGAGACGCAATTATATAGGTCAGTGAATAAATCAGTACATAAATTTTATAAAACCTATTAATGATAGCAGAGAGAGCAGCGATAACGATTTTTGAAATCAATCCAGTATTTTTTTATTTATTTCATTATAAACATACAAACATTCAAATCTTTCCTCTTTATAATATTAGTAAAGACTTCATGAATGACAAGGCTAACTGTCAGTGACACAAATTGTTCATTTCTTAGATATTACAATTAAGTGACTTAGAATAACTATGTATTCGATTTTTAGAATAAAACAGGTTCGAACATTTTTGGATGGAACCTGGCATACATACTAATCCTCTATTTAAAAAAATGTGTTTCGGCGGCCAGTCATGAAACCCAAGTCAAAACCATATCACTTAGACATTTAATTACTGAACACTTTTTAAATGTATTCATTTACTCTGTAGATTGACATGCATTGCATCACTGGCCGCCGGAACACCGTTGTATATAGTAGGTATACCGAGGTTCGATGCTCTTTGATAAAAAGCGGGACCAAGTTTCTTGATGAATTCTTCTCAGTCTCGTTACCTTTTCGAAACCACGATAGAGTCACGATAGACTGACTGACTACAAATATTTCCGAATCTTAACAATCTTTTGATTTAAATGATAATTATGAATTACTTATATTTTAGGTGAAATAAATGACTTTTTGTTTGCAAAACCCGGATCGGAAAGTACATTATGTGGCTATAAAGTATTGAAAAAGTACGCCACTGCAAGTGGAGCTCAAAATCCAGCAGCTATCACTACGACTAAGCTACGTAAACATTTGGCTACGTTAACTCAGATGTTTAACCTTAAGGAATCTGACATTGAACAACTAGCCAACTTTATGGGGCACACACAGGCTGTCCACAGACAAAACTATAGATTGCCTGATGACGTGTATCAGACGGCCAAATTGTCCAAATTACTGCTGCTTATGGAGAGTGGCAAAGCAGACTCTTATAAAGGTAAATGTTTGGATGACATAAACTTGGACTTAGAACAAGATTTACTAGAAAATGCAGAGGACCACGATAATTGTGATGGCGATGAGTTAATGGAATACGATGCTGCACTACCGACTGAAAGGACAAATGAAACGGACTTCACAGAAGATAACCCTGTCATAACTCCGAAGCCATTAAGTGATGTAACTAATGTAAATAAAAAACGAAACCTTGTTCCTTGGACCACAGAACAGAAAAATATAGTTAAAAAGTTTTTCAGCAAACACATTAAAAATAAACAACCGCCAAAACGCCATGAGTGCGAGGAACTTCGTAGTCAGCATCCTGAAGTTCTGTACAACAAAGACTGGTTAAAAATCAAAGTCTTCGTCCAAAATGCTTATACAAAAAATAAATAGCCGTGTCAGGTATTTAATGCATATGCGGACGTAAGATTAACCTAAAATATTAACACTTAGTACTATTTGGTGTTGATTATCTTCATTTTCTCTACCAGGTATAGTCAACAACGTCACCTTCAGATCACTCTTGTCTGGTGGTAGCGCTTTCTTAATGTGTGTGGCTATGTTTTTATAACACAGACGCCAGATTACATCAAGTGCAATCCCGAGAGAAGAGCTTTGACGTGGATGAGAAAAGATGGACGTATTATGTTGCTGACCACAGAGCACAGATCAAATCAAACTCTTTGAACAATGTTGCTCACTATGTATATCTGTAAAGAAAACACAACAACATTGGATTTCAGATAACGAAGATATGGACGTCAAATAATACTTAGTGTGAATATTTTTGGGTAATATTACGTCCGTATTATGAAAACAGAGACACCTGTTTTCATTATACGGACGCCAGATTGTTGTAATATTGTCATATTATACCTATCTAACTGTTATTTATTATTATCGTGTTTCGTTTATTTTAGTGATTTTTCCTTACATAATATAGACGTCCGAATAACATAAAATATTATTCTGTATGAATAACTTTAGTTATATTTTATTAATGTGGAAGTGAGATTATCCGTTTATATCATATTGCACGATAGTCTAACACTTTACATTTGGTGTACAATTGCTTAAATTAGCATAATCTGTTAATTTCGTAAGCAACCCATAATAATAATTCCGTTTGTGTATAAATTACCTTCAAATTGAGTATAAGAAGATGGAGTCAATTGTAAATATTGACAGGTTTTTAAATAGAGGTTTGTTTTATCATATTCTGACCAATAACCTAACATGGCCTTGGACAGAAACTCATTTCAATATAAGATTTTACTGCATGAATTGCAAATGGGTTGTTGATTTCTACAATAGACCATGGCATATTGTTGCTGACATGAATAGTCCCGAAAATATAATTTTTTTACTTGATCGTGCTGAGTTTTGGTGCTCTAACTGCGAGTTTAGTATTTATGATCACTATCCTGAAGACGAGTGCTACTATTGTACCTAATATGTACAACATTACTATCTACTAACTTAAGTTCTTTTCGTGAGAGGCTATTTTTGTTAAATTTTGTGAAGTTTTATTTGTTTTGAACTTTGTTTAAATATAATTATAATTTTTATTTTAAATATGGACGCTATATTACAAAAAAATATGTATCATGTGCGTTATTTGGCGTCCGTATATTAAAAACGTTTCACGCTTCTGTTTGATTGTATTTAACTTTTTTTAGTTAAATTTTATAACTTAGGTACTTAAATAAAACTGTTAAAGTTGATCAATGTACATGACAAGGATTTCGGACGGAGGTATCCTTACGTCTGTTGGGCATTTAGGATATACGGACGCCAGATTATCCTAAAATATTCACACTAATTATTATTTGACATCCATATCTTCGATATCAGATAGGTATCAAAGATATGGACGTCAAATAATACTAAGTGTGAATATTTCTGGGTTATCTGGCGTCCGTATTAGGAAAACACAGAGACACCAGTTTTCATAATACGGACGCCAGATTATTGTAATATTTGATTATATTTTATTGTAATATATGACATTGTGTACAACTAGAGTTTAGCTTTAAATTAGTATCTATGTTATTTCAAATACCTAAGATTGTTAATTATGTTTCTTAAAATCTTATTACATAATTATAAATATCTATCTCACTGAATAAAGGATTGGTAGAAGATGTATGTTTAATAAAGGTTTCTAACTTAAGTTCTTTTCGTAAGAGGCTATTTTTGTTAAATTTTGTGAAGTTTCATTTGTTTTAATATTTATATTGAAATTATTTTTGTTTTAAATATGGACGCTATATTACTAAAAATTAGTATAACGTGCGTTATTTGGCGTCCGTATATTAAGAACTTTTCACGCTTATGTTCGATTGTATTTAACTTATTTAAGTAAAATTTTATAACTTAGGTACCTACTTAAATAAACCTGTTAAAGTAGATTAATGTACATGATAAGGATTTTGAACGCAAGTATTCTTACGTCCGTTGGGCATTTACCCTTATACGGACGCCAGATTGCCCTAAAATATTAACACTTAGTATTATTTGACGTCCATATCTTCGATACCTATCTGATATCGGAAATATAAGGACGTCAAATAATAGTTAGTGTGAATATTTTTGGGTAATCTGGCGTCTGTATTATGAAAACAGGTGTATCTGCGTTTTCATAATACGGACGCCAGATTATTGTTCTTTATATTACTACCTGTTATTTCAAATACCAAATGGTTTAATTATGTTTCTTAAAATCTTTATTACATAATTCTAAATATCTACCTTACTGAATGAAGAATTGATAAAAGATGTATGTTTAATAAACGTTTAATTGATCCCAATATTTGTTTCATTTACATCAATATTTTTTAATATTGCTTATTATAAACAGTCTATAGTATAGCACGGCTGGTCGATCCATGACCTCCAAGTGGGGAGATCGAGTAGAATGAATTAAAAATCATATATATCATAGGAGTTCTGATGAGTGGTAATATGGATCGGAGTCCTTATTGGTTTCCCTCCGTCTGGCAATATACGAATATTTGTATATCAACATATCGTAAATATTTAAGAAAATAAGATGTACATGATTTTTGAAATTATTTAATGGACCAATATTCGCTGTCATAGTTTATAAAAATGAACTAAAAGTAGTGGACGTTACAATAATGCGAAATGAAAGGACGTAAGATCAGTATTGTGATGTAATATATATATATATATATATATATATATATATATATATATATATATATATATCCTGTAACTTATTGTACGTCCACTATGGCCATTTTTGCATCTAATGTGGCGTCCACCTGCTTACGACGTCCATATATGGACGTCAAATAGGAGACTAGGCGCAATCTTCGCGAAATGACACACTGATACTAGAAAAGTCAAAATATGAAAAACAAATTGGACGTCATTTTTCTTCCAATCTTGCTATACTGTATATTTACGTAGTTCCGTTGATTTTCGTTGCAAAACGAATAGCGCTGTTGTCAATTTGTAAATACTTTCATTGATAGGCGTGTTTGACTTCCGCACAAACTTTGGAGATGAGACGTTGCCGTACTGTGCGCATTGTTTATGTTTTAGATAAATCATAGTATTTCACTATATCATGTCGTATACGGGTTTCGCGCGAATTCATTTGATAAGATATGTGACCTCCGCCTCTTTTGGCAAAATGACCAGTGAAAATCGTCGAAGTGCAAGGATATTAAAATTGATACGAGGAGATAAAGGTAAGGTTTACAGTATTAAGAATTATAATTGACCGAGCGAGTGAAGCGTCTTTGCATCAACTGGCCAAATTTTCTTTCGTCTGTCAGTTAAGTTGTTTGTTTGTATGATCGTACTCGCGTACAGGTCGTTATTTTGAACCAATCTTGATGAAACTTGGTAGGTATATAGGTTCTATGCATTAGGTATTTGATTTTTTTGTCGTCGGCCATTTTTAGTAGAACGAGTGGTTCCCATAAAAAGCGGAGAAGTTTGTTGCGGCGCTAATTACCAACCGATTTTGTTGAAATTCGGTAGGTAGGTATATAAAATATACCATCGTTACAAGTTGTGGTAAAAATTATCAGAATTGGTCAAGTGATTGTTGAGATATGACAACCAACTTGAGATTGCGTGTAAATCTGTGAATAAACTCGCATCAACAGTGAGGGTGCGAGGTCACTTTTGACGGTTTGATGCATTTTTAGCGCTGAATATTTTCTTTAGGTAATTCACCATGTCCGTCTGTCAATCCTTCCGTCTGTATGTCACAGACGATTTTCTCGGAAACAATCAATACTATATAAACGTTTAACACAAATGTGTCTTCTGTTAACGGCTAGGTAACTAAAGGGTTCTTAAATAAAATTTTGATAAGAGTAAAAATTACGTGGCACTCTATACCTACATGTAAAGAGGGGATCAATTTTTCAACCCCTCCCTCTCAAGTAGGGTATCGTTGAATAGGAATTTAAAAATAAAATAAATATTTCCTACATCAATTTTTGTCTTAGGCGTGTCAACTGCGAGATGCAATAGCAGTCGGCTATTGTTGTATTGTTATTGTATATTGGTCTCTTGCTAAAGCTATCGAAGGAAATTTCTGCAAGCCATCCTTTCCACCGCTACACATGGGAAATGACTCGTTGGCCCACGACGCAAAAGAGAAAGCCGATCTTCTGGGCAAACTCTTTGCGTCCAACTCGACTTTGGATAACGGGGGACAAAAACCGCCTACTATACCGCGGTGTGACGGATGTATGCCGGATATCCGTTTCTACCAACGCTCAGAGCGTTTAGCATTCCTATCCCTTGATATCCATAAGTCGAGTGGGCCTGATGGAATCCCTCCTATTGTTTTAAAGATGTGCGCTCCTGAGTTGGCTCCGGTCTTAACGCGACTATTTCGACTCTCTTACTCTTCTGGCGTAGTCCCGACATCATGGAAGTCAGCATTGGTCTACCCGATCCCAAAAAAAGGCTACCGCTCAAATCCGTCCAACTACAGACAGATAGCCATAACCCCCCTTTCCTTTAAGATAATGGAATCCATTTTCAACTGCCAGCACTTACGGTACCTAGAGGGTCAGTCGGCTGGTGATCTTCTAGTATACCTAACACATCGTTGGGCACAGGCGAACGAGACAAAGGGGGCCTTGGCGGCTAGTTTGGACACAGCGCAGGCCTTCGGTCGTGTCTGGCACAAAGCGCTTCTTTCGAAGCTCCCTTCCTATGGGCTTCCTGAGAGATTATGCGAATGGGTCACTAGCTTTTTAGCAGACAGAAGCATTAAGGTCGCAGTCGACGGTGAATGCTCTAACTCCATGCCTGTAAGTGCTGGTGTCCCGCAAGGCTGTCTGCTATCGCCTACTCGGTTCGTCCTCCATATCAGTGACATGTTGCAAATAAGCAACATTCATTGTTATGCGGACGACAGCACGAGCGATGCTCTCTATACCAGCCGCGCTAACATCTCTCGGGAAAATGTCATTGAGAGCCGAAACAAACTTGTTTGTGGAATTGAGACCTCTTTAAAGAAAGTCTCAGATTGGGGCAGACTTAATTTGGTCCGATTTACCCCCACAAAAACAGAAGTCTGCGCATTCACCGCTAAAAAAATGCCGTTAGTCGTGTCTCTTCGTTTTGAGCACATCCCCATAACTGCCTCAGCCTATATTGGAATACTTGGTGTCGACATATCGAGTAAAGTCCAGTTCCGCGACTATTTAGAGGGTAAGGCTAAATTAGCTTCGAAAAAGCTTGGTTTGCTCAACAGATTGAGACAGTATTTCACGCCGGCCCACCGCTACTACTTTACAAGGCGCTAGTTCGGCCTCACATGGAATACTGTTCTCATCTTTGGGCAGGGGCACCCCAGTACCAGCTTCTCCCTCTGGACCGCATTCAACGGAAAGCGACTCGAATCGTTGACTGCCAGGTTGTTTCAAATCGGCTAGACCCCTTGACGCTGCGTAGAGATGTGGCCTCGCTATGCAAATTCTATCGCTTTTAATATGGGGAGTGGTCCGAGAAAATGTTCGGGCTGATCCCTGCCGCCTCTTTTCGCCATCGTCCTACGCGATAGAATTTCCATCCTCATCATTTAGACGGTTGGCAGTCCACAACTGCGCGTTTTCCAGAAATTTTCTGCCTCGCACAACTAAACTGTGGAATGAACTGTCGCCTGCGGTATTTCCGGACCAATACGACCTACAAACATTCAAGAAAAGAGCGTACTCTTTTTAAAAGGCCGGCAACGCATTTGTGACTCTTCTGGTGTTGCGGGTGTCCATGGGCGGCGGTAATCGCTTACCATCAGGCGATCAGTCTGTTCGTTTACCTCCGATACAATAAAAAGATAAAAAATTGTGAAGTTTCATTTGTTTTGAACTTTGTTGAAATTATTTTTGTTTTAAATATGGACGCTATATTACTAAAAATATGTATAACGAGCGTTATTTGGCGTCCGTATATTAAGAACTTTTCACGCTTATGTTCGATTGTATTTAGCTTTTTTAAGTAAAATTTTATAACTTAGGTACTTAAATAAACCTGTTAAAGTAGATTAATGTACATGACAAGGATTTTGAACGGAAGTATTCTTACGTCCGTTGGACATTTACCCTTATACGGACGCCAGATTGCCCTAAAATATTAACACTTAGTATTATTTGACGTCCATATCTTCGATACCTATCTGATATCGGAAATATATGGACGTCAAATAATAATTAGTGTGAATATTTTTGGGTAATCTGGCGTCCGTATTATGAAAACACAGAGACACCTGTTTTCATAATACGGACGCCAGATTATTGTTCTTTAAATTACTACCTGTCATTTCAAATACCAAATTGTGTTCTACCTTACTGGATGAGGAATTGATAAAAGATATATGTTTAATAAACGTTTAATTGATCCCAATATTTGTTTCATTTACATTAATATTTTTTAATATTGCTTATTATAAACAGTCTATAGTATAGCACGGGTGGGCAATCCATGACCTCCAAGTGGTCGAGCAGAATGAATTAAAAATCATATATATCATAGGAGTTCTGATGAGTGGTAATATGGATCGGAGTCCTTATTGGTTTCCCTCCGTCTGGCAATATACGAATATTTGTATATCAACATATCGTAAATATTTAAGAAAATAAGATATACATGATTTTTGAAATTATTTAATGGACCAATATTCGCTGTCATAGTTTATAAAAATGAACTCAAAGTAGTGGACGTTACAATAATGCGAAATGAAAGGACGTAAGATCAGTATTGTGATGTAAATATATATATATATATATATATATATATATATATATATATATTGCTCAAAATACCAGCTCGACTGGAGATGTAACTCTACTGATGCCTCTTTGCCTTCTATGCCTTCACATGTACAGTGAGCTGCAAAAATCCTTACCCATATCAAAACTAAAATATGCTAAAATGGTACAAGCCGGTATTTGACACCATCTAACGGAAATCGATACAAGGACTGTTAAGTAGTTTAGTTATATCGTAAAAGATGGCGATGCACTACTATAAAATAAAAAAGTAGATATCTCGATAACTTATTATTTTTAATATCTATTCAATACAAATATGTAAGTAGGTAAGAATTACATTTGACTATTAGTGTACCGTCGATACCTAATAAAGCTGGAATTTATAAAATACGCCAACTAGTTCACTCATATTAATTCTAATTCGAGAGTTCACAGAATTTTAGACCTTAAGGTATCCATGGAATATTATAGGCGACTGTACATAAGTACATTTAGGTATACGTAGGTATATTCTACAGTTACCACTTGCTTTGATATTAACGACCGACGGTCAAGACCTTAGCAAGTCGTACTCGCATTGTCAAAATGTAACGTTCAAAAAGCTTATATCTGGCCTTTTCTAGAATGTCTCTGTATATGCAGAAGATTTATGATTTAAGAGACAACTGCTGCACTAAGAATAAATCCTTTGTCGCGGGGACTTTACTCACATTTACACAACGGATACAAAGAACGTCCAGACTTGGAACAATCATTTGTGGATCACACAAATTTTTGTCCCTTGTGAGAATCGAACACGCGACAGTCGGCGCAGTGTCAGCGGCGAGGCGACCACTTAAACCACAACGCCATCCGTGCCGTCCTTTTATGTATTATATATTTTTTTTAAATGTCGTTTATTCATTTTATATATGTATATAATAATATAAATACAAATGTCCTCGCCAAGCTACATAGCTTGTAGGCGAGATACGTTACGAGATACGATATACTAGCGACCGGCCCCGGCTTCATACGGGTAGTACAAAACCTTAACAAATTATACACCTAAACCTTGCTCGTGAATCACTCTGTCTATTGGTGAAAACCGCATGAAAATCCGTTCAGTAGTTTCTGCGTTTATCGCGAACAGACGCGGCGGGAGTTATATACTTTAAGGTTTATTTTTTTAATATCTTTCTCTTTTGTTTCTTAATAATTATTAATATGTGTATGATTGTTGTCGACAGGAGTCAGACGACGAGATATCCCACTTGGAATGGGAGACGGTGCGCGTGCGCTTCGTGAAGGCCGGCAGCGTGGAGCGGCTGGTGGAGGCGCTGGCCACGGACGACGGCGAGCTCGAGTCCACCTACGTCAACGTATTCCTCGCTACGTATCGGTACGTGACCTTAAATAAGCCTGCAAATTCCCGCACTACGAATAATTCCTGTGTCGCGCGGGACTTTACAAACATTCAAAGAACGGACACAAAGAACATCCAGACACGGAACAACCATTTGTGATTCACACAAAATTGTGTCCCGTGTGGGATTCGAACCCAATTGGCACATATATTACTTATCACACATCGTTACTTCAATGAGATTAACGTCTAGTGCTGCAGCAGCACGTCGATTCACAGATTAATGCTGTTTATGCTTTGGAAATGTATGGTGACAATCCTTAACGGATCAAAATTTGTACGTTCGTCATACAAATATGAATACCAAGTCTAGACGTTTTTTGTCTCAATTGTTTCAATGTTTGTAAAGTTTTCATCGATTCAGAGATTAACCTACAGGTAATTACATGCCTAGTCAAACTTAAACACATTGATATACTACTTTTTAAGATCATAAGTATCAACTCTTACGAAATAGGTTTATCCTTAAAAGTTTTCTTTATACAAGACTGCTCAACTGCCGATGAAATGACGATGTTTTTTTCTATATATTTACTGTATATATTTATTTCCAGTTCGTTTGCGGAGTGCAGCAAAGTTCTAGACCTCTTGCTGCGGCGATATGAAGCACTGGCTGCAGAGGAGGTGCTTCCGACAGCGATCGACACCTCGCAGCAACATCGAAGGTAACAACAACAATACTTGCGAAAATATTGCCAACACATACTGCCAACAACTTATTGTGAAACCAATAACATATTTCTTAAGAATATATTTACATTATGTACGGTTGTAATAGTTTGATTACGTTTAACAATTCTTGTATGCTTATTTAAAATTAAGGACGGCATGATATAATCGTAGTAGGTACTTCACGATGTAGTTTTACGACGCAACTTTTAATAAACAAGATGTGTCTTTTAAGAAACAATACGGATATAGTATGGCGCAGGATGATAATATACATATATGAACGTCAAAATAACATAAACCAAACTTACATCGAGCCTTTATGTACCCCACTTACTACCGAATAGGTACACTTACTAGACATGAGCAATAAAATTAACAGATAAACATTAAATGTCAAAATAAACTTGCCAACCTTTTTTATGGCAGTATATTTCGTTTACAACATTATACTGTAGATAAAAACTTACAAACATTGTAAATAAAATAAACCGCTATATAATTAGTAAAGTCGATGAATTTTAATGTACCTATCACGTTCGCGCAAATTTACGCAAATAACAAAATGTTTGAATAAAATCATAACGCAAATGAACGGAGGTTTTATGTAACATATCGTCGAATAGTCTAGACTCCAATCAGGGCGAAACTTGACGGCGGTCTATATTAACATAACGTTGGTTTCACCGTTACAATAACATGTTATATAAAATGATATTCTACTTCTTTAATATACGTTATTAAATAACATCTTCAATAGATGTAGTTAAGCACCACTTATACTTGTCAAGTCATTGGAATTTTTAAAAGTTAATAGTTATTATTTCTGGCTATTTGGTATCGTGTCATAAATTTAACATTATTTTTATGCGCATGAAACTGGGTTTAATATCCTGGTCGGGCAAAATTATATAGGGTGTTTCTGTTAGAATATCCTTAGTAGTAGCACGGAAATGTATCGATCTAATAGCAATAGTAGAACCTAAAATAGCGTAATGTGGGGTTGTATTACCCCAGTTGCCGGAATATATGTTGGTGTTATCGCATTTATGTGTTCATCTTAGCCACATTCTATTACTATTGTTTGAATCCATGCAATAGTATTAAATAATGTATATTGCAGGACTCTGGTGGCGTGTCTCCACGTGTGGCTAGACACCTACCCTGAGGACTTCCGACAGCCTCCGCACCACCCCGCACTGCAACAGCTACTCGCCTTCACACAAGTTCATCTGCCCGGGACAGAACTACATTCGAAGGTATATCCATTTTCATCAACAAATAATGATGTTCAAGTTGAAATTAAATAAACTTCATACGGTTTTTATCGCGTTGTTTATTTTATATAAAACACTATTATTACATAATTTTGAAACTTTAAATTACTGTTGTTAAACACTTTTACTAGTTACTGTTTACTTAAATTTAAGCTATTTAAATTATACAACTATTTAGATTTAATTTTACACTTTTCCCGACGTTTCGGTTGCTTTTCAGCAGCCATGGTCATATGATGTCCAAGTTCATCAGTGTAGACAATGAATAACTAACATTATTGTTATTTGCAGGTATTACAGAAGTTAGCTTTATTCAGTGCGGAGCGCAATGGGTCGGGCGTGGGCGGCGCCGGCATGTGCCTGGCGGCCGGCATGCGGCTGTCCGCGCACCACACCAGCACCTATCGGCTGCCGCACGTGCCCCACCGCCACTTCGCCGAGCAGCTCACCAGGATGGACATGGAGCTGTTCAAGAAGCTCGTGCCCCACCAGTGCCTCGGCGCCGTGTGGTCGCGCCGGGACAAGGACCGCTCCCACGACGCGGCCACCGTTCTAGCCACTGTCAATCAATTCAATGCAGTTTCGTTCAGGGTCATCTCCACAGTCCTGGTTGAACCTAACTTGAGGCCACTCGAGCGAGCCGACATTCTGGCGGCCTGGCTGGACATCGCGCGAGAGTTGCGAGTGCTCAAAAACTTTTCTTCATTAAAAGCGATTATATCCGGTTTACAGAGTAATCCTGTTTATAGACTGAGTAAAACGTGGGCCTTACTTAATAAAGAGAAATCAGAACTGTTCGACGAACTAGCGCGGATATTTAGCGAAGACAATAATCGATGGGCTCAGAGGGAGCTCCTCATGCGCGAGGGTACCGCTAAGTTCGCAGACACGGTCGGCGAGAACGATCGTCAACTCCAGAAATTGTTACACGAGAGAGGTTCACCCGGGGTCAGTCACGGGACTATTCCCTACTTAGGTACCTTCCTAACTGATCTAACGATGATCGACACCGCCATTCCGGACACGGTAGCGGACGGCCTCATTAATTTTGATAAACGACGAAAGGAGTTCGAAGTTCTGGCTCAGATAAAACTGCTGCAGGGCGCGGCAAACGCCTACCATCTGCCATCAGATTCTATGTTCGACAGATGGTTTGATTCGGTGATCATTCTTGATGATCGGGAAGCGTACCAGTTGTCGTGTCAGATCGAGCCGCCCACTAAAGAGAGGCGACCAAAGAAAACAAACGATTCGAACAACCACGGGCACAGGAAAAACGACTCGATCGCGAGTACCAGCTCCAGTAACAGTTCTCAGTTTTATTGTGAGACTGATGGGACGGCCGCGGCGTGGAAGAGAGATAGCTTGGAGCGGAGGATTTCTCCGACGCGGCTGTCGCACGGATCTTCGTCGTCGTCACTCCCGTCGTTAGACGTGTCGCTGTCGAGTGCTAACAGTGGACAGAAGGCTGCGAACGGCAAACCTGGCGGCGCCAGCCCCGCCGTGCGCTCCGGACCTGACTTCTACATCATCCGCGTCACATATGAGTCTGACTGCGTGGAGACCGAGGGTGTCGTGCTGTACAAGTCGATCATGCTGTCCAACAACGAGCGCACGCCGCAGGTCATTCGGAACGCCATGCTCAAACTCAATCTCGACGGTGATCCCGATGGGTACACTTTGGCGCAAGTTTTACCCGATAAAGGTATCTATCCAACACTTTATGGTTATTATTATGATTTTACATCCTTTAATATAAAATGAATGTCTTAATTATTTACAATTGCGTTTATTATTGATTGATCATTCATAATAATGGTCAATTTCACAAGTTTATTCCTTTATCAATTTGTTATATTATTTTGTTTATATTATAATATAATTAAATTAATTGAATTGCAAATATTGTTCCAGAAATGGTGCTCCCCGCCAACGCGAACGTATATTATGCCGTGAACACGGCGTACAACCTGAACTTCATCTTGCGCCCGCGCAAGACTCAGCAGGCCGAACCCGTCGTCAATGGCAAAGCGCGCGGCAAGCGAACTTGACTCTCAACTCAGTGATAAACACTAGTGACGTGTTTGAGTGTGTGTCGGATGTTCTAAGATGTGGCTTTGTTAATATAAACCGTTGTCCGTTTACGCCGATTTACCGCTATTTATCTCACCCAACGATTAATAAGAAATAATAAAATGTTTTATCGACATCAAATTTTGACACGACTTTTTTGTAGATATGCAAATTTTCGCCACTAATCTGGTCGTAGAAATAACATCGATGTAATAAATCGCAATTACTGCTTTCGCTGGAACTCACATCACATCAATATACGAGGAAACGCAACGAACGAGTAATAATTTAATATTTTGTTGTTACAATCTGTGAACGCTACTTGTCGCTCTCCCAAAATATTGAACAAAACGAAAAAACTACGTATGGTTTGCAGAAACCTCGTTAATTGGTAAATACATTTGAAATGTAATCTGTTTTGTATTCCATTAATATTCCCAAAACTTTATCTATGTACCTCTTATAAAAGAAACAAGAAAGAAAATGATAATTAAAGTGCACAAATAACAATAAAAAAAAAAAATGTTTTGGCTATTTTAATGTACTTAGTATCAGGCAAAATATTAAAATAATTAACATTTATTTTGCGAACATTAGGGACGGCAATAGACTGAAAGCGGTTTAAATGAAAAAAGTATCGGTCGCGTTTCCTTTTAATAACAACCTGCTTTGAAGCTCACAATAGCCTTGTACAAAGTTCCTTTGTTTATTTATTTTTCGACCTCGCATAACGTTTGATGCGTTAATGTGTTTCATGACTACGTGTATGTGCATTTCGCGTTGTCTACCATCTTTTGTGTGTGATGTACTCATGTAAATAAACTGTCCTAAGGCCACGTTCAGTGTACCTAGTACCTAGCTAGCATGTGAATTTAACGTGTATGTATATGTGAACCGTTGTTTGTATATAATGTTTTGTAAATAAGAATCTCATTGAATAATTGTTGTAGTGTAATACTGAGCCAAAGGCAATATACGTCTTATAGCATGGTGCTGTACCATTTTGTATAATGTTTTAGAAGCTTTAATATGAACGTGTTTTGATAAATTGAATTTCATATTGTATTACATATATAGAGTTTATGTGTTTAAATATATATAAGGGTATTAGCGGGAACAAACAGAGCTATGGCCGTTGATGTACGCGTTGTATTCAGAACTTGTTCACTAGGAGTGTCGTACTAACTTATATGTTTTCGATAAATGTATGTAAATATGATGACATCTAAGAATATTGTATCTACTATAAGTGTTTCCCAAGATCTGTGTAATAAGTGTTGATATTGTAAACGTTTTGTTGAACTGTTTAGCGTGACTGATTGTATGGTAGCGCGGTGCCAGGTGCCAGCCCGACAGTTGGCAGCTGTTCATAGCGCACATGTTCTTAGCGAGCCCGTTATATATATATTATTTAGAACTGTGTACCAATATTACATGTAGTTTGAGTGTTGTAGCAACAGGTTATTCGTGTTCATTGTTAGTAGTGCATACATACGTTACAGACCACTACACTATTGTGCTATTTCTGCAATCGATTATCATACCAAGTTCTTGAAGTACGTCGATGCTGAAGCAGGACTCACAGCCATATCGATTGTACTGATAGCGAAGCGCCCTGTAGGGCCGCAGTCTCGCCGTGGCATTATCTTATTAATTCTTTTCTCGTGACCATACGCATACGATATAATAAGATTCACGGTGTGCCTCATATAAATTATTGTTTTTAAATATTATTTATTAATATATAATTATGTAATGCATATACTCAGCGTTCTCTGCATATATGACACTTGTATATGTTACCTGTATTACCTACATAATAGGCGCTCAGTATGACAATCGTAATACTTTTGTTGTAAATATCTGTATCTAATTAAAGTGTAATTTTGTAGTTTTCCACCAACGTCGCTGTAACATGTTTATATTTCGTATAATAAAATTAACGAAACCTTTAATGTCTGGTTTAATTGTCCTCCATTTGTACCAAATCCTATTGTATAAAATAAAAATCGAAGTAGAGTTATTGATTATACAATTACTATTTTCAGTATTCATATCAGTTAACTTTTTCATATTTAACATAATCTCTGTCCGCCGGAATGGCAACGTGTGCATCAGTTACACCACTGTTTAGGCATCATCGCAAAAACAATATTTTTGTGCAGATCTATGTCCCTGCAAACGACAAACTCATATATGTATATTTTTTTAACTTGGTATTTGGAAGGTCATCGGGTCAATATACTATTGCAATGTTACGAGGGGTCACGGTTGGTAGAGCCATCTAGCGGTTAAATATATGAACCTTTTCAGGCGTATGCGTTTATACTAAACATCTAAGCCTTGCTACGTTTGTTCGAGATTAAGCTTCAAGTTATGGCTTTAATATGACTAACTTAGTTCCGTAATATCTGCCTAGATAGCGCTACCGTATAAATATTACTTTATTTATTTACTGTTGATACTTGATAGTATAGCGTATTGTTTACTGTTAATATTATAGCGTAGTCACAGAGGTATGAGATAAATTATTTCTATCAGTAGATTCGTAAATTGTGTTTTTAGATCTCATATTGTCATTGCGGATATTTTGTATCTGATTTAGTTTAAAGTTTGAAATGTTGATGATTAGATATGTATGAGGGGTTGAGTGCGTGTGCACGGCGGCTCGGCGGTGAGCAAGGGCAGGTTCGACGTCGTCGTCGGAGCGGTGCGTGGTGGTGCGCACCTGCGTGCCGCCACCGGTTGACAGCGACTCGGCTGAAAATTTCATGGCCAGCGTATCGAGCGCGGAGCGCGCGCAGTCGCGCCGCGCCGCCCGCCCGAGCGCCTCGCCGCCGTCCACACGCGCCGCCGGCACTCGCCGAGCGACACTCGCCGTGCGACCCGCGACCGCGACCGCGACCGCGACCCGCGCCGCCACACCGCGCGCTCGCGCCGCAACACGCCGCAGCAGCCCCGGCCCCGGTCCGGCCCCGGCTCGGCCCCGGGCCGTGCGGCGCTCGCGCCTCCGCCGCCACCCCGCGCCACGTGCGCGCTGCGCGTGCTCGCGCTGACATGTGAACAACAAAGACTTTGTGACAGCGCCGGCGGCCATGTGGTGTCCTGGACCTACGCGCAAAATGAAATAATAAGGTGAGCGTAGCGACGGTTCACACTCACGGAGTACCTTCCCCAAGTTATGCTGGTCACTAAAACTAACTTGGTCTATATTTTAATTGAACAAACCGTCTAGATAATGTTCCTCAGCTGTGTGAGTGAAATGTAAATAATCTTTATCAACTTTTCGTGACGCATTATATTAAATAATAATATTTATCAACCAAATTTATTTATAAATAGATTGTAGGGCGGATTATTGTCATTGGATCACCTGAGAGCCTGTGTTATTGAGCTAGTTTGTATGGTGGGAGCGGCCGAAGTCCGTTCGTAGAGCGAAGCTCTACGACTGCCGCAATCTGATTAAGGCACACCCACTGAGCTACAAGATATTTACACACTTATATTTAGTAATAGACATTGTATTTACGTAACATACAGCAGAGAACAACATTTATCATCATGAATTAATATCTGTAATTCATAGTTTATTGCAATCTCGTAGCATGTTCGTAGCACCTCGTAGCTCTGTTTTGTTTATTAAGTTCGTCGGGTTCGTAAGCGGTGGCTGGTCTTTTAACCTTAACACTATTTATAGAACTTGTCAATACGATGCTTTTATTTATATATTATTGACTTTATGATGAATAGGTCTGTTCTTTAATCGATGAAAAATAATAACAGCAGATATACCTAATTTATATTGACGATTTTAATTGATATGTATTTGTGCATACATTTAATTTGACATTTCAGGAATTAATTATACTTGACCAAAACAAAAGTGTTTATGAAACTACAATCTAAATAAGGAAACGCTATTACCCTAATTAAAATAAAATGCGTTGACTATTTATACAGATCAGAAATGAAAGCTCAACATTCATATATTGATCTATTGGTTGTTAACATACATTTGTAGTAATTCATAAATATATAAATATTTTAACCGGCTTATTACTTTATCTGTGTTGGGTATCGTTTGTCGTGTCGGTGCGCCGCGCGGTCGCGTGCGGACCCGCTGCCGTCGCCGCCACGGACACGCAACTCGCACAAACGATGCAATAAGTCAGTCCTTTCACGTTATGTTCCCGACCGACACACCAATCACGACTTGGATAAAACCAACCAACTACCAATTAGTTAATTGGCCTAATATGCAATCGGTACGGCAACGACTTCGATACAGGCTCATACAAGATGGGTTCATAATTTTTGTATTACCTGTATTCGGTTAATGGGAGTTAGGTAATTTGTTTGTAATACGGTAATTACCCATCTGTATTATCCAAACTCCATTGGCGGTGTTTGGAACCGCGCGCACCTCTCGATACTTGCGTGTTCAAGTTTACATGAGCCAAGTAAGTAGATTAACGGAATCATTGAAAGTTTAGATGAGAGTTCCTTCACGGTGAGTTATCAAGTAACTGAGACGTTGGCAATCACTGGATAAGGCATAACTACCTATTGATAATTAAGTATAAGAAAAGCAAAAAAAGGGTTTGACGCATTCCTTCTGAAAAGTAGTAATTAATTTTATAAGTGTGGCGCAATTAAAAATCTCCATGTGGCTATAATGTACGTTAATGTTTATTGTGCCGTCGTTTCGGTCGAATGCAGGGGTCGTTTATATGCGTACCTAATTAAAAATATCCGACAAGATCTGTTCGTTCTATATAATTTAAATACTGAATAAATTTTGTGTTATCGGTTATATTTAGATAATAATGAGACATATTCGATGCGTCTGTCGCTATTGCGAGTATTACATTTCTTCCTGACGGGTTAATAATTGACATCCAATTTGGCTTTTGATTCTTGTTTACAATCGTATTACGTGCTATCTTGGTGAGAGGGAGTAGCGATGATGATCTTGCTGTTAGTGTCAATTCATTCAGCGTTTTAGTGTGAGTTTTAGCTAATATTTGGCTATCACAGAATCCGTGGTTACTATACCCTTTATAATAGATAACCTTTTTGTTCATCCGATATAGAAGCTATTATAAACCATTATGTGCATGCCCGATGTTTGAAAAAGAGATTTTCTTTTGTAGATTTTAAATGCAATTTCATACTAGTAGCTGTACAGTTAACCTGTTAATTGTTGGAATGCCAAACATAATTGAAAACCTATTTATAGTGTCTGGTCGTCGGAGTACCGCTGCGACATAATAGGTTTATAGCATGTAGGGTTCTATAGTATTGCTTTAAATATGTTCGTCTAATGTGGTTGGAATGCAGTCTTTCTGATTGTGGATGTCGTTGGTTACCGTAATATATTTGAGTTTCCTTCCAAAATACATATTGATAGTTGCAAAAGTTATATGAATGTGTCAGTTACCAAGAAACTATAATGAATTACACGTAAACCTTTAAGAGTTGCCCTATTGTATAAATATTACAATATTAGACATCAGTATTCATCGAGTTGGTAAAAATGTAATCATGCAAGGTGGTTTTAACGTCGTTTAATAAATAGGTATTGTACTTTTTCATTATTTGAACGCGATTAGGATCCGTTGTCTATTGTATTCATTAAAATGAAATAATACGGATTTTATCACTTTTATTCATTGATATATAAAAATATATCAAAGCTTTTATTGGATAATTTTGAAATTGTTATACTACTACTATTACTTCACTAATATTTTAGGCTATTAAAATTATTAAAATTATTTTCATTTAATTTTACACTTTTTCCGACGTTCGGTTGCTTTACAATAGACATGTACACGGGTAGATTTAACATGGCTGCCGAAAAGCAACCGGAACGTCGATTACACGGATAACATTCGCGTAAACATAAGACATTACTATTGTGTTATTGGCTGTACGTGATGCAATGGTAGTCAGCTTACACACAGGGTTACTTATAAAATATGAGTCAATTTTTGAAGCCTCGTATCCACTAGTCAACATTTGCCGCGCGACATGTTGCACAACATCGTTGCTCGCGGCAACGCGGAACATTGTTTAGCAACGTTGTCTGTCCACGCATGGCCAGTCGTCGGCAACATGTCGCCAGACGAACTAATGTTGATGTCAGCAGCTTTTCCACGTCTCCATCTGACGACATTTGATGCTGAACTGCATGTTGCACGGAAACAAACAACAAGCGGCGCGTCATGTTGTGCGCCAGCTGGCAACGTCGCGCCTTATGCGTAATGTTGCCGATCTTGTTGAGCGTCAATTGTTACCTAGTGAATACGAGGCTTAATAAAACTACTTTGTTTATAGAATATCAAAGATTGTCACCCTGGTGTAGCAAGAATGAATAAATAAATAAATAAATAAATAAATAAATAAGTGTCCGCAGACTACGATGTTTGTATACAGGTATTTGTTTGTATAAAAACAAAAGCTTTTCATTTTTTCGTTGATTGAGTCCTAAAACCGCGCTCTGTTCTTTCTTTTGAATGTGCAGTGGGTGACCTGCGGCAATATTCCGTGATATCGTGCTAAAAAGATTCTTTGACAAGTCTTTTGAAGATTACGCCTTTGTTAAAAACAACAAGTCCAATCTTGTCTCATCGTTTCTCACGACAAAAAGAGATCATTCTTTCTATGTCTCTTTCCGAGGTATATTAAATCTTGTGACAAACGGCGTGAAATCCAAATATGTATATTTCTATTCTGTGACGTTTAAGAACCCTTCAAATACGGTCGAGATCCTAGACAATGGATAAACAATTGTCGGTCGTCTTCCAGCAATATTTCGCTCCTTAGAGGATAATATAAAAGACGTCCTCCCTAAGGATTTATTGTGAAAACAAAGGCGTTATTACACCCGATATTTTCTTTTCACACCTTCGATTGACGTTGCTTATGACGTCATTATGTTGTTTTGTTTGCCAATCCCTGGATAATGTCCGGGCTATCCCACGAGAACTACAGGAAGTCTTAGTAATAGTTGGCTTCTGTTGATTAAATACAAGTCGCAGTCGCTAGTTTCACTGATAGGAAGTGTTCCATGTTTAACAGTAAATTAAAAACCAAGTCGACTAAGTTGACATCCAATGGCAGACAACGCGACTCATCGAAACTGCGCGCAAATGGACTTAGGAAACTGTGACAGACAAGGACAGCAGATGATAGTAAAACTTGGCGGATTAGAATCTATCTAACGGAGAGTTCGACGTTCAGCGTCGCGATGTCGCGGTATAACACGGGTGAAGAACAAGGGAAAGTCTCATCTTGACCAAGTAAAATCACTTATAATTGTCTACTGGTTATGGATTTTACTAAGGAAATGGAGCTAAATTTAGGTTAGGTGCTAAGGTCCACTCTTTTGAATTGCCAATTAATAAAGTATTGTATCCATTTTACCACATATTACTTACTGACTGTACAAATCTTAAAAGATTCGTCGAACGTCCTATAAATATTTAATAATATAAGGAGATAGAAGAATTTAGCTTTAGTTATGATATTTAATAGTTGTAATTTGGAAAAGACAGTGACATGACATGAGGGCGCATGCACTTTGTATAGAAAAATAGCGGACTATGAATTTTTTGAAATTAAACTCCTTTATACGGATTTTATCGCGTTGTTTATTTAACACTATATTACATAATTTTGAAACTGTTACATTACTACTACTATTGAACTTTACAGATATTTAAGTTAATAAAATTATTAAAACTATCAAAACTATACTTATATTTAAGTTTACACTTTCCCCGACGTTTCGGTTGCTTTTCAGCAGCCATGGTCACGGGGAGACTAAGATGTTAATTGTCTCAATGTTCCAATGTAGTTATTTCAAAGTACCCGAACATCATTTTGTTTATCATCCCTTACAACCACAGATCTGAAATTACGACTAACAACTATGATGTATTTACACTATTTACATATGTTTATCATAGAACGCTAAGTGTAGATAAATAAATAGAAATTTAAAATCCTGGTAAAGAGAGAGATGAAGATATAACATGGATATATGGTGTGTATAGATACAAGAACAGATTGATTTTTTTAAATTAAGCTGCATTATTATTTAATTTCTAATCTTAAATGGATGACGAAGGTGTTTGGATGTTTATTATCAAATAATGTCTTTGTTAATATTTTATTACGCGTAAATGTTAAGTGGCTTTGATGAAACGTATAGACCATGCATAAAAACAAATAGAATATTTTTGTCGTCCTATAAGTTCTAGTAGGCTTTACGCGGACAAAGCCACAGGCTGGAGCCAGTTTGGAAACATCGAGTGAAATGAGACGTCTATCGTACATACATGTATTGCCGCCTGCAAATCCGCTATGCATTGTTTAAGGTTTTACGTTATATAGGGCGAGCCTATTGGCCGTATTGATGGTTATCAATGATCAATATATTAGATTCAGACATTAGGTAATGTAATCAGTACCAGGCAACAAAGCTGATTAGAGTACAGTATGATATACGTGAGGCATATTTATCACGACGACGATAATTAATTACTGTCGTGATACGTTTTTATGATTCGTCACGATCATTAGCAACCAGTAAACTGCAGAACAACGGGCCCTTCCTTTCAACGCAACGTTTTATGGGGTGCAAAGTGATTATATATAGAGGCGAGGTAGCACCCTAATCTATACAAATAAATGAAATTGAAGTTTTTGTTTGTATTGTCTAAATATCTGCTTTTAACTAAATGCATATGAAACTTAATACGGTACTTATATCGAAATATCTATTATTTTCATTTTTGTTTGTCTGACTGTCTGTTTTGTTCCGGCTAATTACTGAAACCGCTGGACCGATTTTGACGGGACTTTCATTAGCAGATAGCTGATGTTATAAGGAGTAACTTAAGCTCCTGTTATTTTAGAAAGACATCTTTTTCGTTAAGTTCCACGCGGACGAAGTCGCGGGTAACAGCTAGTAATTGATAATACATGAACGGCACGCCACGGTTTTGACATATCATAGCGAGTTTCGAGTGTACGTAGATATACCTATCTTGAATGGAGGTCTGATGCTGCCCCTGCTCCCTGAAATAAAAGTGCAAATTCATGTGGCATGAATTTTTTATGTTTACGATTTCATGTTTGATTCCCGCCTCGGTCAAAGGTTATTTTGTTAGATTATCATTGTCAGTAGCAGTAACGACCTGATGAGACAACGACTGACTTTTTTGTTAAGCGGGATCTAAAATATAGTTGGCAAAATGTATGTGACTTACATCCCTGCGTACCTACTCCAATAAACAAGCGTAACTCTGTATATGTATGTATTTAACATTATAGCAAATAAAATATTAGCAGCGATACTCTAGTGGGAGACTGGTGGACTGCTACGCAGAAGTCTCGAGTTCGATAACCAGGTACGCATAGTCAAAAGTCAGACTTTTCGCAGCTATGTGCGTATTAAAATAGTTAATTACCTTTATCTCGCTTGCTTTAATAGTGAAGGAAACCATCGCGAGGAATCTTGCATATCTGAGAGTACTTCATGTTGTTCTCGAAGATATGTGAAGTCTGCCAACCCGCACCGGGCCAGCTCGGTGGATGGTCTAACCATTCTCAAGCTGAGAAGAGGCTCGCGCCCAGCAGCAGGACAGTTTAATACAGGGCTGATGTTAATATTATATATGTATTTTAACTACATATAATACAACGATAACTGAGTGTTACATCTCTATTATTACATTTAAACGACTAGCTCTAAAATCTAATCTAGCCAATATAGGTGACAGTTAAGCGGCCTTATAACCGAAACATGTAGTTCTAACATATATTACGATACGATGACTATACGAGTATCGGAATATTCATATTTAACTCATATAGCTCTGAAAATCTAAGCGACAGATCTCGGGCACAATATGCGATTCTAAACTGCCTTTGAAATTAAAGAGTCGCATGTATAAGGCGTTTATAAGGCCTGTCGTGCTATATGGAGGTGAGTGTTGGGCTACTAAGAAGATGGATGGGAAACGATTGCATGTAGCAGAGATGAGAATGTTACGACGGATGTGTGGAGTGACGAGAATGGACAGAATTAGGAATGAATACGTAAGAGGTAGTCTGAAAGTGCTGCCCATAGATGAGAAGGTGAAAGGAAATCGTTTGGTTTGGTATGGACATGTCATGCGAAGAGATGATACGTATGTAGGTAAGCAAGTGATGAATATGAGGGTAGAGGGACAAAAAGGGAGAGGAAGGCCAAGGAAAAGATGGATGGACTGTGTGGGGATGGATATGAAAGGGAAAGGGGTAAATGATCAGATGACGGGTGACAGAGAAGTATGGAAGCGAAGTATGGAGGACATACTGCGCCGACCACAAATAAATTGGGACCAGGGCAAGAGGATGATGATGATGAGCTCTGAAAATCTAACTTAATATTTTTTTAAATAATTATGCTTTCAGAAAAGTTTGTCTGTCATTTCAGTCGTAATAATATTAATAATATCAGATACATATTATTACGACGAGTGATTTAAACTAAACTATAGTCATATGTATGGTAGAGTTTAGATCACTTAGTTTACTCTTAAGAAATGTATATGGTTGATTGCTTAATTCTGTGGCCTTTTAAGAAACAGTATAAAAGGAAAAATGTGCAAACACGGTAACTGAGTACAATGTTGCAATTGTACTCAAGTAATAACGGAGCGAACACTCGTCGCTTAACAGCCTGCAGCGCATACATACTAAATGCATTTTCTCCGAGACGATCCCAACGAGCTTCCTAGGAAGGTGGCGTGTAACGTTTCATAATTTTCTGACGCTTGCTAAATATAAGCAAAGATTAAATAATATTGCACGATATAACTATATTGTAAAACGCCACAAGCAAATTCCTTACATCTTTTAAAGCAATTACACAGACAACAAGCAGTGTATATATTGCGGGAGGGCACATTGTTACGTATGTATGTTTGTACATATATCTATGTCAGTTCCCCGGAGGGATATGCGACGATGTCGCCGATTTGTTCAGAGAACGTTTGCTTAGGTCGTCCTCTTCCGACGCGACGGTCCGAAGTTGCACTTATCTGTGCATAGAATTTTGAACATTAAGCTTTAGGCCCACACTCAGCTAGAGTTCTAAAATTTGATCCGAGTACTTGTCATTATTCGGTAAACACACTTTTGATACACTTTCATGGTACGCAGCTTCATGGGTTCGGTCTCCAGCAGGGATAAACTGTAACTTGGATACTCTTCAACGTATGTGATTTCAAGAAATCATAAATATTATAATGCGTAAGCAAAACTACCGGTGTCTACGAATTGATACATTATGTATACAGCCACAGTGATTTATGATCTCTCACGAATAAATAACGACGTTGCGCGAAAAAATAATAGAATTTTCATGAAAAGGATGTAGGGGTCTTTGTGCAAGGATTTAGATATATTATATATAAATAAAATAAATATTCTACAATTCTCTTTTTTTTTGTAAATGCATACATATTATACTTAGAAACACCCAGACCAAGACAAACATCCATGTTTATGCACACAAATGTTTGACTTGTGCGGAAATCAAACCCGCGACCTCAGGCGTAGCAATCGGTTACACTAACCACTACGCCATCGAGGCCGACTATATATATATATATATATAGCTGTCCCGGCAAACGTTGTTTTGCCATAAAAAATGTTTTGACCAAAAGATTTAAAAAAATTTTAGGGTTGGACAACCCTTATCACTAAGGGGTATGAAAAATAGATGTTGGCCGATTCTCAGACCTACTCAATATGCTCACAAAATTTCATGAGAATCGGTCAAGCCGTTTCGGAGGAGTACGGGAACGAACATTGTGACACGAGAATTTTATATATAAGATATATATATATATATATATATATATATATATATATATCTGCAATAGCATTGTAGGTTGTCCGGTGGAATGCGAAGTCACGGGTCTCAAGTTTGATTGCGGGGTGCACTTGAATTGGTCGTTAGGAAACCTGCGAGCCTTTGTTCTCTCTTTCCTCGAATAAGGAATTCATTATGCGTCTGATGGCCTAGATCCTCTTTTTTTGTGCGCAGATCATTGCCCAGCATAAGATAGTTTTGGAAGTAAAGTGAAACAGTAGAGGCAATTACGCTACACAGTTTGTCCGTGCAGATTCACAGTAGTCGTGTGCGCTTTCGAATACTTAATGAATCATAACGATGGTATTTGTTTGTGCATTAGTTCGTTAACTGCATATTTCGTATGCACGCACAGCCAGTGTTGAATAACAATGCCATTAGATTGCCATATTACCGTTAAATGACAAAACCAGGCTTGTCCAATTTGTGGATAGATATGTTGATTTACCTGGTTGAGCAATGCCCTATCAGTATCTAGGCAGGTGCCCGCTATTCAAATATTTAGACCTTTAGTGCCTCGGAGGATAAATTTATCCGGTACGAGTGGTCTTGTGAACGTCTGTGTCAGTGTTTATTGGCAGGCTGAAACCCTGGAAACATTACATAAAACATAGGGGTCTGACCTCGTGAAAACATACATAATATAAACAGAGAGGGATATCCAGCTATAGAAGCATCTTTATAGCATGTTACTTTGGAGTTTGGTCATATTTAAAGGTAACGCTGCATAAGCGAATAAGTTATATGGGAATCACGTGAAATTTAGGACTTACTTATCTCTTTCATAGAAAACTTTGTATTTATTGATAACTTAATTTAGTTTTAATACCTACATTTTGATATAGACACAATTAATTAGAATAAATGCAGTTGAATTGAGAGCAATGTGAAGTACAAGCATTTGTTGTGTTTCACTAAAGAACCAAACGATAATACTTAGATGTAACAGTTTAAACAGTACTAAAGTAATATACTCATACCATCAATCAAATATACCATCAAATATATATCGATGACTCGTACATATTAATCACTATATTGCACATTGTGCCCGTTTATGTTCTCATATCGCGAAAGCAAGCTCTACCGTATAATTTTCGCAATGAATAGACCTCCGTATTACCTGTAGTAATCCCCTCGAGGATCGTAAGAGCCGATTAAGCTTCTGTAAGAAAGAGAGCCAGCAGCATTTACCTGTGAATTATAAACGTAGTACGACGTTCAGGAATATGCTACAGTTTAATGTCATTGAACTCCAATGACCTATGCCATTCATATATACATTACCATAGATCTATGCAGTCTGGTCATGCACCCGACCAAACTATTTAAGTATCTTGTATTAGTCTAGCTATGCAATCGTTGTTATTTGTATTATTTTTGCCGTGATTATTATAAGACTAGTTGTTTCCTGCGGTTTCGCTCACGTTTATGATTACTGCTCTGCGCCCGTGGCTCGTAGCATGATGTTATATAGCCTATGTTAATACTGGATAAAGTTTCTAACTGTGCAATAATTAAAATTATTCTGGTAGTTTTTAAGTTTAATCATTACACACAAACATACAAAAATACAAATCGTTCCTCTTTACAATATTTGTAGAAATACAATGGGTTTTTCGGAATTTCATTATTTTCACTTGGAGGCTATATTCATATAGATATATAATATTGATAGCCAACTTGTATTATTTTTGTACAATTTGTGTTCGAACTTAGACCGTTTAATGAATTATAAGAAAATTTTGATTCCGAACAATGTGATTTTATGTTTCGAAAATACACTTTGCCTCAGAGGAACTTTCACAATAATAATTATAATCATATGTCAGTAATTAATTACCTCGGTTTAATAGAACATGAGAGCTTTTGTGGTTTGAACAACCCTGACACTGGGATAACTTCTAATAAAAGACAAACTAAGATAAACATCAAGGCAACTTCGAAATTTAACTTATTTCGGTAGCCGACTGACTGTTTTTCTGAGAATTACTTGAAAAAGGCTTCATGAAGACAGTAATCACTTGAAACCATTTAGTTTTGTACCAATTAATTATAATTTAAGCTTTCTTCGCAACAAACAATGATACTATTTAAAAACAAATACAATTGGTATTTGTTTCAACAGTATATGATAATAATACGTAGATAAATCAAATTAAATCAATCCACCTACTTTTATTTATTTTAGGTCATAAGTATGTGATACTCGTGAACCTGAAAGTAACACCTGCAAGCTTTTTTTGTGGATTTATGTTTATCCGATGTCACGTTTAGGAATACAAGCTTATGAGAAGAACAGACAGAAAACTCACGAGCACACTTTCTTATCGGTAGGTTTACAATACTAATGTAATACAAATCATATAAATAAATAATAATGTAGTACCAATTTATTAATCTCCAAATAGAGTTCTATCGCGGTGTGTGTGGATATTGTAGGAGGAGCCTATCTGTTTGAGTGTGAGAACCAACTGGCTTCACTGAAGGTCTTATCAAACGGAGAGATTGGCAATAACATTCAAGAACGTGGAGCGAGACCCAGTTTGCGACAGCACACAGATATCTGATTTAGATCTTATACGCTGTAGTCGACGTAACATTATTTATTATGCCAAGACATGTGACTAGGCGAGTTTTAGATGTTATTATTATTACACAGTCACTGTGTCTGGAGCCGGTTTTGATAGTCACGAACTTTTACGACTTCGCCCCATGTAGCTGAATGTACATATGTATGGATCTGGAATATTTAAATACGAAATTAGCCAACATTACTATGGACCTTATTGTTCCTAAAATGAGGAGATAATTTGTTTTGTAAAAAAAATATTACGTTCATTGTTGTTATGTCTAAGATTGATTGTTCTTGTGATAAATAAGAAAATGCTGTAGAAATTATGGTGATAACAATTCATATAGATATCATATTTATAGCTAGAGTTATATTTAATCGTTGTCACACACGGTGTGGCATTCTTTTTATGTGTTCGATCTTTATTGAACCACTTAGTGTAATTTATGATTAATTATTTGAAATAAATAATTATGATTTCACACGCATATAACTTACGCATGTTATTATGAGCATACATAACGAAGACAACTACTATAATATCTAAGAATATCTGGCGTCTAATAAATATGTTTATTACAAAATATTGTGTGCAACGTACTATTTTATTAATATGTATATACAAAAAAAGTCATTGTTAAACAATAAATTTGAACTTAATTAGGTACCTAGTGTAATTTCTGAGACCATAAACTATCCACACAGACTTATTTGACTTTTTTATGCGATTTGTGTTCAAGTTGTAAAAATTTACTGGCCATTACCCCCGGGCTCCTTTACGACGCCTCGGGAATGTGCACCCGTTGTAAACCGGGACACATTCTTCTGCTGAACGGGCCAAAGAGGATTTTCGTGTTTATTCGAGGGCTCTCCGCATATTACCGGATATGTTCAATTACTTCAAAATACTTATCCAGAATTATATGATAAAAAGATACATTAACACTGCAGGTAAAACGTTTGGTAAATTGTCTTGTTGACCTTTTGGTGTATTCGTAAGCACATGCGTTATTACTGATTATAAGATTCCCGGTTTGACCCTCGCCAATTGTCTGACAGATCAATACAGTGTTCAGTAGACTGCTATAGATTTATCGCTTATTGTGTGACACCTAAATAACTATGCATTGTGCAGAGTTATCATGCTCATAGCTCGACCTAACTTTGATGCTATATTATCGTAAAAAAATTATATCGTCGATGACTAATCGCATAATCATCAAACAGCTAGAATAGCAACGTTTTAATATTATGGACATGAGCACAGTTAGTATTATGAGTTGAGTTATACATTTACTTAATATTTAAGTATGCGCGCTAACAATAAAAATATAACTTTAAACGGCAATATTTAAAGAACTTTTGGCACGCGAACTTGTTTCTTAGTCGATGCTAAATATATTTACAAGTACAAGGACTAGTGATGTAAATGTTTAGGTTAGTAGTTGTATGATTATAATAATTATGTTTTTATGCAGTTATTTAGATATTGACTACTTTGTTCAGTGGTATAAGATTGCGTTATGTTTAATGTTGGTCGTGAAGTACCGGGTTTAGTTGCTGTTCCAATCTCGGGTTGGATCAACAAAAAGATATGGGGTTTTTCTTCTAAGAAATCTCTATACCAGCCTGGAGTTAGGAAGTTGGCGGTATTAGACACCGCCGTGCCTTGGAAAGCACGTAAAGCCGTTGGTATTGCGCACACGCTTGTGCACTATAATATCTCCTGCGCAGATAGCCTGTCTTCGTTAAGATTGGCCGCCGTGACCGAAATTCGGTCTGAAGGACCATTTTAATATAGTTTCTGTTAGTTCTGTATAACATTAACAATTTTGCGATATAATAATAACACACGGCAAAGGGCTCTCCCGCTTCAACAAAAATAAAAGGTGATTGGCAAGAAGTGGATGTCTTACATCTCTGTCTCACCTTTTGGGGATATGACGGTAGAGTAGATGCAATACATATATGTATATTGCTTTGATTGATTGATTCACTTGTGTAGACATATAATAGTACTCCATAACACAGAGAAGACTGTTTCAGAACTTTCCTTCGTCTTAGTGCCGTAGGTGACCATTTATCAAAAACTTGTTATATCATATCATGTGAACACGATTAGTTATATCAAAGGGCTGAATTTACTACTTGTTCTTGGAGGTTTAGGAATAATATAATTATGATAATGATACCTTAAGAGTAATTAACATATGGATATTTCTTAATTATACCTATGACAGTCAGCGTCTCGTCTCAGGTATTCTATTGATTGTCCAACAATAGAAGCGAAGACTGTGCAGCTAAATATAGTCAGTATTTGGCATTCCTCAGTGGACCGATG